>CM060467.1:13527717-14127717 GCA_030544235.1 Lepturacanthus savala
GGTGCTCTGGGAATAGTTGTGTTCATTCATAGTGCATATTTGAAATGACCTAAAATTTACAGCTGATGTAGCTGAGCAGCTTGACCAAAAATTATATCTGGTATTATTCATATTATTTTATTATTATATTATTGTCACCTTTGTGGTGAGCCTTTCCGGATGCTAAAAGTACCATAAGGCTCGTTTTGCCCTCTTTCATTTCTCTCTTTTATTCTGAAGGCTAAACACTTTCTCCCCAGTTTTATCGTCGACGTCTTTACGTCACTTTGCCCTCTCCACCAATCACCGCAGCTCCTGGTCTCTCACGTGACGCGCAGCGGCACATTTTAATGACGTACGTTTTGTTTTGGGGGAAGCCTTCTGCTCACCGAGAGACCAGTTTAGGCCCGTCTGTGTTTTGCTGCTTTCGCGATGAATAAGAACAAAGCCAGCGGTGTTTCCTGGGTGAAGCCGGCGGAGCCGAGCTTCCTCAAGAAGTTTAAGAGCGACGTCGGCTACAAAGAAGGACCGAATGTAGACACGAAGGTACAGAGCGGGTCCGGCTAACAGTCGCGTGAGCTCAGATGAGGGTCGATGGTCATCGAGCGTATGAAACCTAAACCGCTGCACTTACTCCTTTAGTCTTTTTTATCTTGTGTTGTACGTTCACTTTGCTGATTAAATAACACGTAACCATGGAAACGAGACACCAGCTCGTTCTTCTCACTCAAACCACTTCACCACCAACTCAGTGCTTGTACTTTGCTTGAGTATTTAAATGATTTGCTATTTGGTACTTCATTCCATTACATTTCAGAGGGAAATATTGTACTTTCTACGTTTGCTTGACAGCTTAACTTACTTTTCAGATTCGACACAATAGATAATATAAGAAGCTTTTAAGATACAACGGTTAAAGATGAAACGGTTTCAACCATTTGTGTGGTCGGGTCTCATTTCACATGTCTGAGTTATTAACAACTTCAGAAAATAGAGACTTTTCCCTTTAAACATCTCCCATGGTTTAATTTCAATGAATTTACTCAGATACACAGATTTGTGTATCAGAACATTGTTCTCTCTTCTTGCTCTCCCGTTAATTGTCTCATGACCCATCATATTTATCTGCTGACCCTTTGGAGGGGCCCGACCCCCAGATTGGGAACCACTGGAGTGAACTAGCCAATTGTTAAGTATTTAAAACCACCTCTGCCTCCAGCAGCTACAACAATAACATGCTACTTACACACTGATGCTTCATAATAATATTTATGTACTTCTACTTACTAAAGTAGGATTGTCATGCGGGACCTTTACCTGGAATAGAGTATTTTACATCGCTGTATTGGTAGTTTAATTAAAAATCTGAATATTTGTTCCACAGCTGCAAGCGTAGAGTCTGGTAAAACAAAACATCTTTTTCTTTTTCCGCTCTTAGCGCCAGGTGATGCCAACGCTGGACGATGACAGCGGGAGTGATCGAGAGGACGAATTACCTCAAATCGTAGTGGTGAAAGGCGGCGACCTGACTACAGAGGAAGTGAAAAAGATCAAGGAAGACATGCGTGCCGGCTCACAGAAAGGTGAGACTGATGAAGCATAAACCATGTTATCAATGTGATGATTTCTCCTGAAATTCAAGTTCTGTTGGATTTCTTCGAGGCAACACTGAGCATCTAACACCGTGAAGTTCTATAATTCTAAAACAATTTTCATCCCTCCTGTCCACAGACGCCGATCCTCCGGCAGACGGTAAAATCCTTTTCAAGAAACCAGCCAAGCGCTCCTCCTCAGACAAATTCCAGGGCATCACTGCCAGCTCCAGCAAAAAGAAGAAGGGCGATGAAGGGGAGAAGAAGAAAAAGGAGGAGGAAGACGAGCAGAAGGGAAAGAAGGAGGGGAAGTCTGGAAAGAAAGTAAAAAATAACAGCCTCCTGTCATTTGGGGGGGATGAGGAGGAGGAGGAGGATTAAATTTTACTGAGCCATCATCTACCGTGACAGACGACTGACAGGAATCAAAGCGACACTTGAATTTCTCATGATTTGACAAACGGGAACGGAGGTAAAATTAACAGACTTCGTCTGGAGTCCATCCACAGTGTGCAGCCTGCCTGGTTTTAGTGCTTTTAAAGGACAGTGCCACTATTTTTTTGCATGTCTTAGCCCACTAACTACAAGTATAGTCTATATTTGATTATTACCGACTACTGTTCCATTCATCGGAGTACACTCAACGTCTACTTGCAGAGATTTTAATTGTTCAAGAGAACAATAGAATATAATATTTTATCAAAGCTCCATTAGCACTGCGTAGAAGTATAGCTGTGCGCAGGGACAGCCTTCAGTTCCCCGTGGTGCATTCCAGGACACTCAGACATCTACAAATTGAAACTGCCCTTTTCTAAATGTCAAAGAACACAGCAAACGTGTTGCATGCAGACAGCATATTCAGCTCTAACATCACTCGATGCAGCTTTTGTTAATTCTGTAAAGTCTAATCAAACATTTTTAAAATGGGATTTCACAAAAAAAAGACAATGAATTAATTCCGCCCGAGGAACATCAGTGACATCTGCAGTCAGATCATCAGATCCCAAAGATGACCAACCACATGTCCATGTTCTTTGAAAGGCTCGTGCAGTGTTAAATATATCACTCAAATGCTCTTGAATGCACCAACAGTGAGTTTTTAGCTTAAAGGAGCAACTTTATCTAATATTTGATAAAGGGGAAAAAGGTGACGTAATGTTAACTATGTAGGTTTACTACCTCAAACATGTTTTAACTCTGCTAATTGAGACAATTAAAGAGATATGTAGTGAGTAGTTTAAAATTGTTGTTAATAATAATAATGTCAAATGCAGGTCAATAGTAGTTATTGGGCTAAAAACCTATCATCCTTCATGTGTAGGACTTTTTACATTAAATGTGGGAAGTAAATATCAGCAGTAGTTAGTGGGTGAAACAGACATTTTTCAGAAACTTTTGCATTCAAGAACATAAAACCGTTCCAATAAAATACCGGTTCACACTCAAACTATGCAACTTTACTTGTTAAATGTAAATCTGGGCAATAGCAGGCAGAAAATCAGATTAACAGACTACAACGAAATAATTAGTCTAAACTTCTCCAGCAGGGAAGTGCGGTTCAATCCGTCTACAGTTCTTTTATTCTGTAAGGAATTATAAAGGATACTGCAGCTATAGTACATTTTTTTCCCTCTTTATTACTACTGCTTTATTTAAAAGAAAATGAAAATCTGTGACATATTTGTGTGAAAAGCATCTAAACCTTATGAATTTTACGTTTTGTTGGTGAGTGGTACAAACCCTCGCAGGTACCATCACTGCAGGAAAATAAGCAACATAAAAATTGTCATCTTTTTTACGAGTAAGTCCTAACCAACAACCTAAGAGAACTTCCAGTAGTTCATTCTGGTTTCATGTAGTCCAGAGAGATTCCTGATCTGTGGATTCAGAACCCGTTTAAAGATGCTCGTCATCCTGCGTCTCGTTGCTTCCAGTGAATCCTCAGCTCCTGTTTGTCCGTATGTGTCCGTGGTGTCGTCAGATCTGTGGCGTGTAAGTCTGGACTTTCTCTTCATGGAATTGTTGATACATTCAAGTGATTCGTTGAATGTATAAATATATTCTAGCTTCGACAAAGGAGCTGTAACAGTTTATGTAGAAACGATGCATTCTTGTCAATGCACTTGTATGATTTTTATTTTTTAAATGTTTTGTTGTTTTTGTGTGCATTTTAGAGGATGTTGTGGTTGTATCATTTTAAATATAAAAACCTTGAAACAGATAAATGTGTTTCTTTCACCGTTTGTGTTTTTTTGACGGGTCACATACAACAAGTACATTACTTGGTGTTTACTATGAGTGGTTCACAAACGTCTTCATATCAAGGAGGAACTTTAAACTAAAGAAAACAGACCAAACTCATCTGATGAGATTTTTGTTTTTAGATGTTTTAGAACAGAAAGTGATCAAACTTATGGAGGTCTGAAACTCCCAGGATCATAAATAGACTGACTTGGTACATGAATAAATATGCCAGTAAATAATAATGAATTAAATTGATATATTTTCCCTTCAAACATAAAGATGTATTCAATCTTTTATTAATTTTTAAGTGTGCTTATTTATGTATTCATCTCCCACCCACATTTAATCATCTCTGCACTTTCACCTCAATATATAAAATGGAAAATATTTAAAATTAAATAAACATGCAGAGGAAAAACAATAAGAAACATGTTAATGGCAAATTAAATACAGTTATTCACTTTTAATTTTGGCAGTTTCAGTCCTACATGCTAATGCTCCCCCATTCTGTCATTGTTTATTTATGGAAGAAATTATTTTAAAAATAAATGATCCCCTTTATTCTGGGGACCACCTGGCACTCAGTCAAGGACTTCTGGGGGTCCACCAACCCCACTTTGGGACCCACTGTACAAGGAAACTAGATGGTAACAAAACATAAATGTTAGGAAAAGTACCTAAAGTTATTACCTAGTAAATACATGGAAACCTACTAGGAACTCAGACCAACTATGGTTATTCAAATTAACAAAGCAGCCAAACCACTTGAACTAAAAAACACAAGGTCATTACTCCTTAGTGCATAGAAACACTTCATAGAACATGTGAGAATTGGATTCCCTAAAGTGGTTCAATGCTAATAAATAGTTATTGAATTGAAGTTAATCAAATTTCATTGCATTTGCAAATCATAATAAATTCTGATGTGACAGTTATGATTCACGATGTAGAAAATGAAAGTCTGAAAACGTGTTCTTGAGAGTGATAATAGAGCATGAAGTCATTTGGAAACCTCACTTTAATTATACCGAATACATGGCAACAACTCACACGTCTGAATGTTGCAGGGGCTATTTTTAAGCATTTATCCACTTAAAAAAAAAAAAAAAAAAAAAGTTCATATTATGCATTTCACATAAATCGTAACAATCTTATTGTTTAATCTTAAATAAAACTGGATTGTATTTGGTACCTGTCCAACATTGCTCATCTATGAGATCGGCTAGTAATGTCTTAGGATAAGCTGACAGCAAATAATTAGTAACACTGTAACGCAATATGTATATGATGCTTCATGTTCTGCTAATGAACTGAACAACAAAAGCAAAAACAGATGTTATTTCAACCTCTTTATTCAAAAAGGCATATTTCATTCTCACACCTGCATCCAGATCATTACAATTGATGGAAGAAACCTTGACTTAGAAAATCAAAAAACAAAAAACATAAAATCCTTGCATTTCGTGATAGGATGCTACGCTCGCTTTAGTCATCGCAGCCTCCATCGTCCATGTAATAAATACACTCAATGACCGTCTCTGCTGAGCTCTGGAAACAATACGATATCTTTTTTTTAAGTTTTCTCTTTTTCTTCCTCCCCTCTTAAGGCCAAATGCCGTCTTCTCCTCCTGGATTCGCTTATGTCGGTGTTTCAAAAAAACAAAAACAAAAAAAAAAAAACCTCACAACAGAATCAAAGTCAGCTCACACATGGATTACGTTTCTTGGACTACCTTCAAGAAACAAGAATAAGGCGGATTAAATCATAGGGAGGATTTGGTTTTCGCGAGGGAACACGTTACACGTTCAAAAACCGGAATATATCACGTATGCTGGAAGAGAGGAAGCCGATGCCACCGGTCGCGTTGAGAGAGGTACGACTGGAACAAAGTGGAAATTTAGCCGAATCGGAAAGACCCAGTGAAAGTATCGCATCTGATAAAATAGTGATTTGAGTGCAGTGTTTTAACCCTCTGGAAGTGTTAGGGCCCTTTCCTCCCCCTATGCCTCCTCCTTGCTGGCAGCTGAGAAGACTCCACATGTTTGTAAATTCATGAGGGAATAAGCGGTGGGAGCGGCGAGCGTTTGATCCTGTTACTGTACCTGTGAGGGGAGAAGCAGCAGTCTGGTATCTACAGAGCTCAGAGCGACATTTGACAGGAGATCAAAGGGAATCGGGCCTCAAAAGACGCTGCTGGACAAAGCGTGCGACAGACTTTTTCTGTGCGTAGGGAAACACTACAGGAACAGATGTGTGTTCGCCAGACAAGGTGCTGCTTTCCGTTCTTGTCGCTTTCGATTGGAAGTGTTATTTTAAATTAAAAACAAAAAAAGCTCGGCGCCCTGCAGCACCGAGCGGTTCCATTTTTTTTTTTTTTTTTTAAAGCTAATAAGCGATACACTTCAAAAACGTGCTTTTAATAATCACACCGGCGAACATGACAAACGTCCCCCTGTTAACTTTGCTCGCATCCAGTGGCGCTCAGGCCTAATCAGTCGGTTTTATATTCAGTTTGGGTTAAACTGCAGCCAGAGTGATCATTAACAACTTGCAGTTACGCTCGGAAATCCTGCATGACGCTGCTCTCCACACAGCGTTAATGCGTAACTTAGTGTAGACTCGGCTTCCCCGAACCGTCTTAAAAATAGAGCAGGTTCGTATTTTTCTACTCTAACGGACGGATCGGTCTGTTCCGTTTCAGCTCGGCTCTTGCTTTCTTTAGTATTTCTTTTTTCTCTTTTCTTATCAGATGGGTTTTAAAACAAGCTGGGAATTCAGATGGATTACGTAAACAGCTTTTATTTGGAGCCAAAAATGAAAGCGAGCGCACTAATAATCCCTCACCGCTCAAAACACTTTGTGTAGGTCAGAGTTGAGCCGGGTTCTTTAGGCTGTGAGAGATGTTTTACAACGGAATCCTTTTAATCCGCACTTTCATTTTCTCTTCCAATGAAGCATAACCTTGGAGGTTTCGTTTAAAAGCCGTGTTTCTTGCACTTCTGTTTCTTCAGAGATGATGTGGGGTTTGTATCTCAGATGTTAAGTTGGTGAGAAAAACATGAATTATTATTATTAGAATTATTTCTTGAAGTGGCCTGTATGGTCTGGTTAAAAAAAGAAAAAGAAAAAAACGTCCCGTCAGTGCAGCAGTATGAGGCTGGATGAGAGAGCAATGTCTTTGCCTTGTTGGCACGCGTGTGTGTGTGTGTGTGTATACATGTGATACTCCTGTTGATAACTGATTTAAAAAAAAAAGAATGTAAAAGGAAATGAAACAAAACACAGCACTAACACTGGGATCAGAGCAAATCAGGGGGGCTGGATGGTCCAAAACATTCTCAAATTCTAACATGTATCAAGTATGAGAGTTTAATGAACTCCATCGAGGGGAAAACACCTTTACAATCATCCTACAGTCATGCTTTGTGTGAATCTGAGTGGATGTGGGTTATTAGCTGGGAGTTTGAGACGTGGTACAGCAGCGGTGTGTGTTCTCTCGTTTCTGTCTGAATGATGCGATGCATAGAGCAGTCCTTAAACCGACTAATCTCTCCTCCTCTCTCTGCCTCCTCTCTATCACTTGCCGGCACGATCAAGTACAAAAAAAGGAAAAAAAAAGGGGGGGGGGGTCAAAGGTCACAGTTCCTCAGGTTAAAACCAGTGTGGGGAGGGTCTCGGACTGGCCCGGCGTCTCCCATCCTCCGCCTCCTCGACCCCCCGCTTAGCAGGTCAACACAATCTCCGGTTTCCTTGGTGATGAGAACAGGTGAGGGCGCTCGGGATGATGGGAGGGGAGGGAGGGGGGGGTCTGGATCTGGAGAACCTCTGGTGTTTCTTATTCGTCTTGATTGGTGGATTTTTTTTACTTTTGCTGCTTGTTTTTGTCGAAAGTTTTGTGTGTGTGTTTTTATGTAAGATTTATTTCTCTCTCCCGTCCACAGTGTGCCTCTGTTGGTGGTGGACACTTTATAAAGATTTCTTGGTCAGTTTCTTGCCCTTCTTGAGGGAAAGCTTGTTCCTGATGTATCCACGCTTCCTCTTGGCTGTCTGCAGAGGGACACATGACCAAAAACACTCAAAATGGTTTCTATTAGATATGCAGTAAGGCTGCTAGTGCCCATATAGTCAGTCACATAATGCAGGAACATAATTCTTCACAGAAATGTGAAGTGAGTGAACACCTTTCAGGAATCAATGGATACAAAATTCAGTTTTTATTTGTAAATGGGTTATAAAGGCAGAAAATAACTTCACCTACTGCTTAAATCTCTAAATATTGTTCAGTAGGTAAATATTTTTCAAATGAAATTCATGAATATTGAATAACAGATGTAATGTTGTTGAAATTTCACTTTTTTCCCCCCATGTCATCCCTCCTGTTTTGTAAACTGAAGGTTAATAAATCATATAAACGTTTATGGTGAATTTCTTTCCATAAAAAGGAGGGAAGAAGTTTGCAGGTGTTATTTGTTCACTTTTTACTGGTCCAGCTGCTAAAATTAAATTGTCTCTTTGTGGCCCATGAACTAAACGGAGTTTTTCTCCCCCCGCTGTAATGTAAAGCTTCTATCTGATTGTGTATGCACCAAGGAGACAGATGCACTTTCATACGCTTTAAAAAAGATAAAATATCAGAGCATTTACTTAAATTAATCATCACGGAACTGGCTTGCTAAGATTTTTCATACAGCAGCAACTGATTAATATCATCATAGGATTGTGCAGCTTCATCAGAGAGAGAAGGCCCTCTTACCTTTTTGGAGGTGTACTTCTGCTTGGTGGTGTCGGTGCTTCGCAGCTTGTGCTCCACACGGTCCCTGTTCTCCAGCTTTTTGACCTTATAAATCCTGACCAGCCAGTGCTCGGAGGTGAAGGCTTCCTCCAGGTGCTTCAGCTTTATGTCCTTGTTGCCGATCTCAGCGTTGCGTGTCCGGTCGAAGCCCGGCGGCGTCCGGAAGTCCAACTTTACAGGAATTTAAAACAGATGTTAGCAGACCATCGCCCTGTTTGTCCATTTGAAAGAATTTTGATAAAGCTCAGCTAACTCGTTTTATTTTTTATTTGAAGTTTGAAAATGAGCCATTCTTAGGATTGTCAGACTATATATAATCACACTTTTTTTAAAAAGATTGATAATTATGATCAGATAGAGACTGTGGTGCAAGGATTAGTCACTTATTCATTTATAACAGTTGCCAACTATTTGATTAATCACCACTTATTATAGTATCATTTCTAAGAAAAGAAAATTACTAATTCTCTTGTTCCAGTGTCTTAACTCTGATTATTTTCTGTTTTTTTTAGTCTTTTATAATAGTAAACTGATGATCTTTGGGTTGTGGACTGTTGGTCTGAACAAAAAAAAAAAGCAATCAACATTTTACATCATTTTATGAACAAAGCAACTAATCAAACTTTTTAATAATCAATAGATTTACTACCAGAAAAGTTGTTAGTTGTGGCCCTAGGTCCTTGAGAACTCTTGCTTTAAGCTCATTTTGACCTGACTGCCCTTTAAAATCAATAATATTTTAGCTAAGTCAACACTGCGATATTTTTCCTTCTTTCCGATGACGTACCTGCATCTCTCCAAAGCGGTAGTAAGACATCTTGTACATAAGGCAGTTGAGTAGCGTAGGGGAGCCAGCTTTGTCCACTCTGAACTCGCCCTGCGGGGTGAAGTAGTCGCTTTCCTGTGTGGAGACAGGACACGAAACAACGAGTCAGCTGACACATTTTGATCCATGATGACATTCTACTGTATAACCAAATATCAGCCCTGGATTTTCTCGGGAACACCAAACATTCACATGAATTCCGCTCTGCAGGCAGCAGCCATTTCTGTAGCCAGTGAAGTGAATAAAGGGACAGCATGTGTGTGTGTGTGTGTGTGTGTGTGTGTGTCGCCTCTCACCCGGATGTCTCGGGGGTGCTCCCCCTCCGCGATGCGCACCATCCACAGGAACTTGTTGATGTCGTCGCCCGAGTAACCGATCACTCCGCCGAAGATGATCAGGACATAATCGACGTCCAGCGACCTCATGATGTCATAGGCTGCAGTCTCGTTAGAGGACATGGCTTTGCCCACCTGCAGCAACACAAAACACACGGCGTCCGTTCAGTGCAACTCGGCTGTAAAACAAGGACGAGTAGCTCACTTTTTAATTTGATTGCAGCTTTTAGGCAGAGCCGGGGACAGCGGCCTGACGAGCCGAGTGAAATACGAGTCTGTATTGTTCAGGTGCTGTTAGTACATGTGCTAATTTGTTTATATGCGGCAGAGAGCCGCGTTTCAAGACAGCGTAAGTGGTACGACACCGGTGCGCGTGCCAAATTGAAATGGAGTGGAATCTACTGGCCGGTGTCAACCATTTATACAAGCAGAAAGAAATTACTTAAACTAACTGTATTAAAGAGTTTAAGAACAGATAAAGGGGGAGCTAGTCAGCTGCTGAAACTCTTAAGAGGTCTCTCTTTCTCTCTCTCTGTGCTTAAGACTGAATTATTTTTCAAATTTTCCTTTTTTTTTTTTTTTTTAAACCTTTTATCATATGATCCTAATCTCTGTCTCTTGATGCTGACGGATTTTTATTTATTATTTTACTGGGCTACATTAAATTAAAGTAGTTCTCTACCTCAACATATTTACATTTACAAGTTGAACCAAGGGTTATATTAATATTTATAATAAAAGTTGTATGGATAGTGTTTTGGGAATTACTGTGTTAACATATTGATTGAATCTCTCACTGCTTTTGTTTGTTTGTTTCCTTTTCTTCAGTGAGCTTGTTTCAACGTAGAATGAAAGATTGATCACTGAACATTGATCATCATCAAGGAGTCATGCAGGTTGAAAGATATGTGAGAGGCAGCGAGGGACTAACAAAGAGATGCTATCACGCTGAATTATGGGAAATGTAGGATTGACTCAAATTAGAGAAAAGGCCAGGATTTCTGTGCTACTTTGATTCTGCTAGTTATTTTTTGTATATCCCTTCTCTGATGGAGGTGCTGTGTGATATTTGGAATCTTACAGACTGAACACAGTGTGTGTCCACCTGGTGGTGCAATAAACCAAGAAAGGAACGATCGCACATACTGCCTGTTAAAACTCCTAAGTCTAGAGGCAAAGAAAAAGCAGAAGTAGTAACAAACCCTCCAAGAAGAGCAATCACGTTTTCATTTAACAAGTTCTGCAATATTCTAATCAGGTCTGATTCTAATCAAGTCTGTTGTGGCCCCTTTTTAAAAATAGATTGAAATAGGTTTGTATTCTGCAGACCTATGTAGAGGTGATTAGTGAAATTAGAGAGAATGATCATTTTTTTAATATCATCTTCATTGGAAACTGTATTTTATTATAATGTGATTTTTCCAGGATCTGTACTAAAAGATATTTTATTAAGTCTGTAGAATACGATGTGTAGGCGGGACATCTCTGCAGCACAATATTTAATGTTAAATGCTATTTTGATATATTTAAGCAAATATTTAACAAATATTGTGCTTTCTGAAATTGAAATTGCAGAAGCACATACTGTGATTTTGATCAATTGCAATTAGTTATTCAGGATTGTTTTTTTTTTTTAATTATCATTGGTATTATTTATTGACTTGACAAAGCCACAACAAAGATAATAACGGTTCTCAGGCCGAGTAGATATGCGAACCCTCAGCTATGAAAGTCGGTGGATTGTGCCTTTCATTAAAAGTCACGTTTTAAAAAATCTTTTTGATCAAGTGTTACTTCTCTCACCAGTGCTATATGACTGTTGTTCCATGTGTTGTTGTCGACTAGCGTGGTCCTGTTAGCCATGCCTGCTATCTGGTAGCCGTAGTCCCACCAGGACATCACTCGCGCGTGCTCGTCGGTGTTCTGCCTCAGCCAGTAGTACGCCTCTCTGAAGTCATCCAGGATGTTACGGGAGCTGGAGGAGAAAATTACAACTCAGTAGGAGAAGGAGGTGGAAATAGGATAGTCGTGGAAATAGGTTTGTGCACAGGACAGTAGTTTATATAACACCAAGATTTAGACAGAACAGCAAAAGGCTTTTCTCAATTACCTTCGGTGGTATTTATCCATGCGGATATAGGCTTTTTCACCTTAAAAAGTGCATCTTAAGTGAGACTGCGACCGTATGAACTCAATCACTGTGCAATGGCCAGAATGGATCTCTCGCTTGTTTTAACAAGTCAAAAGAGGTGAAAACCAAAGTATCTGCTGCAGAGGCTTTTTGAAAGTGCGGCTGAATCATCATCGCTGAATAATGACATTAGATCGTCCCTGAATGTTGACAAAGCCCACTGACGTCAATGCATCTCACATGGAGGGAGGCAGGGCGGCAGCGCTTTGGCCCAACTCCAGAGATTGTCCATCTCAGCCATGACTTGAGGCGTTAAAACCGGGTATTGAAGTACAAATCAGCGGCGTGGTGTGGTTTGGCTCAGCGCAGCCAAAAGTACTGATGGAAAAGGTCTATTAGGTTCTACTTTATCTGTCAGTGTCTTAAGATATGTCAGATTTCTGCCGTCACCCCACTACAGTACAATACATGAATGAGCTCAGGTCCCCATAGCAACGGTCTGTACTCAAAGCTTATCCGTTTACACCGAGTCAGACCTGATTATTATTTTAATTACATTTTTATTGTATTATCTGCGCCAAGGGATCCAATGTCTTGTAACCTGTTCAAGCTCACAGAATTGAAAAATGACACTTATTAAAATTCAACAGTAGCGTACATCAACTCTAAGAGTTTTTCAGAAAGACCATTTCTTTAGCACAAAGCAGTTCTGATGAAAACTCCTCACAATGAGGCCTGTGAGTAATAGGAACACGGTTTCTGTAGAGTTATTTCTCAGCCCTTTGAGTGTGGAGGCAACACTTCTCTCAAAGCCTGGACATAAAAAAAAACAGCTACACCTGGCTGAGGGGCAAGTGAGGAAAAAGTGTTGCATTTTGGTGAACCGACCCTTTAATAGAGTGCTAACGACAATTCTATGAGTGTGACCAGTTTACACAGAGAGGAATAATCTAGTGATGTTATTATGAATGAGACAATATTTGGATTGGATTGGGAAGGTGTTTACATGAGTTGTGTACAGTACATTCTGTTCATATTCCCGTTACCATGCTTCAGTCTGATTAATGACTCTGCTTTTATTCTGGATACAAAAAACACTTATTTTAGACTTTGTGCACCATGTCATGCCAAAAAAACAAACATTTTACCCCAAACCTTTCAATTTTTCATCATTAGTCACTGTTTAATGTTTAGCCATGTTCATTTTAAGACAAAACGCTACTTTCTCTTAACCCTGACCAACGCAAAAATGCAGCAAATACTGTGATAGGACATCATCATAGTGTAATTAAGACGTATACACTTCTACAATAATAGAGACATGACTGCAATAAAATGGCTTAATTTGATTACTGTTTAATCCAACTATGACCTTATTTGGGTTAAACTAATCAGAAAAATGCTGTTTACATAGTCATGTTTTAATCTGAGTATTGTCTTAATCAGGTTAAAATAGGATTATAACTGTTCCTGTAAAGATGGTGTCTGTCAGTGGTTTGAAATGTCGTTTCACAAAAATATAAAAATGAATCCTGAAAAATCTTGCATTTTCATTTAAACGTACATTTTTTTAAAGCATTTATACTCCATACTAGTTAATGTCTTGTTAATATGACATGTGGGAAAGGCGGTATGATGCATTAGGTTCTCACCCATCGTGGTTATAAGATGCCAGCACCACGCTGGGGCTGGAGTAGGCGTTGCTGGTGACCCAGGTGCAGTGGACGGCAAACATCATGAGCAGCATCAGCATCAGCATGGTGACGATGGACTTGATGTTGGGGCCGAGGCCCTCCTCCGCCTTCTCCTGCTCGGAGACGTGTTTACGCACCTTGCCGGCCTGCAGGGGAACGGAACATGCAGACGGGGAGGCCTTTATTAAAGGTTACCCATATCTCAACGAGACAGGTAAGCTGTAAAAATGAGCTGTTAATGTACTAGAAAACCATTAATCATCCCCATTTAGAGAATTCTTAGGCAGACTGTTGTAGCTGTTTTATGGTGCCTCTTTCAGGAGACCCGTGGTAGGTTCGTAATGTATTATTCCCACTGGATCGATTTAGAAGAAAAGCAGCAACAGGACGGGAAAAACACTGAATATCAGTGTTATATAAGTGTTATTTAGTTTCCCTGAGGAAGATGCAGAGGCTGATATTTTAATTTGTCACAGACACCAGGACAGGATCATTTAAAAAAAAAAAAAACATATTTATAATAAACCCTTCAAACAAAACAAATGCCTTTCAGATGGGTCGAAAGGATAAAAAAAGCAGGATATACACATATATATATATACACACACACACACACACACACATACACATATTCACCATTAAATGCCACTAATTCTTACACTCTGTATCTAGTAATGAATGTGATTAAAAATTATCATTAAAATCATTTAAACATTTAATTAACTTCTGTTTCAATGTTTTGATATGAGCTGTGCATACTATGTCATATTGTACACAATGATAATCTAATTCTTTTCTAATCAATGATCAATTCTTTAAGCGGTAGAGAAGGTTTTGGTGTTTTTTGGTGTCTTCTACTGTAACATGGACAATAATCCAAAGGCGATTAATCACTCATGAAAAGACAAGGAAAACGGTCAGTATTCTCTCACACAGACAGGCCCTGACCTTGTCGTAGAGGTTTCCAGCGTTCTTCCTGTCGTCCTCGTCGCTGCTGTCCTCTGCAGGCGGGCTCTGCCTCTTCATGTCGTCGCCCAGGTAGTGTTCGAAGACGCTGGAGAACGCCACGGCCGACAGCATGCACACCACCGGAGTCAGAGTCAGCATCAAACGCACCATCACGCCGGCAAAGTACACGGCGCTGATGGCATAGAGCGCCACTGGTGATGGGAAAGCACAGAGAGAGAGAGATAGAGAGGTTACAGGTGACAAAGGTGTTCCGTTCAGTCGCTTCACTTTGTAAATGCCACTGCTGTGGACAGATCTCAGGCGGCAAAAGGAAACGGAATCAAAAGAGAAAATATGACAGCGGAGAGGAACCAAACACAAAAATGTGTATATCTGTGCATGTGTGGTTGTAAACATGTTTTCAGCAAGATTAGGAGGCAACAAGTTGACAGAGAGAGAGGGAGAGAGAGGATGATGACCAAAAGGAAAACTGCCGAGAGAGATTAAAGCAGCAAGTAAATGAGAGAGAGAGGGAAAGAAAGAGAGATAAGGCCCAGGTCAGGACAAACACATTTTACTTTTAAATCGAAAAACTTTAATATAAGACTCACTGTACCGTGCACACAGACGGCTTTTAGAAACAAAGCGTATTCATGACAGCTGAGGTTGCATCTGTGACAGCAGTAACCGTGATAATGAGGCAGCAGAAAACGGGAGAGAGAAAAGCTCACTGCAAAGGCTGTAAGAGTTCATGTGACAGCTGTGCAGGGGAAGAAACACAAAGAGACAAACAAACAAACACAGGAGTGTTTTATGCTCGGCAGTGTGGGCCGAACGCACCGGTCCTCCTCCTGCAGCACACCGGCGAGCGCCTCGCACACCAACAACCACACATCACCGCCGCCTTATTTTTTTCCAGAGTATGTAGTCGTTTTTCTTTTTCTTTTAAATAATCTATTCTTTTAATCATCGAGTTCAGAGGGTTATACCGAAATCAATGTTGTCAAAAATATGAGCGAAAACAGCAAAAACCATTTCAAACGCTAAAAAAAACAAATGGTGCATAAAAATCTGAACATAGCTAAATTATTCAATGCTATAATAGTGTAGTGGGCAAGCTGCATTTTAAACATTGAATAGATTTCTACTCCGAGCACATCTCTGTTTAATGTGGGCTGTGAAGACGTGCTTTACAATGTTTGTACATAACAACAGCTCTCTAATGAATTCCGTACTAAAACAACATTAATCTGAAGACATTTCTCAGGAGACCATTCTGACATTTTCTTGAGACTCCTGCAGTATTTTTTTTTTATTCTAAATTTTAGTACAAAGTGCAAGACCGTGCCAAGTTGTTTCCAGGAAGTTCACAAGCACTGATGTTTTGGATTGAAGGCCGATGTCAAGACGACATCACAGTTTCAAGTGGAAAGTGACAGGAAAAGAACTCATGCCCACTAAATAATGTAAAAGCCATAAAACCAGTAAAAGCCTTTTTCCTTGTTGCCCTACTGATCAGGGGTTAATGGTACACAAATATCACGGTTCAGTACCTCAGGTTTTTGGGGTCACATTATGTTTTGGTGCAGCAGGAAGAAAAATAAGTTTTATGTCTTTATTTTAAAAAACTGCAAACAATGGCTCGGTCAGCCAAAACTATTTCTAGAACAGTTTAATTGTGATGCAGTGGGGAAAAAAGCAACATTTCTGTTCCTGCAAGGAAGTCACACAAATGTGTTTATAGTTGTTCTTTCACGCCTATCACAGCGAGAGGAGGGGGATGGACAGTGTTGGAGTAACATGTTACAAAAGTAATAAATTAGTGTAATGCATTGATTTTTGCTGTAATGCAGTAATGAAAATAATCAATGGAATATTTTACTTCTGAAGACAGAACTTTCAACAGTGGAATTGTCGGCAAGTAGCAGCAAAATCCCTGTTGTGACTCGCAGCAATAATGACAATGTGAGCTATATTTAGACTGTCAAATCCAAATTTCCAGTTATTTTGAGTAGCTAAAGTAACTTAAAAGTAATGCAACAGTAGTGCAATGCTTTACATTTTAATACAGTAATATTGTAATGTATCAAATTACTTTGAAATGAGAGTAACAAGTGATAAGCAACACGTTACAGCTTTGAAGTAATTTGTCCAACCCTGGGGATGGAGGACGTGCTGATAATTACATACAGGGATACTGGCAAAACATTTAAAGATATAGTGTGTAAGATTTAGTAGCATTTAACAGCAGATCCATGGTGGAATGGACGTGGCAAAAACTATATAAATTTCTATATAACTATATAAAGTTTTAATTATTTTTTGTTCTGTCTACAGTGGCCCAGAAAGGACAAACCAAACAATTGTTTTAGAGATGGTGTTTCATGTATTTCATGCCCACTGTAGGTTTCTCCTACACACTTAATACTAGTACTCAGTTGCAATTTGCAATTTCACCACTAGATGCCACCAGAAAACTGCACACTGCACCTTTAATAATATTCATGAGAGCACAACACATGAGCGCATCAGATCTAGACAGATAGTGGATATAAAAAGTCTGTAAAAATACCAGGTTTTTGTGATGTAAAAACAACACCAAGATAAATAATTTCACAACTTTTTCCACCTATAATGTGACCTATAACTTGTACAATGCATTAAAAAAAACTAAAATCTTTCAGGGACGTGAAGTAAAAATAAACAACCGAGATCATGAGGTTGCAGGAGTGTGCACACACTCTTATAACTAGGGATGTGGCTGTGTTCAGATTTAACAGATCAAGCTTGTGCTAAATTGGACACAGTCCACACCTGTCACCATTTAAAGTGCCTCTGATCAACTCCAAATCAAGTTCAGCTCTTCTAGTGGCTTCTCTTTTTTGTAGCCACATCTGTCGGTACAAGCCATGGTCCACAGAAAGATTCTAAAATATCAGTCAGGTGAAGGATACAAAAAAAATTCCAAGGAATTAACTATACCATGGAACACAGTGGAGACAGTCAAGTCGAGAAAATATTGTACAGCAGTGACATTATCAAGAACAGAAGGTTCTTTTTTTAATTGCATTGTACTGGTTATAAGTCACATTAAAGGTGGAAACAGTTGTGAAGTTGTTTATCTTGGTATCACTCTTCTACATCGCAAACACCTGGCATTTTAACGGGGGTGTGTAGACTTTTTATATCCACTGTAAATACCTGGATATAAATGCTGAAATGAGCACCTCTTATCTCATATTCATCTTTTGATGTCAAACCCAAATGTTTTCAGTCTACAGCGAAAATAAAAGCTGTTCCAATACTTTTCAGAAGTGTTGATCACTACAGAAAGCGTAAAATAGTGAAGTTCTTTGTAGTTTTGTATGAAACCTCTCAGAGAACTACTTATCATTGCACAATATATTTCACCAACACAGTTTCAGCGACTTGTGGAGAGAGAAAGATAAGGCTTCACATACGCAACCTATCACTATCAGGTCTGTGTTCTTTTGAGTTATGTATTTTTACCTCCTATACTTCACCAGTTTTGGGACAAACGTGACTTGCAGAATTATCCTTTATATAGATAAACAACGTGTGTGATTCATCGATCAAATACAATAAAGTAAGGTAAAGTATATGACCACTATACAGCATTTGGAAGGTGGAAGTTCTCAGGCTCCGTATACTTTCATGAGGAAGCTACAGCTAAGTGGTGCACTGTTAAAACGTCCTGGGTGGAACTCAAGCACTGGATTCACGTTGGAGTAAGTGGATGATTATTATTATTAATATAATACCGTATTGGCCCGAATATAAGACAGTGTTTTTTACATTGAAATAAGGCTGAAAAAGTGGGGGTCGTCTTACATTCAGGGTCTAGACATTATACCCATTCACCCAAAGTGTGGTGCGTGAACCTCTGGGGGTGCACGAGCGGCCACTCGGGGGTGCGCGAGCGGGCACTCTGGGGTGCGCACGCTAAAAAACGTGATGATGGTCTGGAGTGTTTTTTATAAAGTTTTTTCAAAGTGGGATTTTCCAACACAATAAAGTGTCTAAATAAACCTTTTATTTGCCATATTTAATGGATATTCAACATCCCGTTGCATCCCATCCCTCTCCGTTTAGACATGCAGATGTTTTGGGGGGGCATCATTATTCCTGCATCAGGTGACACACGCAGTCGAGTCCAGTCACTGGAGTCACGCTCACATTTACGCAGACTTGCAGAGATGTGGTTGAAGCAAAGACTCCACACTGTTATTGATCGTGTTGCAGGAAAAAAAGACGTTGATGAAGTTTGTTATTTATCAATAACACAGAGTGAAATGTACAGAGATGGAGAGCTCAAAAAGATCGCCTAAAAAATGCTCGCAGTCAGAGAAAAGCTTTTCGTGGTCCTCAGAGCGGAATTAAAATTTGGTGTTCAAAAGTCTTTTTTCTTGAAAAAGAGGGGGTCATCTTATATTAAGGCCAGTACGGTAAATAATCTATATTATATAACAGTAATTGTTTGAGTCAACTGAACATCCTGTACCGAATGAATTGGGACAAACACATAAACCATCGCACCTCTACTATTGATAGAGATGGTGCTCTAATGCCCCATGTCTCCAGATCACAAACTGCTGCCTCGTTTGTGAATCATCAACTCTGAATCACACTGACTGAGGCTGCCAAGTGTGGCAAGTTCCATGATTTCTGTCAACAACAGTGTTCACGTTACAACAAATTAAAAAAACGCCTTCCGTGCTACGGCTCTTACCGAAGACGCGCTCATCGTTGATGTTCTTTATGCAGAACCAGAGGCCCGCTGGGAAGGTGCAGACCAGGATGTGAAGGTCAAAGAAGAAGGAGACCCAGGTGGTGGGCTGGTGCTCAGATACAGACGCTATAATGGGAATGTGGATCTTGGCGTAGCTGTGGATGACAAGAAAGACACAGACGCACAGCGGATTGAGTACAATCGGGCTGGGTACAGGCAAAGAAATTCTTTATAGTGACAGTATTCACACTGCATTTTATTCCCTCATGCGATTATAAAGCTGTGAGAGGTCAATCAAAGAGTCGACTGAGAAAATCCCGTTTGGCTGATGTCAGTTATCTTGGGTCCGAGGATGACCCCATTACTTTTACTGCTTTCGCTGCACTGCAGCAAAAATAAGATTCTTCTTCTACCAAAAGAAGAAGAAGAAAAAAAAAAGAAAACATAACAGAGACCAGATGAGAGTTTTACAGCTGATGCTGCAGTCCGGCGGTTTTCTGTGAAGCCAGATCAGGGAGGAGAGGAGAGGAGCATTATCTATTTAGGATTTGATGATGGAGCGGAGTGACGGGCTGACAGACTCGCGGCTTCACATGCTTCACAATAAAAGCATTTTGACGTGGTACGGTACTTCAGAAAAAAAAAAAAAATTAAAAATGAAGCAATCTCCATCTGTAAAAATGGATACGAACCTCGCTTAAGAAAGAATCTTTATCCTTCTGATCTTTTATTAACCACATGCTCCGAGATATACTAAAGCTGAATCAAACGTCTGTAAATCAACAAGGTGGACTTAATCTTGGATGAAAGTTAGTCCATTTCTCACCCCGCCACTTCCTATCTCCTCGAGTTAAACAGATTTATTGGGAAATGTGCTACTGTAAATAATTAGAATCTAATTAATTATCGGTACTGAGGTGAGGTGCTTTAAATCCAGCGGAGAAAAAAAAAGTACTAAACATTCATTCTGAGGACTTACCCGGTGTCCCAGAGGGAGTAGAAGCGCCCACTCCACGGAGCGATGTACCCTGAGGGTGAACACACACAAAACATATGGACGCCGTTAGTGCATTTTAAACAAATGCGTCTATAAGCAGCTGCAGCCCACACAACCTGACCCGCATCTGGTCTGTAGCGTTCTGTCACGCATCAGCGAGGGGTCTAATTGGTTTGCAGCATTCCTCTGGCATGTATCGATTTTATAATTACTCTCTAATAAGTGTGTGTTTTGTGTTGCAGACATGATGATCTACCCTCATGCTCGGTTGTGTTGTGATATATGAGAGCACGGGAAATAATCACTGGTGTGAGATCACAAACAGACAAGCCGGAAGGTGGTCCTCATCATCATATATATATATATATATATATATATATATATATATATATATATATATATATATATATATATATATATATAAATAAAAGATATGTGTGATATCAGCGGATGGCTGACTCCAATCAGAATCAGCTATTGCTTTCCATACAGCATGTCAGTGGCTGTCAGGCTTTCAAAAAGGATGATTACTGTGAATACACTTGTCAAAGCATTCAAATGTCTCTTTATTGTGGAATCCCAACAATATTATGGCTGCGGGACATGTTGGGTATAAAGTGACAAAGCGTAGTGTAAATAATTAGGGGATTAAAATGCTACTTTCCTTCTCTAAAGCATGAGGCTGGTAATACTGAAAAGACCAGAACTAACAATGACTTGATTATGCTAGCGTTTTTATCC
Organism: Lepturacanthus savala; assembly: GCA_030544235.1. Classification (NCBI taxonomy): domain Eukaryota; kingdom Metazoa; phylum Chordata; class Actinopteri; order Scombriformes; family Trichiuridae; genus Lepturacanthus; species Lepturacanthus savala. The sequence continues at coordinate 13,548,748 of CM060467.1, forward strand.
AAAATACCCCCAAAAAACCCTAAAAATACTCATATGAGCATGAAATGTGTATTAATCCACCACCTAAAATGTTCCTCAACAACACATTTCCTCTACTACTGCAAAGCTCTTCAAGAAAATTACTGAAAATTGAAGCTACAAATTTTTTAGCAATTTTCAAATATTTATGCCTGCTGTAAGAACTACTTCCCTAGTGGCGAGTGCCATGAACATGAGTAGGAATCCAACAAATTGTTGGTTTTGGTCTTTTCATTGGATTTTTTGACATTAAGAAAATTAAAAAAAAAAAAAGAAGAATTATGCAAGCCCCATCCTTTAAAAGGCACACTGGGGTAAGTTAACATTTCGTCTCAGTGCTGAGTAAAAATGCTGCAATTTATTAGTCTGTAACCTGACTGACCCCCTGTAAGTCACCTCTTCACTTTCATTTTCACACATGAGCTGCTGATTATAGCTCATGTGTGAAACAGCAGTTCTGTTCTTCAATGATGGAGTAAAAGCTCTGCTATTATCAATGATTGTGAATCTGTAATTGTCTGGTTAAAATAAGATATTTTATCTTTTTTACCATCTACCACAAATCCAGCATAGCTCGGCGTCTCAAAACCAATAACGCTATCCGATACACAACTCTCAAAGAAAATGAAAATAGTCTTACCCACTGTTCTTTTAAGACTTTACTCTCAGAAAAAAAAGTGTTAATCAGGCAGAAACCAGTGAAAAATGTTAATGTTTTCCAGGGTAAAGCTGCTGTGTACACAGCTTTATATGAATGTTTCTTTTCTCCTCTGACAACAAACTCCTAATGCAAATCCATATTAGTTATCCATTATGTTTGCACAGCTAATTCTCCAACTGATTGAATATCGAACCAAGTGACTCGTCAGCTCTATTGTGGCCTGTGCTTACAGTAACGGTGTGGTGTGCACAGCCAGCCTAAACACCCGAAGAGTAATTGAGAAATCTTGCCACACAAAGAACAAAAGGAAAAAAAAAAAGAAAAGATCTAAGGTTTCTTTTGAAGTTTAAATAAAAAGCAGTCTACTACTAACCTGTGTACGTGAGATAGATGACGGAGAGGAAAACCACTCCAGCAGCCAGAGAGACTCCGAGGAAGAAGAGCGTCTGGAACTCCTGCCTGGTCAGTCGGTCCTTCAGGTACTGCAGGAAGGCGTAGACCTGCAGCAGCACAAACACACCTGCAGAGATCCCACACAAGACTGGGGTTAGGATCTAGTTTAAAGAGAACAATGGGAAGATAACTAAATGATAAAGATAATGCTGAGTACTATAGGGGAAGTAAAAACTAACAAAAAATGCAAACTTTTACTACTTTATCGTGATGTTTTTATGCCGCTTGTATGTTAAATTGTCTTAAAGTGGCCTTACATATCTAAAATGTACTAATCTAGAGTAAATCAGTAATTGAAGCATATCTAAAAACATGTTTAGCCAGTTCAATTACACATATCACACATACCCGATCTACACTTCGAGTGTAGAGTGCGGTATTCTGCTACCTGAATGATTTAAGACATCAGCAGGGCTATGTGAACGTGCTTGATTCTTTCCACTATACGCTCATTGTCCTCCATGTGAAAACCAGCACAGCTGCATCGCTTTATGAGAAATGTCTCCAAATATTTGCAGCTAGAATAGCTATTTACCACATTAGCAATGTACAGAGTGTATTTATGATTAAAGTTATCTTCATTAAAACAGTGCTTTTTCCCCCCCAAAAATGAGGAACTTTCTAAGCGACTCCACACTTTTGAACAGTATATGTAGTCCTGATAAATATTTCAATTCTCCATTAAAACTTTGATATTATCATTACTATTTATATTGAAAAACATATGAAATACTGAGGTACAGCCATTTTAACAGTAATAAATAAGGTAACATGTTTGAAGTGTAAAGTTTTTTTTGTACCGGATGTCTTATTGATTATTTTTCAGGCCTGCAGTAAAACTTAATTAGTGGCTTCCAATTCTCTCCTCCACCTTTACCCCCAAATCCCGTCTGATTGGTTACTGACCTGCTGCAGCCATGTGTTCACTGGTCCTGATTGGCTGGAAGCCCACAAAGGGGATCTGCATCGACAGGACCAGACCGATGATGTAGAAGGTGCTGTAGGCTGCAGGGAGAAATCATACAGTTAACAGCGGTTACAGATTCACTACTTGCATTTATGCATGTGAGCACATTCATCGGGCTCATTAACACATGCTGGACTGTCAGCTTAACTTAAACCTAATCTTACTAAACTCCAGCCCTGCTATAGGTGAGGATGTTGTATATAGGGAAATATAAAATAATATATAAAAGAGCACAAGACCACACAACTTAACTGTACAATAAAAGACGGTGGAGTGTCTAGGGCCCCTACTGTTCCCCATCTCTGTCTTTTTCTTGTAAACAACAAACTCACAAAGTCCTTGAAGCAGTACACATGAACAAAATACTTTTTAAAGCCTAAATCATGACTGACAGTGTTAAGTGTGATTAAGCCTCTGCGTTTAAACGATTTACACACTGGGGAGTCAGTGGCACAACCCGACAACAGGCTCACTCTGAACACGCGGACTAAAGCTGAAAAGCCTTTCAAAGAAACCCACAGGGGTCAAAAACATTGAGACAAAGCTTCAATAACAAAAAGCCTCTAAGAAAGGACCACTTTTTTTTGTGGAATACTGCCACAGTGCAGCTGACGAGGCCAAAGTGGTCGTTCTCCTGAATGAGTTGTAGCGCAAGCGGAGTAATGTAGACGTTCAGAAATGACACCCCGGGCTAGAAATCAGTTCATTAGCAAGAGAAGTTGGCTCTGTCTGCAGCAGCTTTCTGCAGTCTGCAGGTCTTCAGTGCTTCTTAGAGACAAGTGGAATGACAACTGACAGCATATCACAGCTCAGGCATTCGAATTTCCCCATCTCTCTTTTAATGACAGGAAGAGAAGTTGAAAAGGATGAGGCAGAAAGAAGAAGTGAGAGGAGGTCATTGGTTCCTTGTTTGGTCTAACGTGTTCTTCTTCCAAAGCTAATGGCAGTAATTGACACATGCCTTTTTTTGTATTCTACAGCCGAGATGGCAAATTCTTACCATCGATGAATCTTTCTTTTCAAATTTTACATTCTTTCGTTTGATTATTAACGCTGGATCATCTTATTTTCTAGCAATTTGCAGTATATATTAAAGCAGAGTGCTAAACAGAGCGATGGCCATTGATCTGATTATCACACTGCAATATGGCTTTTTCCAACAGAGGATTCTAATCTCTACTCTGCTGTTCATCTGTGGTGATGCTTAAAATACATTTGTAAAGCTGAAGCCTTACCAAATCACACTGTGTGTGTGTGGATGAATGGAGGAGGGGTGGGTCTACGCCTATTTGTGTCTGGGCATAGAATCAAATCTCAACTCTCTCCGCTGCTGTCGTCACGAGAGGAGATGATTATTACACCCAGAGATGTGAGTCTTGTTGTGAAAATACCCTGCTGTTCTGTTGGAGCAACACGAAACCGTTCAATCATGAATCAGGATTATCTTGTTGCCTTGACAAGACTGGTGGAAGAATAAAATGAAAGTTCAAATATTTTCCGATCCAATCACAATCTGTATTTTCCCTCTTCACCTGCAGTCCTATGGGGATGACATTCATTAAACCCCACAGACCATTTTATTCACTTGATTTAAAAGCAGGAGACTCCAGGTTATTCTGACTCAATTACTTCCTCCTTCCCTCCCTCTATTGCTGTCTTTTTGATGATTACAACATTACAAGAGATGCCGGAGCAGCAGGAAAATGAAAATAAAATTGCTGCTGAGCGTCTCCGCCCAGGCCGGTTTTACAAACTGCTCTGTAAGGAATAGCTCTGTAAACTACTAAACTACCAAGCAAACATCTTGGTATACAGCTCCAATGCACAGATTTAATCCTCAACAACCGGATCTGATCAAACACAATTAGCCCTGCGATAAACCCTATCTTTGTGAAACTTAAAATATCAGATTTGGATTGGTTACCAACTGCCTCTGTTTGCTATCTGTAGCTTGCAGTGGGTTTTAACAGATTTCTCTCTGGAATCAGCTGCCTGCTGCAGCCCAAAATGAGGCTATGAGAGCATCGAGCTTCAACAAAAACAGTAAAGCTGGAGCTGGACAGATAAACAATGAGCTGAAACCTGAAGCCAACGGAAAGCTGCCAAGTTACTGATAATTCTCTGCAGAAAAATAACAAAGAAGATCGAGTGTGCGAATGTAACTATCATAATTACTGATACAATAATCTATAAGCCGCATTTTTCTGTTGTGTTTTGAGGTGGCGCTAATGGTGGAGCAACCATTTCATACCGTATTAGGGACATTCATAATGAACCATTTAACCATTAAGGATAATAAGGGTGTTAATCGATCAATACTATCAGTTAAAAAAAAATGCAACTGCAAATTCTGTTTTGTCAACCTGTTGGCTGTTTTTGTTTCATCCATATTTAAGGAGGAGGTGGTTTTTGTTGCAACAAAAACAACACTGAGGTGGTCCTGTTGATCGGCTGAAAGAAGCAAGAGCAGCTTGAAGTTTCACCGCGAGCTGAACCAGACTGACAAAACACAGAGAGGAGCAGACAGGCTCTGCCCCACTGTGTATTTGCTGAGTTTGATGAGGAAAACCAAAAAAAAATACCATTAGCTGTGTAGTGGTAGCAGTGGTATCAGTTCGCATCTGTGCTGTGCTGGTCTGGAAACAGCTTATTAAAAAAACAAAAAGGTAAAGCACCTATTGCTTTGACTATGGGCCAATTTTCAAAAATGTTGAACTATCTCTTTAAATGACTCTTTTCTGTCTTTTTTGGAATTGCTACTTATACGGTGCTGCATGCACCTTGTAGGACGATACGGTAACACGTTTTAGTGCTGAATGCTGCTGCTGCAGAAGTGTTCCTGCACTGCATCTCTGAAACATCACTTAGCAGTCAACCAGCGTCCACACAGGTAGAAGCTGCAGGTGCTCAAGTGCAAACACAACTGCAAACACACGAGTGAAATTCTAAGGGTCAGTGGTCAAAATAACCGATATCTCGCTTAAAAACCCATTTTTAAAGCTTTTAGCGGTGCACTATACTAACTGTGCCAAAGTCAATACCTCAAACTTTAAACTCAAAGACTCAACCTTTAGCTTATGAACATTTAAAGGAAACAATGGGCAGATGTCATGTTTTCGAATACCTTTAGTTTTTCGGTACCTTTAGTATATTGAACAAAATCATTTATCCAACTCCTAGACGGTCTCCATGACAATTAAGAAACCAGACTGTACACACACAGATAATAGTCGATTGATTCATTATTAGTTTTAGTGTTTTAATGAGTCTTATTCTTGCCATTAATGCTTGTGGTGCTTCTTATAAGTGTGTATGCATATTTTGAAACATAACACCCAAAGTAGTGGCTTCTCATACACTTTCTGGCCATTTTTCTGTTGGAATGGCATCCAAACTTTAAGATGATGAAAACATTTGGGGTCGCATCTTTCCCCCAAATCCTCCCATCAAGTATAATCTAATCAATTAGTTGTGCTACAGGCAGCCAAAACAAGTCACTCCTGTAACAGATGAGCCAGGCGTCACCCTGTTAAAAGTGTCCCAGTAGGCGTCACTTGGCACCTGCTCTCTTGATGCTACGGTCCCGGCAAACCAGCAGCCGTGCTGATGCCCGTTAAGCGAGCGGGGGGCATCCGTCAAAGGGGTTTCTATTTTTGAGTTTCCGCTTCTGCTGCCGAGAAGACCGCCGCTCGTGAGACAATGGATTTCGTTAAAGGATTTCTGCTTTATTAGACGGGTAAGATGGAGCGAGAGGAGGGCACTGTCTGACAGCGGGTCACCGGCCGGACCCCCGATCGCAGTACGAGGTATGCATCACGGAACGCGGTGAGCCATTACAACTTTGAACTAACTCAATTACTGTGTTGCCACAGGCGGACACGCAGAGGGAAGGAAAAGAACAGACCAGTGTGTGAGAGGAGGTAGGAGACCCGGGCAGGAAGATGGGAAAAGTCAGTTTGATGCTCAATTATTCATTTGGCCGATAATCCTACTGGAGGATGCAGAACCCACACATCAGCCCCGTCTCATCTCCCCCTGTGCTCTGTTCATTCTCCGCACTTGTCTCAAGTTTCAGTGCCCCTCAGTATGGGCTCCCTTTGATTCCGTACTTCACAGCTTGCCTCTGCTCCTGTTGCCAAGTTAACTTGTGTACCCGTTTTCTCTTGATATGTCATTCTTTCCTGGTGTAGGTTGATTTGGATCTGAAACAATGGCGGCAGTGTTGCATCATAGAGAGGGAGCTGCGAGCCCGAGGTCAGGGTTTGATTCATGATCAGTGCCGAGAGTTCAGAGTGTGCAACGAGGCGAGCGCTTTGAAGGAAAGGCAGCTTTAATCTTTTTTTCCCCCCCTTCTTTCTTTTTCCCCTCCTGCTTCGATCTCCCTTACTTTTATTATGAATCCCTACTGCCCAACTCTGGGGGGGTTTGTGTAAACAATTACAGAGACAACATCAGCTGCTAATGAGCGATATCAATTATCAGGGACACACGGTGCCTATATGACAAACAACAACAAGATACTCCGCATTTATTTACATCTATCTCAAACTAACAGCTTTATACATTACATTAGATAGTAAATACAATTATTCAGTTCGGCAAAATATTTATTTTAAAAGCTCCATCAAAAATTAATTTGAATCTAATTTTCCTAATGAAATACCTTTTGTAACCAGTTATTATAAATCATTACAAAACAACAACACAATATGAAATGGAAGAAAAAAATCTTATACTGAAGAGTGTGAGTGAATAGAACTTTAAATACACTCTACCATGAATATTTGGATTTCTAAATGTACTAATTACTGAAGGGAATTTTTCTCTTAATTATTTATTATTCATTAATTATTTTCCAAATATTTAATTTTTTCTGAGGTTGTCATGTTACCATATTGATTGTGTGGTTTGTGTATAATTTGCATGTAAATATAAGAATATGAAATCAATATGGATAGTTCTGAGTTGTGTGCCAGTACAGAAGACCGTGTGTTTGTGTGTGTCGTTGCTGACTATACAGTTAACTTGCCCTTTATGTTGTCCGTTTATCCTGGATGCGCTACACTGAATATGAAATAAGCATCAATGTAAACCCCTCAAGTCATCCGTTTATGCCCTTGAATTAATGTGAACGTAAGTGAAGTATTTGTGGGTGTGTGATCTCACCTATGTAGACTCTCCTACTAAAACGCTGCATAAGCAGCAGCACGAAAACGTGAAGAGGAATCAGGTTGATGATGAAGACGTAACCGCCCCAAGCTGAAACCTGTGAAACACAATTAAGTAAGAAAATTTTCTTGTTAATTCAAAGCTTTAGCAATATTAGTCGTTAATGGAGCGATGTGATCATTTATGTATCACGCACCAATAAACACTTGCATCAAAAGTTTTTTTTTTTTTTTTTTAACTGCTTCTCTGTTGTGCTGGGATTTTGATCCCAGCTGAATCCGTGTAGGGCTTTGAGCTACAGTAGATAATCAGTATTGTAACACCTTAGAAGCCTCTGCAGACTGTCAAGTGAAGGGTGGGTTGCACTTTTCTCTCTTATGCTCTCGCACACATCCATAATGAGACGGGTAGCAGAGCTGCGCACACAGCCCACCTGAGAGCTGTGAAATCATTATGAGCTACAGCATTAGGATCGCCATTCAGATTATGTTATCGGCCCCAAAACACTCAAAGATGCGGCGTGCATGCGTGTGTTCTCACCATGTAGAAATAGGAGAGGCAGCATCCGATGGCCCAGAATACTGATCCTGTCTTCACTGATTTCACCTGCAATTTATAGAGGGAGAGCGTTAACACAGTCCGATCCACCCCGGCCGCTTAGACTCACGCTGCTCTATACACCATTTGTTACCTTGAGGATTTTCCTTACCGCCGTTTAGCCAACGTGGCCATCTGAATTATTCATCATGTTTCCCAATTTAATGACCCGCACAAAGCGGCGCATCGTGTCCTACACTTCTTTACCTTCCCCGGCGCAGTGCACAGGGCCTAACGAGGGCTTAACAAGGCTAACGAGCCCTTGGTGGGAGGCGCCGCCGCTAACGGCTGGATGAACGCCATCGCGAGGCTGATGTGCTGAATGGAATGAAGGGACGGAATGAAGTCGTTACGCATTCGTGTCCAGGTGTAACCCGTGGGTAGCAGGAGCTGCATGTGTGCAATTTAAAGCGGCTATATGTAACTTTCCGAAAGCCCTTGTCATTAGTGACGCCCTTGGCGGCGGCTGTTAAGTGACTTCCAGGCAGCAAAGGCAGCTCGAAGTCTCATTAACTGGAAAGCTAATATCTGCAGGGTGGTTCTAGTCGGAGAGTAGCGTTTTTGTTGTGGTGGGCGCCCCTGTCGTTGTTAACAGTGGCGGAACGGAGACGAGACACTGAGACTCTACATACAAATTACTTCACAAATCTTTCTATAAATTACATAGTCCATTTAATCACGGATCAGTTTAAAAGCCAGAGTGTAGAAACAAGGCTTCATTTCTTCCATTGCACAGATTAACAGTGACTCCAGGGCCTGATAATGGGGAGAGAGAGAATTCCTGCTTTAAATCTCTATGGTATGCATGCAGTGTCGTAGCTGATTAGCCCATATTGGCCACATGCATAAACTGCAGAGGACAGCTGATATGACCGGATCTGTTAAAGCCACTTGAGATTCCTGTCTTCAGCATTAGAAGACATTATATATGAGCTTTACAGGATCACATGAATGTCACATGTGAAGTATTAACAAGACATTATCCCCAAATGTCCTTCACATAGTTTCACACATTAATAACTGCATACGATCCCTGCATTAACTGTATCAACATTTGAACATCAAACCCTCAAAAATTCCTCGTTTTACCCCCCACGAAAAATAAGAATCCTGTGCTCACACCGCCACTGAATCTAACCGTTTAGAAGAAATAAAGGGAGAGAGGAGGTATTAGAACTTTTGTTTCTCAAAATGACTGAAAACCAGTCGAGTTGTGAGCCACTACGTATTTAATCAAACTATTGATAAAACGGTTGTGGCTAAAATGTGCTATACTGTTGTTTTCAATCAGCTTAACATAGTTGAGATGTAAAAATCATCCCAATATACAAATTTAAGATGCGTTGTAAATTAACAATCAGACTGACAGACTGTTTAAAAGGTCCCATATCATGAAAATGGCTGCTTTCATATTTCTTCTTTGAACTCTACATTTTAGGATGAGGTTATATAAAAACTGTCCCATGCATCAAACACTCAGATAAAGTGTGCACAGTCTGGATTTAGGATGTTGATGTTCCACAGCTCATTTGTGCTTCCTTCACTTTGTGATGTCATGTGGTAACAAACATCCACCTCAACCCCCACACCCACTCAGTGCTTGAAAATAGTTATACTAACATATGAATAGTTGTGAAACAAACCAAAAACTACAGTTGCTTTATGGTCCTCCAGCGAGGCACTTAAGGGAGTGCTGTAAAACCATATTAACTTGCAAACATATCATGTTAGGCCTATCAAAACTTAAAATAAACCCAGAAAAGTGGAGATATGAGATCTGTATATTATTGCACAGGAGCACTGTGGATTCCCCCACCCAATTACTTGATGTAAGCACATTAAGAAACTTGTAGGTGTTCAGTGTGAACGGAATAGATAATTACAGCACGAAAATCCTGTTTTTATGTACATTTGGGCTCCTGAGTGTTGTTTTAAGACAGACTTGAAAACTTTATTTCCCTTATTCCCAAACTTCTGCCAAAGAGCAGCTAACTGAAACAGGAATCAGCACCAGTTTAACGATGCCTAGAAAACATTATGTGTAAGGCGTACCCATAGGTAGTAGGTGAACTGTAGGGCAAAGATGGCGATGCCTTCGTTGTCAAAGGAGCCGGCCACAGAGCGGGAGATGTAGCCTGGGACGATGGCGATAAAGCAGGCCGCCAGCAGCCCCGCCCCCTGGTTCCACAACTCCCTCGTCAGCAGGAAGGTGGAGATGGAGGTCAGGCCGCTGAACACAGGGGCCAGGAACACGCACACGTCCCGGATGTGGACAGTGATGTGCAGCAGGTTGAGCACGTAGTGGATGAGGCCCGCTGTGACCATCAGGCCTGGATACACCTGGAGAAGAAGGCCAGAAAGAATTCAGGATCCGTCTCTTCAGACAGGAAACACTAACCTAATATATCTGTGGACTTTATTAGAGTTGGCTGTATCGATTAAGTCTGAACAGTGGAAAAAAAAATCATCAGATCCCTGTGTAATATGTATTTAATGTGATGTGAAGAGTGCCAATATTGACAAGCCAGTAAGAGCTCTGAAAGTGCTGTTTCATGCATCTTTTCACTGCTGTGACTGCAAAATGTCAACATTAACTGTGTCAATGAGCAATTCAAAAGCAGAACAACATGTTTTTTTTTACCACAGCAAACGTTCCTGTAGTCTAATATTGTGTGTTTGTATTGATTACTGACGGTGGCTGATCAGGCTAATGATGAGAGTAGCAGTAAACGGTTGCCCTTTGTGCGCGTGTTTTTAAAACTACTTTCCTAATTAAGCATGATGTGCTTTATGGTGTTATTAATGACTCCTGATGAAACTAGAAAGCTCAGCATTCTCGTTGCCCTTTAACATCTCTTTATGAGTCACATTAACATTTATTCACCCAGAAAAAGCTCGTATATTTCTCTATATGGTATGACCTCTTCTTACTGTCAGCTGCTGGGTGTCTGCAATGTATTAACTGGGTTTATGATCTCAGGGCAGTTGGAGGAGTTAAACCTGTGACTTTCTGCCTATGAAGAATTATGCAGCCTGCTCCTGTTTCTGATGTATTTCATGGTTTGTGGTGTCATTTTCAAACAGAATATTCTGATGTCCAGCAGCAGCAAGTGTCCAGATACTCCTGGGAAACATACAGGAAGATGCCTTTTGGAAAGTAGATTGTAGCAGATCTGATGTTGAGAAATATTTTTTTTAATTTCTAAAAATAAAAAAAATTAAGAAATCTAAAACTTGTGAAATGAAAAGAACTGGCCTAATTAATTTCCATTGTCATTTTGAGCTGCTTATTCAGAACAAATCACTGCGCAGCAGTGTTTTCAAAGACTTCTGGCATCACACGTGTGATATGGAGAAGCCTCCAGTGCACATTTTACTTTACAGCAAAGTAGGAGACTTCTTGTATCCAGCAGACACAGATAGACATGGGAATTATGAAAGGAGGGAGAAGGAGGAGATGTAATTTTAAGGATGTGGGGAAAAAAAAAAAAACCCATATCAGAGACACATTATTATTTAAAGTAGAGTATTTTATATACATCTTAAAACATGCCTGGAGGGGATCTTTAAATATAATGATTCCCAGCAGCTGTTCAAAAGTGCTGCTGTTAACGGTGACGATTTACCTCCCAAAAGTCTGCCTCTGTTAACCAGATAAGGCCTGTATCTGAATACAGCTATCGCAAACAGACTCTAAACACAAAATTAAAATATCCACTACAAGAAAAAGTGAGATATGAGAGAGTGGTAAGTAGGAGCTGAGTCGAGGAATAAGGGTGCAGTATGTTAAGCAGATGTGCGATGTCCTTTTTAACTTTCTAGAGTCTTATAATGGTTCAAAGTGAAACATACGGTCTCATATTTAAAGCAGTGGTTTTGTCTAAAAGTGCACTCTGGGGGACAGATGAGCCTGCAGTAAGTTCTACCTTAATCAAGTTACATAGAGACATCACAGAGAGGGGTACAGATATAAATATACAGAGGAGGCAGGAAGTACTCAGAAATGAGCAGTAGTGTAATGACGTGTTAAAGTGACCCCAGTCTGTCTGTCCTTTAGCCGTTATGAAGACAGATCTACTCTGCGTCTCCCCCAGGAGTTGTTTAACCACACATCCATGGTTAATGGGGAGACACACTTATCCTCTGTGTGCGTGTGTGTGTGTGTGTTCAAAATTGAGTTAAAAGGACAGTTTAGACCAAAGATTCACGACGATACGACCTGAAAATTGCAATTACTTGCACTGCATCGGTCAGCAAAGTCCTGAAACCAGTTTACAGTCAGTTTACAGACACCAGTATGTGGCCACACGAGAAGCTGTGTCGTTTTCATAGCAACGACTCTCTGTAGTTTCCTTTTTACTGCCGTTTTTCTTTTTTTTCCCCTTTTTGTAGCTGGAAAATTTGTAGCATCTTAAAAAAAATCGAATGATAGTGATAGTGAGGTGGATTCTAGCTGATGAAACAGCAAACAGCATAAACACGGCAGTTTGCATGTTGATCGTGATGATGTCAATTTTAAGGCTTGTGCACAAATATGACTGCAGCAACCCCCACCTATAGGTGTTTGGAAACCTCTAAGGCAGGGGTGCCAAACTCTGTTTAGTCCATGGGCCACATACGGCACAATTTAATCTAAAGTGAGCTGGACCAGTAGAAATAAACAAATAACTAGAATAGCTAGAATTCTCTCCTTTTTATGTAAAGAAATACATTATAAATATTTACACCATTTACTACTATTAAGTTACAAAACAGGAGAGGTCACATTAAAATGTGAACTTTTAACAGTATCCCAGTTATTCCATATTGAAATAAATTAAATCTTAACAAGTGAAAATAACTAGTTTGGTACAATTAGTCCTGTATTAAACAAATTTGCCTTGTAATATCTCAATTCATTGAAAGATGATTTTGCTAATTTTAAGGTTTTCTTTTTCTTGAGTTTGTTCAATTTTGTTTAGATTAAATTGACTTTATCTTAATGTAGTATTTTTAGGTCATATTTTGGACTTTTTATCTCATAATTCTGTCTTTTTATCTCATATTTTGGAAAAACTTGAAATAAGCAAACTTATCTGCCAATTCAGGACAATTCTACTCAATATTGGACTAACTGTATTAAATAATATATTTTCCCATGATAAGAATATTTAGTTTTTTTAAGAAGCAGGTGAAGTTATCTCCTTGCTTTCAAACCATTTACAAATCAAAACTGTAAATATCTTTTTTTTTTTTTTTTTTTAAATCACACTTTATAAAGTCATCCAGTGGGCTGGATTGGACCCCTTAGTGGGCCAGTTCTGGCCCACAGGCCGCATGATTGACACCCCTGCTATAAGGCCATGTTGCAAGTTATTTTTTAATTCCCCTGTTGTTTACGAGAGGGTCCGGTTAAAATAGCCCCTGCTCTTAAGGACAGCGGCGTGGGAAAAGCGGCCTGAGACCCTGTTGACACATGGCGGTTAGAATGGTCTCCGACAACCCACACAGTACCTCTCACTGTGGACTTCACACTCCACCTCTACCGTCCCTTGAAGGCTGCGTTTGTTAAATTACAGGGAGTAGTGCGAGCTTCCCCGATGATTTCTTTATTGTGTGTTGTATTGATGTAGGTGAGTGTTTTCTGCAGCTATTTACTTAGAGATTAGAGAGGCTGCTTTCAGCGATTGAAAACGTTTCCGTGCAGCCCAGTAATGTCACCGCTGCAAATATCATGGGACGTTTAAGCAGCAAAACTAAAAAGAGCAGTTAAACTTGACAGGACAGAGTAAACAGAATTTAACTTTTAGCTTCTGAAATAATTTATTTTTCGACAGCTGTATTGGAGCTCGGGATTTATCAGGAGGATGGCTGCTTTACTTCAAACACTTTCAGTGTGTGAATGAGGACGGTGTGTGTGTGTAACAGATGACCTTTTGAATGTGTAGAAGAATGGTATAAACTGGCCTTAAGAGGATGACTGAAGATTCACCAGTGATATGACTCTTAAGGAATAAAGGACAAAGAAAGGGTGGGTCTGAGGTAGAAAGGGGCCACATTTGCACAATACAGACACAGACACTACAGGATATACTTACGGTGCCTCCAACTATTCTACCCAAAGGGTACCAGGCTCTTTCATCAAACCAGTTGAGGAACTCATAGAAGCCGTTGGTGGTGAGGTGGTGAGTCGACCTGTAGTTGAACCTGCAACATCGGAGCAGAGGCAGAAAGATGACTGTTAGAACACAACGGCAAAAACAAAGAAACAAGGGATTGTGAGCTGAATGACGGGATAGAAAAACAAGGAGCTATTTCCTTCAAGCCATCTTCTGTTTTTTGCTTGTGAATTCTTGTGAATTCCTGTATTTTACCCCGAGCCTCTAAAAGTTCCTTGAATTAGACAAATAAATCCTCTTTTCTACAGCTGCAAGGTTCGTTGATTATATTAATCTGGAACTATTATGACAATTAAAAGACTTCCTTTATTTTTCTGGTTTCGGCTTCTCAGATGTGATGATTTATTGTGGAACATGATATGTTTAATATGTGGGTTTTGGACTGTTGGTCTGACATTTTAAAAGGTATAACCTTTGACTGTGGGGAATTTTTTTTTTTTTACTATTTCCTGACATTTTATGAGACAAAACAATTAATCAAATAACGGGGAAGTATCCAAAATATGTTAGAGAATACCGAAACAATGGAACAGTTTGGTTCATATACAGATGACAGTCGCTTATTGTATAGTTCAACAATTATAGAGTGAAAGGATGCATTAAAACTATCAACTTGGCATCCAATCGCCAAAGAAACAACCATTTAAACTGAGAAGAAAGTAAGAGGGGAAAAAAAAGAACCGCAGTGTCAAGACAATCGCCCTAAACTACCAAAGTTCTGTGTACTTTCACTCATTATATTCCTTTATTAGTATGATACCGTTAAGTGTTAAGGATAGAAAATACAGTTCTCTAATTTTAAGCTGCCAGGTACTTAATGAGGGGTTGCCGAAGTCTATCAAAGTGATAGAGTAAGTCTTTTAAAGCGTATCAAATCATTTCTAAATCTATGGCGTTAATTAAGTCATCCAGAAAAAACCTAATGGTTGTGACACCAGTTTTATTCAAATGTGTTTTGCTGTAACGCAGGTATAGGAAAGAAAACAAGTTTCTCGTCTGAAGTCAGATTCATTGTTGATTCGGTTGAGCTGATCAATCAAGGATGTGCATTTAGATTGGTGCAAAACAGGTCAGATTTTAGAGCTTTGGATAAAACTATGGTTTAGTGTTGCTTCAGCAATCTGAATGAATGGGGCTTTATCTTGCATCGAGGTGTCCAGACCACCTTATTACAGAATGTCAAACTCAATTTCATCCTGGGCCATGTCAGCGTTATTGTCGCCCTCAAAGGGCCCGTTGGAAACGCTATATAAATGATTTTGCGGATGACAATTTGATAGGGTTTTTTAATTGAATTTAAAATATGTGCCAATGTAGAAACGAAAGGAGTGTTGTGATTTAGCATCTAATTATTGAAAATGCTGCAGTAAAACAATGTGAAAAATCATCACGGAGATACAAAGAGACTGGAGTGAAAGAACAAGAAATTAACTGCAATTGTTAAGTTACATAATAAAATACCAATAACGGAACCGTTTTTTCCCCCTGAAGCTAATCAGTCCTTTAATATTGACCTAAGGATCAGGTACAGAACAAAACCGGTTGTTGGTACCCATCCCTATCAGGGAGAGAAATAGAGATGAGTGCAGCTCCAAAAATATAAAATCCATTTGCTTATTATAGCGGGTCGCCACAAATAAATGAATGGATGTATGGGAAATGCTGCATACTTAGCTTGGTATTGCCACTACCTTATTACAAAAGAGACAAACAGGCTGGTCTCCATTAAGCACGAGCCTGTGTTCGCTTTCCAATCTCTCATTAAATTGCGCAAATGATCTTCTTTGTAAGATCTTGCGGGCCACATAAAATAAAGGTGCCGAGCCAAACTTGGTCTGCTGGCCTTGAGTTGAGAGTGTAAGTGGATTAATGTACAACAAACATACCCATGTATGTTTATGGGCCATGAAATTAGATGTGTATATAAAGACAAACAACTGAACAGGAAAAAAAAAACAAAAAAAAACAGACAAATGTTCATTCAATCTGTTCCAGACCAACCTGAAACAGGCTCTCTGAGCATCATTAACCTGAGTGAAGCAGTGCTGCTGGGCTTTTGGGCCCACAAAACATACCACAAAAGTATGAAAAGTGTAAGCACAGTGCACTGTGAGCAGGTTGGGGAAAGTTGACATCAAAGCTGCTCAAACTCAAAGCATTTAACAGAATTTAAAAAGTTGCAGTAGTGAAATGTACAAGAGAAGAAACTTCAAAGACCCCGCTATGCGCAAGTTTGGAAGTTATGACTTCCACAACAAAGTCACAGCATGGAAAGGATTTCAAAGTTGCAATAGCGTAGGTGTAAACTGATGAAATACCGACTATAATGACTCACTTCTATCAGAAAACTGCAAGACGGCTGTTGACGACACAGCAGCATGTGACAAGAGATATGAAAATACGAAAACTATAATTGCATCAGGACGTTTGTACCTGCATGTGGGAACTTCCTTTTACCGCAGTGCCTAATACATAGAATTCAAGATTTAAATGGCGTAAAGACAAAAAAGGAAAAGGAGGAGGGGGGGGGAAAAAAAGTGTCATCTCTGCTTCGTGTCTGATGAAGTGAGCCGTCACTGCTTCTTCGTAGCCACCGGGTTGCGTTGCGTTGCATGCACACTTCACAGGCTGAACAGCTGGGTTCAAGTCAAGTTTCTCTCTGGGAATTTGCTGCTTCTTGTCAATGAGATTCAAGACGTCGAATATATCCACTGAGCCAAGCTGGCATCTCTGCAGTTTGCCATTTAGCTGAAGATTAACAAACTTTGTTCTCAATGCCTCAATGCTCTCTAACGCATAAACATTTGTTTCATAACTGCATCATGTGTGAAGCATCTGTGTAATTCTTTAACAGCTCAGAGTTTTCCATCTCTTTTCTTATTCATATTGTGAATTCTTACTAAATTATTTTTGATATGTGCCACAAGCACCGCAGGCCTGGTCAGACTGTTTTCATACTGCATTTGGGAGGCCTTCACCTTGGGTGGTAATCATGGGTGCACACTCATTTTCTTTAATACTGGCAGATCTTTTGTTTCCCTGTGACAGTGATAGTGTCGTAGTGAGACAACTGTCAATCACTCAGTTCTGCTGCTCGACAAGCTTCAACAGACGGACTAGTGTCAAGTTCTTTTTCCTTTTAACGACCGTTTATGTGTACCTTAATGAGCCATGCTGAACTATTTTATCTCTGATTAACTCATTTCTTGAGGCTCCATATTTAATTGTAATTTACACACATATGTTTTAAGCGGGTATAAAGGACTGTTCCAATGAATTCGGTATGAAGGTCATGTTGTCTGACTCGTTGCTCAAATTCAAGTTGAGTTTGTGTTTGTGTCAACAATCCGCTCCCATAACACTCTTCAAGGTCGCCATGCTGGACCTTCCTGGTCTAGTCCTCTAGTCTTGTTGCTAAAGCAGAATCTTCATATTCGGCCTGGATTTTCCAATTTTCTCTCAGATTACCACTGAGTTTCGTCATGGGTGGCTATTAGTTATTCGCTGTAGTATTATAGTGAAGAAAACTCACTCGATGGCTCAATATCCATGTAGATAGAAAATGGCAGAATCCTAGGTCCACGTGTGCCGTTATTAAGATGGGACAGAACACCGTGTTAGTATCACGCTTTAGTTGTTACGACAAGTAGGATGATTTTACGTGAGGTGCAGCACTAACCACCCCTGACAATTTTGACCCAGAGGCTAAATGAACCAACACGATAGAAAGCCTACTCCAAAACTTTCTCAATAACACATTGCTCATCTCAGTAAGTGTGAAGTTACACTGAGTGTACGTTTCAGGACCTAAATGAACTAAAGAGAAGGTGTTTTTTGACAGATGCCGTAATGCTAGCTTCCTCTGCTTTCAAAGTATTTGGTATGCATGTAGTTCTTGATAAAACATCAGTGCAGAACATCCTCGCAGAAAGGCCTAGAGTGTGGTGAGGCTACCAGCCAACACAGAAATGCCACAATCTCCTGAAAAAACAATCACTATTAATTGACAGTGTAACTAAATTAGTCCTTTTCACTACTACAAGCTCAGCTAACAGCATAGACACTGCTTAGAAACAGAGCAAATAACATCAGTGTCTCTATTCTCTGTTCCTTTCTCATACTTGTTTTTCTTTCCGTCTTATTCTTCCCCAACCTTGTGTCTGCCAGCTAGTTCTCAAGCTGTTTACAGCCAGCAATACTTCAGGGGGGAACAATCCAACTACAGCCTTGTCTATAATTATGCAGGTCTGGTAGATAGACCGCTGCCATTGTACAAATCCTGCGTCTAGCCCATAGCTTTTAGACAGTGACTGTACTGGTATACGGCTTCTCCCCCGAGGAGCTTCTCCACAAGTATTTAAGTGCTCAAAACAAACTATCCCTCCATGAAAAACAGGAATTTGATAGAGGGTTTGCAGCATATGGCTTGCTCAGCCCCCTCAGGAGTGCCTGCTAGATTGAGGGTGTTCATGCTCACTTGGAAAAAAAAAAAAAAAAAAAAAGAGGGCCTTCATGTACACAGAATCCATTGAGTCTTTGGTGCCCTGGTTCCTGCCTAGTTGACAGAATGCCTCTCATTTTCCTCTTACAATCAGTCCCAGAACATTCAGCCAGCCAGCGCACATGAGAAACATTCTCCGCCAACATCTTATTCTCTGGATGACGGACATCCCATTTCTCAAGCAAAGCAAACTTCTTCCTCAACCTTGGGAACAAAGCTCATTAAGACACAGGGATGCTTCTTTCAGGTGGAGGTTCACCATAAAACAGGTGAAACTTGGCCTTTCTTTCACTTGTGGACATGAAATTAAATCCAACCATCAGACAAATGACGGTACACATTTTAGCTGTTGCAGGTGAAATTTGCAGTTCAACCCATCTTATTTCAGAACATTTTTCTTCTCCTAAACTCTATTTAGCCATTTTTGCCAATCATCAGGCATCTGTTATTTTTCATAAAATCCTGTTCTTGAGTCTCTCAGGCATCTGTTGTTGAATCATCACCTATCCTGGAGCCGCTCTGCTTCCCTGGCTGTCTGTGCCATTTCTTGAGGTTTTGGATCTGGTTCCCCGTCCTGGAGGAGTTCAGCCTCACCTCATCTTGCTCTCTTACTCTCTGAATGAGCTCTTTATCCTTCTCTCTCTCTCTGTCTCTCTCCCCTCCTCTGTGTATGTGAATGGTGTGATGTGTGGTCTGTCTTCCTGCCAGGCCTCCATAGTGATGAAGGTCTGGTAGCTCAGGTGCTATTCTGTTCTGGTGGCACTTGGAAACCAATTGACATCATCTTCATTGCTTATTCATTATAATATATGTATTTATATGATATTCTGTTCAATGCTGTATTCTATAAACCCCAACATCTGTCCATCCTAGGAGAGGAATCTCTCTGTTATTCTTCCTGAGGGTTCTTTTATTTGTTTTCCAGTTAAAAGTGAAATGTTTTTTTTTAAATGAGGATAGTGCATTGCTGTGAAAACAGTAAAGCTTCCTTCCAGGTAAATTATTGATTTGTGATACTGATTTGATGCGATCTGTCAAATGGGCATTGTTATGTTTGGGCTTCCAGTCCTGGTGGCCAAAAACTCAAACTGATAGCTTTCAGAGATTTTCAAACATCTTTTTCAGATGAAAATGTTCTAATGGGGAGAATTTATTTGTATGTGTATCAAAGTTGTATATATTGAAAGTGTAATCTAACAAATCAGTATCTGATTTGGAGCTCCAATTTCCATGGCCCCTAGTTGTGGTTTGCAACTTCAAAAATAAGACTTTATTACTTAAGCTGGTTTGTGGAATGCAGGGGGGTAGTAATCAATGAATCAGTATTAGATTTGGTCTATTCTAAATTACATTATCCTTAAAAAGCCTGATCAGAGGAACCCTTGTGGGTCTGAAACCAAGTGATGAGTCCAGAGCCCAATATATTGCTGCACATAGCATCCTACTTATGTCAGACACATCTTGTGCCTGGAAGATAAGCTAATAAAACAAATATAAGATGTATGGCACCACTACTGGCTGAATGAACTCTGTGCATTATTCACTCTTAGCTAATAGCTTTAGCGTGCAGCATAGAATATATTCAGGAGGCCATTTCTTCAAATCCATTGAGAGAAACCAACGTGCCGTTTTCCTCTCAGTTTTTCACTTAAATATATTGCTGACAAGGCGTATGCATGAGCGATTACTTCAAATCCAGCACAAAGCTTCCATTAGCAACAGTTTTCTGGGTTGAATATAAATACATCTTGGGTAGCACAGCAGAAAAAAAAAATTATTAATCATCCTTACTTAATTAACATCACTTAAATAAGTGCTTGATAAATTAAAGTCTGTACATAATTTATATTGTGATTAAAGACTGAGAAAAAGTCTGAGAAATCAAATTTTAAAAAAATGATATTTATTTTTTGTCACATCGCACACAGGATCTCACTGTAGCGCCTGAAGTGAAGCGCTGAGTGGAAAATAAAACAAGCATCTTATGGACTAATCACTACGGCAGGAGTTGTAGGTGCGGTTTTTGTAAGCCTGCAGACATTGCTCCAGGCCAATGTGTCATTTTAATCTTGACAGCAACTGGAGTGTCTCCTTTAGAAAGAACCCTATGGTGGGTTTGGAATGCTGCAGTGCAGTAGTAGCAGGGTTATGCTGAGGTCTCATATGGCACATGATATCCATAATGCCGATTTTAATAATAATCAATTAAACATCAGTTTTGTGTAAAACGAATATAGAAAAAAAAATAACTGCGTATTTAACTATATATGTATTTATAGGTGGAGATGGAGTCCATTCAACATTCCCATCTCCCTTTAAATATTTTCATCTCTTTGTGGTGTCATCTTTTCAGGGCACCAGTGGGAGCCAACACCCTCTCCCCTTCTCTGTGTCCACATTGACATCTGCTCTGCTGTATTTTGAAAAATGGCAGATGGCCAAAGAGCAGCCAAACTGAGGGCGGCATCACCTTTTAATGACCCGTCTACGACTAGTTTTTGCAAGGACAGGCAGCAGCAGCAGCCTCTGCAAGGTGATCATGATGCTACCTGCTGGTCTCAGATGGCGTGTTTTGTGCGCGCGTGTGTGTGTCTGTAAGAGACTAGAAAACAGATAGCACCGAACAGATAACAAGAGGTGGCATCAAAGAGAAGAACACACAGCTGCAAACTTTAAAATCACACATGCAGCTAAATAGTACAGACATACGGGCTGTTAAATAAATAGAATGCTGTGCATGCTTTCTCTGCCATCAGAATATAAACGCAATTACACATATTCAGACAAATGATTATTGTTTACACTGCTTTGCAGTGGTAAATGTAATATAAAGAGATGCGGGGAAGCATCGTTTTCTGCAGTTTCTTCTGACAGTGTCCTAACCCCATCCCATCCTTCAAACCCACTCTGGTGAATAATAGGCAATGAGTGATTATGTGCTTAAGATTCCATGGAGCCAACAAAGCTACACACACATAACTAGTAACTGTCAGCCCAGACAGATTGTCCTTGTATCATAGTAATTGCTTCCTTTTTTTAAACTGTATACAGTTCTCCAACAGCAAAGAGGATGGCCAGCTGCCTCTCTGTTATGCAAACCAGCATGACTGAAGTGTTTGTGGTTTTCATAATAATTTCATATCATATGTACACACACACACACACAATACCGTTTAAAAGTTCACTTAGTAATTTCCTTATTTTTGAAAGAAAAGTACTGTTTGTCTGGTCTTTGGTGCAACACGTATAGAGGCCAATGTCCAGCAACTATCACTCCAGTGTTCTAATGGTATAATATGTTTGCTCATTGCGTCAGAAGGCAAATATAATACAATTTTCTATTTGTCTTACAACTCATGGTGGACTTTTTTTTTTTTTAAATGGAAAACACTAAATTGTCTGGCTGGTCGCTGCCATCATGTGCAAAACAAAAACAAAAAAAAAAAGCTATGCGGGTGCAAGATATTACCACCAGGTGGCACCAAATGATCTAAACCGCAATGCTACCAAACAAAAAATTCAAAGTGATCCAAGTGAAAATTTTATCAGATGTTCATGGTACCATTCCAAACATTCGCTGAAACTTTGACAAAAATCTGGCCAAAACTTTTTGAGGTATTTTGCAAACAGACAAATGCCGACGAAAACCTAACCTCCTTGGCAAAAACATTTATTTATTTTGTGAGGATGCAAGTTGCAAGCAAGTGAAAAACCCCCAGGTGTGTAGAATCAATGGTGATGAAAACAACTCAATCTAAGTTAATAAAAACACGATTCTTAGTTTGATTGAATTATATACTCATAAAAATCATACTTATGAATGTTATATTCCATAACTGTCGAGTCTGTTCACTGGATGCCGCTAAATGCCAATATTACACACGGAAAGCTATATGAGTTCATTCACTATTGATGGAATCACATTTTAATGCTGGGAAAAAAAAAAAATAAACTGAAATACAACTCCTTGTGTCTGCAGTGCAACCAAACCAGCTTTACTGGATCTGACTGTATCCATGTGTAATAGAATCCTGTATAACTTATCCCTGCGATGTTAATGCATAGGTTGTTGCTAACACAATTTATGTGTCCTTGTTCTGAATCCGTCAAGTATTGACGAGCAAAATGACCAGTAATGGAAGCCGCAAAACAGGAGTGACAACATAGTTCATATACGGTTAGCTGCCAATTTACTCTTAAGTGTAGGAAACTGGCTGCCTGTATGGAGTGTCACATAACACCAAATTATCAAGTATTTCAACAGTCTTCCGGGGGGCCTAATTTACTGTGTGTGTGTAATACACACAGAATGCTGCATTGCTATGAGCTGCTCCGCTAAGGGCCAGAGAGGAAGGTTTGGTCAAAGTCAAATAAGTCTTTTATTATCCCTGAGAAGCAGATTGAGCGGCCACGGCTACATCACGGGACTGGAGATGGGGGTCAAGGGGGCAGCAGGGTAAAATATATGGAGCTTTGTGCCATGCTGGAGAGGAGTGGGTGAAGGTCAAAAGACTGGCGGTAAAATAGATAGAAACTATAATACCGTTTTCTGTTCTGTTGCTGCGGTAGCAGCAGCGAAGGTGTGTAGGTGCTCAGCTGGGGGGGTGGGGTGGGGAGTGTTTGGGTGGGGCTTTCCAAATACTTGATGAGATGAGCCAACATGAAAGAAAGGAGGCTCTCTCCTCCTGCCCCTCCGTCTGTCAAACAATCCCCCCGAATCGCTCCCATCGTCTCCAAACTCCACTGGCCCAAATTTTAGGTAAAACCTAATTTCACAGTCCATGAAGATGGGAAACGGGCGGAAAGGGGATCGTCATCTCGGTTTGTGAACTATTGCGTTGTTCTGAGACTTGGATGAGATTGCATCTTCCAAGAGAGAGAAGATGGGAGGAGATGATGACAAGTGGAGATATGAGATTAGTAAAAAAAAAAAATGATGTAGAGGAAGAGCGAGTGAATGAGGAGGTTTGGAGGAAAATAGGAGCCAAGCAGGGGAAGAGTAGTGTGAATTGGCAGGACACACACACACGATTTTTATGCCAATTCAATACATTTTGTGATTTAATAAGTATGGCAAATTTATAATTACTGACAGTAAGTTTAACCATCGATCAATTTAATCAGAGAATTTTCCCCTCCCTGATTAGTTGATTATTTTTTTTTATTTTAGAGACATGCTCCATTTACTGAATAAGACCTTGAAAAGTAGAGGAGATATAGAAGAACTGCAGGTGCTTGTAACAGATCTGGTTTATATGTGACATACTGTTCCAAAAAAAAAAAAAAGGATCGATGTTCCATTTTAAAATCTATACATTGAGATTCTGAACTTTTCAAGATAATTTACTTTAGATTTGCATTGGTGTTATATTTTTCTTCCTGAGTAATTCCAAGACAGAGACCGACAGTAAATATCTGATGAAACTGCTATGGTAAGAATAGCCTCTACATAAGCGGATAGATCCAGTGAATCTGCCAACTGACGGTGTTCCTCACTGTTTATGATCGTTTTACTTTTAGATTCCTCCGTTTTCGCCCTTCTTTCTGTTCTGTTCTTTGTGTGCTGTAAAACACTTTGGATAAACTCTGTTGTCAACCTTTTATATAAACTAGTGCAGTGTCCCTTCAAAGAATGCCTGCTCAGAAAGAATTTCTTAAAACCTATAGAGCAAGTTATTAAAAATTAAAACTTTATACATATAGCAGCTTTTTTAACCACGTCACAAAGTGTCACCTTAAACATTAGTTGAAAGGATCATGCTCTTTATGTCCTATAGGACAATGGCCTAAGTAAGAGGGTGACTTAGGCCATTTTAATTTTTTGCCCAAGTCACGATAAAATTCCTTGACTTGGGGCTATTTAACAATCTTTCATGATAGTGACTGGTCTGTGATAAGGTTTATTATCATAAAGGCTATCGGCTATAATTTTTGCAGTAATTTAGTCTACATTTTACAAGTTATACTTTAATAACTTAATATAAAGTGCTGTGCATATCAATAAATTCAATAATTATGTAGCCAATTATAAAAAAAAATAATAATTTCCTGGATCTTCAGTCCATTAAACATGTTGATGCTTGTTGAGCGTCATTGAAAATTTGCCACATCTCAGGTTTCAGAGTTTGTCAAAACTTGATGTTGAAAATGAGTTGTGTTCAATAAAAAACCGGGCAAATACAACCTGGGAAAGTGAAGAAACTACCTCCTGACTAATTTGATTCACCCGGCATTGGCTTCATTTAACTCCAGTTTTGAGTTTGCACTATGGAATGGATGTATGAAAGGACAGATTTAAAGTTGCTTAAATCACACTAGAATGTTCAACATTTGGACTGAGTCACTTTATTCTTAAATAAGAGACACACAACGTTCTATGTATGTCCACAGTCATCCATTCTCAAGGCCTTTTTGACTCAAATGATTAAGATAATATTCTCTGCATTTGATAAAGGTTTTGTATTTTCCCAAAAAGATGAAAAAATTACTTAAGACATTGACAGATACTGGTCATGCTTGAGACATCCTGCACTGTCTTGAATTTTATAGTAGAACTGAACTTTCTTAGTCCTCTGAGACAGTTGTCAACAGCAGGGATTGTAATCCTCACTCTGACCACATTGTGTTTTGCAATGGCGGAGCGTCTCTATTTCTGCTCACTGACCCCACAGGCAGGGAAGAAGAAGCCTTCTTGAAAAACGGCAAAGAACTTGGAGTGTGTCATGAGCACATTGCATGCTGCCACAGTCGTTAAAACAGAGATTGGAAGTGGAACTGATCATGAAATGGAAACAGGGGGCTAAAATGGTTCTAAAACTCCAAATAAAGCAAGTTGAAAAGGTTGAGAACGAGGTGAAACAGAGTACAAGAATCACATGTGACAGATCCTCAATGCAAAGGTTCAGGGTAGATCCACAGATGATTTGAAAACATGTCGCATGTAAACTATGATAAAAACACTATTGTAGGAAGGAGACGGTCTATCCTCCTTCAACAGATGAGCCTACAGTGACAGATGTTTGGATAGTTAATACAAGTCAAGCAACACACATTTGGTGTCATTAGCATTTGAACCCATCTTTAACGTATAATTGTTATTTGAGTTAAGGCAATTAGACTTGAGTGGTAGTGCAGGGAGAAGATGAAACATGAATGAGAGGGAAAGAATGATGCGGAAAGTATCACAAACGACACCAGAAAGAAAAGGCGTAAAAGATGAACCTCCCACATCCTATTTCGTTTGGTTGGGTGAAGCGTTGGGGAGGTACAGTCTGTGGAAGAGAGCGCCGCAGAGTGAAATCTAAGCCGGTTTAAAGCGGGAGAGGAGGGGGACCACACACAAAAGCATTTATTAAAATCTGATGATGTCTCATCAAATTCCTGCAAATCCTATATTGCAGTAAGCGGGGGCAGGCGGAGGAGACACAATGAGAGCAGCTGCACCTGAGAATGACTAGCTGATTAAAAAACAGCACCCGAGGCTCACTGCGAAGCAACAATCGCATAACTCCCCCTCGATTCTGCATCCTTGCTTTCTAATGCCAAATAAATCAGATAGGACAATTTCCAGACTGAATCAACCGAAATCCTCCTGCTCAGTTTGCACCTTTGAGACCGTGGACGGAATAAAGGACCATAACTGTGAAAATTACACAGGAAGTGGCGACTAGGGTTGTCCCGATTCCATCACGTGATCAGAAATCGGGCCGATCTCGTGGTTTCAGACTCGATCGGAATCGGACGTTACCTCCTGATCAGGACTCGGAAATATTTATTCTCATTACTTACTTTAAAATCTAGTTCTAGTTACACGATGGCAGAGTGAGACGTCTCATTTCCACAAAGAAACAGCGTCACATGCGGAATGACGTCACTGAGCGTATGTAGTGGGTGGAGTTGTCTCGACACTGCGCTGTGGCTTGTTGTCAGTGAAAACGCCAAAAAACCATAGACAGTAGAAGGAAAAAAAAAAAGAACAGCAAGAAACATATAGAAAAGGTGAGGCAAAAGACACTTAAGAAACGAAAACTTTTGAAAACCATACAGGACTATGAAGCAGAAGACGAGCGGCTAAGAGCTGCAAAGAGCCGACGTGTGAGGGTAAGCTAACGATTGAGTTGGTAGCTTTTCAGTATGTCAGGTATATTCATTTGTTACACTTGTTACATTTTGTTACACAGTTGTCGATGCTAAGTACTAAAATACGGACCGAAACTCCGAATGCTGGGATGTAAATGTTTCACGAACACGCAGGGGATTGAAAACTTCTGGATGTCCGAAGTATTATTAAGTATCGTATCAGGGCTCGGTATCGGCAGATATTCAAAATCAAATGACTCGGACTCGACCTGATCGGGACATGCTTAGTGGCGACCCTAATTAATTTTCAAAATCCACATGCCGGCAGCGGGGGACAAAAGGGACAGATGATACTATACAGGCTTTCAGCCAATAGAGTGGTTTATAATATATTTTTTAGATGTTTTTTTAAACTAAAATATGTAGTGTAACTCCTTTAAAGAGGAGTTCAGAATGAGAGAGCCTGTGTTTAAAGTTAGCAGTAAAGTTATGAACGTATCCATGCGCGTTACAGTTCAGGCTATTTGTCGGTGAATAAATCCTACAACTCGTTAAGACCCCAAGCCAAGTTCCCGTGTCTCGCTTGCCACCCAGCTGAAGTGAAGGCTCATTTAAGGCGGATTGACCTTTAAGGACCACCTATTTTCATTTTAGCGATGGGCCGTTCCTTGGAATTTTCTGCCACCGCAATGCATGTTCAAAATGGTCCCTCTTTTGGGCTAAAATGAAGAGCACCTCAAAAATCCTATCAAGAAAAGTCATTTGAGTTAGTAGCCTATTTCATGCTCCGGTTCTCTGCATTTCAAATCCATTTCAGAAACTGATGAGAAAGAGAAGAAAACCTTAAAAGGGGAGTGTTCTCGTGTGGTCAGTGTTCCCCCCACAATCTCATCGTGTTGGTCTGACTCCTTACATCAATCTGTACCGTTCATCGTTCCGGTCCATATACCTTTGTTCAATTATGTATCAGTGTTGATACATCCTTGTGGAAAAGAATGAAAGATTCTAGTGGGGTTTGAAAGCATGTGTTAACCAAGATGACTCAATTTATAATCTGCATTATGTCCAGCAGTTTCATATGGGTGAAAAAACAACTTAAGGCTGCGTTCAGTTGGCCATTAGGGGGTCAAACAATTCCAAAACAAGTCGGCAGACACATTATCACTTTAAAAAAAAATGTTTTATAGCTTACACATTTCCCATTTAGCCTATTTAGCTTATGTGTCTAGAGATATTGTCATCCTATTAAGCTGGTTTTCTGATGAATGCAAATCCAATTTCACTCTTCTTCTGCTTAACCTTGAGAAAAATATCTAAGTGATAAAATAGCTACATGTTCACCAGCAGGTATATACCGGTCTGTCTATTGTTTGGTACTGAACAGTTGGTGGGTTATCAAGACTGTTAAATTTCAAGAGTATATTTGATAGCATAAATAGGTTTCAGGAGATTCTGTCCTGTACTTGGAATCACTACCTGACAAAATGTGTCCCTTATCAGTGGTTTGCATTCATTACACAGCCAGTACCTTCTCAATGACCTTCGGCAATTGCTAAACAAAGGTCATAGTAAAACAAATGTATGAATCAATGATTGCATTAAAAAAAAATAAATCATTGTACTTAGGAAAGGCAAGTATTCACACACACACACACACACACAGCAGGGAGGCCTGTGCTGGTATGGAATGCAAACTTGTAAGTAAGGAAGAATTAATTGGGTACAAGTAGCCAGAGAGCACAGTGGAGCAGATCTAGATTCACGACAGGAGCAGCTGCTTCTCTCCGATTTGGGAAAGAATCCTTAATGTCCCATATTGTAGAAAGGGAAATTTGAATCGCTTTTTGGTTATAAGATGGTCGTATGCGTTACAAATACTGAATTGAATCAATTCTTACATTTTTTATAGCAACACAACCCAAATTAAATCAGCCAATCAGAAGAGCGGTTCATTACTATTAATGAGGCAGACAAAAAGCAACCTGTTCTTTCTAGAGCTCCAGAGAGAAGCATAACGGGGGGGGGGATGAAAAACTATAACCATAAATATATTATTTAGAGATATCAAAGCTTCAAATAAAACCGAGGAAAAGTGTAAAATATGGGACCTTTAAAGTAAGGCTGCGTGACAATGTGCAATGGTAACATCGCGGGGCATGAAAAGGTCAAGTAAGTCAAATTAACTCAAACGCGTCAAGCTACAACTTCTGATGTGCTCTGGATAACGGCTGCACTGTCCGCGCTGGGCGCCTTCCGCGACCTGAAGTGAGCGAATACAGGATTTATGTAATTGCCGTGCCTTGATGAAAGCGGAGTTCACGGGGTTGGTTTGAGTTGTTTTTCAGCGGAGCTGGTTGGTCAGTCAGAAGCACTAACAGCCTAACAACAACACCGTCTCAGCCCATTGCAGTCATGATGATTATTTAATGAGGAGTTGCTTTGCCTCTCCAACCAGCTGCTCAACACATCCGAGTGCCTCAGGAGCAGATCGCAGGAGATGAGACCGACCAGGTCTGCAAACCATTATTTACTGCACACACACACACACACACACACGTAGAGGAAGCATGGACTGTTCACACGGCCTCTAGGGGTGGGGGGAGATAAAAGCCTATTGACCACACCTTGTGCATGGATCAGTGCAGGTGTGCCAGCTTACCTTTATTCCTGACGTCTTCCTGTCACGACTCGCATCTTTAAGGCTCGATAAAACAACACTAATTACATCCTGAAGGTTGATCTAAACTGCACAAAGAAAATTAACAATGCAGCCTTCTTTCAAGCTACTGAGGAAATGATGATTGTGTTCCACTAGAGCTGTTGATTCTTCCAAGCTGTAAGCACACAGCTTACAGCAGACATACTGGCTTATTTCAACTAGACAAGGGTTTGTGCTGCCTCTCCCCAGCAGTCTGCAGTGCAGTTCAAAGCCGCCGTGACTCCCAACGTGGGTGCCATGGCATACCAGGGTGCCTCAAGGACATGCTAAGGATACTGTAAAAATAATTATCTTTATACATTTATTGTAGGCCTACATTTTGATATAAATTCATCACATCCAAAAACTAGGATATTTACTTTAAATACATTTAAAGGTTGGAAGAAATGAGCAAATATGGTAATCACCATATTAAAAACAAAGTTAGACATGTCATAGGAACACATCAGGCAAAAAATGCTCAGAGCACAAGATCAGCAAATTTTGATACTGTAAAACTGAAAGCTTCAAGAAAATGCTGATACATCTACAGAATACTTGCCTGCTATCTCACGGTGGAATACCATATCTGCAGGGAAAACTATGTAATGCTGCAGAGATGCCATGTAAGCTCGAGAAACACTTGCACACATTTTTGGGTTTCGGTAAACTAAAAATGTACACTTTGGTATACTTGTTATGCTATTTATTGTAAGTTCAATATTTGAATAATGCCAAAGTGACTTTCTTTGATATTATTACTAGAAGAATAACTTAGTGTTATTGCGTATGTCATATCTGTAATACAATGGACACATATGATGCCATGTGAGGATGGAAGATGGCATTAAATAGAAATGACTATAAAAGAGGTGCTGTCAAACCAATTTGTCTGAATTTATTTAAAAAGGTACGGTATGTAGTTTCACCATCATGTGTTATGTCCATTCTGGGCTCCTGTAGAAATGTAGCAGTGCAACATCTTGGGCTACACAGATGGACACCCACTCTCCATAAAAAAACGGCTCAATCCAAGGATGTAATAAAAAACAAATTGTTATTTTGATTGATTTATGTACTAATTAAACTTTATTTATGAATATTATATTCCATTTCTGCCAAGTCTGTTCCACTAGATCCCTCTAAATCTTCCAAACTGTACCTTTAACCTTCATTAAAATGCTATATTAAGTCTTTTAAAGTGATAAAAAAAATACTGCTACCTATCCTGGTCTCCACAGTGATAATCCTGCATTCACTGTATAAGGCCACAGTAGACAAACACACCAGATATCTAATCATTACCCATTAAGGAAAGGATATAATGTACATTTAACTGACCCACAACACAGACTGTCGTCACCTTATTCCTTCAGTGTTTTCCTGACTCTGGAGCAGAAATCCTACTTCTGGATGCATTACCCTGGTGCCTTCAGATCCCAGAGTTCATTGGCCATTCTCCTTTTGTAAAGAGTCAAAACAGAGCCACGGTGCTGCATGAAATCCCCAGCTGATGGCCGATTACTGGGAATTGCCACTACGGCTGACAGACGGAGCAAAGCGACCAGCCATGGCAAAAATTGACCTCTAATTAGCAGGTGGTCCGGTGCCATTACACAGCCTGCATGTCAGAGTACGTTACTCAATACACAGCTTGGATACACAAGCGATATGGTCGCACGGCTAAAAGAAAAGCCTCTGATGAAAAAAAAAAAAAAAAAATAGCACACTAAATTTACATTTGGCAAAATTCAATTTGCTTTCAAGTTCCCAGGGTGTTATGGTTGATGTTTTGTTTTACATTTGAGAGGAAACTCTCAAGAAACATTGCCGCTTACTTCAAGGCAATTTGGTCATAAAGCCCGACTCAGTGAGCGGTGATTTCCCACGTTATAGAACACTAAACAATATTATTCATACAAATGTCACCGACATATTACATTATAAACTTTAGTCAGTAAACAAAGTCATATTTATATTTCAAATATGAAATGTTAAGTCTTAAACATGTCCAGGGTGTGTTAGTCACATTTACTGCTCTGGTAGCAGTTGGGCTTTGAGCTGTTTGAAATATCTGCTCGGGTCTTTCATATTTTCCACTGAGTGATGAGTCAATTTCCTTTCATATCACTGCAGCCTTGGCCTGAGGATTGCTGTTTTGTGACTGTGTCGCCCCCTCTGCTACATCACCATAAAATCATGCAGGTTTATTGGGAATACAGACGATGCTGCGGTCTGTTTGGGTGCATTTTGTGTGTGTGTGCATCCTGTGGGCTACTTTATGCGGAACATGAAATCTTGCTGAGTCATGCATGTGAACGCGCCTCTCGCCCCATAGGCTCCAGACCATATGACAAAACAGATTAGAGATATTAAGAGATTGCAGACGGCGGCCGGCTGACCTTTGTTTCCTTGTTTACGGTGTTGCTGAAGGGACTTATGATCCCTCGGACAATAAAAAGCTTTCCCTTTACCTTTTCTCCTATATCTCTTATACTTCGCCTACATTCAGGCTGAGGTCAACTTCCTACTAAGGAATGTTATGGAAATGTCGGCTGCTGTATGTGACTCATATTAAAAGCAGGCCATTGATACTATTGCACGGCTGCAGTGTGGCTGACTTCATAGTCATCAGAGTGCAAACTAAAGCATTATGGATGTAGTTAGAACATGTAGGTCGATGTGGTCACGCTGGCTGTGGAGAAGGGCTGCGAAAGCATGAAGAGTAACTGGAGCAATTGCAGTTAGTAATTGTGAGGCCCCGGAGCTTTTGTTTTTTTTTAAATTAGAGGTCACAGGCATATCTATAGCGGGTGGCTGCCCACATGACAAAGGAGGCAATATGTTTCCATGCGTCTGGCTTCTAGGGCAAGACTGTCCTATTTGTCATTTGGCTCTCAGGCTGAAAGAAGAGATTCACAGTCGGCTCCCAACAAAGCTTCTGCCTCGACTGGGGCTCAATAATCACCTTTTACTTGGGGTTTTAGATGCACAGCTGGTGAACTGCTGGAGGATTGGGATTTACAAAGGCAAGAGCTCTGTAGACTAAAGAGAAAAAAAAAAACAGAATTTCCTTAAAGCACACAAGCACGTTTTTTTTTTTTTTTCCTTTTTTCCTGGAGCCAAAACCTGAGCTGAATCTGTCAAGTGTGTCATGGCAGGAATTCCGTTACACCGATTTTTGAAGGGCACCGGCACATGATTCAGTGAGAGTTATTACCTGGAGGTAAAGCAGAAATACTGTTGCCATGGTGACGCACACTTGACAGAAATTAAAGAGTCGCAGTGTTCTCAATTTATGCTTGAGAGAACAGTTTCAGTCATCTCCATGGTGACCAGACGCTCTTCTCCAGCCTGCTTGTTTAGGTACATTAGAACATCCCCCGGACTAACTAAACAGGGATGTTACAAATTAAATAAAGTTATAGGTCTGAATGTCAAGGAGGAAGCGCAGTCGAAACCATAGTATCCATGACAATGTCAGTAACACTACCCAATCACGTTGTGCAACAGAAAGACATAACGAAAATATCCAGGTATCTGCACTTTGGCTAAAATCAAATATTACAATATTTTTGACCATATACTTTAATTTCAATATAGTGTCAATATTGTAGAGATGACTATTGGTGCTTTCGCTAAATGTTACACAATGAGTTTTTGTTTTTTTTTGTTAATTGTCAAATATAAAATATATATCCCTATATAAAAAATTAATATATATATATATATATATATATATATATATATATATATATATACACAGCAGCCGATGAGTTCAGAAAACAAAAGTCACTCTGTTACTGTACAGCCAAAATATTGGCCAGATTTAGTTTCACTCATTTAGGCCTAAAAGATGTGCAACAAAAAAGACTATAAAAACCTATGCTGTTCTAGGATAAATGTCCTTATAGCCTGAGGGGTTTCTGAAAAAATACTAGAAATTGTCAATGTTTATGAAAATCTTAATATCTAGGGCTCTGAAGCATATAAAACATGAAATACATTTCATTTAAAAAAGGTAAGACTCTCAGGTATTATTAAAACATGCTCCCTGAGCACTAACATACCAATACATTTTTATAAAATAAAATCTCAAAATCAGATGGGTAAGGAAAAAAAAAGATTCATATGAATAACTCATAACGAACAACATTTCAAAACATACATAACTATAAAATATGTCTATCTCACAGTATTGTTAATTTGTTGTCATTTTCACTAGTGTGTAGCATGTAATGCACCATCATTGGTTCACATACACAGGAGGTGGGTCTTGTTTTTAAAACCATGTGACCAACAAACTATCGTGTGATTCGTCGACAATAATGTCAATCAAGTAGACGTACGTGTGCTTTTTGAGACCAGCAAAAATAAAATGGCTGATCGATTGACATTATTGTCGACGAATCGCATGATAGTTTGCTGGTCACATGGTTGTAAAAAATTAACAAAACCCACCTTCTGTGTAATGTCAACCAATAATGGTGCATTACATGCTCACTAGTTAAAATGTGCTGCGCAGCATCCGGTATGAATGGGTTAAAATGCTCTGTTATACAAAAAAAGTCTTATCACCTACATAAAAACCATGGATAACCTTTAGCCTTGTGGGACTATTTCTGAAGTCCTACGCCTCGTTTTGGCTGGCAAAGTCTGTAATGCTCATTTTTGATGTAATGAGGTGAATTTACTGCAGTGTTTGGCAGCTGGGAGTAGGAACAAGCAGACAAAGGCAGGCTAGCTGGCCACAGATGTTCCAACTACCAACCCCGGGGTCACGAGAAAGGACTCAGCGGCATCTAAGCAGCATCACAGATCAATCTCCTCATTCGGATCCCCTTAATCTCTTCATCTGCAGAAACTACATCCGCCACCACTATCTCCCTCGCCAAAATCTGCATTATGTTCACTGTATGTCCCTGCCGGGCTAACATGTATGGGCCTGCCGCTCTACTGGGAGTCGAGCCACATGACAAAGGGGGTAAACAAGAAACAGAAAAGCAGAGACCATCTGACGCAAAGATGAGAGACAAAAGGCAAGGAGCAACAACAAGATAGTCAAAGAAAAAGGATGCAAAGGGAGGCTGGGTGACATCAAAGAGGCGTTTTGCGCTAGAATAATTGTCTGGGCCAATCTGACTGGCAACCACCAGCAATGTAATGCATAAGAAAGAACAAAGATAAAACACCAAATCCAGGGAGAGGAAGGTAGTAGGGAAGGAGGAGATATCAGTGAGGCCTAGCCTAGAGTCAAGTGGAGAGATCAGACAACACTTTTCAATTAAATTCTCCAATTTCATTACAGGGCTGTGCAGCAAATTCTGATGTTATGTAACAAGACAAACAAGCCCCTTTGTCTTATTTTGTTAGTCACCAAACTGGAACAAAGGAAGTGTAATTCTGATAAATGTATATCAGGGCTTGTTGTCACGTCAAAAGATTAATAAGCTGTGAAAAAGAAAGACCATTATGTTAATTTGTAGCTTTATTTGTGCTTTTAATCAGACTAACAGCGAATCCTTGTTGGGACGTTAGGAACTGTGGTGGAAAATTCCTAAGCCTGTGCAATAGTTAGGAGGTGTCCTAAAAGTTAAAGTGTTTAACATGTCAGGAGTCAGACAAGGACAATGATGATTGTTTAAGGTTGATGATTTAGGAAGTGACCAGGTCACACAGTCACTATTGTAAGAGGAAGGTTGAAGCCTCCTTGGACAGTGCTTTAGTGTTTCTTTGATCCCCAAAAACAGAGATAAGAGAATTGTATAAGTCCTGTGTTTAGCCTTCATCTTGGTTCGCTTCAGCAGACCTGCGTGTCACTCTGACTGAACTGACCCTCTGTGCACAGACGAATGACGACGACTCTTCAACAATAGATCTCCTATTTCATCTGCGATCAGCATCATCAGCGGAAAAAAAAAATGGTAAAGGAATATCAAGGGAGCAGCGGAGGAATGGAATTGAACTCTGCAGGTATGGCCTCGCCTTTCTCACCGTCTACATCACTTCAACGTGTACGATTATGTTTTAAGTTGACTTTTTAACCCTTCTGTCAAATGCATTTCATTATCAGCCTGGAAAGTCTCACTGAGTCTGCTGCTTTGAGAACTGACTGTTACAATAACTACAAAACACGCTTCTTCTACATGGAATCAGAACAGGATATAAGATGATGAAAATACAGCAAAGGCTCATCTCACAGTTACTGCTAACACTGTCACTATGAAGGAAGGTGGAAAAATATTCCAAATTTAGAATGTCTCTTCATTTTTCCCCAGCTCTGCATCTCCTGGATATAAAGCAGATTTCTTAGATATGTGTATCCGGGTCTTGGCTTTATGCTTTCATCAATGTCTAGACACAATGTTTTCAGGCACAGTATCGAGTGCTGTAGGTCGAGATAGAGATGTGCATTTTGATTTTTTTTCCCCATTTAACAAAACAAAAAAATCACATCGAGTCCTCCAGCACAAAGAATGCTGGGGCAAAACAACAATACTTAACACAACGGAAACTTACGCTTGCATTTCTTTATGGTTTCTTTATGACTGTATTAATCGGTAGAACTAAAACAATTGATTTTGATAATCGATTTGAGTCACTTTTAATTACAAAACATCAAACAAATTCTCTGGTTCCAGCCTCTCAAATGTGGTTATTTTCTGGTTTCTTCAGTATAATAGTAAACCGATGATCTTTGGTTTGTGGACTGTTGTGGTTCGAAAAAGATTTACAAAATTTATGAAAGATTGATCAACATTTTATGAACCAAACAACTAAACGATAAATCGTTTCAATATTCTATAGTTTATTCTATTATCAAAATAGTCATTAGTTGCATTAGTTCCCTATTAATCAGTCAAATTTCTTATTATTGGTTAACAGTTGAACAGTTTATTATGAACAGGTCTAGAGGATATTATATCTTCAGTGTCATTGTGATGTTTTGCCATTCCTGAAGTTAGTCGTTTGCCACTGTTTAAAAAATAATAATAAAAAAAAAGCAGATTAGAAACACAGTTACCTTGCTAGATGGCTAAGAAATTGACATTTTCCAGACTGAACTCTATCTAGGAAAAAAAAAATCACATAATCCTGACCTTGATTGCGGTAACGGGGGTTCTTATTTTCATGATATTTGAGAAGTTTACTAGTGAACGCCGGCTGCAGGAACAGGTAGAGAGCCGGAGCGGGGATTCCCACAGTGCAGAGAGGGAAAGTGAGTGAGCCGGAGAGCAGGCCTACAGCCAGGCTGCATCTGTTTACTCGTTAAATGAACCGTGACAAATCCTCACTACTTATGCACAGCGAGCTACTTCTGCGCACACAAGGACCAACGCCACTCATCTGATCCCCAACAGATAGCAAATGGAGCGAAATGGTTACAGATGACTTTCAATCTAACGGGATAATCTGCAGGCGCAGCACATTCTCTCTCTCTCAACTGATGCATTTGGAAATTCTTGGAGATAAAACTGTCAGACGCGCGGTCTGATTCGATGCCAGCCGGAGCAAAACCGACATGGCGCTCCTCAGCTACTCTTCGTTAATTGGACGTGGCACGTAAAAGTGACGATACCGTAGAATATGAGATAAAGGAAACAGGTGACAAGTGATTTCAGCGGAAAGGACGACGGAGCCCGTGACTGCTCCCGCGCCGTGAAGTTCTCGTTTTTGATATTTATTTCATTTTGGAAGGATTTTCATTATCTTTGACAGTTAAATTGCAATTTCTCAGACAGTTAAAAGAAGCTTTCCTGACATTAATTTGTCGTTTTCTTTGTCCACTAAATTCAGTAGGATTCATCTTCTAGGCTCCGTGAATGTCTTTCCTAGTAATTCACCCAATAGTTGCTGAGATATTTGAATGCAGGACAATGACTAATACTGCCGTATTAGAAAGCCACAGTGCAGCTTCTGTGGCAGTTTTTTTTTTTTTTTTTTAACATTCTTAATGCTAAATCATCAACCATCATTAAAACACTGATGCGGTTCTTGTTTTATATAGAGAGTAAAGGTAAGGTTAAAGCAATATATGATTTTCAACCTTTCCGTGACATTCTCCCTAAGAACAGAACTTGTAGAGCAGACTTTTTTGCAGCAATGACATTAGGCACATGGTAACCCACACTAGGAAAGGTCATGATACCATTTTTTATGGAAGACAATTATTAATTCACTGCTTTGCTCTACATATCTGAGGTGGTAGATGTCGCAGATAATGTTGAGTGAAGTTAATAAATTCAACTGGTTCCTGCAGAAGACAGTTTTATATTTTAGTTAACGGTCCCATATTATACAAAGTGAGATTTTGATTGATTAGTTGCTTGTTGCATATACTTATAAAGAAAGGTCTGGGTTTGCTACAAATATTGTCTCATGCTTTAATACATGCATTCAGTCTGTATTCAGAAACTGTGCCGTAGAAACAAGCCGTCCATGAAGTTGTAATTTCACAACTATACAGTACTCTACTTCTATTCACATCCAAATCAGTGCTGCAGAGAGAAGCTTGAGAGGGGAGATGGACTAAATGGAATTGATTTTGTTCTTAAAAAAAAATCACAAATATCTTGTTATTGATATTACATCTTCAAAGAAATTCAAATTACATCTACAGATCTAAATCAGTTCCAAACCACTGCAACAAACACAACTCTGGGAAGTAAGCGTAATCTTCAGTATGCAAGTACTGCAGGCTATTGTAAAGATCCAACACATGGTACTTTGCTTTTTAAACGTGTCTGTGATGTTTGTTTAAATACAGGCTTCGCAAGAAAAGAGCAAGTGCATAGAGTGGCTCTAGAATGTGATTAGTACCGAATGCATGGCCGAGATTGTTATCATACGGAGACACGCTGACAGAACGAGCAGCTCAAAACATGACAGAAACCAGGGCAGAAAAAAATGTAATTAGAAAGACAAACTTGTCAAAATGGACATTCACCACATTTGAAGCAACAACAGGAAAAAGGTCGAACACTGTGAGCGTGTCTGTTCTGTGATTACAAATAGAGCTTTGGCTGTCAATGAACGGCGTAGAACTTTATTTCAATTCGCTGTCATAAGCAACAGTTCGTTACAGAGATTTTTGCATAATGAGCAACTCCAGCTTAAAGATCCCTTCCAGACACGTTTTAAGTTGTAGGCCTAGAATAAACACTACTTTGACTCCTAATTTTTGTCCGATTCGATTTTACCCGCAACAGAAGCTCAGTTATCTCTTTAACATCCTTAAAATTACATCTTCTTCCTCAATGAATAATAAAAAAAAAAAAAACAATCTATAAATATATTGCATCAGAAAGCTTAACTGCTGGACGCAAATGGTCTTCTTCCTCACTGTTGAGTTTATTCTTGTGTTTGCATACCGGAGGTTTTACGTTTCTCCATCGCACGTGTGTATGATACGTCATGAATCACGCTCGTAAACCCCCGACCCTTGAAATCAGATTTTTCAATGAGCTCAGGAGGAAACTTTCCACTTGGAGGAACAAAAAAGAAGTGGAGGGAAGAAAAACAATGTTGTGTATCTCACCCTCAGTGTTGTATCACACACCTACTGTAGGGGGGAGAGTGAGAGTGAGAGTGAGAGCAAATACTCAGGGGGGCATTCACTGTTTTACTGTTGTATTAAAATAAAGTCATATAACCACCTGCCAATACTGAAACCTACCTACCAACAAAGCAACACTGTCAGCCTCTGTGTGCTGTGCAATGTTAGGCTCATCCAGACGAAAGCTGACAATGATGTGCTACTGATTAGCATTGTTAACCATTAACTAACTGATTCATGTGGATATGACATTATTACACTAGTGCGACTGTAGAATGTTCATGTTATCTGCATGTACATAGTAGCGTTGACTCAAAACTCATAACCTACAAACTGACCTAGATTTTTTTTGGCAGCGTGGCATGTGCAGAACCTACAAGATTATCGCAATGTGTGGGAGTGTGCACAAAACCATGTCTAGGTGATTTTCCTGTGTCCCGTCTCTTTTTCCTGAGCAGGTTTTACATGAATAAACCGTACGAACCTTTATGACTCAATCGTAAAAAAAAAAAAACAGTACGGCAAGTATTTGGGTATTTCAGTCTTGAGCTGTAAACTAGTACACAGTATGAGGGCGTGAAGGTTCCTTCTACTGACAGTAGTTCGTGAAGGAGCCAACAACTGCCTTGGTCTCTTTGAGGCCGGCGGGGTCGGATCCGCACACCTCCGCACACTGAGACAAGTCACGCAGACGAGTAAAGGGAAGCCAATTAGCTGCTGACAGGGGAAAAACAGCGGAGGAGGAGCGGGGTGGGGAGCCGGCGCGAGGTGAGGGCGCCGGGGTGAATGGAAAGCAAGTTAGCCGTCAGTCCGAGTCGTGTGTGTGTGTGTGTGTGTGTGTGTGGGCGTGCGTGTCACAGAGCTAGAACTCCTTCCACTCAGTCACACATGCCTCCAGTTATAGAGCTGGAGATCAACCAACAACTGGCCGAGTGGAGGCAGAGTGAGTCTAAATCTGTTGAAGTGTGGAGGAGGTATCCTGAGGAGAGATGTCACATGAGAACAGAAAGCAGAAATGAAAGTCATGCTAGGGATGCCGCGATAACCACAACGCTGCGATGTCGCGCTACTGACAAGCCAACCGCCGTGCGCAGAGCACGGACAGCGTTCCCATTTTGGGGTTTTTTTCCCCCCATGAGGCCAGAACCTTTGTTTTTACGCTTGACGGTATGTTTTGAATTTGCTGAAAACCTCTGGGGTCACGTCAGTCGTCGTCGATCTTGTCTAACAAACGTAAGAAGGGATTTACTTTAAAAAAAAAAAACGGATCTGCGCCGTTCAGCCGTTACAGTTCCACATTTCAATATATTTCACCACAAATCAATATATTTCTGTTATTTTCTTACTCAACTGCCCGTCCTGGAAGAGGGATCCCGACTCCGTAACTTTTCCTGAGGTTTCTTCCATTTTTTCCCCCCCCGTTAAGTTTTTTTTTTTTTTTTTAAGAGGTTTTTCCTTGTACGATGTGAGGGTCTAAGGACAGGGGATGTTGTGTTGTACAAACTGTAAAGCCCATTGGGGCTAATCTGTGATTTTGGCTATACAAATAAAACTGACTTGACAATGAGCCTTCAGTTGGAGGGGCTTGGTAATCCTTGAAGGGAAACACTGTCATTTCTGGATGCCTTAAAAACAATAAATGCAATAATTTAAGGTTTTAAGTAATTATTTGATTCCGACTTTAAAAACAACTCTGGCAGGTGTGTTGGCTTTCTCCTCAACAATCACAAGCTAAAAATGTCTCGTATTTTTGCCTTTTCGCTGCAGAGAAACAGCAATAGAGTAAATACACTGTGAATGCCCCAATCTAGTTTTTTCGTTGTTTTAATAAATTGATAAATTGGTGATTTGTATCACTGTAAACTTGACGTCTTCAGTTTTGAACTTAAAATTGGATCCATTTTTCAGTCTGACTGCCCTAACCACTGATATGATAAACTTAAAGACAGATACAGATTTCCAGTTCAAGGTCCTAAAGAGATTTCTTAAGATGTATTTATCTGTGAACTTTCTGTCAGTCACACAGTTAAATAACCGGCTTAATGTTTTATCTTACAAGATAAGCTCATCTGACACTTGAAGGATCTGAATCTGAGAGTCGTTTTTAAGTTTGCCCTCTTTGAATTGTAGGAAACTCTGCATGCAGTCTATCAGCGTAAACAGGGGTGACTACACACAAACCAAAAAAAAAAAAAGACCAAAAGCAAACAAAACCATTCCCTGACAGGAACATGAGGGGTTATTGCACAGTTGTTTCATCATCGCTAGCTGTCAGTTTGCTTGCTTATACAGCACTTGCATTGTGGGACAAAGAATTGTAGCTCTATGGCTAATATGATGCACAGAAGTGCCACAGCGGCTCACACACGCACACAAACCCCACAGAGGGGAAAAGCAGGAAGCCGTGGCAGGAGTCATAGATCAAAAAGGCGTAGTGGAAGGCAGACTGTCGCTCTAGAGTATTATAGTGTGTGATAATTTAAAGTTCACAGCTCCAGAACCGGCCAAATGGTTCAATGTACACACACACACACACACACAAACTGTGATAGCTTCTTCTGCTTCCTCTGCCTTTAATTCAACTTGTGGTTTTGTGACAGAATACTTCTTTTTTCTCCTGTTAAAATATTAAGTTTCCTCTTCTGCCAGGTTACTTCCTTTCTGAATAACTGCTTAAAAAATGAGTCATCTCTATTCTAGATGTTGCATAATGAAAGCAGAATTAGTATTATGTAAGCTGAATAAAGGGGATCCTCCACATAACCACTGTGGGGAGGATTTTCCTGCTGAACAAAAACATAATGACTGACACAGAATTAGGCCACAAAGCTAAAAATTATTT
Organism: Lepturacanthus savala; assembly: GCA_030544235.1. Classification (NCBI taxonomy): domain Eukaryota; kingdom Metazoa; phylum Chordata; class Actinopteri; order Scombriformes; family Trichiuridae; genus Lepturacanthus; species Lepturacanthus savala. The sequence goes on from CM060467.1 coordinate 13,590,447, forward strand.
CTAAAGACAGACACGTTACCGATTAACTTCAGGAAAACTTCTGCAGTGTTCCTGATGCACCTTACAAGCTCAGGGGCAACACAGCTGAAATAGGAGACAGTGGCAGTTGTTTCATTATGAAAGCAGGAGGAGATGTCATGAAAAAGAATGGCATGTAGAATGGCTTGTATGTCAACTTCCTAAAGAGATTAGTTTCCATTGAGTTTAAAAAAGGTGTAAGCATGATCTTCTTAAGTGAAATGCAGTAAAGAATATCTATAATCGTGTAAAATATACACTCCCTAGTAATGTAAATGCCCCCAACATTTAAATGCAACCCAATTAGATTTTAAAAATGGAAATTTCCTGGAACAAATTACTTTTATTCAGAATTTTAATTTCCCCACACATCCGAATGCTGTACCACTCCCGCCTCCTGAGCTGTGTAAACACAGCTCAGGACATGTATTGCAAAGTGAGGGGAAATAAAGTGTCTGCATAATAACCTGGATTTTTTTTTTTCCTTCTGGTTTAAAATGTTCTTCTAAATATAGACAGTAAAAATGTCTGGGTCTTTTTTGTTGGCATCAGAGAGGAGTTGACTCAGCTTTATGTTAAATCTTGAAGCCGCAGTTTTGTTGTGGTGAATGTGATTATATTATATTGCAGGTAAAAAGAATATTAGCATCTTGCAATATGATGCAATCCAACACCGTCGCTTACGCCGGCTGCGAATTGCAACCGTAAGTGGAGTCAACTCCTCTGACACAATATCAGTTAGGGGGGCTGAGGATGAATTGATTTTGTTTTAGGTTTATTTCATTTTCATATCCTCGGAAAGTAGAAAAAGCATCTAAAATGATTGTATAATCAGGTTTCCAACTAGGCAGCATTGTTTCTGCGTCGAACACTTGAGAAAAGAATAACTGGCAGTGGGGCTGTGCAATTAATAGAATTTTAACCGCGATATCTCACAAATAATGTTTGGCAAGATACTAAAGTCAAAATCTTTTTAATCAGGTCTCTCTAAATGTAGATTGCGTGTTTATGCTTGTTTCTTATGCTTGTTTTTTTTTTTAATAAAAATCCATTTTATGCAATTTTTGGACACAAAATGTCAAATGGTCAATTTTTAGTTTTTAGAGTTAAACTATCTGTTACCATGTTTATTTATATATATAAACATGCAATATTTGCTATAAGATAATCTACATGGCAACACAACAGATCTGTTTAACATCTCAAACAAAAACACAGTCACTCATGCTAAATAAATGCATTGTGTAACTAAAAATAATCATTTGAATAATCGTGATAATGATTTTTTCCATAATCGAGCAGCCCTAGCCGGTAGTAGTAGCAGTGATGGCGGTAATAAGCTGGACTCCGCGGCCGGCGTCGTATTACTGCAGTAATGCAGCAACAGGCCCAGCAGCCCGAGTGTCAACATGCGCAGCTCCACAAAGGTCTGATTTATTTCAGGGTTGTTTGATATGTTTCTTGGGTCAATGTGCGTGTCAGACCGAAAACAAAAACTCAACATCATAGTTAAAAATAAAGAGGGGGGGGGGGGGGGGGCATCAAACTGGCGGTGAGGAAAATCTCTGCACACCGTGTGAAGTCAATTTCAACCTGCACAAGGTCAGCGCTGCCCAGCGGGTCTGTCAGCGCTCCAGCCTGCCAGACTTCATCTCGCTGCCTGTTACCAGCAGCCAGCGGGACAGATCCTCGGCGAGACCGCTGCCGTTCGGCTGAATCACTGCGGCTGAAAGAATCGGGTTTCAGGTGGACCGGCGCGGCCTGTCAACGGAGCTGACCGGAGGCGCGGGTTGCCATGACCCCCGTGACCGAGTGGAGCGCGCCGCTGGAGGCGCCTAACGGGAGACAGCGGGATGATACTTGTTCTCATGAATCATCGGCCAAATCCCAGACAAGGCCTCGCAGTCTGCTGGCTGACTTTTTACAGTCTGTGACTAAAACGTTTCCCTGTCGACTGCGCCTGACAATTAAAAATAAAAAAAAAATACAAAGGAATCTTTACCTTTTATATTTTAACCCCGACTGAAGAGAAGGGATGAGATGATTAAGCAGAAACAAGCGATAGGAATAAAAAAAAAAAAAAAAAGATTCTGATCTGAAGAGGCAGCCAATGTAAATGAAGCCAACAGGGCTAAATGTAGGATCTGCTTCCCTATTCTGTTTCAAGCAGACATTTCATTTCTCCTCCCAAGCCTGCCACACTTCCTTTTCATCTTCAACCTTCAAAAGCACCTTTTCACTCTCAAGAAATACAGAGGTAGATCTTTTCAGACAGCATAACAGCACCGCGACCCAGCTCTAATACCTCTTCATTACAGAACCCCCCCCCCCAAAAAAAAACCCCTTGCCGTCATTCTCCGAGTGCCTTGTAATGTGGCACAACAGATAAGCAATTCTGCAGCCAGGGCAGAATAAAAGCATACACATCATCAACTCCATCTTGAATAAACACCGGGCCATTTCCTGTTATATTCCATTTGTGCATGTGGGAACAAAGTGGATCCTACACCACCAGCCACGCTGTTTATTCTTCTAATGACATTTCGCCCGCAGCTCCGTCTTCTTTACTTTTCAGGCATCAAACACGGATATTAATATCTGAACAAGTCAGTCACAAACTCAACCGATGATATCGCTTGGACTGATTATTATTTGACCGTAGTGGATACTAGTGCTGATACAGTACAGTTCGGGAGTGATACCGAGACTTTTGAAATGTTAAATGTAAAATACAAACTAATAAACCTTTTTAATAGAGCTAAATATTTAGGATAAGTTAACATTTCCTATCCAATATTCAGCAAATATCTCCTCAAGCTATCCGTTCTGTGCGCGCTGTAAACAATCTAGTATCCGCGCACTCCTGGTTCTGTAAATGGGAAACCAAACAAAGTAACTCGCAGTACGATTCCAGTCAATCAGCCACAGCCGCCGCTCATGCTCAGAGGAGCGACTGAAGGATCTTCTGAAGGGAAGGTTGCATTTGCTTGGCTGCCGAGTTCAAATATCCACAATCTTTCTCTGGAATGTCTGACTCCACCTTTGAAAAGGTGTAATGTGAAACCACATGCACACAAAAAAAAGAGAGAACTCATTCATAAAAAAAATAAATAAAAGTAAAAAAAAAAAAATCTTTTATGGGTACCTTTTCTTCGCTTGTCATTTGAAAACGTATCGCTGAATTTCACCCTTTGTCTATGTTGATTCTCCCGTTTGTTTATGCCTGCAATGGATTACGTCAGGCCAATCGCAACAGTCAGCATCACACAACAGCGACGAGGAAACATGTGCTGGCAAATTAAGTCGAACAGCAGCTGGTGCTCTTGGGTAAATATAAAACCCCACTCAGACAGAAGTACTTCAGACCCACTTATGTTCTTATAGATAGATGTTTTCAAGTCTGCAACAGTAGAATAGAAATAGTAGGTTAACGAAGGTTTAGTTAGTTAAGTTTACATCCAATTCAAGCTGAGTCAGGGTGCTGCCATTGTGGCTGGAACTGGAGTATCATCACTGACATCTGTGTTGACCTAATGTTTTATATCAATACGGTTGCCATGAAAAAACGTCCAACAAAAAAATATGTAAAAACTCTAAAATAACTGCCTCGGTTGTTGATGTGGCCTCGGTTCTTTTATGCTAATGCAAACAAAATGAAGGATGTGTTTTCTTTGGATCGGATCGGCTCTGTTTGAATGGTGTAATGGATTCATGTCAGCATTAATATCAGCCATGTCATTCTCCATGAGAACGCTGGACACCAAGTGACACTAATTGCGCTCAATATTTGCCTCCAGGCAATTATTCATAGCGCTGGAGCTTTGAGCACAAGATGACAGGTGGATCAGGTGCCGTTTCCTTGCCAGACCTCGCTGTGAGGGAGGTCCAGCTCACCAGCAAGCAACCGTTAGTGCATCCGACAGCGACATAAGTACTAATGAAGCTGCTTTTTTTTTCTTCCCCCCCCCTATTTCTGATGCCGTTCCGTGCATGATTAACAGCCTGTAACTCAAAGCAGAGCCAACTATCTACAGACCGGCTGTGTAATGTCAGTCCCGACCCGCTTTGCTGTCACATCTAATAGCTCGATCCGGTGCTTCTGAAGGTAGAGGACTATTAACTAGCCACATCAAAAGGACACATCAGCCATCGCATCAGCGGGAGCGAGAGCAGGGGAGAAGGAGAACAAACAGGGGAGCGGTGGGAGTCGTACGACTGTTGACTCTCCTGCAATCCTCTTTTAAAGATAAAGTTGCGGGACGACAGCAGCCTCGCGGGTGAGGTCGCGGGGGTCGTACGTGATGGAACCGCTTTAACAGTGATCAGAAAAGGCCGTGATCCCCTGCTGCCTTTTATCCGGCAGAATGCTTCACAAGATGAAAGTTTCTTTAAGTGTGACCTTGTAAAAAAAAAAAAAAAAAAAAAAAAAAAAAAAAAAAAAAAACTTCCTTCGTTAGATTCAAAATGTGTTGTTTTGACAGGAAAATGGAGGATTCTAAGTGGAGCCTGTTGTACATTTACAACAGTTGGGCAAAGATGAGTAACGTCATTCACTACAGTAACACACACACAATCACAGTTTGGAAACTGATATATTACACTTGATATAAAAATCAATGAGAAACGTATTTGCACAATTGCTCCATTTTGTGGTCCAATTTTAAAATGCATGACTGATTCAAAGCTAATTTTACCTGACCTTTACCATATTGCATCATCGGATCGCATCCTGCACCGATATCGGCACACACACACACACTCCACTGCTCAGCCAACCAAATATCTACTTTACATAATGCTGCCAGTCTGATAGGAAAAGGGGGGGAATGATTGAACAATGGAGCGGTGTATAAATACATTTCACTGTGCCATGCCATGTTAGGCTTTTCAGACAGAGACGCACAGAAAACTGAAGGATTCTCGCCCCAGCCAGAGAGCTTTCAGGCCTCCTCTTTTATTCAGCAGACAGACATGAAGCTGGCAGTTTAATCCACACTGCTGGTCTCAGAATAATCATTAAATGCTTTTCTGTGATGCAATGCAGGCTCAGGCCAGGCAACGGTCCCTTGGAGTACAAATAAAAAAGAAAAAAAAAAAAAAAAAGATGGGACAATTTCTGGCAGAAAGAGGCATGCCGGTAAAGGCTTTGAAATGAAATACAAACAATCTGATAGCCAGGACAAAAAAAAAAAAAAAAAAAGCAATGATTCTCTGATTAGGCTCGACAGCGAGCTATCGGAATGAGAGAGACACACGCGAAGAAGTAAAATCCAGCCATGCTGTTTTGACAGTTTGCCTGATGCTACTTGCAGCAAACCACAAGGTCCGACCTGCCAGCAGCTGGCTGGCTGCACGAATGTCAGACAGTGTGAGGGAAACCTTTTCACACTTGCAGTAAAAAAAACATGGAAATGCTTCTATTGCATTGTTGCATTTAAACTTTTAAAGTAATCTGAATAATTGAATATCCTCTTTAGCATTCAAAGGGTGTATTTCAATCTATAGACAGACAAATAGCTTAAAAAGGTCCTATATTTGACATTTTAAATGTTGTTTTATTTAAAGTTGTTAAAACCACTAAGATCTATTAGTCTATATATATATATAAATTTTAATTTTGCATCTCCTCTCATAAGCTTTTCTCTTAAGATCTTGAAAGAGACTGCCTTTTTGTGTCTGTCTCATTAATATTAATGCCTCTCCTCTGATTGGCTGATTTGAATGGCTGTAAATGGGGGGTGTATGATTGGGACATCACAACTTCAAGGAAGTGCTGACAGCTCTTTGTAAGGCAGTTTCCCAGCTGTGTGCATTTCTCTGTGGACTGGGACAGTATTTATACAACACCTAGGCCTTCCTTATAACCAAAAGGCAGTTGAAATTAAAAATTAAAATTCCAAAGTAATCTCAATAATGAATATCCACACTAAGGATAAAGGGTACAGTTCAATTTTCACGGGAATACTATGCAAATGTCACCCCAGAGCTACGAGATATGTGCACGATAAGGTGTACCGTGAAGCCAATAAAACGCTTCCGTGGAAGTATTTTATATATTAATATTCTCACATTCAATTGCACACGGATCCTAATGGAGCCTGTCGACTGTGCTGGTGCGACTGCGACAAGGCCACGAATCAGATCAGAGGTGAAGTACAAATCTGTGTCAGAAGGACTTCAGCCTGCTGCCTCCATGCGGCCGCCTCTTTCCGGGTTCAACCGAGTCACATGAAGCTGTCACCATTGTCCTCGTTTACTCCGCCGCCTGCGACCCCCTCCTCCTCTTCATCATCGTCCTCATCCTCTTCCTCACCTACCCCACTCCTCCTCCTCCTCAACACAATGAACCGCGACAGACACGTATAGCTCGGTACCAGTGTACATTTCTATCGGCATTATGCTCCACTTGGTTTGGTATCAATGGCGTCAAACAGGATGACATCGAGGAACGTCGATTAAAAAAAACTCACATCAAGTAAACAGAAGCTACGTTAATGTGCCTCCTTTGTCGATGCACGCGCGTTAGGGAAGTGTTTTACGGAACGTGACGGAGCGTTTACTAGACGCGTTTTAACGCAACTTACTCCTCTGTGCAGCAGATCTGCGTGTGCGTGTGTTATTGTCTATGTGTGTGTGCGGTGGTGATGATGATGATGATGATGGTGTAGGGGGGGGGGGGTCGACTCACCAGGGGTCGAACTCGTGAATGATGCTCTCGAAGCGGATGACAGCGAAGAGCCTGGAGCTGAAGCCGGCCAGCCAGGCCAGGAAGAGGACGGTGAAAGACAGCAGGGACTGCCATCCGGCCGGCTGCGACAGGCCGCCGGACAGACCTCCTCCTCCTCCTCCCGCCGCTGCCCCGGCGGCGCTGCTGCCTCTCTCCGCGACCGCCGCGCTGCTGCGTCCGTTCCCCGAGTACGACGCTCCGGAGTTCAGGGAGGATTTGTGTTTGTTGTCGACAACCGGGTGATGCTCCGCCATATTCTACGTCAGTCCCGTCGTGGCAAAGCCAGCAAGCGAAGCAGCGAGCTATCTGGTCTCACCCAGGAAAGAAAAGCCCCCCCACCCCTCCTTCTTCCTTTTCTCTGCCACGCTCCACTTCCCGAAACCACTTGCACCACCTTTCCCTGCGCGCCCCGCGACCCCCCGAAAACACCAGCTGTGATTTACAACTTTCTAATCTTACGTCCCACCGAGAGCGAAAGCAGCTAAACGGACCCAGGCAGTCACATAGCAGCGCGGTTTCGCAGCATACTGGAAGTGACACATGCGGCTCGGGATGTTCCTCACTTCCTCCTCGCTTCCTTGGAGCTGGGTGAAAGGGGGCGGGAGCAGGAAGGGGCGCCGGCCAATCACAGCGAGACAGGTACAGCCAAGCGGGCCCCGGCTCCAGGGGAGGGCCAATCACACAGCAGAGCGCTGCTTGACGGACAAGGAGAGCGACCAATGATAAACGAGAAAAGCGACCGTTGGAGACGCACTAGCGCGAGAGAAAAGCCAAAGACCGGGGGTGATTGACAGCGACAGGAGCCAATGAAATAAATGAATACTGGGAAATATCGCATGATTAATAGCGGGAGAGGAGCAAAGGCATTGAAGGCATCACGAGAGACCAAGGTTATAGATGTTTTATTAGTTTTTATATTGTTCATTTTGACTTTTTGTTTTCAGTCCATTTTTAATTAGTTTTTAAATGAGATCTGATTGTTTAACTATGTTTTTAAAACATGGGTTTGATAGATTTAATTAGATTTTATTTTAAAAATGCTGAGTTTTAATTACTTTATAGGTACTGATCCACAGCATCAATCGCTGTTTTGATTCTTCACCTTCATTATGTCTATAGGACACTGCTAAAAGCATTCTGGTACATTCTGGTGCATTTCGAGATAACCCGCATTCCTATTAACACAAGTGGCTGCAGGCCTGAATTAATTAATTATTCTCCTCTAACGACTATTAGGATTTGACTTTAATAATAACTCAACGGCCAGAACGATTTTCACAACCTGGCAACCCAAAGAAGTTTTTGATTGCTTATAATGGATCTGTAAACCATTAATTAACAATTACTATTAATTAAGGCATTATTACTATGTGAAGAAATGCACTACAAAGAAAGCAAAGAGGAAAGAGATATATACTTATTTTTTTCGGTCCATGAAACTAGGCTTGATTCCTCAACAGTTTGGGGAATCTGAGACTATTAGAGCTGTGGCTCTTGGATAGACATACTTGGACAGAGTGGTTCTGCTAAAACCCGTCCACACAAATAAAATAGGAGAGGGATAGCTCTAAGATAAAAGAGCTGCACTGCTTGGAGAGGCGCTCCAGAGCTTGATAATTTATCAAGCATCTGTTGAAGTATTGGCTTTCTGAACAAAAAGAAGGTTTGTTTGGAGACTATTATTAATGAGGTTCACTTCTGGGCTGAACAGAGTCCACTCTTTTGAGAAGAATCAGCAAAAGAGGGAATAAAACTTGAACAATGTGACTGCACTGTGTACAGCTAGCCATTGATCCTTATTTTTACTGCAAATGAATGTTGAGGGAGCTCTCTGTCTATATTATGTGTTCATCTATATCAGTTTTCGTCTTATTATTCATCATTATGCTAACCATTCATGAACTTCCAAAGTCTTTCATTGTGAGCTTTGAGGACATTCTTCTTTTTCACACGAATCACTTCATTTTGGGGTTGCTTGATAGTCAAATTGACAGACTTGGTGATTCCATTGGCCTGTTCTTCACTGCTCAGCAAACACATAACTTTCCCATGTTCCTGGAACATTCCATCCAGGTTCCTGTTTGGTCACGATCCCCCAACTTTCAAAGAATGTTATGCATATATTTTTTTTTCATAACACTTTTTCATGACATTCCCAAAACATTCTAATAATTAGTAGTGTAGTTAGAGCTATTTACAACATTCACAACACTTTGTTTTTTCCTGGGGCTGTTAGCATATTCTGACTTCTAGTGGTTCAATATTTGCGTGTACACAGATTTACTCACTATTAGCAGGCTTTTTAGCTTTACCTTTACCTCTCACTGGCAACTAGAGAAAAATAATTCTGCATGGTGATTCTTTGTTGTAATTGCTGCATTATTAGTCAATCACTTTTATTCTTCGAGTAGCCTATATTTCTATCTCCTGATAATAGCATTCAACTGATCTGAGTCGCCATCATCAAAGAGCTGAAGATGAGCATTTGATAGCATCAGGGAACGAAATAAGACATAAAATATTTATTTATTTATTTTGAGAAAATGTCAATTTTGTGTTACGTTGTCATCTATGTTCAAACCCTCCTGGAAGATTCAACTAACCTTCCCAGAACATTCTGGAAAAGCGTTTGTTTAACATCAGAAAAACATACTTTTTTAAGATGTAGGGAAGGTCATGTATGAACATCCAATAAGTGTTCTCAGACCTAGAATAAAACTGGACAAGAGCTTCTGTGTTTCACCTATAGTTTCATGTGTTGAACATTAGTAGGGGTTCCACAGGGATCAATCCTTGGGTCATTGCCTTTTTGTTAGCCTTTAGCATAGGGATAGCATTGTTGGGCCGACCAGTGCTCGCCATGCTGAGCAATCATATTGATAAACTGCTTCATGTATACACCCCAACCAGATTAGTTTACTGTAAAGCTCTCTTTATTGGATTACTGGTGCAAACAAAAGGAATGCTCCAACAGTCCTCACAGGTACATGCATAGCTGAGCATATTAATCAAGTACTTTAATTCCCAGTATATCTCTTACCTCCTTCATGAGTATAACTAGTCAGACCTCTCAGGTCACCAGGCAGACACTATGATGATCGGTTGATAAAATTCAGAACTATTGATGAGGCAATTCTTTTTTCAAGGAGCAAACTACCTGATGATCTGAGCTCAGTCCACATTAAAAAGCAAACTGATATTTCCATCTTCTCATGATCCTAATTAGATGCGTTCCTGTGTCAGCAGTGTTTTATATCTGTGTGGTGACTGTGGGTTGAGGTGCAGGTGGGCAGCTGCACATGCATTTTAATGTAAAGAGCTCTAGTTGTGATGAAACGTGTTGCCTTGCCTCCGTGTAATGTATGTAAAAACATGCAATGCGTGTGTGTGTCTATGTTGGATGTCATAGTCCTCTCTGGTTCTTTATTTAAACCCACAGCTGGAAGAGAGTGAATCTCTTTCAGCCTGCAAATGCATCATATTTTGGTACTGAGTGAGGAGAAACAAGAATATACTGAGGCAAACAAACACAGAGGAATTTCCACTCTTCTTGGAGTTGTATATATTATGTCCCCAAACTTCCCCTCATATGAATTATCTTTATAACAGTGGCTACAAATCACACACAATCATCAGTATGCAGACACACTTGCTGTTACACATTGCAGAACAGAGAACAGTTTGGAACTAGAAAACTCAGTTCTGCAGATGATATGCATGTTAAAATAGCTAAAGCTGTTTATGTACATTTAATCCAACCACAAATGCTATATCTTAATATCATTCTAATCTGTAACAATGAAAGAGAGTTTTGCAAAAAATAAAAAAAAATGAAAGTTAACGACCAAGAACTGCAGGCAGTTACACAATATACTCCACACCAGTTTTGCCTAATGTGGTTCATGTGAAATTATCACCAAACACAGATTAGTTTCATGTTTCACTCCGGATGCTCGTGGAATCTTCTTTGTTTAGACACCACTTTAGAGGTGGCAAGTGTTTATGAAAATGTGTTATCTCCTGAGGATTAAATGTCACTTCTGCCCTCCTTTTGTGCATATAATATACAACACTGTAGGTATTCTTCTGGCTCAGACAAAACAGATGTGTGAACCTACACTGGCCGATGTAGTAAAAGCTACATTTGGCCCAAATATCACAAAATATGCCCCAATTTTGGCCAGTTGCCATTGACTTGTTCAGATGTGAGCCTGAAGTGGCCCACATGTAAGGAAATACACATAGTCCACCTTTGTTGAAACATTTGGGCCAGTTTAGAATGAAATACGGCAAGTTAGCATCGACTAATCCGGATGTCAGCCTTAAGTGAGCCACATATAACATGGTGGGGTCCATACGTTTAGTGTGATCCTTGCTTGGTTCATTGAAACAGCCTCCCTGCATGCTACAAGTGACAGCCTAACTGCTAGGCTAACTGTGCGGTTCCCCCAATTATGAATCAAAGTCTGGTCTTTATCGAAGAAAGGACAAATTATATTGTCCCTTGGTGAACATGTTTGTGCGAATTATCATTTGTCCAGGTAGCAATTAACCGGCAACTCACTTGAATTTATCCTCCAGAAAGATAAATACCCAGACGGTAAAAATCATTTGGTCCTCGGCCAGCAGGTGGCACTATGGGTTGAGCGTTCGGCCCATATACAAAGTCTATGGTCTTCACTGCAGGCGTCCGTTTCAAATCCTGCTTCGGACAGCCCTTGCCTGAGGCTTATTCCCCCTCATTCTACCACCTTCCTGTCTATCTCCACTGTACTATCAAATAATATATTTCCCACTGGGTTTTGGAGTTTTTCCTTGCCGAGAAGGATGGGGATGTCTGAGTCACTTTGGACTGAATTTTGTAAAGCATTTTGAGAAAGGCCAAAAATGTATAAGAAGGGAAGGGAAAAAAAAACTTTTGGCCCACACCTGACACGAATTGAGTTCAGTTGAGTGCTGGTAGGCTGGTGGTGAGTGTGGTGGGCCACATTCACCTAGTTCTAGTTCATTTGATCTGTTCTTGGTTGTCATCTGGTGTTGTGATTGCTATTTTTTTTGCGACCTGTGTATAACATGACCTACTGATGGTAAAAATGGCACAAGACCTTAAAGCTTTTTCCACCTCAGATGCCGAAAAACTCATCCATGCTTTTTTAAAAAAATTATATTCGTAAACGTCGTGGCAGCCATGACAGAATGATTCCCATTCATGGTTATGTTACAATAATATAATCTCTGTATTGTCAATTTGACAACATAAAGAAAACATTCAATATCACAAATGACTTTAAAAATAATATTTCTAACACAACGATTTACTTTGATAAAGTTAATTTAAATTGTATTCTATTCTTACTTTCTTAATGGTTTTTATTGTCTTTTTTGGTCAGTTCCTGGTCATAATTATTATTTGATTTTAAAATCAATACTTGGTGTTGCTTTAATTCACATGTACATGTTTGTTTGAATTGCGTTTAAGTGTGTCTAATATTTTATCTTAATATTTTTTGTGGCTGTATCCCTCATACTGTGCACTGTGCTTCCACATGGAATGGCATGTGCTTTATAAATGAAGTTTTGCTTGCTTGCAGTATCCTTCCCCATCAAATACAACTACAATATAGCTAAAATACAGCAGTCCTACTTCTCTGGTGATCCCCATAATCAAAAGATCGATCACATGCTTAAACAAGCATGAATCATCAATTGTACTAAGCCTACAAGTTTTAACCTGAAGGTATTGAGGTAATTAATGACGTGGTGGAGAGTGACCTTTGAAGCTAACGAGACAAATTCATTCATTTGTCACTTCTTTGCACCGAGCCCGGATGCTGCAGATTCAGCAGCTATCTTACTATCGAAACACAGGAAACGGTCTGTGGTGAGCTGCGTTCCTGCTGCTGTTCTCTACTCACGAAGGTGTGATAATATGTTCATGGTTTCAGTTATGTTACACTACCAGTAAAATCTTTATACTTTTCACCCAAATGTATCTGTGTCATGTGGGAGATAAGACTTATGTTGAACATTTATCATATAAAAAGCAACATACTGTCACATTAGAAATGCTGCAGCAGAACATACATGTTCCCTTTCTTCTTTCTTTATGTAATAATTTGGAATTTAATCTTTTTTTATGAATCCCAACCTTCATTTTCCTTTCTGCACTCTGCCTTTGTGTTCTGCTTTTACTTCATACAGTTCTTCCTTTATAACTTCTGCTGTCTTTTATTTTTTTTTTTTTCTATTGTTAATTTTGGTATCACTGGCTATTGGTGTTGAGTATTTGCATTATTGTTTTAATGGTGTTATTGTTTTTCATTATATTTATATTTAATGCTGTTCTATTTGTGCACACACTTAGGAGCCACGTTAAGAAAGGTGCTTATATGAATACAAATCTATTAGATATATGATATATTTGTATGGACATGTTGTTCTTTTCCTTACATCCATCTTCCTATCCACCCTAAACCTCTGTTCATATCATAAGTATCCATCAATGTTGGATTACTTTGGATAAATATGCTTATTGTGAGATCAGGAAATTTGATGCCACTTTCATGTCTGTACATTGAATACGAAAAACAACTCCCAGCAGCTGGCAGGGACCCAAATCAGCTTAAACAATACATGATTTACTGTTCATTCAATCCATATGAAACAGAGTGTAAAAGCAAGTTGTTCATATGAGCATAGAAACGTTCCAGTATCCATTGTTGCCTGTGTCTCTATCATCAAACATGCTATTATCCCGACAAGTAGCATTATACCTAAAATAAAATAAACAATATTTTATTTTTTTTTTACACAAATAAAATTGGTTTCAAAGACACAAATCATGTTCAGTGATTCATGAATCTATATATATTTTACCAAACAGGATATTCTGATTTGAAAGGAGTTCCAGTAACTCGTCAAATGAATTCCGCCCTTTATTGAGTCAGGTGCTGCACAATCTCAGTAAATTGCAGCACAAGACCCGCGTCAGCCAATTTAACTCACCAGAAACACATCATCTGCTACTGGAATGTGTGAAATGAATAAAATTAATATATTCAAGGGTGTGTGGGGAAAAAAAAAGACATTTTCTCAAGGCAATCATTTCCAGCTCAGTGTTAATAAGCATACCTGAATACTTGAATGCGCATGTTATGTACAGCAGTAACATTTACAGCCACCTGATGGCAACCTCAATCTATTTTTGTGCAGAATACACCTGATCCTACTGGTAGAAAACTGTTCATTTAGGTAATATAGTATCTAAATGAACGCTGTCTTTCAAATCAAAGTGCAACAGCTGAGGAGGCAGCTCCCTGACTGAAAGCACAATGAATGCGTGCAAACGGAGATAACAAGAGACTGTTTAAAGACCATCATTACAGCTAATGGGTCTCTGTAAGAAGCTGAGTTGTGGGAGATGTGCAGGATATTCTAATATAATCCATCTTATAGGCCTCAGAGGACTCCTCATCTGTGTATCAGCTTTGTCTACACCCGACGCCTGTGTTTCATTGTTCATTGTCAGTGAGCATTACTGTCCACCCGCACACACACAGCAGCTGGACAAAATGCAAATGTGCACTGTGCAACCAACAGAGACTGAAAAGACAGAATTCATGGATGGGCGGCTGTGCTTAAATCCACTGGTTTTGGGAGAATCTTTTGCTTTCTGTAGTGAGTCAAAATCATTTAGCAGATGATGCAAAGAGAGTTATGTTGAGATTCAGTCTTATGGGCCAGTCCTATCATCTACATTAACTATAGATGGTATAAATAAGGCATTAACCCATGTGTCTTTATCCCTAAAGGGCAAAGTCAGCTGCATTGCTTCATTTAAATGAAATGTGCTGTGATGAGGCATCTGCGCTTTCAAAAAGAATCTTTCACCAACTGGAAATTATTTAGCATATTTTCTATAAAACACTTCTTCCCATGGAGACAAGAGAATGAAGCAAAATGATGATTGTTAAATTGTGTATTCATAGTCTCTTAGACTATACATGGAGATGTTGTTATCAGGGGGCCTCATTCCTGAGCAGCAGCAGCAGCAAGATAAATCTCCCCGTGGAGCCCAGATGCTGGCGGTGATGGCTGACGAGTTTGCTGATGCCTATGACACATGATGAACTGATGACAGGAGGGAGGTGAAAGGGTGATGCGGTGCCAGACAGAGCACTAAAACGGAGAGAGATAACCAGAGATCATTGGATGACTAAAGGCTGTTTTCTTTTATCACACACATGGAAAGTTTTTACCTGACACGTTTTGACGGTAACTCCAGAGGACGTGTGACATTCATTTATAGGTTGGTGTTATTAAGGTGTGGCCCCCCTGTCACTTTTAAAAGGACAGCAGTTCCTGCTGTCAATCTGGCTTCTCAGGACGGCGCTCCAGGTGTGTGAAAGCCCGTAGGCCCCTTCATTCCTGTTCATCGTCCTCAGGATCATCTGAATCAATTCTTTAATCCAGTGATCGATTGATTGATTATCTTCCTTATGATTCTAGTCCAGTCCATGACATGTTTTTCCCTTTCACAGTGGTTTATAATGACTGATTGCGGTAAACGGTAAAGGACAGAAGGGTACGGTATACCTATTATACCTAAGTGTGAGCCCACCTAACACATTGGAAACACAAAGCTGTCCATTACTGACCCAAATAAAAGAAAACAGCCATTTGTTATATAATAAATGAAGACACAAAGAACGGCAAACAAGTATGATCATAGGCCGACAAGGAGGTTGTGTCATTGTACTATTAGATGGATTTTGTTGTGCACCATAATAAAAGGGTAGTGTCTACAGTACTTTGATTCCACAGGGCGTCAAGAGTGTGTTGTGTCTTACACTAATTGTTCAGGGGAAATTGACTATCAGAAGGATCCATAATTATTGGAAATAATTATTTATTCATTAAAATTAGAGCTTAATTATTAGGTTCTTGAGTTCGGGGGCACCACCTTTCAATTGAGAGAAAAATTTGGATTAACGATTAACTGAAGTATAGAAACCAGGATCATCATATTTATAGCTATTAGTGGTTGAAGGATTCGGAGTTCTAAAGTAGAGGTTGCCATAATTCATTATTGTACAACATTAAAGAGGCAGCATGTATTTCTCAAAAGCATTTATTCATAAAAACACACAATAAACAATCTAAACTAAACGGGTCTATGTACATGTGAATGTATGTGGGTGTATACTGTGGGTGTGTGTGTGTGGGGAAACTACCAAGATGGCTGCTGTGGAAAAACCCTGGAAAATGGCCGACCATGCTAGTGTATGTCTGTCTGTGTGTGTGTGTGTAGACTTAATGTCACTTTTTGTGTGTTTCAAGGTGATGTGTTAAAGAGAGGTTAGTATCATGCAGGGTTGGGACACTAACATCAAGCTAAACCTTCATATAAGATGAAAACACAGTGAACCGTAGCCTATGATCTAAACACATTAATAAAGTTCAACAGTCATGTTACCAGTGGAAAGGAAAGAGAAGAGTTGCTCTTTGGTTCTACTTCCTTGAGATGGCTGGAGATGTTGTTTCAGCTCTGGTGTTCGTTGTAGAGTTGATCCTTCATGCAGGTCGCTTTGCTCTTTGTTAATCCTTGTTTCTGGTTGAAGAACCAGGTTGCTTCAGTGGTGCTCGCTGGGCGTTGTTGAGTCCTCGTTCGCTTGCAGGTCTGTGAGATGCTGAAAGCAGATGGATAATCCCTTTGGAGCAGAGAAGCTGCTGAAGGCTTCTGTCCTGCAGCTTCTGCTACAGAGCGGTGTCTTGCTGATGAGCAGGAGGAACCAGAAGAGAGTGTGGGAAGGGCCTTATATCTCTGATGACATCACCCTGAAGATGTGAAACAGGATTTCCTGTCGGGGGGGGGGAGGGTCACAAGTTCCAGTCTCAGCCAGGCAGCTGGCTGAAGATGTTTATCACCTTTGTGGGCACAACAATGTAATCAGCTGATATGTCAATTTGACAGCCCAAAGTAATTGTGAGAGCGTGTATAAGAGATGTAAGCGCAGGATGAGGACTTAGAGCTTAAGCAGGCAAATATAGTCTTCCTGTCTGAACTGTCGGAAAGCACCCCTTTGGAAAGTGCCACAGTGGATTTGATTGGACTATAAAATGAGAAAAACTGTAAAACAGTCTCTGCAAAAATGTAGAAATCCAGCCTTTGTTTATTAAACATTATTTTTCAATCTGTTGAGTTGCGGTCGGAGTTTATGTGTGGCAAAAGAAGAAAGACATCATTCAGCATTCAGTTGGCTCACTTTTCACAGGTTATTATCTCTGCTCCACTAAGCATTTCCCCCGAAACTTCTCACATGGTTTCATTTCAATAAATGTTCAATTGATCCAATATTTCACCAAAAGTAGACAAAAAGTCTATATTTATTATATTTTATATATTTATCATATTTATTTGCTGACCCTTTTGAGGGAGTATTATATATATATTACGTATTAAGTATTAGTCAGAGGGACAAAAGGCATACTTTTACTTTAGTACTTATGATACTGATACTGATATGATACTGATAATATTTATTCTGGGTTTTTTAATTCATAATGGAGTATTTTTACATTCTAGTATTGGTACTTTTACTTTAGTAAAGGGTAGAAACACGTCTTACACCTCTGACATCTAAACATTCACCTTGCATGACAGTCCCCTTCATTGGTACTTTTTGAACACAGCGATCAGGACTATCCCTCTAACACTTAAATACATTTTCACTATAGAAATATAGTTTTAAATATATGTTAAAACATAAACAAGTAGCCTAGTACGGAGGCTTATCTGCCAGTGGCCATGTCCTTGTTTAGCTGGGGAGGAAATCAAACTATTGTTCCTGCCGGAGAGAAACCGAACCGAAGCTCATTACATGATGAGGACACTTAGGAAAACAAAGGACCGTGGAACCGCTCAAAGGCAGATTCAAAGGCCACGCAGTCTGCTGAAATGGAGCAGGACGGAATGTGTGTCTCCAGAAAGAAAAGATCACTAGTAATGGTCCCTTTAGAAAGCGAAAGACAAATACCCAAGATACGTGCAAGCATGTCTGCTGTATGGCCCAGGGCAACAACATACACATAGTTGCCTGACTTGTTCATCCTCGTACTTAGATGCATTAATAGATGGTTCATACAATGGGTGCTTGGCGGAATTTTTTTATGACTATTCTCATGGAAATGTACCATGTGTCGCAATATCTGAACCATGTATAAAAACAGAAGTCCTCTTGTGACTGCACAATGACCTGCACAGACTGTACAGCAGCATCAGAGATAAGAATGGCACCACCCAAAGCACACCGGAAAGGTAAAGAATCATGACGGTTATAGGAGCTTTTCAGCTTATTATGCTTTAGGAACAAGAAGATGGCACAATTATTTAATCACTCTGCATGCAGACTAACGAATGTACAGGCTTATTATAGGTATTAATATAGATTCATTTACTTATTACATTCGCGATAACGGTATTCATTTTGTCAATTTAAAAAACTATAATGAAGTGAAATAGCTTCGACGAATCAACGGTATCTTTCAGAGTAAACTCATAGTAATATTTGTATGATCACAGTGTTATTAATGATTTATTTATGCACATTGTTGTACTGTTTAAGCAGCATTTTTCTATTGTGGCTGGCCAGAGTAGAGCTGGTTCTAAATGGCTTAATACAATCGGCTGCTTCCACCTACAAGACCTGGTGTGGGGCTGATTTTATGTCCAATGTTTTGCACTGATGAAGAAACCAAACATTGTAGAAATGAACAATCGAGACAGGAGATATGACAGAGGCACAGAGAGCTCCAGGTTGTCAGGCAGGTTGCGGTGCTGGCAGCTGACAGCCTCCTCAAGAGGAAAGACTGTAACAAGTTCAACTAGAATGTAAAGGCGAACAGGAAAATTACAATTTAAGGGAACTGAATAGTCTATGAAGTATTTTGAAGTGGAAAATACCAGGAAAAGGGTTAATTACATAGTTACGATTCATGCTGCAGCCATTAGGTAACCACCACTGACGCAGGTATTCTTACCACACATTCTACAAAAGACTTCAGGAAATGATACCACTCTGAAAGCCAAGGAGGATACTGACTATTGTTTTCATATCAAGCAAGAATTTATTTCGAGGGCAAGAGCTTTTTTTGACCATATAATGCAGATCATTTTGCATTTGCACAACACAGACGACATTGCCCTGCATGGCCCCGCTCGGATCGTACAAGCGGCAGACAGCTTCATCCAGCAATCCATGGCCATCATTATGGAGGATGCAGTGAAAAAGGCCACCGATGTCAAAGAAAAGGTAACTGATTAATTCATGCGGATGCAGCAAATTCAAGGGAAAAAGGTGTCTGCGGAAAGATGCGTGCGAGCACGCTCGTTGCACCAGGACTCCCGCTGCTACACTGACAGTGTGATGTTGGCCCATGCTGAGCAGGTTTGTGAGTGGCGTTCCCCCGAGGAGCTGAAGGAGCTGCTGGACCTGGAGCTGAGAGACGGAGGAGAGTCCGAGACCAAGATCCTGCAGCGCTGCAGAGAGGCCATCAGATACAGCGTCAAGACCAGTAAGTCTGAAAGCTTCGATGAAACACTGTGAGGTCACATCCAGCTCAGGAACTCAAAGAATTTGTCCCTTACAAAAGGTATATCCTCTTACTAAACACTGTTGAAAGAAGCAGATTTGTTCAGCAATCTGTGCTGGAATCTGTGTCACAGCTCAGACAGATGTTGGACTGTTGGGTGGTGTCTAAAAGGGACTTTTCCATTGTACCGTCAGCTGATTTCTGCATGGGTTATTCAGTATCCAGAATTTGACAGCGCATAGACCTTAGACTAAACTGAGTAGTACAGAATATGAATTTGTATGAATATGAATTTTTAAAATCGAGTCAAAGTCAGTGCATAAAAGACATTGACTCATTCCTTTAGCCCATCCCTTCACCACATTACACAAACATTCATCATGCCACTTTGTCATAAATGCTAACAGTCCATCATAGTCTCAATTTACATACAAACATATGGAGCCTATAGTGATGACCATATTGCAAACAAGTTTGCCTCATATCCTCATATTAAGTTTCACTTGTGAATTGAACTTTAATCTTGTATTGCAATCATTCAATCATTCTTCTGTGTTTTAACTTCTTGGAAAGAATGTCATGCAGTGTTGAGTTGGCTCACATTTCACAAGTTATTAACAGTTCCGCTAAATTCCTCTAAACTTCTTACATGGTTTCTTTTCAATGATTGTTGAATTGACCCAATATTTCAACAAGATCAAAAACCCGACAAAAAGTCCAAAAATTGAAGACTGATTTCTGTATTGGAACTGTTAATTATCTCATGATCCTTCACATTTATTTTCTGACCCTTTGGAGCGACCCGACCCCGGGGTTGGACTTATAGGCGTACATCAAGTATATAAAACAGCATATTAGCTTCAAACTATGTTTAAATGAACATGTAATAGGGTACGTTAAATCTCCACTGCCATAATTTTCAAGGATAACTGAATCATTTTCAATGTTTTCCATAAATTTCCCATTTTCCATGGCTGGAAAATTAATCAAGCAATTTTCCAGGTTTTCCAGGACACGTGGGAACCCTGAGTCAAATATTAGTCAAAGGGACAAAAGGAGTACTTTTAATTTAGTGCTTTTGTTGTTAACACTTATGGAGTTTTCTACTTTGCTTCATTGGGTGTTTTTTCGTATTTCTTGCGATATTAAACAATATTATATAATATTACAAACTTTAAATAAAAGCGAAGAACTGCAATGCTTTTTAATGTGGAAGTATGTGCACCAGCACGCTTTTTCTCAAGAAGAGAGATTTAAACTTATATGAACTATGAAATATTTTTACTTAGATCTTGTTGTTCTATATCGTTTCTGTAGCCCATCCGCGTTTCTTCAACCAGCTGTATGCAGGGATGGAGCCCTACTCTATGGTGGCAAGCTTCATCGCAGAAGCTCTCAAACCCAGTGTGTAAGTCACGAAACGTACATTCTCAACTGGGTGGGGACCCAAGCAGGATCCTTGTGCAACCAGCATTTGAAATCACGTCGTCGCAATAATGTCGTACGTAATTCAGGTACACCTACGAGGTGGCTCCAGTCTTCACCCTGACGGAGGAGGCTGTTCTGAGGAAGATGATGGAGGTGATTGGCTGGGAGGAAGGTGGAGACGGAATCTTCAATGCAGGTACAACCTCCGCCCGTTATTTTACCTGAAAATGTGTTAACATGCAGCACCGAGGTGGATCAGTAATGATTGTTTTACCAAATAAATCTGTTCGTCTTGCAGGTGGCTCAATGTCCAACATGTACGCTGTGAATTTAGCCAGATACCATCACTGTCCTGACATTAAAGAGCTCGGCCTCTCTGCTGCTCCACGTCTGGTCCTCTTCACATCACAGGAGGTAGCTGTTACTAAACTCTATGAAATTCTAATATTCCAGCAGCTGGGGTACCAATAAAATTCTGTGAAATAATTCAAAATAATTATCTCATGAAGACAGTAGTTTTTCATAATTACAATACAGTTCATCGCTTTAATTTGACATTAATTCTATTGTATTTTGGCTTTTTAATGATATATAACTGAAATTACACCTTTAAAAACAATCAAATTCCCTCAAAAAATATAGTGAATAATAAATAATCATCTTCTATAAATTGAATAAAATTAATTAATCTATATTTATATGTATATAAGTTATAAGAAATCGGTCTATTTAATTTAAGACCATAAGTGTAACATGAATTATACATCATTATTCATATTCAGATTCGTAATTTTATTGACATTGAAAAATCTGTAAAAAGACAGAATATATCAATCTATCTTTAAGGGTTTATTGTGTTTGAAGGTATATTTGAAGTAACCTCAAATATTTAATGAAGATGTTGTACTAAGCAGTCGGACATTTTCCTGAAATTGTTCCTAGAACTTCAGTTTCTCTGCACATTTTTGACTCTTTACTTGCTTGATTAGGCAGATTCAATCAGTCCTTGTCACATCTGATGAGGGACGGTTAACTCACCGTCACAGTTTAACTATGGAGAAATACAAATGTGATCTGATATGTGTGGTTGTATTCATCGTGGTTGTTGTGACTGAGTAAAAGAAGCCGACTGCAGCGATATACATTAATATCTCTTTAATATCTGTTTCAGTGTCATTACTCCATTTCCAAAGCAGCAGCTTTGCTGGGCATCGGCACTAAAAACGTCTACGCGGTTCCATCCGATGAAAGGTGAACTTCTTCTCACACACTTTATAATCCTGCCTCATGTCCTGGTTCCTCCTCGGAGAACGGAGAAACCAGTCGGCATTATGATGGTTCCTTGCGTTTCTGTGGAAATTCATTTCTGTAGAACGAATCTGAAACTCAAGACCTTCATCCTCGAATGTATCCTCCTACTAAATGAACTACAACAGAAGTTTAACAAGCAGCTTAACTCTGAATATAGCTCCATCTGACTCTTGTGCCACAAAGTGAATGATGAATCATTACATCTGTTTTTCAGAGGCAAGATGATCCCCTCGGCTCTGGAGGAGCTTATAAAGGCTGCTAAAAGTGAGGTGAGAAAGATTTCTGACCTGTTTAGGGCTTGATTTGGAGAGATGTTGCTTTATATATATTCTCAAATGTTGGGAAACGTTGCAATATCTTAGAGTAAAATCGATATGTGTGTGCGTTTGTGTTCAGGGTGCATCTCCCTTCATGGTAAACGCCACAGCAGGGACCACGGTGCTCGGAGCGTTTGACCCCATCGAGGAAATCGCAGACATCTGTGAGGAGCATAACCTGTGGCTGCATGTGGACGTGAGTTCAAGTTCAAGTCTGAATCCATTTAAGCCCATCGGTAACTATAGTTGCCAAAGTCTAAAAAAAAAAAAAAAATTAAGTTTCTAAGTTTCCTGTCGTATGACGTCAACTTCCTGCCCCTTCCAGCCAAGAACGAGGCAAACATAGCGAACACAAACCCTCTCAGAAAGAGGTCATTTTATTTAAATTATTTAACTCTGTATATATCTATATAATTGTTCAAGTCTCTAGAATAACTCCAAATGGGAAGATTTTTTTGTTTTGTTTTGTTTATTGGCATATTTGTGCAAGCGGCAACTATAGTTGCCAGTCATTACAAATGCTAATTTCTGCAAAGCAGAGCACAAGATGGAAAACATAATATGATAGTTAGGAATTCAACTGATATTGTTATATGCATAAACGCTATGTTCAGACTGCAGCCTGAAGTGACCTAAATCCAGTCTTTTCACTGCTATATGACCTGTATCTGATCTTTAAACACCTATCTTATCTTTTGACACACGACTTCAGTCTCAACGGCCAGAATCGAAAATGTGAACAACTTCACAAAAAAATAAAAAATAAAAAGAGCATTTAAGCCCTGCAGTTTGAACATTAATGTCAGTCCTAACCTGTCCTATCCTTTGTGTGGCTCAGGCATGTTGGGGAGGAGCAGCTCTGATGTCTAAGAAGCACAGACACTTGTTGAAGGGCATCCGAAGGTGAGTGAACGTCTCACGGCACTGACCCCGGTTCCTAAGGTGCGATTATCGTCTCGGCGTGTTCGGTGAAAACGCACACTGACCGTAAACCCTCTCTGCTGTGCTGCTTGTGTCTGATAAGGGCGAACTCCGTGGCCTGGAACCCTCACAAGATGCTGATGGCGTGTCTGCAGTGCTGTGCTTTCCTGGTCAGGGACAAAACGGTAAGTCTCACTTATCACCTGATGTGTCATCCTCTCCACATAAAGCGCCGCCAGCGGAAAATCCTGCCGAACTCACATGAATCCCCTCAGAGTGATGCTGCAGTATCCACAAATCGGATGCATTATTATTATTATTTTTTAAATATTTACTGAAACCAATGCATGTAAATGTTTCCTCAGAACCTCCTGCAGCGCTGCAACTCTGCTGGGGCCTCCTACCTCTTCCAGCAGGATAAGTTCTATGACGTCAGCTACGACACCGGGGACAAGTCCGTCCAGTGCAGCAGGAAACCGGACGCCTTCAAGTTCTGGCTGATGTGGAAGGCTTTGGGGGCCAGGGAGCTGGGGCAGAGGGTGGACAGAGCCCTCGAGATGGCCAGGTTAGTCAGAGGAAGCAGACGCGCTGCCGGCTGCAGCTCACACACACACAGGACGGCCGCGGTGGTTCCATCTACAGCCAGACAGCCTGGTGCAGCGAGGCCTCTGACAAGCCGCCATCTGTGCACCGTGTGACGCCAGGCTGCAGACAAACAGAGAGATTTCTTTTCAGATGTTAATTAAGTGTTCTCACGAAGAAAATGCATTTATTTCACGTGTTGTAATCTAAAACTAGTGGTTTTTAGTCGCATATTACAGTTAATGACAATTTCCCAGAGAAGCAAGCTAGTCGACAGCACCCTCTAGTGGCGTGTTTATGAACAATCACATTTCCTACACTGGCTGAGATTAGGTGGAAATTCCTTCCCTAGATTATTATGTTTTTGTTTTTCTTTAAATTAACTTCTTGTGTTTTATTTTGATGCACTTTGTAACTTTGCTTTGAAAGGTGCTATATAAATAAAGTTATTACTATTATTATTATGGTTTGTGAATTGCAATGCTCGCCAAACACAAGGAGCATATGAATCTAAATTGAATATACCAGGATTACTGTGATGTTCTTCGGTAAAATAATCTTTTTTTTTTTTTTTTTTTTTTGCAGGTATCTCGCCCAAGAAATCAAAAAAAGAGAAGGATTCCGTCTGTTGATGGAAGTAAGTTTTGCAAGTTTTTGTAGGACAAACACATTTCTATTAAGACATATATAAATGATCAGTTATAACTGGATGAGATGGCATCTTATTTCCCTTCTGCAGCCTGAATATGCAAACGTTTGTTTCTGGTACATTCCACCAAGTCTGAGGAACCTTCCGGACAGCCCTGATCTCTGGGAAAAGCTCCACAGGGTAAGTCGTTTATTACTGCACTGGATACCTGTAATATTTTGACAGCAGTTGACAGTGATAGTGGTATGGTTTCACATTTGCACAGATCGGGTTGCCTGGTATCTTTGTTAGGATGCTGTCAGCGCTGTGACTCACGGCGCTGTCTCCCCTCTCTCTCTCTCTATAGGTGGCCCCGGTGGTGAAGGAGCGCATGATGAAGAAGGGCAGCATGATGGTGGGCTACCAGCCGCACAGAGACAAGGCCAACTTTTTCAGAATGATCGTTATCAGCCCTCAGGTCAGCAGGCAGGACATGGACTTTGTCCTGGACGAGATACACAATCTGGGAAAGGACTTGTGATGAATCGTCAGGGTCAGTGAAGAACAGTCTGTGCCAAGGGATGGACCCTCGTCATATATCCTCCCCCCCCTTCTTATCTTGTGGTGCATTTCCTCAGTTGTTTTTGGGAAACTGTACCTGCCGGATTCCACTGAGCATAATTTGAAGACTATTTTTAAGTTATTATTATTGTAGACAAGTGTGGTTCTCTTTTGTTTCAACTTATTTAACTGTCTTAAATAAAGTAAAAAATATTATGCTTCCATGTGTGCTTATATTTATCTTGTATGCAACAGAGGTGAGCAAGTGTTCCTCGGGTCAGAGGTAATATACTTTATCTCCCACGGCTGAGTTGAGAAACCAACTGGATGTTTTACCAGGGCTCAGCAGGGCAACAAAGAGCCTCTAGATTTAGTTGGACAGAAATCAAACGTGAATCAATAGCTGGAGAGCGAGTTGAAAGTCACAGCCTGCTTTTGTGTTTATCCGGCTAAAGTGAATAAATCTAGCTGGTGTCACTGACCTAAAAAGGGTGAGCAGTAGATCCATGAGCTTTGATGAGTGAGGAGCCAGCAGCTAAAGCAGCCAAAGAGACAGCAGCAATAAACACAGAGGACACACTGAACATCTGTTTGCACCAAAAGCTTAAATGTGAATGTGACTATCTTGTGGTCTTCCTATATCCTGGCTCCCTACAATAATACGTTAGCATTAGCGCCTTGCATTTAGCATAATGTTAAGATAGCTTGAGCAACATTAGCATCTTGTTTTTTTTTAATTTGCATTTATATATATATATATATATATATATATATATATATATATATATATATATATATATATATATATATATATTTAATTTACTTAACTGCTAGTAAGTTGAAACCAAATACTTACATTTAAAAGTATATTCCCCAGCCACATGTTTACCACTTCACTCGTAAATAAATGCTTCTCCCCTTTAATAGTTCTGGTGACAATTTGCTAGGTTTTTTAAATAGATTTTAAATATATATGCTGATGCAGCAATAATGTGATATTGTGGTTAGCGTCTAATTTTTTAAAATGCTGTAGCAAAACTTTGAAAATCATCACAGATATCGAGACACTCCTGCAAGAATATGCTGATAACCATTAATTTGTTTAATGATTTTTCAAAGATTGGAATTGATTGTGTTGTTGATCACAGTGTAATCACAGTCAAATGTAAGACAGTTCTAAATGCCTTGTTTCCATGCCACCACTCATTCTACTGTGATTATGTGATCAATCACACAAATGTGACACCCCCTAATGAAAACACATCACTCTGTCGTTGATCAGTTGTTGCGATTCTAAACAACAGGTGTAAATGCCTCGTTTCCATGCCACCAGCCTCCTTCCTCCTTCCACCGTCCACCTGCCACCTGCCATACAGCAAGCAGCCCAGTGGCATAGAAACAAAGCGTGTTTTCCCTTTACATCCCTACATCTCCCATGTCCCATTAAATGGGGTGTCACAATTCTCCAAATAAGTGCTCAATTGATCTTTGTGTGATTAATCACTGATCACAGTGAAATGTAAGACAGTTCTAAATGCCTTGTTTCCATGCCACCACTCATTCTACTGTGATTCACTGTAATCAATCACACATATGACACCCCCTAATGAAAACACATCACTCTGTCGTTGATCAGTTGTTGAGGTTCTAAACGACAGGTGTAAATGCCTTGTTTCCACGCCACCAGCCTCCTTCCTCCTTCCACCATCCACCTGCCACCTGCCATACAGCAAGCAGCCCAGTGGCATAGAAACAAAGCGTGTTTTCCCTTTACATCCCTACATCTCCCATGTCCCATTAAATGAGGTGCCACAATTCTCCAAATAAGCACTCAATCGATCTTCGTGTGATTGATCACAGTGTAATCACAGTCAAATGTAAGACAGTTTGAAATGTCTTGTTTCTATGCCACCACTTATTCGACTGTGATTCACTGTAAACAATCACACAAATGTGACACCCCCTAATGAAAACACATCACTCTGTCATTGATCAGTTGTTTCGATTCTAAACGACAGGTGTAAATGCCTTGTTTCCACGCCACCAGCCTCCTTCCTCCTTCCACCGTCCACCTGCCACCTGCCATACAGCAAGCAGCCCAGTGGCATAGAAACAAAGCGTGTTTTCCCTTTACATCCCTACATCTCCCATGTCCCATTAAATGAGGTGCCACAATTCTCCAAATAAGCACTCAATCGATTTTTGTGTGATTGATCACAGTGTAATCACAGTCAAATGTAAGACAGTTCGAAATGTCTTGTTTCCATGCCACCACTAATTCTACTGTGATTCACTGTAATCAATCACACAAATGTGACACCCCCTAATGAAAACACATCACTCTGTCGTTGATCAGTTGTTGACGTTCTAAACAACAGGTGTAAATACCTTGTTTCCACGCCACCGGCCTCCTTCCTCCTTCCACCGTCCACCTGCCACCTGCCATACAGCAAGCAGCCCGGTGGCATAGAAACAAAGCATGTTTTCCCTTTAGATCTGTATACTCCCATGTCCCATGTCCCATAAATAGGCTGCCACAATTCTCCAAATTAACCACTCAATCAATCTTTATTTGTGTGATCGATCACAGTGCAATCACAGTCAAATGTAATACAGTTCTAAATTTAGAGCTGCATTACATTCAACCGTGTCATCAGTCACACAAATAAAGATTGATAAAGTGATTAATTCTAAAAATCATGACAACCCCTACTAAAAATGTCCTCATTGTGGAGGCCCACCGTGATACGGTGGGCGGAGGATTTTAAATCTTATGATGTTTAGAATATGAGGAGCATGAGGACATAAGTAATAGTGGTCGTCATGACGCACTGTTGCGCTTGGTAATCTTCTCATCACTGGCGGTGTAACAGGAGTTACCCACTCTGGCCTTTGATCAAGAGGTAGTGGCACTCCAGGCTTCTTTGGAACTGGTGCTATAGTACTCTGTGGTTGATCACGTGGTGGTGGTGGTGTAGGTCTGATAAAACCAGGCCTCTTGGGTCCTTGCACTATAGCACTCTCAGGTCGATCACATGGTGCTGGAGCGCTCTCAGTTCCATCGCGTGGTGGTGGTCGGGTAGGTATGATAAATCCAGGCCTCTGTGGTCCTTGCACTGTAGCACTCTCAGGTTGGTCACGTGGTGGTGGTGGGGTAGGCCTGATAAATCCAGGCCTCAGTTGTCCTTGCACTGCAGCACTCTCAGGTCGGTCACGTGGTGGTGGTGGGGTAGGCCTGATAAATCCAGGCCTCAGTTGTCCTTGCACTGCAGCACTCTCAGGTTGGTCACGTGGTGGTGGGGTAGGCCTGATAAATCCAGGCCTCTGTGGTCCTTGCAGTGCAGCACTCTCAGGTCGGTCACGTGGTGGTGGTGGGGTAGGTCTGATAAATCCAGGCCTCTTTGGTCCTGGTGCTGCAGTGCTCTCAGGTCCATCACGTGGTGGTGGGAGTGTAGGCCTGATAAATCCAGGCTTCTTTGATCCTGGTGCTGCAGCGCTCTCAGGTCCATCACGTGGTGGTGGTGGAGTAGGTCTGATAAATCCAGACTTCTTTGGTCCTGGCACTGGAGCGCTCTCAGGTCGAACACGTGGTGGTGAGGTAGGTCTGAGATATCCAAGCTTATTTGGTCCAGGTGCTGTAGCGCTTTCAGGTCGATCACGTATTGGTGGTGGAGTAGGTCTAAACAATCCAGGCATCGTTAGTCCTGAGACTGTAGTGCTCTCTGGTCGTAGAGGAGCTGTCTTTGATCCATCTAGATGTTTCCACTCTGTAATATGTGGGAGCTGTGGAGTCCTTGTTACAGGGACATCAGGGAGTCTGGCAGGCTCAATAGACAACCTGGATGCCAAAAGCTTTACTGGTTTGCTGGTTTGCTGGCGAAAATCAGGCATTTTCCTGCCCTCTCTAAAGATGACTTTTCGTCGAGGAACCCTCACTGAGGACACTGTATGTGTCTCCAGTGAAGCAGAGACCTTTTCCAGCTTTGAAGATTTGTCTGGAAGTGCTGCTGGTGTGTGCACATGTGATTGTGGCACTTTCCTGACATCTGCAAAGGTTCCCGTTGCCTGGGGAAGCCTCACTGAGGACACTCTATGTGTCTCCAGTGAAGCCGAAACCTTTTCCAGCTTTGAAGATTCGTCTGGAAGTGCTGCTAGTGTGTGCACATGTGATTGTGGCACGTTCCTGACATCTGCAAAGGTTCCCGTTGCCTGGGGAAGCCTCACTGAGGACACTCTATGTGTCTCCAGTGAAGTCGAAACCTTTTCCAGCTTTGAAGATTTGTCTGGAAGTGCTGCTAGTGTGTGCACATGTGATTGTGGCACTTTCCTGACATCTGCAAAGGTTCCTGTTGCCTGGGGAAGCCTCACTGAGGACACTCTATGTGTCTCCAGTGAGGCAGAGACCTTTTCCACCTTTGAAGATTTGTCTGGAAGTGGTGCCAGGGTGTGACCATGGGATTGCAGCGTTTTCCTTCCACCTGCAAAGGTTCCCGTTGTCTGGGGAAGCCTCACTGAGGACACTCTATGTGTCTCCAATGAGGCCGAAACCTTTTCCAGCTTCAATGATTTGTCTGGAGTTCGTGCCAGTGTGTGCCCATGTGATTGTTGCATTTTCCTGACATCTGCAAAGGTTCCCGTTGTCTGGGGAAGCCTCACTGAGGACACTCTCTGTGTCTCCAATGAGGCCGAAACCTTTTCCAGCTTCGATGATTTGTCTGGAGTTCGTGCCAGTGTGTGCCCATGTGATTGTTGCATTTTCCTGACATCTGCAATGCTTCCCGTTGTCTGGGGAATCCTCACTGAGGACACTCTTCGTGTCTTTATTCTGCCATAATCACAGTGAGGTGGTATAACCTTCGTCCCATCTGCAAACCTAACCTTCAAAGCCTTCTTTACCGCAGCCTTCCATGGATCCTGTGGCGATGTTGTAGCCGTGGTGAATTTAATATCTGACAAAATTGTTTTTGCCAGAAACCTCTTCTCTGAAAAAGATTCACACAATGATATTAATGACAATGACATTTACACAACTAACAGAATTCATAGATCTTATTATTAAACAAACATTACTAATTATTAAAAATTGATATATAGAGATTGTATATATTTTTGAACAGATACTTACCCCACATCTCCTCATAGTTGTAGACAACAATCTTTGGATCATTCTCACCATGACCTCGGCTGAAGTTATACAGATCAACCAAATACTCATCTATAAACCCGTCAATGTTAGCAGGTTGTGATAGGAGTATTGCTCTTGAAAGACACTCAATCAAGCTCTTATGGCCGTAGGGAAATGAATTATTGGATGCCATTTGTATTTCAAATTCTTCTTCCGCCAGTTACCTACTGAAGTGAGTTCTGCTTGCCGAAAGCTTTTATAAACTATCGGGATGTCCTGACATCAAAGCAGGCTGTGACATCATAGACTGTCATGTCACAGCCTGCTTTGAAGTCAGCCTCATGTTTTCATGATGTCATGATGTCATTGCATCAGGATGTGATGATGTCATCATGGTCCATGTGCTTTACTGAGTCTGTTTTTATTACTTGGGTCTGGCGTAGCACAGTCCAACTCACCCCCAGAGCATTGAACATTGCACTGGTGGTGAGTTGGACTGGATGTTTTTTCTTCCGTAAAAAGTTCGGTTCCTACGGTTTTGAGAAAACCCCAACAATAGTTATATCAAATCGACCGGCTCGGCCGGGAATGGTGTGGAATGACTTTACTCAGAGATTCCCATTACTATGGCGACGTAGTCGTCGTTTTTGTCCAGAATTTTGGCCCCATTCATTCCGGATGGGAGAGCCTCCCGAGGCTAGAGTGGGTGATGTCATTGTTAGAGTGTAGAGGGAGAGAAAAAATTGCCATCTTAGCCACAATTTTAACCGCACATCAATAATTTTTATATCAAAATATAGGCACGACCGCCCTGATCGCTCCAATACCACTAACCAAGCTGAAAGTTCTACGGTTTTCCCGCTATGAGCCTCCAAGCGCAGCTTGGTCCCTCTTTTGCTCCCATTCAGTCCCATATTAAATTTGAATTTGAAAAACCTTGATTTTCCAAATCTTCCTACTTTTTAAACTGCTCCTGTGCGCACATTTTTCAAGGTACAGAAATAAAAATTTAATCAGTACGACCGGGGGAAGGTCTGCTCTTAGAAAATATGATCATTTTGTCACCATCTTTTAGGGTTTTCGAATTATGAGCATTTGTTCGGCATGTGGTCCGACCAGAAATAGCCTTTCTGCCTCCCCGGATTTAGTCGGTTAGTCATGAATTCAAATGTAGCAGAGCAGTTAGTCACCATGGTAACGGCCATGGTAAAGGCTGCTGCAGAAAGCTGCTCAGCAACTGAGCTGAAAGCTGATTGGCTGAATGGTTTTCATCAATAACTTTGGATCTAAACCTCCTACAACCATATAACTTGGTGGAGATCATGTTGAAGATCAATCAAACTGATTCCATAGTATTGGGACCCCGCCTCCTCAAAGCTGATTGGCTCATGGGTTTCCTTTAATAACTTTGGATCTAAAGGTCGCAGGTTCACCAGACTGTCTGAGATTGATAATACTAACACTCCACACCTTCCTAAGCTACATGGAGGTCACCATGGAGGTTTCAGTGCAATTGATTCCCAAGCACTGACCCCCGACAGCCCCAGAGCCCAGACCCAACTCTCACAATTTCTGTGGGAACTGTCTAGTTAGAATTTTTTACTTGATTGTATTGAACATTTCAGCCTCCTGATAACAAAGCATGTTTTTTAATTATCACTAACTTCTAAATTTAGATTGTGGTATCACAGCATATGTTGTGGAAATTGTTATGACATTTTGGCTACATATGATTTTTGATTGACATAATGATCACATGTTTAATTAGTCTTTAAGTCTTTAAGGTTCCTGAATGTTCCTTCAATGTCTTACCGTTGTTAGTCAGCGAGCTTGGTGTAAATGTCAAGTCAGGGGAAAGAAAGTCAGGGGTCACACGTCAAATCTGTGTGGTGGTCCTACCACAGACACTATCAGTTAAGGTGAAGAAGGGGTTAGATGTCCTCTTCTGTCTCAGATGCTGAGTCCCTACTCCTTTGGGCAAGGAGAATTTCACTGGCTTGCCATCTCCCTCAACCAGGAGAATCCAGATCCACCTCTAAAGATTTCTGAGGGGTCTCAAAAACCTAGCCTGTATAAAGACTGGGCTATCACTACACAGAATCATCAACTTCTCTTATGTCTCCATATTCTCCATATTCAATACATAAATCTCAACACACTACTAGAACACAATAGTGATTAAATGAATTATCTTTTTAACTGTACAGTTCTTTTTACCTTGAGGTGAGTATTGTCACATTTTTAATCAATTTTAGTCAACATGAATTTGTTTAGCTATTTACCATGAATTATGATCATTTTTAATCCTCTAACAATTTCACACATTAAATTCACAATATTGGATTATGAACTGAAATTTAGTAAAATGCACCTTTAACACACATCAGAATATCAATTCAGAGCTTCAAAGTTTCTGTCTCTGTGATACATGAACATGCTTAGCAGCATTTAAAAAGACACACACCCTAACAATGTATCTCAAAATGAATACACAGAAAAAAAATATATAGCACACCTCACTTGTTTCTATCAGATTATCAGATTTGTCGCCACTTCACGTCCATCGCGTCGCGAAATCGTGTCCATCACGTCGCGCCACGAAAAATCCCGTATTCCCATTGATTTAACATGTAATCGCGTCGCGCTTTCGTGCAAATTTTTGTCCGGTGTGAACACTCCTTAACAAGCACCTTTGGCGTACTTGTTAATGATGTGTCGGTCACGATTTTTAAGAGCCACCCAACATTCTAACAGTAGAATTCCTAAATTATATTTCTAATAGTGCTGTCAGTCAATTAAAAAAATGAATCGAATTAATTACAGGATTTTTATTGTTGCAATTAATTATTCAAATTAATCGCATTTTAATGTCATATCTGCAGGTCTCCTGATAAAGAATTCAAATTCTAGGATATTAAAAAATTGTAGTGCATGACTAATTAATTGAATACAGTAAGAAGAGAAGATCTGAAATCCAATTTTTTTATTGGTGAACTGTTCTTCATGAATTAAATCCAAAAGTAAAGGTCAAGCACATTAAACCAGTTAGGCCAGGTGCATTATTCAGAAATGTAAAAAAAAAAAAAAATACAATAATACAGTTAAATAAATAAAATTCTGAAATAAAGTAAGGCTGTCTCAAATAGTCACTTAAGCTCAATATAGCAATTGCTGATAACGTGACCACGTGTCCATCGGCCAACCAGAAACGCATCAGCGGCTCACCTCGTGTTGCATAGCAACCAGAGACGCGCTCAGACTTGTCGCTCCGTGCCAAACGGCACAGACAGACACCGAAACAACGGAATTACACTGAAACAAGCCACTGGAATTGTTCCAGCACTTGGATAATGTAACTGATGTGACTTTAGTACTTTTTTAGTACTTTTTCCACCATTGATACTCAATTGATAATTAATTGCGTTCAATTTTTTAATGCGTTAAATTGCGAGGTAATTAATTAATCGAATTAACATGTTAAAATGATAGCACTAATTTCTAATAACACTTTTGTTTTTGTAATGTAAACTATGTTTTCAAAACTAAGCATGTAGCAGTGAGCCACATTCATAGACTGAAAACTATTACTGTAAACTTACCGACTATAAGCCGCTACTTTTTCTCTACGCTTTAAACACTGCGGCCTATACTACAGTGCGGCTCCTCAAAACATCAACCATCACCAACGGGTTTTAGAAAGGCTGGGCTGCTGCGCCATGAAGAAGACGGCGTGCACTCAAGTGACATTCCATGGTTAGTGTTCACAAACACAGCAAAATTGGCAAATATATTAATATGCCATTGTTATGAAGTAGTTATGTAATAACTTGTATTGATTTATTCGCAGCTCCCACGTTAATTAAATTAATTCCAACTTAATTGAATCAATTTGCTATATATACATACTACTGCCAAAAATGTGTTTGACTACTAAGCAGTATAGCCTATACTGCTTAGTAGTCAAACACATTTTTGGCAGTAGTATGCATTTAATAAATTGCAGAATAAAAGAGATAAAGAGCGAATGGAGTAAACATTTTTTATTAGTCTTTATGAATGGATTTACTGTCAGACGGATACATTCATTCAAACAAAAATCATTCAGTGAAAAGAAAGTATGAACAGGAATAAATATATATATGTTTCAAAAATAACATAAGCTAATAATAAACTTTGAAGGGAATAAAATATATGAAATAGTGGTGTGTGCCGGCACCGTGTGTTGCGGCAGCACTGTGGACAGCTCCACCTGCAGCGGACATTCCTACGGTGACCAGGTGGGGCAGAAGCGCTCCACCCTCGCTGTGACCTTTCCACACACTGCTTTCTGGCATTTGTCACGTGTGACCAGCGTTTTATTTTGTCTGCAGTGCGTGTTTTCTTGGCACCGCCTCCTACGACGGTTGCGGCTGCTGCGGCTTCCTGTGCTCTGACGCGCCTTGAGAAGCATCAGCTCCACTCACAGCTTCAGGATAAAGTCGCGTCTCGGGATGGTTAGTTAGCTAGTCAGCTAGTTTTAGCATTTTGCTAGCTAGTCTCTCACGTCTCTAACCTGTCTCTGTCTCTACCTGTCCCTGTCTCTCTCCCTCTCTCTCTCTCTGTCTCTCTCTAACTCTCGTTATATATGGCTGTCCCTGTCTATCGCTTTCTATGTCTCTCCTTTTCTGTCTCTCTGTGTCTCTCCTACTTTACAAAATGTCCCCACGGATGAAATCTATAATAAAGGGGACAAATCGCAGTTGTGGGAAAACGAAGCCCGGAAATTTGAAGGCCTTAGAAAACGTAAAGAATACATTTTGAGGAAAAGTCACGGAAGACAAAGCCTGTAGGTTTCATTTAAACAGATATTTGCCTTATAAAACTCACAAAGGTGAGGAGTGTTAAAAGTTATTAGAAGAATCTGGAATACTGTTTATGCACTGTTGAGTAAAAAAACATCAGCAACCCAAACATACCGTACAACGTAGTTGCAATACAAATGTCTGCTATATTTCAGAGTAGCCGGGTTACAGGCACCGTTATAAAAACACGTACCATATGTAGGTATGTAATTCATTTATTTATGTTACTAAGCGGATTAAATAAAAGTTTTTAAAAATCTCACCTGTAATATCTTTATGGGTAAATATCTGAACAATGCTTAAGAAGAATAACACAGTGTTTTATTTGTTTCAATCTAAGAAATGGACATGAATTTGAAGGAGCCTGCGTTTGCAGCTTAAAATCCAGTAACAAAATATACAATAACAAAATTGATTTTCTTTCTTAAATTTGAGCATGCGGCTGTTAATCAGGTGCGCCCTGTAGTCCGGAATTTACGTTAGCAATGATTCATTGTATTGGTTACCGTATTTTCCAGACTATAAGTCACATTTTTTTCCATAGTTTGGCCAGGGGTGCGTCTTATACTCTGGAATTATTAACACATTATTACTGGTATATCATTTCACATGTTATTTTCACACTAAACCGCAATAGGGTGCTCTAGGCTTGTGTTGATAATTTCAACATTGGCGGTAACTTTTAAAAACAACTGAGAAGGACTTAATGGCACCGAAAAGAAAATCATATTCTGCAGATTTCAAGCTGCAAGTAGTAAAATATGACGTCTGACATCGGCGACGTAGAAGAGGAAGCGCCGCGTCTTCTACCTCCGGAGTTAGAGGAGTTGATGAAAAGTGACACAGAGGATGAGGATTTCATTGGATTTTAGTTGACGGGTATTTGGAGTGACACGGGTGGTTTTGGTAAATTTCTTAGCATGTTATTGATGCTATAGTTATCGGAATAACTCGGAATAACATACCAGGCACGTTCTCAGTTGTGTCATGTAACATCAGCATACCGTTCAGCCTGTTGTTGCCTCTATTCTATTTTTATTTTAAATTGTTCATCATATCCATTTTAAATGACATGTCTGTTCTTGGTGTTGGATTTCATCAAATAAATTTCCCCCAAAAATGAGACTTACACTCCAGTGCGACTTATATATGTTTTTTCCTTCTTTATTATGCATTTTATGGCTGGTGCGACTTGTACTCCGGAGCGACTTATAGTCCGGAAAATACTGTACATTTGACAGACCCCCCCCCCCCTCCACGAATCTATACGAATTTCACTCTAACGCACTCTAAAAATTAACTGCATTAAACTAAAATGAGAATCTTGTTTTATATGATTCAAATGAAAAAAAATATATAAAACCATGATAATTAACAGCCACAACACACACACACACACACACACACACACACACACACACACACACACACACACACACACACACACACACACACGTATCTATTCTCTATCTGTGCCTGACTGGAAACACTTTGAAAATGGCCTCAGTTTAGAAATGTACATTATCAGGACATCAGAGTATAAGTAAAGGAGAAACATAACATTAAAGGGGTGTTATTATTCTCCAAATTAACCACTTAATCAATCTTTATTTGTGTTATTATGACATCCCCAAATGAAAACACATTACTCTGTCCTTGGTAAGTTTTTGAGGTTCTAAACGACAGGTGTAAATGCCTCGTTTCCACGCCACCAGCCTCCTTCCTCCTTCCACCGTCCACCTGCCACCTGCCATACAGCAAGCAGCCCAGTGGCATAGAAACAAAGCATGTTTTTCCTTTACATCTGTACATCTCCCGTATCCCATTAAATGGGGTGGCACAATTCTCCAAATAAGCACTCAATTGATATTTTTTAGTGATTAATCACCGATCACAGTGAAACGTAAGACAGTTCTAAATGCCTTGTTTCCATGCCACCACTCATTCTACTGTGATTATGTGATCAATCACACAAATGTGACACCCCCTAACGAAAACACATCACTCTGTCGTTGATCAGTTGTTGCAGTTCTAAACAACAGGTGTAAATGCCTTGTTTCCACGCCACCAGCCTCCTTCCTCCTTCCACCATCCACCTGCCACCTGCCATACAGCAAGCAGCCCAGTGGCATAGAAACAAAGCGTGTTTTCCCTTTACATCCCTACATCTCCCATGTCCCATTAAATGAGGTGCCACAATTCTCCAAATACGTGCTCAATTGATCTTCGTGTGATCGATCACACTGTAATCACAGTCAAATGTAAGACAGTTCGAAATGCCTTGTTTCCATGCCACCACTCATTCTATTGTGATTCACTATAATCAATCACACAAATGTGACACCCCCTAATGAAAACACATCACTCTGTCGTTGATCAGTTGTTTCGATTCTAAACGACAGGTGTAAATGCCTCGTTTCCACGCCACCAGCCTCCTTCCTCCTTCCACCGTCCACCTGCCACCTGCCATACAGCAAGCAGCCCAGTGGCATAGAAACAAAGCGTGTTTTCCCTTTACATCCCTACATCTCCCATGTCCCATTAAATGGGGTGGCACAATTCTCCAAATAAGCGCTCAATTGATCTTTGTGTGATTAATCACCGATCACAGTGAAACGTAAGACAGTTCTAAATGCCTTGTTTCCATGCCACCACTCATTCTACTGTGATTATGTGATCAATCACACAAATGTGACACCCCTAATGAAAACACATCACTCTGTCGTTGATCAGTTATTGCAGTTCTAAATGACAGGTGTAAATGCCTCGTTTCCACGCCACCAGCCTCCTTCCTCCTTCCACCGTCCACCTGCCACCTGCCATACAGCAAGCAGCCCAGTGGCATAGAAACAAAGCGTGTTTTCCCTTTACATCCCTACATCTCCCATGTCCCATTAAATGAGGTGCCACAATTCTCCAAATATGCGCTCAATCGATCTTCGTGTGATTGATCACAGTGTAATCACAGTCAAATGTAAGACAGTTCGAAATGCCTTGTTTCCATGCCACCACTCATTCTACTGTGATTCACTGTAATCAATCACACAAATATGACACCCCCTAATGAAAACACATCACTCTGTCGTTGATCAGTTGTTGATGTTCTAAACGACAGGTGTAAATGCCTTGTTTCCACGCCACCGGCCTCCTTCCTCCTTCCACCGTCCACCTGCCACCTGCCATACAGCAAGCAGCCCGGTGGCATAGAAACAAAGCATGTTTTCCCTTTAGATCTGTATACTCCCATGTCCCATAAATAGGCTGCCACAATTCTCCAAATTAACCACTCAATCAATCTTTATTTGTGTGATCGATCACAATGCAATCACAGTCAAATGTAATACAGTTCTAAATTTAGAGCTGCATTACATTCAACCGTGTCATCAGTCACACAAATAAAGATTGATAAAGTGATTAATTCTAAAAATCATGACAACCCCTACTAAAAATATGTCCTCATTGTGGAGGCCCACCGTCATATGGTGGGCGGAGGACTTTAAATCTTATGATGTTTAGAATATGAGGAGCATGAGGACATAAGTAATAGTGGTCGTCATGACGCACTGTTGCGCTTGGTAACCTTCTCATCACTGGCGGTGTAACAGGAGTTACCCACTCTGGCCTTTGATCAAGAGGTAGTGGCACTCCGGGCTTCTTTGGAACTGGTGCTATAGTACTCTGTGGTTGATCACGTGGTGGTGGTGGTGTAGGTCTGATAAAACCAGGCCTCTTGGGTCCTTGCACTATAGCACTCTCAGGTTGATCACATGGTGCTGGAGCGCTCTCAGTTCCATCGCGTGGTGGTGGTGGGGTAGGTCTGATAAATCCACGCCTCCATGGTCTTGATGCTGGAGCACTATCAGGTCGGTCACGTGGTGGTGGTGGGGTAGGCCTGATAAATCCAGGCCTCAGTTGTCCTTGCACTGCAGCACTCTCAGGTCGGTCACGTGGTGGTGGTGGGGTAGGTCTGATAAATCCAGGCCTCAGTTGTCCTTGCACTGCAGCACTCTCAGGTCGGTCACGTGGTGGTGGGGTAGGCCTGATAAATACAGGCCTCTGTGGTCCATGCAGTGCAGCACTCTCAGGTCGGTCACGTGGTGGTGGTGGGGTAGGTCTGATAAATCCAGGCCTCTTTGGTCCTGGTGCTGCAGTGCTCTCAGGTCCATCACGTGGTGGTGGGAGTGTAGGCCTGATAAATCCAGGCTCCTTTGATCCTGGTGCTGCAGCGCTCTCAGGTCCATCACGTGGTGGTGGTGGAGTAGGTCTGATATATCCAGACTTCTTTGGTCCTGGCACTGGAGCGCTCTCAGGTCGAACACGTGGTGGTGAGGTAGGTCTGAGATATCCAAGCTTATTTGGTCCAGGTGCTGTAGCGCTTTCAGGTCGATCACGTATTGGTGGTGGAGTAGGTCTAAACAATCCAGGCATCGTTAGTCCTGGGACTGTAGTGCTCTCTGGTCGTAGAGGAGCTGTCTTTGATCCATCTAGATGTTTCCACTGAGTAATATGTGGGAGCTGTGGAGTCCTTGTTACGGGGACGTCAGGGAGTCTGGCAGGCTCAATGCTCAACCTGGATGCCAAAAGCTTTACTGGTTTTGGTGATTCACCTGGATCTGGTAGCACTGTGTGCTGGCGAAAATCAGGCATTTTCCTGCCCTCTCTATAGATGACTTTTCGCCGAGGAACCCTCACTGAGGACACTGTATGTGTCTCCAGTGAAGCCGAGACCTTTTCCAGCTTTGAAGATTCGTCTGGAAGTGCTGCTAGTGTGTGCACATGTGATTGTGGCACTTTCCTGACATCTGCAAAGGTTCCCGTTGCCTGGGGAAGCCTCACTGAGGACACTCTATGTGTCTCCAGTGAAGCAGAGACCTTTTCCAGCTTTGAAGATTTGTCTGGAAGTGCTGCTAGTGTGTGTACATGTGATTGTGGCACTTTCCTGACATCTGCAAAGGTTCCCGTTGCCTGGGGAAGCCTCACTGAGGATACTCTATGTGTCTCCAGTGAAGTCGAAACCTTTTCCAGCTTTGAAGATTTGTCTGGAAGTGCTGCTAGTGTGTGCACATGTGATTGTGGCACTTTCCTGACATCTGCAAAGGTTCCTGTTGCCTGGGGAAGCCTCACTGAGGACACTCTATGTGTCTCCAATGAGGCAGAGACCTTTTCCACCTTTGAAGATTTGTCTGGAAGTGCTGCTAGTGTGTGCCCATGGGATTGCGTCATTTTCCTGCCACCTGCAAAGGTTCCCGTTGTCTGGGGAAGCCTCACTGAGGACACTCTATGTGTCTCCAATGAGGCCGAAACCTTTTCCAGCTTCGATGATTTGTCTGGAGTTCGTGCCAGTGTGTGCCCATGTGATTGTTGCATTTTCCTGACATCTGCAAAGGTTCCCGTTGTCTGGGGAAGCCTCACTGAGGACACTCTCTGTGTCTCCAATGAGGCCGAAACCTTTTCCAGCTTCGATGATTTGTCTGGAGTTTGTGCCAGTGTGTGCCCATGTGATTGTTGCATTTTCCTGACATCTGTTCCCGTTGTCTGGGGAATCCTCACTGAGGACACTCTTCGTGTCTTTATTCTGCCATAATCACAGTGAGGTGGTATAACCTTCGTCCCATCTGCAAACCTAACCTTCAAAGCCTTCTTCACCGCAGCCTTCCATGGATCCTGTGGCGATGTTGTAGCCGTGGTGAATTTAATATCTGACAAAATTGTTTTTGCCAGAAACCTCTTCTCTGAAAAAGATTTACACAATGATATTAATAACAATGACATTTATGTTACACAACAGAATTCATAGATATTATTATTAGACATTATATTATTTGTAGTGATGTTCCAGGTTTGCCTTTAAACTGATTTAACTTGGAACATTGCTAATTATTACAAATTATAAAATAGAGATTGTATATATTTTTGAACAGATACTTACCCCACATCTCCTCGTAGTTGTAGACAACAATCTTTGGATCATTCTCACCATGACCTCGGCTGAAGTTATACAGATCAACCAAATACTCATCTATAAACCCGTCAATGTTAGCAGGTTGTGATAGGAGTATTGCTCTTGAAAGACACTCAATCAAGCTCTTATGGCCGTAGGGAAATGAATTATTGGATGCCATTTGTATTTCAACTTCTTCTTCCGCCAGTTACCTACTGAAGTGAGTTCTGCTTGCCGAAAGCTTTTATAAACTAGGGATGTCCTGACATCAAAGCAGGCTGTGACATCATAGGCTGTGATGTCACAGCCTGCTTTGAAGTCAGCCTCATGTTTTCATGATGTCATGATGTCATTGCATCAGGATGTGATGATGTCATCATGGTCCATGTACTTTACTGAGTCTGTTTTCATTTGAATTTTTTACTTGATTTTATTGAACATTTCAGCCTCTTGATAACAAAGCATGTTTTTTCATTATCACTAAATTCTAAGTTTAGATTGACTACATATTACTGATGATTGACATAATGATCACATGTTTAATTAGAAAAAAGGAGTTCATTTACTTAAAAAAAATCACAAAAGTTTATTAACTTCTTTTTATTAACTTCTTTCTTAATATCGGATTTACATTAAGTCATTATTGAAAATTACTTTTTTATTACAATCATACCAATTATTCGATAAACTTGGAGATACAGTTTTGTCTTACTATTTTAATTTTAGTAGTTTGCCACCACTTGAGTTATGAAAATGCTGCTGATTTCACAAAAGCACTAGTGGAAAGTGGAATGTTCCCATGTTCACATGTTCAAAAGATTTTACAAAATTAGGCCTAATAGGTAAGAAATATACATGAAAATATTTTCCAAGGGACTTCTTTGGAGAAGTTGACTCCATGACCATGAGTTTCCATGCATTCAATAGGATTTATGAGCAAAACTGTATTCTGATTAACTCAACAACTGACCTTGATTTTTTTGACGTCTCAACCATGAACAAGCACACATACGCATGCGCACACACACAAACACACATACACAAACACACACTGGTTCACTAAATATTATTTATGAGCAAATACTTTATACTGTAGCTTCATGACAACCATGACCACACCAATGAAATAAAAAGATAATAAAGGTATTTCCATATTTACACACTTTGAAAGGTGTATTGTATTATAGTCTTACAGTAGTTAACACAAATAACATCATTTAATATTAACCTCTGGCTATAAAGCACCATTTATATTCAAATCTTGAAGGAATCACCCATTTTTATCCTTCTTAGCTCAATGACAGCCCCTGATATTGTACTATTTAGCTTATTTAGCTTAGAAATTAATTTAGCATGAAGTTAATAAATAATTTATATTACTAAGATTGTTCTTTGTTTCTAATTATTCAAGTTTTTTAACCCAGGCTCGGGAAGAAGCTGACAGAAGCTGTACTATAGGCTCATGTTTTGTGCCGTCTCCATAAGAAACGGGATGTGATTCTCCTCTACAAAGGCTTATACTTGATTGATATATGATCTGTGAAGTAATAACATCACATATTATGTAACCTTTAGTTTTCCATCATCAAACAAATACAATCCATTGTAGTTCTGTCTGTCTGCTGTTTGTGTAATTTTTACAATACAGACTCTGCTGCGTGCATGTTTGTCTCTGGCTCTTTATCTTCTAGATATTAATCTCATTAATCCTTCGCCTCTCTGAGTCAGTCTACAGACAACATGTGTCAGGCTTTTGATGCATTAAAGCTAAAAGCTTAGAGTGTGACAAAGTTAATGGCTGATGTTTTAGATTGAGGTCATCCATTAGTCACCCAAACCCTAGACGAAGGGAGGAAAGGATGAGTAGATGGATAATTTGGGAGAGTTTTGTTCATTCTGTCTCAGAGTTTCTCTTCCACTTCAACTTTAGAATTCTGCTGCAAGAGGGACAAATTTATCTGCTGATATTGCTTTTTCCATTTTCTAAATGACTGTGCATCAGAGACAACAGCTGCATTTGGACTGACGTGAGAATCCTGAAACTAATTTGAGGTAAGTTACAGAACTTTTATGCATACAGCACAATGCTGAACATTTTGTGTTGAAGACTAAGACATCGATTTTATGTTTTAGTTGAGCAAATCAAAACTACCTAGGTTAAGATCTCTTAATGCAAAGAAATAATGTAAGAAGTCTTTTTTCTTCCCAAATCTGTTTTTATTTATTATTTGAGGAGTCTTTAAATAGTGAAATAAAAAAATACAAATAAAAGGTGAAAATATTTAAGTGAAAATGTATGAATCCATAATGATGAAAGCAAGCAAAGAAAAGGTTCAAATAAAATCACATCAAATCTTTACAGCTGCATGTATTCATTTTTGGCCACTAGAGGGCAGCTTTGCATAATAGTTGCTAACCAACATAGTTGCCTATCTACAGTGCCATTAGATTATAAATATGTAATTGGAACAATTTTCATTTCTCATTCCAAATCTTAGATGCACCTTTCAAGAAAAAAAAACATTTAATGTCTACATTTATGTTTGCATGTAAATTTATATAAACATATCTAATTCCAAGAACCTCCATCCTTCTGCATGTTCCTCATAACTTAATAACCATTCAAATGACTTGCAATTTGCCCAGACGGTGACATTATAGCAACTAATTTTATGTTTTGGCCTCTAACTTTTCAACCGTAAGTCTCAGAAATCAAAGTGTTTCTCAATTCTGTGGGTCAACAAATCTCTCTTCATAAGCCACGTCCATTTGCATTCATATAATTTCCCCACCATTTAAAATTCAGTCTAAATTGGCACTCCGAAAAAATCTATTTAGTAAATGTAACCAAATTAGGAACAGAACAAAGCTGTCCAATTCCTCAACACTTTTTACTATTGCATCACACTTGGTGGACATGTCTAGACATGTAACATATAAGTGAATTTTGGTCTAAGGACAGGGAATGGTTTGTTGCAGTTGTAACTGTAACTGTAAAGCACATTGAGTCAAATCTGTGATTTGTGATATTGTGTTTTACAAATAAAATTGAGTTGACTAAAAGAAGAGATCTTTTTGAAGTCTGTCAAAGTCTGAATAAAACTGACCACATTTATTTGGATGATTTGTAATTGTTTATCAGATTTTTCATTGTTGCATGTGATGTTTTTATGCTAGTTCACTAGCTTAACACTGAGCTAAAGTTACCTTAGCT
This sequence comes from Lepturacanthus savala, assembly GCA_030544235.1. Taxonomy (NCBI): domain Eukaryota; kingdom Metazoa; phylum Chordata; class Actinopteri; order Scombriformes; family Trichiuridae; genus Lepturacanthus; species Lepturacanthus savala. The sequence goes on from CM060467.1 coordinate 13,634,652, forward strand.
AAACCAAACTGAAAAATATATCACATAGACTTGAAAACCATTCATTTGATTGACTTAACACTTGGTGATTGTATTGCTGAGGACCCGAGTAAGAGCTGGGTCGAGTTTGAAATCGATTGGATGCGGTTCACAAGAATCCTGCGAACAGTCATACTACAATTCTGGACAATGCTGCATGCAGCACTTCTACGATTCAAGCAACATGCCCTTTATGAACTGTTTTTTAGCGATTTTGATTCTAACACTAGAACCTTGTCTGAATAGTTTCCTCTAAATCAACAGGTAATTACAACACAGCCCTGTCTACCATCCGCAAACCATGGCTATTATCGGAGGTGGCTTTGATGACCAGTCCCTCAGTAGTGGAGACAGTTTCGTCCACATCTTCACAGCTACAGAATCTGCCCCAGTCAAAGGTGTATACTTCAAGCGTGCTCAGCTGATCCATGACCCGGAGGCCTCATGCCTCGACCCTTCCCAGCAGGCCCTGATCAACGTGGGTGGCACCCGTTATGCTTTCCCCTGGAGCACCCTCGAGGAGTTCCCCAAGAGTCGCCTGAGTTGTCTCCGTTTCTGCTCAACCCTGAAGGAGATAGCGGCGTTTTGCGACGACTACGATGAGATGCGGCACGAGTTCTTCTTCGATCGGGACCCCTCAGCCTTCCGGGCCATCCTCAGCTACCTGGCAAACGGGAAGTTGCGCTTGCTGCCGCAGGGCTGTAACATGGTCCTGCATGCTGAGCTGGTGTACTGGGGCATTGACGTACGGCAGATGGAGTTCTGCTGCCGTCAGCGCATGATGTGCTCTGTAGAGGAGGCGGCCCAGCGCCAGCGCAGGGAGGACATGAGGAAGAAGAAGAGGGCGAGGGCGCAGAGGCCTCCAGTGGTGGGGGGCAGCCTGTTCCACATGCTGGGGGAAGCAGTGGAAAACCCTGATTCGGGCCCAGCGGGTAAAGTGTTTGCCTGCATGTCTGTCATCATGGTGGTTGTCACTGTGGTCAGCCTGTGCATCAGCACCATGACAGACCACCAAAAAGAAGAAGCCATGGTGTGTATGAACCTCAAAATCAGAACAAAAAATACAGAGCACTACCAGTCCAGTACACCATTTGTTAGGATTATTGTAATGTTAAAATGAAGTTCTCCAGCTATTTTGGTCATCTTTGGCACACTTATTTTGTGTTTTGGCCTTGCAGGATGAATGAGTGAAGGCTCACAGATTGGGATAGTTTTTGTGGGCACAGATCTGGCCAGATTGCTACACTTAAGACTCGCTGCAGGTTCTTCTGTTCATGTATTAGCACAGACTTTCCCAACCTTGGGATTGTGACTTCCTGTGGGAATCACCTGAAATCTATATACATATATTTTTTAATTAAAAAAACTAAAATAAAATCAAATCTCTACCTATATTATCTTGGTTATTCTGCCTCTGTCTGTAACACTATACATGCTAGACTAATTTTGATCTAAACAAATGATCATAAACAAATTTTTAGCCAAAAAAATAGTCTGTTTGTGATGACCACAAATGTGGTCAGGGGTTAAAAAAAGATTGGAAACCACTGTATTAGTCAGTCAGTCATTTTCTATACCTGCTTATTCCTCATTAGGGTCGCAGGGGTCTGCTGGAGCCTATCCCAGCGCGTTACGGCGAGAGGCAGGGATACACCCCAGATGGTCGCCAGCCAATCGTGGGGCACACACACCATTCACTCACACACTCACACCTATGGGCAATTTAGAGTTGCCAATTAACCTGAGCATGTTTTTGGACTGTGGGAGGAAGCCGGAGTACCCGGTGAAAACCCACGCAGACACGGGGAGAACATGCAAACTCCACACAGAAAGGTCCCAGACCCAGGACCAAGGAGGTCTTGAACCTGCGACCTTCTTGCTGTGAGGCAACAGCGCTAACCCCTGCGCCACCATGTCGCCCCCCACTGTATTAGCATATATTCAAATCACAGAGGCAACCGCCCATGTCTCTAAAACCCAGAGGGCTGTTTAAAACCACTCGCAGATGTTCTGAAGTTATTTCCAGAATCCCCTAAAACTCAATCAAACGTTGTCTGTTTTGTCTCCACAGGGTGAATGCTCCCAAAAGTGCCGCAACATGTTTGTGGTAGAGTCAGTTTGTGTTGCTTGGTTCTCCTTCGAGTTTCTGGTGCGATTTTTCCATGCAGAGAGCAAGCTGGATTTTGCCCGTGAGCCTCTTAACATCATTGACGTAGCTGCTATCTTGCCCTACTACATCTCTCTCTTTCTGGAGGTCGGGGATGAGTCTGTGCAGGGTATTGTTGCCGGTGCAGGAAAGAGCTCCATGGATAAACTGGGCCTGATCCTGCGTGTGATGAGGGCCTTGCGCATCCTGTACGTAATGAGACTGGCCCGTCACTCTCTGGGCCTGCAGACTCTGGGCTTGACCATCCAGCGGAGTATGACGGACTTCGGCCTGCTGTTGCTCTTCATGTGCGTCGCCGTGACTCTCTTCTCCCCGCTGGTCCACCTCGCTGAAAGCGAACTGGCGCCGGATTCGGCCAGATCCCCGCGCCACAGCTTCAGCAGCATCCCGGCATCGTACTGGTACTCCATCATCTCCGTGACCACGGTAGGGTACGGCGACATGGTGCCGCACAGCATCCCCGGCCAGCTAGTGGCACTGATGAGCATCTTGTCAGGGGTCCTCATGCTGTCTTTTCCTTCCACATCTATCTTCCACACGTTTTACCGCACCCACAACCAGGTCAGGGAGGAGAACAACAGGGTGCAAAAGGATGAGAAGGGGGCGGAGCTCGCCACCGAGGCTGAAGAACGAAAGCAAGAAACAAAACATGACTATTGGCCCAGTAACTGACTTTTTTTTTTCTTTGTTTAACCAAGTTTTGATGAACCTTACTTACTTTTCTTTCTCCATTAGTTCCAGTAAGTACAAAGAAATAGCCAAATAGCCTTAAAGTATGTGTACACCCCTGCCGAACATTAGTGCCCAACCTCAATAACACTCTTGTCTGGGTGAAAATCCCTGCATCCAGGTTCCAGCATCTAGTGGGAAGCCTGAAACTTGAGCATCATGACATAACAGCTGTAAACAATGGTGAAAACTCACTAATTCAAGGACTTTTCATTTGTTGTGACTTTATAATTTCAGAAAGCAATATTGTACTTTCTACTCCACTACATTTATCTGAGCTTGAGTTACTGTTCAGATGAAGATGTGACACAACGGGTAACATACCAAGCTTTTAAAATACAACAGGTGACCACATCCTTGGCAGAGTATATGTGTATGTCAATTACTTCACATTGTAAAGTAATTCACGTGTTACTGGAAAAAATGATCATAAAGTCAGGAAGCTAAGAAAATTACATGTGTATGAATATATAGCCCATGTTAAATTATTCAGAGATAATCATTCTGCTGCACACTAAGGTTGGATATATTTATGCATGTTTTTAAAAAAAGTACTTTAAGCTAAGAATCACTTGGCCAGAAGCCTGATGGGAAAAGCAACAGCAATGTGCGTAAGATGTCAAAGCATCACAGTTTTCACACATTGAAGCACTGAGGCAGTACTGAAAATTAATGTGTGCTGAAAAAGAATCCCATCAGTCAGATTGACTCCTGGCTGTGTTTTGTCCACCAGAGGGAGCACGAGTTCTGTCTCTCAACACAACACTCGATGTATTGGAAACTATTTGTTTTCCCGCAGACTGCAGGAAAATAATACCGTAGCGGTAATTCTTTCAGTGATTACACCCTGCGGGAAGACAGAAAACTCAAACCTGGATGCACCCATATTGTTGTGGTTCCCTGTGTTACATTTGCTTAACACTGGGCGGAAAAATGAAGCAGTAATCCCAAATTCACTGTCTGTGCCAGGCAGGTGCATCGCACCTGGAAGTAATCTTGTGATTCTTGGATCCAGATTGCCATGATTCTAACACACAGAGAGGAGAGTAGAGGGAGGGAAAAAGAGAGAGAGGAAGAGAGAGAGGGGCCTCTGGAATACACACAGCACTCTGCAATGCTACTGATGATTATAAAAGAATGGAACAGAGGCCAGAAGTTAATTCTGGACACAGGATGTTTGCCCCTGAGGAGAGTCAGTGATGCCAGGAATACACCAACAAAGACTGTGAGGAGGAGATCTGGGCTTTAAGATGGAAAGAACAAGAGAGAGCCAGAGAGAAGGAGGGAAACAAGGGAAGGGCAGTGGGTATATACACAAGTGTGTGTGTGTGTGTGTGTGTGCGCACATGTGATGTGGTAGCCTCTGTTCCCTGACTAGAGCTGCTCCGTGCCTCTGGGCCTGTCATTACATTTCTCTGGTACAAACTCTGGTCTGCAGAGGAATGTCTGCACCACACACACACACACACACACACAGTCTAACTCATCGCTCACTCCACTACAAACATTTCCACGCTTCGCCACACACTCTCAATTAAAAAAGTTAGCCCACTCGATTGATCCTCAATAGCAAAACTTAAAGTCAATGCTGCTGTTTGTTTTGGAGCTTTTTGCAGAGTAAATGTGAACTTGCGATATGGAAAAGCATCATTTATCACCCACCTGACTAAAACTGGAGTTTTACTACAAATTGAATTCTGGTTCCAAAAAATTATAATGCCAAAACGGTAGGAGTATCGTGATAGAATGTAAATATTACTGCGATTCACAACTTCATCCATTTTTGTGTTATCTAAATAGGGCCCTTATTGTTAATACACCACTCACATTTCTCTATGTATGCTGAGACAGTGTGTAGCTGGTGTAATTGTTCCTCCTTACACACATTTATTTACTTGTTTATTTATATAACAGGGACAAATGCATAGAACATTGCTTAATATGCAAAATATAAAGTAGATGCTATGTCCAAAGGGTTTAGAGCTCATTAGCAACCGCTGTCTTTGGTTAATCTTTTACAGAAGTAATGACCATTTAATTAATTCATTATATGACATTCATTTTATTCTCCAATGTCACAGTCTTTTTGGTGCAAAATTCCCTTTTGTGTTTTTTTAAGATTTCCAAAACAGACTGATGGAGCCGCACGTCCATTTTAGCTGAATTTTTGGTATATATTTATATTTTTTCACTGAAGGAAGCAGTATTCAGATGATTTACTATATATATATATATATATATCTAATACTTTAAAATACTACAATGTTCTACAAGAAAATTTCTATATTGGAAATGATAAGGACTGCTCAGAGAAAGGAACCACTTGCAGGCTTCGGTTCAAAGACAAATGTAGTGTTTATTATTTCAGCAACAGTATCCAAAAAACAGAATCCAAAGGTCCAGGTTAAAAAACACAGACCAACATTCAGGAATCTTTCAGGGCACAGGACTGTGTGTGGTGGTGGTGGTGGTGGTGGTGGTGGTGGTTGCCAGTGTTGCTTCAGGCACGATCTCACACAGACTAAACGACACACTGGGCTTAAATACCTACAAGCTAATCAACTCAACAGAAATCAGGTGTGTCTATTCACACCGGCAGGAAACCGAACAAAAGAGAGGGCGGGGTCAGAGAATCCAAACAAAACACAGCGTATGTGGAAAACACAGAAAGAGAGTCAGTTATTAAAAAACAAAAGCACACACCACCGGAGAAGATACAATATAAAAGAAAATCCTAACAGTGTAGGACACCATTAGAATATAAATACTAAGTTGTGTGGTTTCAACCTAGAGTTCAGGCCCCTCCAAGGGGGTCACCAGATACATCAGGATGATTAATGGGAGAGTAAAGAAGAAAAAGTTCTAATATATGAATCTGTTTTCTACTTTGGGATGTGTTCTCTGATAATCTGAGAAAAAATACAGCTATCAGATAAATGTAGTGGGGTAGAAAGCACAATATTTCACTATTGAAATGTAGTTGCATTACAAAAACAGTAGTAATATATAATAATAGAGAGACCTTTAAGGTTTTCAGAAAAGAGAGAGATACTTTGCAGTTTAATTATAACTTGACTCATTATCTGAAGTTAAAATTTACCAGCTTTGCATCCTCTCACTGTACGTGTGACCATGGTTCAATAAAAAGAAGCACTGAGGATGATGTGTGGAATACATTGAATAGAGTTGTGTGTTAGGATCATAAAATGTGTCTCATACTATTGAGGGATCATGTCATTTTTCCAATGGAGTAAAACTATAAAAATATCACCACAACTGGATTTTTGTAGTTGTTAAACCTGACTCTAAAAGTACTCCTTCTTTACCGTGGGCAGCGTTTTAAAATAAAGTTTTATGGATGACTTGGGCATCGTTTCCGATGCGTGTGGACTGGGGCGGTGCACTTCCTATAGCATTCCTCCAGAGACCAAAGAGGAGGAGGACAAGAGGAAAACAGAAACAAGTGGGATGGAGATAAAGCGTTGAATTGGGCCAGAGAGCCCAACAAGTAGGAAACCTATAAATGACCCATTCTGAACTATACAATATATAAGCTGATGTTCTTTTAACCAATGATATATTGAATAGATACAAAACACGTCTTAGAAGCTACAGAAGACCATCTTTGTTCCCGATTCGGTGGCCAACACGATGCATGTGCTGACCACAGTGGGTCCGACACAAAAGGCCAGGCAAGGCGCGCCGGGCGCAATCCAGCTGTTCTTGCATTGGTTGGGAATCTCATTTGAAGTTTTATTATGCCACAGTGGTCAACGTACCAGTGTTCTTCAAATGAACAAAATGTCCAGTTCCACTGGAGAATCTAGACTGTGACTAGAAAACAATGCGTGTAATGAAAAGGCGTGCTGCTGCCACTGAAGATGGACTCAGAGATGGATCATATCACCACATACTCGCACGACACTTCTTCCCTAGTTGGTGTAATGGGAAATTTGGTTAAATCAAGTGATTTGGTTACTGTGTTGATTTGGTTGCACTCTCACATGGCGATCTTGTCTCTCTTGTTTCGAACCACATTCAACTACTGCCAATTTTGGAACAACTGCCCCATAACCATCTATATATGAATGCACGGCCACTTAAGTCGTAGGCCTATTTTTCAGTTTTCCTGCTCTAAATGACATGATAAATATGAAATATCTCAACCACAAGGGTTATGTAATTAAACCTGGTATCAAAACAAAGAAACTGAAAACTACACCCTTTAAGTTGAATGAGCTTGAAAATATATTTAAAGTTAATCTGATGAAAAACGATTAGTTGGTTCAACTTAATTCCTGTCTGATGTGGTACGATTAATCTAATAAAATCTCTTTAGTGATATAATGCAGGAAACTCTGACCCTAAAGGAATCATGTCAGTAGTTTGTATGAAACTACTGACATGAGAGAGAAACGCTGAGTCATGCAAACGGTGACAGTGGCACAAACTGAACCATTTTATTTGGAGAGTTGTTGGTGGTTTGTTTTACTAATTTCAATTTGTGAATTTTTATCGATAATTGATTGTTTTCTCTTAAATATTTCAGGGCTATGACTCGTGGGCTTGCTACGGAACCGTCAGAATCAATTCGTATGTTACCATGACCGTGTTTGTCTCTGTGCCTCTCTCGCTCACAAAGACCTTGAAAATCGGAATAATGCAGGGGGGAATGTGGCAGAGGTAGCTCGCTAAAATATGACTCGAAGATTACAGCTTTTTATTTGGGGAGAAAAAAAAAATCCATGAATAAGACTTTTGGATGAGACAGAAAATCCATTGTGCACTTCTGGACGTGTCGAGATTACAGAAAGAGTAGGAACACAATCTCAGTATACAGAAATATCTTTAATTCATAAAAGATTTACAATATTTTACATATGACACATACTGTATGTAAGGCAGGGTAATATTTCTTTGGCACACACATCAGTTTTTTTTTTATTTGTTTTTTTTTGTTTTTTTTATTGTAGATATAGACAGAAAACATACAAAATGTTTTTAAAAATACATCTCTATGAAGTCTTTTAATCTCTGCATTCAATGATAAGTAGTAGGATTACTTTCCCTTTTTTGGCTGATTTGTCTCTTATGTACAGTTATTGTCTCTATGTACATTGTGCTTGTTTATCTGGCAAACAAGTATAGCTGGGTAAAAACATGGTTGCACACGCATCCTCATTCAAACACACACACATACACACACGCACACACACACACACACAAGTTCCTTTAAATTCCTGCTGGTGAGGATAGAGTCCACAGCATCATTAGTGTTAAGGCGACATCTCTGCTGATATTTTGGCTCATAATCAGACGTTCAAAAGGCACTCTTAGGTGAAAGCTCTCCTTAACTCCAACATGTTAGAATACATGAAGATTTTTTTTTCTTAAATGACAAACATCTGTAATGCGTAAGTATCACATGGTAAAGTGCACATCAAATGTCTTTGGTTTAATAGTTAAACACTGCCCTGTTTACTTCTCGTGAAGAGAGTGACTTTTTGCTCAGAGAGAAGCCTGACCGACTCCTAAAACAAATACTGTCTCCATTGCTCAGCGCATCTTTGGAAGCTTCCAGTTAACTTTGGCTTTTTTTCTTTTTTTTTTTTTTTTTTTTGGCTCTTTAGCTTTTTAGCTGATTAAGGCGAGTTGTTTTCCTTCTTCTCCCTCTCTGGGCTAGAATTAGGCGTGACACTGACGTAACTCAACCTGGCTCAAAGTCCTGTGATCTGAGGAGCTCAGCTCCCGATCCCCCGCTGTCGGGGCTGTCTTCAATCCCATCAAAATGAAATAAGTGCCCTTGTTGCGAAAACCTCCCCAACCCCCTTCCGAGTCCGCGGAGAATGCCGAGCTTCCCCCTCTCACTTCTCGTCGCTGACGGAGCACTCCACGGCTATGATGTCCTGTATTCCTGTGATTTTCACCTCCTCCTCCGGGATCTCCACCTCCACCATGGGGATCTTCAGCTCCTCGGGGATCTTCTCCGCCGAGGAGCTGCGGCTGGACAGCTTGTCCATCTCGTCCTCCACCTCAGAGATGCGTTCGGAGACGCAGTGGGCGGTGAGGCGAGCCTCGGGGTCATGGTCCCAGCACTCCATGATGGTGGCGCAGATCACCGCCACGCCCTGCAGAGGGAGACGTAGAGCACGAAATGAGAGGCTTGTGACTTCACAGCATACAGTAGAGCCAGTTGTCACACTGACAGAAGTAATAGAATAGAATAACTAACATCTAATAATCAACTGATAATATTATTGCATGTAATATGGTCACATAATCTCATCGATGTTCTCCCATTGCATGGATTCTTATACATGACCCTTAAAGAAATAGTTCGACACTTTGGGGGGATATGCTCATTTGTTTATCGTGCCAAGGGTTTGACGAGATGATCTGTAAGGTAGATACATTTTTAATAAGCTTAGCTTAGCATAAAAACTGGAAATGGGGGGTCATGTGATCCCGTCCACCATGGTATATGCTGGTGAGCTCCTGGCCTGGCAAAGAAAGAGGTGAAGTGCTTAGTGGGCTAGCAATGTGGATTCTGTTACCTTTGGACAAAGCCAGGCTAGTTGTTTCCCCCGTTTCCAGTCTTGATGCTAGGCTAAGTGAAGCTAAGCTAACAAGTGTCATGCTTTGACACGCACCACACTTCATCATCTCTCTCGACTTTTAAAACCCACTCAACGTTTTTTCCAACGAGGGACGGCGGGTAACTACCTAATTTTGTTCACCGACGTTTCTCCTTGAGTTTCCGAGTTAATATGTACTGTTATGAGGCTGATATAAGTCTATCATTGTCCTGTATTTGTTGCAGAGGGATCCCCCTGTCTATCGGTATTAAAATCTGCGACTAACACATGATAGTCAGTTATTCTCTTTACAATTTCCATTTTCTAATTTCTGGTTTCTGGTATAAATTGACTAGGCTAGGCTACTCAAGCTAAGCTGATGTTAAATTTATCTTTTCCTTTTCTTCAGTCCTTTTCTGAAACTTTGCAGACATGACAGAGTGATATATTTTTTTCATCAAACTGTTATAAAGGAAACAACAAGTTTGTCTAACTGTTCCTTCAATAGGAAAAATTACCATGCGATCTGCTTGCATTAAAGGGCCAGTGGGGAGTACTTGCAGTAAGTGATTGTTAAACAAGATGGTGTGTTTTGTGTGTTATGTACAGGAACTTGAACAAAACACATCAGACACAATTAATTAATCAAATTAAAGTTTTTTAAATTTTACTCTGTGTCTATTGTATAGAGGCAACTGCTCATTAACACATTTATCATACTAACTTTATAAGGTGATAATAAGTCAGTGTTGTGTTTACAGTTTTTTTTTCTGGGACCCCTATGTGGCCAAAAATCTATTCTTCCTCCAGATATTCCACAGAATGACCCACACCGGTGTGCACGGTGCAGCAGGGCGTCTCACCTGATGCCTGAGCCAGGTGTCGGGGATCTCAGGTCGTCCTCGGTCTCGCAGCACGCTGTCCTTCATGCTCTCCACACAGGGGTGCTCTCGCACTTTAGAGCCGTAAGCAGGCTCGTACTCCTTCACCTCTGCAATCACAAACACAGGCCGCTGGATTAGGACCGCAAATCATCACCTGCATATCAGATTGAGGGAAATCATCTTCTTTCTCCCTTCTAATCATGCAACAGTAAGAATATGCAGAAGCCAAATCCAAGGACACAAAACAAGGATGTGTGAAATGGTTTACGGTACGAACTGTGACGGTAACTTAACATTACGTTACGTTATATTAAAGACAAAAATATGAAAGACAGGGTGAAACAGGTGGCGTGTTGAAGTGCGAGCGCATCCTGGTATGAGGTCATTTTACCCCAAACCACTGGCCAGTTATTTACACAGGACCTGCCAGCTTTGTATGCTGGCACCAGTATTGCTGACAGGGGGAATAAAATGCTCTTTATGAGGTCTCCACAGGAAGGGAAACATCAGCTATGGCACTTTAACGATGATTGTTTCTAAAAACAACAAATCGGATTTCGCTAACAAGCAATTATTAGCAACCTCAGACTACAGGGAACACCAAACTCGCAATCTGTAATTTTTAAAAATTTTTATTTAATTTTTTTTTTTTCATGGCAGAAAGAAAGAAACGTCAAAACCATGAAAAATGAAAAACAAAAGTTCCGGGATTTGATCCAGACCTCATGAAACCGAACTCACAACAGCTGCAGTCTGTCTCCAGCCCCGGAGAGAAAGCTGTCGAGATCTCGCATTTGCTGCGAAACAAGACACTCGTTGCTGCAAAGTCATCCCCGTTTACCCATCTGGGCTCCAAGATAATTTGCAAACGTCCAACCAAAAGCAGAAGCATCAGGTCCTCCGTAACTCCTACTTCATGTCTCTCAGAACCTGTCAAACACTGAGTATTATTCACTTATGTGTACTTTTTGGGATGTGTTATATTTGGCAGCGTCTAATCTTTTTTTGGGCATGTTCACAAAAAATATCTTGAATATTCGCTGTCAGGACGAATCACCGCCGCGGCACTAGAGGACTATAATGACAGCACTTAGTGCTGTAAAACACAACAAGTGTTCCACTCCTTCCAGCTGCGTGTTCACCCGCATATCTGTGACTGAACATTAAAACACATTCACTGACTTCACCATTTAATCAAACTTCCACCAGCATTCCCTCAAACTTGTTCAAAGTTTATTCCTGACCTTGGGAACAGCAGTTGAGAAAATAATCAAACCGCACGGCCCATTTAGTAGCTGTTGCGGGGCTTTAAATCATATCACATGATCGTCATCAGCGGGAACGGCGTTGGCCAAGTTGTCACGGAATAGACTGCTCGCTAAAACAATATGACTCCTGCATGGCTCATCAACTGGTGAGCATGCAGACCGTTAGCTTGGAGCCTGGAGGTTTAGCTTCAGTCTTTTAGAACGATATCATGCATGGAGTCATTTTGTGCATATTTAAAGGTACGGCGTGTAAGATTTAGTGGTATTTCGCAGAAATAAGAATGTATTTGGTAGATTTGTTGAGCCATTTTCATCTACATGGGGGAGGGTCTTTATGTTTCTACAGTGGACCAAAACAGGCAAACTAAACATTATCTCTAGAGACGTCCGTTGGTGTTTTTCCGCATTTTTTCCAAGCCACTGCAGGTTCTCCTACATGTTGGGTGCTCAATTAGAGACAACTGGAAACATGTAAAAAAAAGTAAGCTAGCTAGCGAGTAAATAGCTAGCGAGCTAAAACTCAAATCTACCAGCAGCGGTTGTCATTTCAGCCGGAGAAATGAGAAGTTGAAGAAGATTGGTGATCTATAATTCCACAGGGGCTGATGAAGATTATGTGATATGATTAAAAGCTCATAAACAGCTGCTAACTGGTAGCCTGGTTAAAACCATTCTGATCACATGAGCTCTCGGTTCCATTTGCACTACATATCAGTCGGACCTTCTGTATATACCACACCTTTTGTAACCAGCCCAATCACGGACTTTTCTACAGTAAATCATTTAAAATACAGTCAGTCAGCGAGCACTAACATTAGCGTTAAGTACAGTTATTGTAGAACTAGATCCACTAGCAGACTTTCTCTGAGGAAAAGACGTTTCCAACATTCTTCTGACTCATTTTGGCGAAAGCGTGATTTATCAACTGCTCTGCTGATTGGCTGATAGAGTTTGTCTGTCAAGGCAAGCTGTTCCACCCAGCTCCCACCCACTGAAAGTCTTTGCAACAGAGAGAAGGCCGAACATCTGCATAGAACAAACAGAAATGTCAGCTCAAGTAATCAGGATGGTTTTAACTAAATGGACCTTGTACATAAAACAATTCTCCAAATACCCCACTGTATGTTGTTAGCATTACGATGGTATGATGGACTCTAGGAAAAGCTGCATTGATTTTCTTATAAACCAGGCCCCCGGTGTTCTCTGCCGCTGTGCGTCTTCAAACACAGGAAGTGGGAAGGTTGCAGTGGAACCCCCGGACAGGAAGTTGGAGGGCTGGGATCGGGGCTGCGCAGAGAAGCTGACTCTACAGGCCCACACTTCCTGTTTTTAACATGTGGAACTTCCCTCGTTTTTTTTTTTTTTTTTTTTTTTTTTTAAAACAGGACTACGCCGAGCCTGGCCCATTCCCCTGGAGGTTATTTACGCTCAGGGCTCGTATTGTGCTCTGTTCTCTGCTGTTTAGATCTCCTGCTGCGGAGCTGGTATAAATACCACACATTTTCCTGGACGCCATACAGCAGAAACACATAACAGCGGAGGCTGACCTAAAAGGAGAACAGTCGAAAACAGAAATAAAAAGAGGTGGAGCCCTTTTTTTTTAAACATCAAGACATGACAGGCTGGAAAAAAAGATCTCATTCCATGCTCCGGTTGATTTGGCTTTATCACATTTGTTCTTGTGTCCCTTTGAATGATATCTGGGTCAGTGGGAAAGCGAACAGACACGCAAACACACCGACTGTCATTTGCAGCCTTAGAGGTGCGGCCTTGCTTCTCTTAAGGAGTCCTGGACATTTGAAAACTATGAGAAGAATTTCATCTGTGGTTTGAGAACAGATTTCACAAGAGACTGCAACCAGAGCCTCAGTCTCACTTTTCACTTGCTGTCTGGGGCCCATAGTTAAAATCCTGGTATATCCAATCTAAGGGGCGGAAAGTGGTTTACAACAGTTTCCTTTTTAGATTATCTGTCTGAAACCTTTGTGGCCTGGAGGTTAGCAGAAACCTCTGTGGCTGGCTACGCTGTCTGGAATCTGGTATCTAGAAGGAAGCTCACGGCTCCATGTTTGGCGTTCAAGAGGCCTTAGACTCTCAAACAGGCGTATAACACGAGACTAATCCCACACTGATGCAGAACAAACCATGTGAAAAAAAACAAATAGACCCGCTAACTTCTAACAAACCTTTCAACAAAACGAGATCTTCCCTCTGTCCAAACGACACCTATCTCCAGAGAAAGTTACGGGCTGAATTCCTGTGGCAGGTTTGTGTGGACGACTTTGCTGCGAGCAGGTGAATGTAGACGCGTTCGTGTCTGGGCCTGAAAATCGCTCGGTACGGTTGCTGGCTAAAAAACTGACAGCAAGTTCATTTTTGATGACACCTCTTATCGTGCCTGTTCTCATTCGCTTTGCGCCTCTGGGTTTTCACACTACTTTTTAATGGTTTTAACTGTTTAAGATGTCTGTGTAATCATAAAAAGTCGCCATGCTTTAACTTACACTGCATTGTCTCAATTTTTTGCATCATATATTTGTACTATGCACAATGGTTGAGTTCCTTTGTTTACTTGCTTCCATATTTCACTTGTCTTTCCTGTTTTATTGTCAATTTAATGGCACTATGTACTAAACTTTGTAGCTGTGTTTGCTGTATTCCAGTTTTAATCTCTTTAATAACCTCATATAACCATTTCAACTAGAAGGGACTGGTCTGATCTGGTGTGATTGGAAGGAACTTTTCATTTGGGATGGATGTTATATGAAGGTAATTTCACTAGTTTCCTATTTGCGTGAGGATCTGAAAGAAGATGAAGATGGGACACGGGGTGAATATTAGGACATAGTGAAAAAAAAATGGCCGGTGAGTGACAAAAGTTGTTTTTGTTGGCGACCCTAAAAGATTTAAAAATTTAAAGCGCCTCAATCGGATCATGAGAAATATTGTTCCCAGGACCGGGATGAGGATTAAAGACATTTTATTGTCCATATAAACGCAGCTATTGACAAACACTTTGATGCTGATTAACAGCCTCTGAAGCTTACTCGTCGACACATTTCTTGAATCCATATTTAAAACCACTTTCTTGACAAACAACCGTTTTTCAATCCGCCTGTTTGGCTACAGACGGGACATCTTGGCTTTGATGCCTTTTTTTTCCTGTTGTTTACCAAGAAACAGTTACAGGACATGACCATTAAACCATCAATTGTTGTTTTGTGTTTTTTTTGCATTTCAGTTTTTGCAAAATGCTGCAACATGTTCATGACCCGGTGCACTGTCTGAAAACATCTGCCCTCTGCCCAGATGAAAAGGAAGCTATGGGAGTACAGTGAAAGTGAACCAAAACAGTCAAACTGCAGGCCACAAACTAAAACAAATAACTGAAAGACACCATAAAACGCTGTGGGCTCACATTACGCATTACTGTATAACGATCGCCCCCCACCCCCCACCAGCTGTTGCCAGTGGGTGTCTCCCTCTCCCTCCGTGGACCACAGGCCTTTTGCTTGGCACAGCGCAAACTCTTCGTCCCGCTCCATTACCCTGCATAACCCTCAGCTCAGACAGAACATACAGGCCCCGCCACGCCCTGCAGGCTAATTCAGGATATGTAAATAAAAAAAAATGCTCGGGGAGAATGTACTATAACTGACCACAACAACAATGCCAATGCAGGGTAGTATTTCCATCCTCCATTCTGTCCCCTGTTGTTGGGGTGGAGACACAGAGGAGACACACACACACACACACCACACAACACACAATCCCAGATTGAGAAACAGTTGCTGGATGAGGGCGTCTAGTCTAGTACCTCGATCTCTCTCCCTCCGTCTCTATGCACCTCGCTCTGCGAAATAAACACACTCGCGCACGCAGAGACACACATGTTGGAATGTGACTGTCTCGTTCTAAATGTCTCAGACTGTCTAGAAAAGCCCACTGGACTGAGGGAAGGAGGTGGACCGGCGGAGAGACTCCGTCTCTACTCTCAGGAGAGCAGATAGTTTTTAAATGTGTGTACTTATATCTTCATGAGGTCCAATTTGAGTGAATTACAAGACTGAGGACATTTTTGGAAAGTAGCAACATATAGTCCCATTGAGAGGTTTGTCTGAGGGTTGAGACTTTGAGTTTAGATGAATGAAGTAGAGATGTTGCTGTGCCAGATCAATTATGATACTTGAACTTCAGTTCGATCTGATAGTATTGCGTTAAAATAAATGTATATCATTATTTAACAGCTGTATACTAACCTCGTATAAATGTGATATGAGTGTTTATTACATTCATATGACAGGTCATAGACTGTTGTATGGCCTGTCTCAAGTCTCAAAAAAATACACAATGAGAATGAAAAACATCTTTAACCTCTTAAGACGCACTGTACCATGAGTGGTATAAGGGAGCAGTAGGGGGGAGCGGTGGGGGGGGGGGGGGGGGTCATTTATGGCAATATTATGTTTCAGTTGTTGGTTTTATGTGCAAATAACACAACAATTATGGTCTTGAAGTTGTTTGGCATTGATTGGCACCATGATGATAGCCAGCCAATGAGGACCAACTGCAAAAGTTTGACCACCTTTGGTTTGATGGACGGCAGCGCGACCCAATGGAAATTTCCCATGATGAGACCATCTAAATCTGAGCCAGGGCTTTCAAATGACATATAACATGTGGGAACTGTGCTAATTACAATTTGGATATACCATTTTTACAAATAAGATTCAGTTTTAAACAGAATCGATTAAAAATGGAACTACCTCAAACTTGTTTTGTTTTTTTGGCACTTCCAACCCAGTATATTTCCTCTGTCACCAAAAGGACATACAAAGGGCAAATGTTGGTATTGCTTAAAGTTCCCTAGGTGACCTGCCATTTATGTCTATGGGCTGCGTGTGCAGTGAAAAATCTGCTAAAGGTACATGTAGGGGTACAGGACACTGTTTCAGGGTGTAATCAATGATATGATAATAGCTTGGTGCATATAAAGCAAACCCCATTCCAGCATTTTAGGCTGGATCAGAGGCCAAATACATTCATTAACCAAATGTTCTCATTATGGTGAGAGGATCGACCAGTCAGTATTTTATTTCTAGCAAAACATCCAGTTTTCATCCACACACACACACACGCACACACACAGCTGAAACAGGTATCACATCAGCTCTCTCCCTGATTTCCTGCCCAAAGAAGGGCAACAGCACAGTTCAGATCATCTCCCTCACATATCAAACATTCCTCAGATTCCTGCTGCAGACCTGGAGCTGAGGTCGACCTGCAGTCCGACAGAAAAGACCATCAGCCTCCCTGTTGACACACAAACCCTCAATCCCTGCATAACAGGAAATGGTAGGCCCACCGCCTGCTATATGTAGGTCACAAACACACACATACACACACACACACAGGAAGTTACACACAGGTCGAAGAAGTACTTCAATCATTATTTAGCAAAAGTGTAAAAATGTTTCTGCATTGACTCAAGTATCAAAATGAAGCTGAGGCTGAGGGCAAGCTGTCATGTTTATTACAGGTGTTACACAAGCTGCCTCCACTGATCCATGTGAACACTGACCGTAGGTGACACCTGACACACACCCCCATTATGTGACCCCAATGCCTGTCGCTGAGCTTGTTGGCCAGTGGTAACCCCAAACCCATGTGACGCGTCGAGTCATCTCTTGAAACCTCATCTCAAGTGTGACACGTTTTTGTCCTGTGAGAAGTGTGTGTTCGTGTAACACATGACATCATACGTCCTTGAGCATTAAAAGCAAGTAATTACAGAACATGTGTGTGTGTTTGTGGTGCTCGCGTGTGGGCGCGCGCTCACCTCCGATGGCCTCACACCTCGACGTCATCTCCCACAGCACCAGGGCCATGGAGTAAATGTCGGTCTGCTTGAAAGACTCGATATTCTCCAGATTGAGCCGGGCCTCCAGCACCTCCGGAGCCATGTAACGGGCCGTGCCCACCTGCAGAGGGAGCAGGAGGAGTTAACACACAAGCACACACACATTCACTTGAGGGTTAACACACATGCGCATTCACTGCACTACCATGTTTCTTTTTCAAGTCCTTCCCCTGTTTGACATAGCTGCAGTTATACTTGAGCTGGATCTCAATAAACGTTTCCATATTGTCCTCTTGTAAGATCTGAATAGAATGAAGAGACTTCTGCACTTACAAGCAGAGGTGACACAAAGTCTCATGTTAGAATTATTATAGATGATAATATTCTCTCTCCTGTGACTGCCACATGACTTGTCCTCCTCCCATATTAGTCACAGACCAGTTTGCTTCAGAAAAGCTTTATGTTGAACCATTCCCCCTTTATTTCTGTCACAGTGCAGCGCTGCCGATTACACACAGTTGATGTTATACTATTAATATTTTTAAAGCAGAACTTGCAGTGTGAAATCCTTTTTTTTTCAACCTGGAGTAGCATTTTTTTGTGATTAATCCAACCAGAATTGGAGCAGAATGCGGAGCCTTTTATGGCAAATATGGGAGCTTCTAATAGGCTGATGATGATATCTCACAAATGTCCAGCTCCTCATGAGCAGGTGGCGCTGAAACAAGTGTTTTCAGGTCATCCTCGCATCTGTCTTTGATAGACTTTCTGCTGATGTGATGTGGTTATTTCTGTGCAGCTGAAGTTAACAATCACTGCAGTGGGATTTATGTCTTTGTTTGTTTTCATTGGCCTGTCAGTCACAATGGAAATTACAGTCGGAAGTTGTTTGTATTGTGCTGGCGAATGTCCACTTTCCTTTGATTGGTTGCACTGGTTAAAATGAGATGCGACGCTCATGCATGCGCCTTCTGCAAATTGGGAATATATTTGGAATATTTATTTGTATTATAATGACACACTGGCCCCCACTTTGGGATTGAAGAGGATGTCACGTCATCCCAAGTGAAGTCACGAGTCATCAAAGCTCGAAGTCCTTTTTGATTTTGATGAGTCGAGTTGATGATTCAGACAGAGAACAGCTTTGACTGTTTAATAAGAAGTGTTTCCCATCAACATTTTGTAACTGGGAAAACTGTGACCTCGCGGTCGCATCATGTCACATTAGAGTGAGGATGCAGTTAGAACATTAATAATGCTGCAGGGTGATATTTTAAGCATTGCATAACATCACTAATCCATCAAAATACCATTTGAGCACTGATAAACACAATATGTTGAAAAAAGCTAGCTGCATACGTTTGGAAAGCCTTATTAACATATATGCTGCTGCATGGAAAACACCATTTTTCCTCCAACTGGTGCTGTACATGCAGGAAACAGCTGATGACGTGGCACAGCATTGCAGGGAACAAGTTCTTTACCTTTTCACAAGTAATGTTTTTACACGAATCACTGTTAATTTGAGTTATGGCGCTAAATGCTGGCTTCCGTCAGCATTTTCCTATTTTGAGATTATTTATTTGGGGAAAAAAAAGGGACTTAATGAGCACTTATGTCAGAAAACTAGGAAAGTAAAACATTGCAAATGCTACACAGCGTTACTGTTACCACCGCTTTCGAAACCATCAAACAACGCTTAAGTTTGGTTGTCAACATTGCACAACTCTAAATCCATCAAAAGAACTTTTTGTGGTTCCCCGGGTTAAACACAGAAAAGCTAAACACGATTGTTCGCTCTTTTCTGCAAACTACCTCTGACATAATACCTGCTGTTGCGTGTGGAGCACAGGCTTTTTTAAACGGGGGAAAGACAACTTTTTGCGGCTGTCTGGTGTTTCTACACACGTTTTTCCCAAACTGGACCACTCGAGCGCACATAGAGGTTATAATTACAACCTGCAAGCTGGGTATTTCCAGCGTACAATTGTGACGGGAAAACACGTGACAGGAAAGGATCATGATTTGAAAGTTCAGATGGATAAAGATGATGCCCTAAAATAGCACGGGCGCAAATGTGGAGTATTGCACTGTTTACACGGCAGTGGCTGGTGTGCAGCCAGTTTTCCTTTGTGTTTTGCATGTACTGTAGACGTGGTTGTGTGAGTAGAGGGTGGCATGTATGGGAAAGGAGGGGGGGGGGTCACAAGTGTCTGTTAGCAGGCGAGTCAGCACCCTGTCACCTGTCATTGTTGCATTTCCAGCCAGTGAATCATAAATCGTAAGCAAAGCAGGACCCGGTCCCGCAGACTGAGAGCCGAGCCGCGCGTTGCCTTGAGGAGTTTGCATGTCACAACAAAGCCTCTCCCTTTATCCCCTGATTGTCTGTCTGTCTCTGTCAGATTCCTTGTGTCAGCAAACGAGGTGTATCCCATCAAAACACACTCACGACAGCAGGAGCTGAACGGAAGAAGGCAAAACAAACAGAGCCAGCTCATATCACACCAAAAAAACCAGAGCAAAGCTGCTCTAATGCAGGGCTTTGGGTTACCATAACAGCAGATAATACAGTTTCCCTACGAAAAAGCCGCAGCTTGAGAGAACCTATTTAACAGCTGACAGCAGTATTTGTAACCGCTGTTACAGAAGACTTATGGCGAGCTGTCCTTCCCCCCCTCCAATGCATCATTAAAACAGTAGTTATGTTTGTATATGAGGCTTATTAAGCCTTGTGATGAAAGCAAAAGCTATTAAAAAACTCATCATCCGACCTGTCCACTGTTGGCCAGGTCGTCCACAGACAGCGTGCTGTCCAGTCGTAGTCCCAGCCCGAAGTCACACAGGCAGCACGACAGGTCGTTCTTCACCAGGATGTTGGAGCTCTTCAGGTCTCGGTGAACTATGGGCACCTTCAAGGGACAATCAAAATCAGGGTGTCAAAGGTGCTGGCTGAGCATTGCGTTTAAAAGGGAAAGCATTCAAGTGGTAAACGTGAAAAATTAAAAGGTACAGCGTGCAGTTTTTTTTTGGCGTCTGGTGGGGAGGTCACAGATCGCAACCGGCTGATGTAGCATGTAAGGAAATGCAAAAAGGTCAGATTTGTGTATTCTGAGCTACTGTAGAAACCTTATAATATTCCACAGATGTAATAAATCTTTGCAGAGATCTGTTACATTTTCTCCAAGGTAAAAATCTTCAGTCTTCACAGATCAAGTGCAAATGGGCAATAAATCATCAGCCATCCACCGTTCATACTATATTTTAGTTATGGGAGGTCAGACAAACACCTCTAAATTATAATTATGGTAATGTGGTCAAATTAAATTTCGAAAGCTCGAAAGAATTGTGTTACGTTCACGGTTTATCACATTTGTGGGATGTTTTTATGTCGGTGGGTCAAACACATATGCTTCCCATGTACATGGATAATACACGGTTGTATATGAATTAAACATACTTCCATTTCTGCCAAGTCTGTTCGGCTAAATAGAATCTTGCACACTGGACCTTCAAGTAACTGGTCTGAACTTTGTTTCCACTGTGGATAATTATTATATGTTTTGACAGCTCCACAGAGTAAAAAACGATTATAATTACAAAAAATAATTAGTGCCTGACAGGAGCGTGAGGCAAGACACTCAAATCTGTCGCTGTTTTTTTCCCACATTTTCTGAGTTATATTATTATATATTAACAGTTGAAGACACTTCCATAGACACAGATGTTCACACAGCGATACCTTCGGGCGTCCACAGGGGAGGCGGTCACTGTGGAGGTGGGCGACTCCTCGGGCCAGAGAGCTGCCCAGCACCTGCAGCTCCTCCCAGCTGATCACATTACGCGTCAGGTGCTCCTGGAAGGGCGGAGGGATAATGAGATTTGAATTTTAGAGACACTCACTTATTTTCCTACTTCCTAAAATACTTTTGGTAAAAAACGGCATTTGGACTGGACTCAACTAACCTGCAGGTTTCCTCTGGGGTGGAAGGCGGTGATGAGCCAGTACTGTTTCTCCACCTTCCTCTCCTCGGCTGTCAGGAAGTGGAGGATGTTCTCGTGGCGGAGGTCCGTATTAGAGAAGATGTCCTTCTCGTTCTTCCAGGACGCGTACTCCTCATAGGGGAAGATCTTCACAGCCACGGTTTCGAACTGGTCCGATGTGGTCTGCTTCAGCTTGGCCTTGTACACCTGGGCGAAGCGACCTTTTCCCATCTGGGAAAGAATCAGAGAATTTTTCGTTAAGCCAGCTGAGAACGGAATAAATCGATAAAACGAGTCTAAAACACGAGCGGGTCTTTGTACCAGTAGATCCAGCTCTATAGGCAGCGGCTCGGTGTTGTGGTTGAGGTTGTTGGCGTGCGTCGAGCTGCTGTCCGAGCCGTCGTCGTCCATCATGATGGCGCAGGCGTCACTGCAGTCCAGGCCGCCGGCCTTCTTGCGCTTCTTAATGCTGCTCTCCCACTCCTGGCTGAGCATCCGCTGCCGGTGGGCCCGGTACCAGTAGAACATGCCCACGACCACGATCAGCACCACCAGGAGCGGCAGCAGGCTCACCAGGATCACGGACACCAACGGGTTCTCCGGAGTTGGATCCACTACTGGAAAAGCGGATGAGAGACGTCAAAAGGTGGCAGAGCACCAAGAGAACTCACAAGGAGGCAAATGGGGAAACTGGGAATTGAAAATTACGAATAAACCGGATCAACACATCCGCAGAAACATCAGGCAGCGGATGTTCAAATCCAACGCACCATTCATGACATGCCAAAATTACGTTATTTTTAGCTACTCACAAATTATATTATTCCCCCGTGTAGGAACTGAAGTGCTTGTGGGTTCTTGGTGACATTAAGACTACTTTGAACTCAATGTTAAATGTCAGCTCTGGATATGTTTATAATGCGGCATGGGCTGATTGTGAGCACTGCAAACATATGAGTCATAACGGTTTTCTTTCACGTCTTTTTTTTCCCCCCCAGCTCGAAGCGATCAGATGCCTATGCAGGGTTTTCCATGCTGATCTGGAACTAAGGCGGGCCACCATATCGCAGATTTTACCCACTCGAGCACCACATGCTGTGGATGATGGTCGGATGTGGATAGTAGGATGTAAAAATGTAAGAGCACTGACTATATTTTTACTGTGAAAAAAGGTGAAAGACATGTAGAGCTGGTCAGAGGCAGGTGTGTTGTGGGTAAAAAGAGAAGCCAGAAGTTGCTCTAAATGTCATTTTGTTGGTCAGTTTACTTTATCTTTGTAATTATTTAGGCAAAGGGCTGCAGTTGCTTGCAGAACTTTTGGGTTAAACTAAACATCTAACAAATTCTGTATAATATATGGCTACGAATAAATCGGTGGTTACCATGGAAACAGCAAGTGCTGTTCAATACTACTAATATAGCACAAACGCAATCGATTGTGATGCAATATTTAAAAACCAATGAACAATTAGCATTAACACTAACCACACTTATATAAATATTTCAAAACAGTGATGCTGGATTACATGCGGTGATTCCTGTGAACCCCTTGTGACTGTAAAGGATTAAAGTATAAGAAACACTAATAATGAAAACTACTTTACAGGCAGGTTATCTATGAATGTGAAAGTTAGTTAATCACAGGCACAAAAGGGTTGCAACATTAAATCGTTGAAGTGATTTCGGCACCGTCAGTAAGGAGTCAAATCTGTTATTACAGAAGCATGAAATAGTGTTTGGAATCGATTTTTTTTTTTTTTTACCATGAACACTTCTGAGGGCACATCCCACCACTTCAAAAAGAAGCAACACTATTTCCACATGAGAGTGAAAGGGAAGGCGGTGATGTAAAGGCAGGACTTTGGAGGAAGCCTAATTTGTGTGCTTTGGGTGCCGCGTGCAGCAGCAGCTCACTGCAATTTCCTCCCGCTACACACACAGCGACAGTCCAACACAAGCGCCCACCACAGGAAGGTTTTCTTGAAGGCCGTGCAACGAAAACAACGTGCCGTTCCCCGCTCCACAGACGGCTGTAAATCTCGTCCTTTCCATCGTAACAATACTTTTTTTTTTAAATATCTGTCTGCACACTCTATGTCTTAAAGTGTTGCGATATCCGTCGGGAGCTGACTCAGTGTTCAGCCAACAGGACCACGGTGGACGCTGCCAACAGTGTGAGCGGCTTTTTTACAGTTTCTGGAGCTATAGCATTAACTACCTCCTCTGACTCTGACTGCCAGCTTGGACGGACCGGCAGCCAACCCTCTTAGCCCCAGCGGCGGCGAGAAAACAGTCGAGAGCCTGTCTGCATCGGCTTGGCCCGGCCCTGCCCGCGCTGCTCTGGCTGGGCACCCTTTCAAAGGCTGTCTCAGTCAGTCCCCTCTGGGGAGCATTATAACGTCCTGAGCGAGGCGGCCAACTGACCATTGAAGAAGTCTCCCCCTTTGCGTCTTTTATGAATTAGTACTTTGGCATTTTCCATATAGACGAATGAGTCCTCGAGCGACACACGTAAAAATGAAACGTCTATAGAAGTTTCAAATAGGGCTGTGCTGAATGATTCGAAACTTCAATTGCTCATTCATAACAGTGACATTTGAGTTATAAAGAAACGTTTGATTTTTTAAAAAATAAAATTTCCGTGGAGAATTTCGCTTTGGGGTGACACGGTGACGCAGCGGGTAGCGCTGTTGCCTCACAGCAAGAAGGTCGCAGGTTCAAGACCTCCTTGGTCTGGGACCTTTCTGTGTGGAGTTTGCATGTTCTCCCTGTGTCTGCGTGGGTTCTCAGTCCAAAAATATGCTGAGATTGGTGTGAGTGAATGGTATGTGTGTACCCCACGATAGGTTGACCCTCTGGGGTGTATCCCTGCCTCTCGCCTGTAATGTGCTGGGATTGGCTCCAGCAGATCCCAGTGTCCCTAATCAGGAATAAGCGGGTATAGAAATTGACTGACTGACTCAATTTCCCTTCTTGCTCAGTGCGTCCTCAAACTAGCACGTTTTTTGGAGCCTGCCTCACCTGGACATTCAAGGAACTGCGGTTTTTGACACTTGATGTTGGCTTCATATTTCAGTCCTGGAGGTTGGATATGAAAAACCTGCATTTGTCTACTTTACTTTACCTCTGTCTGGAATCAGGGAAAAACGACTATTAATTGTGAGACTCCATCACGTCGATACTTGCTCTAACCTTCGTTGTAGCCTGTGCTGTAATAGTTGTAACTATACGGAACCGTGGCGCCCAAAAGCAGCTGCTGTCATATGATTGCACGGCCTCATTAGCTTTAAAGGGCATCTGATTCGCACGCTTTAATCTCTGCAAAGATGCATTGCCTTTGATTACATCATGAACTGGAGTGCTGTGTGATCATGCAAAGTAATAATCACAGGCGGATGAATAATATCTTCATTTTGTGGTTCTGTGGTTGTGTGTGTGTGTGTGTGTGTGTGTGAGAGAGAGAGAGAGAGAGAGAGAGAGAGAGAAAGAGAGAGAGAGTGTAATTGTAAGCAGTACATCTTCATGAAATTGCTTTGGGCAAAGCTGCGGACGCAATGAATCAAAAATACTGAGCACAAACACATGCGTTGATCTTTTTAGAATTGAGACAGCTTTAAAGGTCTGGTAGTGAAGTGGGCTGCGAAATAAGGCTGCCAGACAGTCAGACACTACTTCTCAAATTCCATGTGTCTGTACATGTGTGTATGCTTTAAGGGTTTTAAGATTGCTTAGAGGTTTCTGAGGTTTTCGGTTTATTTCCTTTCTGTCTTTCTACAATGATTACAGTGTGGGAGTGTGTATGTGTGTGTGTGTGTATCCGAGGTGGCAACTCAGCCAATCCTGCTGTGCCAAGACAAACTGGTAGTAGGACTCAGGTTGTGTTTTCCAATCAGGGTGCCAGATCTGTTCTCGTACGCTGTTCAATGAGGTTTGACACGTCGTTCAGAGTAATAAAGCGATCCTCGCCTCCGGCCCTGCAGATGCTTGCGTCATCAGCGCGTGTGTGTGTGTTTCAGGATGCTGGGCTTGGGGATCTTGCCACCGCTGAACCTATGACTCACGCTCTAAATGTGCTAACCAGTGGCTAATTACCTGGATCCTCGCTGTGTTTTGATCGAATAACAAAGTCGTGAGTCGGATATTTAAAGAGGAACCATTTCCCTCGGAAAAAGGACAGAGCCAGACGTGATTTCATGTTCGAAACAGGTGATGGATAAATAGATGGAAGCCATTATAAACAGCGAGAAAAAAACACATCCAACAGGCCGACACTGTGCCAGTTTTGTCTGTCGGGCCAGAAAATGGCTTCTAATGAGGCTTTTACTATCATTACTCATGTTGACTGGAACAAACATTTCCATTCAAAGCTAGTGGTAAAGTCTGATGATATAATTTATGTATTGAAGTTGGTCCCATTTTGGGATGGGGGGATTAATTAGATTTAGATTTGTTTCTTGTAGTTGATGTGCTTGTAAAGTGTCCTTAAATATTTCAAAATATAATGAACTACTGCACAACTATTGTTAGCCAACCATAACTGCGATCCAGTGTACGGAGTAGATAAGAGCTTGCAGGTGATGGATGATGTCATGTCTAGCATCTGATAGCTTTATGATGTCTCAGAAATAGCAGCTATTAGCTGATAAGGACCGCTAAAGTAGGTCTAAAGTCTGAATGGTAAACAGAGGCTCGTCTTCATGTATTTACACATAAGAAAACTTCAGAGTACAAGTATCATTCCATTAAGCAGCTCTGCCTCTCCGTGTATGGAAATCCTTAACCGCTCAAACAACGTGTAATAAAAAAAGCTGTTGCTCGACCTGACAAACCCGCGGAGAATTATTGCTCCATTCTGCACATACTGTACGCTGAGATATTCTGAGTTTGCTGACTGTCCCATTATTGTGGTTTCTCCACCTGCAAACATTAGCTTCCAGCAGCAGTAGGCAGGTGTTTTCAGTAAAAAAGGCTCCGACACATCACGCTGCAAATGGTCCGTCCAGCACCGACAGAGCGACAAGCTGGCATTTAGCAACTGAAGAGATTTTCTTTTCCTCAGGGGTTGATGCACTCTTAAAAATGCCTTATTGAATAATTTCAACTGGTTGCCTGATGTTTGATGGTTTGTCCCCAAGTAAAAAAAAAAAAGAAATGAAAAAAATGAATGATTGCACCTTTAATATAGCTTTCATAGCTCTGTTAACTATTTGCTGTGCAGCTTGCACAGTGTACGTTATGGACCTCTCTCACTGCCTCACATTGAAGGAGCTTTATATCGATAAAGTTGTTTACCATCTTTCTCTGTGGAGTTTTTACCCTCCTTAAATGCATATAAATAACCGGCCTTTATCCAGGCTGGTGTCATATGATGGTGGAGCGTGGAGGAATCCAGCCACGGGGAGGCTGGTAACCCAGACTAAAACTGAATATCAGACTCACTATTTACTTGTTATGGTAACAGCACCGCCGTTACAATCCAGACAACTCCTATTCACGCGGCTCGTATCTCTCCAGCTCTCCGCTGCTACCTCACTTCTTTCCAACGCTGTGTCTCTCATCTACTTCCTCGTCCACATCTCCAAGTCCTCTGTCCCGCTGTCACTTTGCCACCCTCTTTTTTTCCCCCTCCTATTTTATACATCTTCAAGTTGGCCTGCCTTGACTCATTTCTCCTTAAAGCAGTCTGCTGTGTGACTGAATGACTGATGGACTCGCTGACGGCAAGCCAAGATTCCACAGTTAAGGAGGAACTGTAAAAATAAGAATAAAAAAACAGATCTTGGAGCATGCACAGAGACACTTTTTCCCCTCTATCGCTCACATTCGTCTCCCTCTCCTCTTCCTCTTTGCAGGCTTGCATTCAAGAAATCACTCTAATTAATTATCACGGCACCCCATCTTACTGTATTGTTGTATTGTTTCTTTGCATCGTTTATTATCCATAGATAGACCCTCTGGCATCAAAAATCCCCCACTTTACGTCATGAGGGGAAACTGCATTCATCATGACGGATGCCAAAATAACCCATGAAATAACTTGCAGGAGATCAGGCGACGTCTGTGTAAAAACACAAGAGCACAAGTGAAGGAATGAATTAGCTCTACCTACATCTCATTCCTCACATACCGTTCCTCCGAGCATGTAAAACAAGAATACAGCCGTTAATGCAGCAGTAAAACAAACTGCGTGTTACCATGACAAGGCGGTGTTTACCATCATGCGTGTAGCTGACCCAACCGCACAATCTGCACCAAATCATCCTTTGATTGATTTCATTTGACAATTTCATTTAAAAAAACGTCAGCTCTGTCGGGGCGTTGAGTGATTGCAGGAAAGGATACAACACAATAAATGGTTAAACAATGATTCAGTACAATATAATGCAATATAATCGTCACTCAGCAGGTTATTCACTGTATTAACAATCAATCTCTACCTCAACTTTATTGGATGGTGTTTAGTTCTGCATAATTAAGGAGTTATAGCTTTGAATGTTTAGGCACAGCTCCCACCCAGCTCCGCACTCTCGTCCAAATATATTCCCGGGCTGTTTCTGGCTGGAAAGTTGGCAGCGCCCACATTAAAGCATCAAAACATGAGTCCGTGAACCAACAGGTGACGTCTATGACTTACGCAGTCTATGACTGAAACCCGCAGAGCTGCATATGATTTTAAGATTTCCTGGCCATGTATTCTATAGATTTACTGTCATATATGGAAAAGTTTCCCTCCCCAGGCTGCTCTTAAAGCTGGAAAGACCAAAATCAGTCAAAATGCCCCTAGTGGAACGGATAGGAATATCCCACACCTGGAGGAAATATTTTGTCGGTACTAAGGACAACATCAGAGAGATTAAATTACAAAGAATGCATAACTTGATCTGAGAAACACTTTCCTGTGATTCAGTATAACAAACTAGCTAATTTTGAGAAGTCTGAAGACTGGCGTTAAAGGTCCCATATTATACATTATTCTGGGTTTTATTTGAAGTTTTGTTATCCCTAACACTATCCAGACCTAACACATAGGTCATTGTGTGTCTGTCTCATTAATATTACTGAGCCTCTCCTCTTATTGGCTAATTTGAATGGCTGTGGTTGCTGACTGTATAGTTGTGACACCACAGCTTCACAGTCAAGTGCTGACAGCTGGTTTTAAGGCACAGTTTCTGAATACAGGCTGTGAGGATTGTGTGTTTTGAAACATGAGACACCCAGACCTTATGATAATTACTCTCTTTCTGCAATATGGGACCTTTACATTTTAGGCTGTATCCTGACCAGCAGGCCCAGCTAAAATAAGGCCGGACCAGAGCTCCTGTCAGGGTCACTGCTGCTTTCCTGTTCAGGGATTTTGAAAGAAGCGTGTTCTGTGTATACACGCTGTCTAGAGGACGTAACCCGACGCTAATACGAAGCTACAGCCGTCCAAATGAGTCAAATCAAGTGGATATCTTTCACCGTTACGCCAAAGTCTGTGTCCTACAGTCCCACTGCTGCTCAGGGAAACACCGTCTAAGGAGTTTAATGTTAAAATGACTGATGATGATTCTGAACCTGAACTAAAAAAAAACCTCTCATCAACAGAGCTCTAATTTCTAAACTGGACACAACTGTTCATCTAGCTCTGAGTAGATATAACAAACAGCAGCTATAATGTTACCATATCACGTCACTGACTGTCTGTCCATCAGGAACACAACGAGCCCTGTGTGTGTGTGTGTGTGTGTGTGTGTGTGGCGCTGGGATCACAATGTTCACTCAGCTTCAGTGAGGCCTCATTTGTTGCACATGTTTGGATGAAACTAAAATCACACTCGCTCATCCAGACACCAGAACACGCAAGTGCGACTCCCAAGCAACAAGCCACATGTACAAACACTATTAGGGGCACGTCATAAGAATGTAACGCAGGGGAAGAACAATGCGAGGCATTTGTGGAGGAATAAGCCGTGGCACCGCTCCAATAAACAAACAGGCACTTCCTGCTGCATGCGTCCTCAATGGGAGGAAGGAACCACAACCCTTACCCTTAGGCCTGAGAGTGTGTGTGTGTGTGTGTGTGTGTGTATTCCAGTAAGAGATACAGACACAAAGATAGATTATGATTTACACAGACTGCTGTACACATCCTTAATAGAGCTACTGAACTCGCCCGATTCAACATGAAGTGTTGTTTTTATTCCATTCTTCCTTCTTTTTTTTGTGTTGTCTTAGCGACCCGTGTGTGGAATCAATAACAGGAAGATCAGAGTGCAGTGTCAGCTGCAGAATGGGAGACGACAGGGATGAAGTTAACAGAATTCCTGCTTGTTTACTAACCAGAAAAAAAAAAGGAAAAACCGGTCACAGTCATGCATATTGAAATTACAGCTAATTTACTTCCCACATAATCGCTATGTGTAGGTGACTTCATGTCAGCTCGGTCGAGCTCAATTTGCAAACCAAACTCACTGAATAATCACGGCACATAGTGGATTCTTTGATGTGTGTCGTCAAGGGGAGAATTCGGTGGCTGCGTTAACTATCATGAGAGCGAGACGTCACCAGGAACAAGTCATGCAAGCGAGAGAAGATCAGAATATACCCAGCTTATTAAGGGAAAGGTAGAAAGGGTGCCATTTACGATGTGTCGGTTTTATAGCTGATGCATGCAGGTGGCTCAAGTGGTTAAGGGGTATTTGCTGGTGAGTATGAATTTGTGATTTGTAGAAATTAACAGTCGAAGGGGAAGCAGACTTTCTCGTTTACCTCTCGTGGTATCTACTGTATCATGCAGAAACGGTTTGGTTTTACGTGTCCAGATTTGGCTGAGACGTCGGTCAGGTCGTTTAATTTGTGGCGCTTGCAGCCCGGATAAACGACATTGTGGGGAAAGTCCCCCCCCTGTCGTGTTTGAATGCAGAAAGCACGAAAACCCACAAACAACAGGAATGCTGGACAACAAGGCGACAGGGAGACTTGCAGACTTTTCCTTCACCAAGACCGTACACCACATCCTGCAAACAGCAGTAAGGGCCGAGAAAAGCAACTCCCCCCCCCTATCTCCTGCATGGCCCCTGAACCAGATCTCTGACCCTGTCACCTTTGATCCCTGTCACATAACTCACCTCTAGGAATGCCCATATGCATGCACAAATGCAATGCTTATGTTATTAGTTTGTTTTTTTTAACATAAATGAAACATATTCAATGATTCCTGTGTTTCAAATTGTATAATAATTCCCCTGCTTTCCCCTTTTCACAAACAGGCTCTCAAAATTCCAACTTCTTATAGTTTTCAGACCAACTGATTAAAGGTCCCATACTGGACAGAGAGGTTTTAATAATATTGTGATTTTAGATCTAGGTGTTCAAAAAACATTGTACCATATTCCAAAATGTTTAATCCACACAGAAATGGACACAGCCTGTATTCAGAAACATGTGATTACTGTCACTGCCCGATCCCCATTCACAGCCATTCAAATCAACCAATCGGAGGAGAGGCTCATTAATTATAACGAGGCGGACACAGAACGACTTGGTCTTTCTAGAGCTCCAGAGAGAAGCTTGAGAACTAAATAACCGTGAGATGATTTTTTGGGGTTCTTAAACCACAAATACACCTTGTATACAAGGTACATCACAACTTCAAATAAAACACAGGAAAATGTGCAATATTACAGAAAATAATCAGCTGACTTAGTGATTCTGACAATAATTTTGTGTAGAAAAATAATAATAATGAAGGCAGCACCTTAGCGACATAAATCTCAATATTAATAAAATCTAAACTTTTGCACAGTTTACAGTAAAACCAGATAGATCCCAGTATGCTACAATATGCTCCGAGGCCTGAAAACTGCCTGTTTTTAACATGTGTACACCCTTCAGCCTCCCATGTTATTTAGAGTAGATAACGTGCAGCAGATAAATGTCAGCGGCAGAGGAGTGATGTAATCTGCTTTAATAATAAAGTGAAGAGAAAGTGAATAAATGACCTAATCCCAAAGAACGACCTGACGAATCTACCTCCCTGTCATTCACTACAGAGGTGCTCTGTGTGTGCAGGGCCAGCTCACCATGTGCTGGAGATGTTTCTGATTTCAGTTAAACACAGACAGGAAACCATGTGTCTGAGCTCTCCAGCATGGCTGGCCTACACAACCACACACACACGCAGAGGCGAAGACAGACGCAATTTTTTTTTTCTTCTCAGTGATGCTGGAGGCAGCGACCAGAAGAACCCGGCTGCAAGTCAGAAACCACACTGAGGATTCCCCAGAGCGATATTTATGTGTGATGCAAACACCACGTTTCCACTTCCTGTTTGCGATGATGGTGCATTCTGCAGTCATTCCACAAGACAGTAGCAACTGTACTGTTGCCCCCCCACCCCACCCCCTGAAAAAAAACTAAAAAAAAAAGACGCCCACGACTTCTGTCATGCGTGCAAACTGATTTGCATGCCAAGACACTCGTAGTTTCCTTTACAGTGGTTGGAGAGAAATGCAGAGAAGAAAGTGGAGGTAGAGGAGGAGGAGGTGACAAAGAGGAATAAAGATATAACGAAGAAAAGGAGTCATGATTGGCAAGTTTAGAGTTTACAGTTAGAGGAAAAGGAGCGGCGAGGAATGACAGAGCAGGCGACTGGTTACTCATTTACTGAGGAAATATGAGGAAGGACTGAGGTGTGTATTGTTCTGCTGAGCAAATGTTGGCAGCTTCTGATAAACTGTAGCTGTAACCTACTGATTTTACAGTTGATCAGCCACACACGCTGGAACAACGTCAAACGTGGCCATATTTGCACGATTGGTCTGTTCTGGGTTTTCTTATGCAGGCAGCTGCATCAAATACACTCAGAGCACCTGTGAATTGACACACATGCTAAAGGATGTCGCAAACCATATTCTGTATGGTTTACTTAATATCATTGTATTGTTCCTGTATAGCATAAAGCACAGTCTTTGTCTAAAAACTATTAAAACACATCAATAAAATAACACTGTATGACACTATGACACATTGAGTCACTGCCATTAACACTATTTTTAGTTTCAATTTATAAATATGAAACTATATATATGCAAGTTGCTTTAACCTCTTCAGTGGAAACAGGCAGTCTCAGTGCTGAGCAGCATTGACAGAGTGGTTAGAAAATATTGACTTTTTTTTTTTTTATAGAAGGCATAGGTAATCAGATATATATTAACAAATTATTGTTTTAATTCCTGTTTTTGCATTAACTGACCATGTAGGGGGCAGCAGAACAAGCCACTGACATATATTGATATGGTGAAGGAGAAAAGGTTGCTCATACACGTCGGTGACACATGGGTTTTTGCCTCCTTTCAGCTCTGTTTGGACCTCTATCCATTTATTAGATAAGAACTAGCTTTATTTTTTGCAGGTATCCTAATTTTTTCACGATAAACAGCTGCTTGCCACACATATTATTATTATTAATAATATAATTACTATAATAATCTATATTACAATTAGTTTGATCTATTTTTGTATTCGTTAGTTAGAAGTTATCAGTCATCTAGGTCATCTTATTCTTGGAGTTGTAGAAAAGAAGCAAGGGGACTGAGCTTATTTGAAGACGTTTCGCCTCTCATCCAAGAAACTTCTTCAGTTCTGATAGACTAATGCAAGGAAATCCAGGTATTTAACCTCAGAGTGGGTGGTCTTCTGTTTGGTTTTGGGTGAAACCAAAGTCACACGAGCACACCCCAGAAACTTTTTTTAAACTGTGAGGGTGGTAATGTGACGAGGGGCCAGGTATATCGATGAGGTTTAAATTTCCTGGAGGGAGCTCCTAAGACAGCATTGTAGGTGGCAGGTCTTAGGCCACCACCTCTATTTAGACCAGGTTTCTCTAAGTGACTAACTTCCTTTAAAGCTTTAAAAGTCTTTAAAGCATTGGCGCATTGTGTATGCTGTAGACATTCATGAGTGAAACCAAACAGGCCCTCCACCGAAGCATTGCTCAACACAGAACCAGCCACCTCATCGGGACAAGACTCAGCTGTACAATCATGGCCAAAAGTTTTGAGAATGACACAAATATTACATTTTCAAAGTCTGCTGCTTCAGAGTTGCTATATTTTTTTGTCAGATGTTTCTATGTTATAATGAAATACAATTAGAAACATTTCATCAGCATCAAAAGCTTTTGAGAATTACACAGAATTCATGCAATAAGTCAATATTTGCAGTGTTGACCCTTTTCAAGACCTCTGCAATTCTCCCTGGAATGCTGTCAATCAACTTCTGGACCAAATCCTGACTGATGGCAGTCCATTCTTGCATAATTAATGCTTGGAATTTGTCAGAATTTGTGGGTTTTTGATTGTCCACCCGCCTCTTGAGGATTGACAAGTTCTCAATGGGATTAAGATCTGGGGAGTTTCCTGGCCAAGGGCCCAGAATCTTAATGTTTTGTTCGCAGAGATATTTTGTTATGACAAGGTGCTCCATCATGCTGGAAAAGGCATTTTTCATCACCAAACTGCCCTTGGATGGTTGGGAGAAGTTGTTCTCGGAGGGCGTTCTGGTACCATACTTTATTCATGGCTGTGTTTTTAGGCAAGATTGTGAGAGAGCCCACTCCCTTGACCGAAAACAACCCCACACATGAATGGTCTCAGGATACTTCACTGTTGGCATGAGACAGGACTTGTGGTAGCGCTCACCTCGTCTCCTCCGAACAAGCCTTCTTCCAGATGCCCCAAACAATCGGAAAGGGGATTCATCAGAGAAAATGACTTTACCCCAGTCCTCAACAGTCCAGTCCCTGTACCTTCTGCAGAATATCAGTCTGTCCCTGATGTTTTTACAGGAGAGAAATGGCTTCTTTGCTGCCCTCCTTGACACCAGGCCTTCCCCGCAGCTGAAACACCTTCAGGAGACGGTCCTTGCCTGTTTGGCAACAATTGAACCTCTCTCCTTGAAGTTCTTGATAATTCAATAGATGGTTGACTGAGGTGCAATCTTACTCGCTGCTATAAACTTCCGTCTTAGGCCCTTTTTGTGCAACGCAATGATGGCTGCATGTGTTTCCTTGCAGGTAACCATGGCTAACAGATGAGGAACAATGGTGTCATGCACCATCTTCCTTTTAAAGTGTCCAGTCACTCAATCATGACAGATTGATCTCCAGCCTTGTCCACATCATCACCTGTGTGTCATTGTCAATTATATTAGCTGGTCCTTTTGTAGCAGGGCTGAAATGCAGTGGAAATGTGTTTTTGGTGATAAAGTTCATGTTTTGGACAGGGAAGACATATGGTTGGAGAAAGGAGTGAAAGAACACCTGGGGGGTATTTGATCCCTAGTCCCCCCCTCAGTTTTGGGGGGTGGTCATGTGACTCATGTTTCGTGGGTGTGGTTATGTGACTTTGGTTTCACCCCAAACCAAACATAGGACCACCCACTCTGGGTTTAAATACCTGACTTTTCTTGCGTCAGAACTGAAGAATGGATGAGAAGCGAAACATCTTCAAACAAGCTAAGAAGTTCAGTTGCTTTTTTCTACAATTCCAAAAGAATATATAGATTATCTTCCTTTTTTATTATCTATGATTTTTTTTATCTTTATTTATTCATTTTTTTTTTTTTTTACATGTATTTACTTTTCTGTTCATCACTGGGTGGGAAATAAGAGATTAAATAATGGAACGAATATGGACATATTCATTGCTGAATTGCAATAAAAGTAATAAAAACAAATAAATAAATAAAAAGCTGCTTGCTTCAGCTAACGAGAGAGAAGATAAATCCAAAACAAAGAAGTGAAAGTAAAGGAATTCTCTGTGGGTTTGTCACTACTAAGTGACCCGTTTGACGTTGCACTTAGTCATTCAAGCCGTAGTTAAAATAAATAAACTGCGAAACACAGTTTTAAACCACAGTGTCGTGTACTCACTGGGGGAGAACGACAGTTTGTCGTTACACTCCTCCTCGTCGGTGCAGGAGCAGAAGTGAGCCATCCCGCTCGTCGTGTTCTTCTCCTTCATCACACAGGTGGAGCTGTTGTAGTCATCCAGCATAACGCCGTACAGCGGCTTGGACGGGTCGTGGCAGAGCGTTTCCATGGAGAAGCTGCTCTCGTTTTTCCTCCTGAGGGATGGACGGAGCAGAGATGTGTAACACACGTAACTCCTAACCTAAGGAACGGAGGCAGTTTCTCCGGATACCTACCAGATGGCGACGCAGACCTCGTTGGAAAGGTCGCAGGTGGACGTGATGGAGCAGTTGGACATGCAGGTCCCCGTCCCGCTACAGGAGGAGAGCTCCAGGTCACAGAATTTGCAAAGCTGATTCATCGTGAAAAACGGAGGCATGCCTGCAGAACACAGAAACGGCGACACTTGTTTAACAAAATTGCTCGTACAAGGAGAACAATCGAAATGTTTTTTTTCTTTAGAGATATTTTACAGATGTAACATCACAATCACCAGTGTAACTTAATGCCAATTTACGCAAACAATATAACAGGAGCAATATGAAAAATACATTAACAGATGCAAACTTCACTCATCCAAAATACTGTATTGGAGTCAATTATACTCAGTATTAGGGATTAGGTTAATAACTGTTGCATTAAAAGTGAAATCATACAAAAAAAGTCTATGCAAACCCTTCTTACTACATCCCAAATCTGCTGGAATGTACCTTGAGGTCCAACTATTGATAGGTAATAAATAAATAAACTTCTATAATAAAATATAAAAGCCCTCTAATATTTTATTCATGGTCCAGCCATATGCTAGGTTTTGACTTAGTCTATATTTAGATCATTTTCTCCAATATGTCTTGTCAGGTATATAACACTTTGAATAAAGGCCAGGGAAAGTGTGTGATCTGGGACATATAAATATAATATCGCGTGAAAAACTTTAAAGACTGATGCTGTTTCCTATGTTTTCATTTGGAAGAACACACGGTCAAAACCATCCAATAACCACAGAGAAATGTGCACATGGCCCATCTGGTACTTAAAACCACACCGGTACTTGGGATATCAGAACTTCAAATGAAAACAAGTGAGTACATCTGAGTATAGGGCTGAACAATTTTAACAAAAAACTGAATTGTGATTTTTCTGGCAGACATTGCAATTTCCTTTTCATTCACATTTTTTTCTTCTAATCAGGTTTCAGTGCACAACAACATTTACAACCATCACAGAAACTCGCCCCATACCATTAACACAATAAATATTAACAAGAAACATACTATACATGGGCTACATCAGGTGCTTGAGCAACAGCGGTTATTACAACTGAAGAATGAAGAATTAAAAGGAGCCATCTATGTCTTAAAGTAGAGAAAAACTCTTTTGACTTTCAGCTGTGGTAGTGTAAGTAGTGTAAGGTGAGTGAGGCGGCACACGTGTATAAAATAGCTGATAGAAACAAAACCTGGGTCAGCAAAAAAAAGTATTGCAGTTTTCAATCTAAAACTATCGACCTTTCAGGCCTGTCTGAGACGTCTCATAAAATCATTTCAGCTGACTAAATCCATAGTCAGTCACTAGTAAAGAGAAGTAGCCATTGAAACCAATAATGGTTAAAAAAAAAAAATCCCGATCACTTGTATCACTGTAACGGCATAATGTGCCGGCCGGGAAATGAAGACTTGACGGGCATAGCAACAGCGAAGGTTTGCAGCGAATGCGGTTGGAACATCCTTCAGGAGTCGCATTAAGACACGCGAGGCCCTTCAAACCAGGCTAGACGCTTTAAGCCTGTACGCCGCGCTGTAACCAGAGCCGCAAACTGCCTGAATCCCGCCAGGTCAGGACCATAAACAACTGTCAACACAGACGACCACAACCGGGTCAACACCTCCGCTGAGCTGCTCTGCCTGTGCAACTCAGGTCGACCACCTCAAATGCACCGGATCGGGCCAGAGGAAACCATCGAGCCGTGCAAAAATAGGCCACGACCACACCGAACCAGCGACACAGAAATCCCCAGTGAGATCAAAACCACTTTAGATACCGAGAAGCCTTGTAAAATCTTTGAAATGCCTTGAAAATGACTGTACAAAAAAAAAGGAAGCAAGAGGAGCGATAAAACTACTTTTTTTAAATTCACTTATTCGTCAAAGATAGACGGTGGCGTGTTTTCTAATCTGTTTTGCTGTCATGAGGCCTGCCGGGTTTCTGCAAGTAGGAAAGATGAATGGACGCATCTGTAAAACGTGGAGTCAAACCTATCCAACAAGTGATTCACAAGGTTTCCAAAAGACATGACTAACAGTGGCCAAGTGGTAACTCCGCGTGACAATTGTGAGTCATTTGCCTTTTTTTTTTGCTTTTCACAAATGTCACACACACCTGTCATTTGCGTTTATTTTTCGCTGCTTATTAAAGGACAAATCGGTCCCCAGATATGATTTTCGCTGTCAGATACCATCGCCCTGGCTGGATGAAAGGTTTTTGCATGTGGTACAGTCGGTCGCGTGCTGCCCGGACTGGCTCCATAATCAGTAGAATCTTATCCCTGTCATTCTCCTTAGCATGACTCGAGCTGCCTACGCCTCTCTGCTTCCCTGTTCAGACCTGCCTCTCTCTGACTTTTGGCCTGGGATAGGCCGTGTAAAAAAAAAAAAAAAAAAAACACACACACAACTGAATCGCATTAGTCTGAAGTTTACAGACTTTAACTGGAAAAAGGAAGGAAGGGAAGGAGGTTTCTCTGTTCAAATAATCCCGACGTGCCGGGTGGTAGGGGCCCTGGCGTACTCTACAGGTGTTGTGGTGTAGCAGAGCGGTTTCAACAGTTATGGAAACCCTCCTTCAGCTGGGAGGTCTAAATTTAAGCCTCCGTGTTGCCAAAGCATCTGTCCTGGTTCAGCTTCACTGAGCAAGAGGCTGAATTCCCTCCAGATCTGTGGCATCAGTCTTCTACGATTCTGGTTGAGACAGACGGCAGTGACGGTTTGACTAGCAGCTGCATTCTGGGACGTCTGTGCATTTCAGCCCTCTGTATCTTGTCTTGTGGCCTAAGTCTGGCGAACGTCATATACATATACTGTGATACGATGTTCTACTAAACTCCATCTGACATCAGTATCTTGATTCCTGGTGCCACGAGCGAAAAGTTTCAACAGTTACGGTATTGTTTTGTGAGATTAGCGATGAAGTAACTCGCACAAGCATGAGCGGCGCTGTGATTAACAAAAACATCACATGGTTATCATTTCAGTCGAGGTTTTTTTTTTTTTTCCCTTTTTTTGCAAAACGCTACAAGCAACGTTGACCCTGGCAGGAGCTCTGGTCCAGCTTTAGTTGGACTTTGCTTAACTTCATACATTAAATCTCCCCTATCATAGAAAGTGAGTTGAAGAAGGTCTAGTTGTTCTAGAAACTGCCCATTGTTTCAAAACTCTCTATCCACAGAGAGGTGCACACAGCCTGTACTAAACTGTGCCTCGAAACGAGCCGTCTGGACTTTTGTGAAATTGTGATGTCACGACTGCAGTTAGTCAATTCAAATCAGCCAATCGGAGAAAAGAAACATGTTTTTTGAGAGGCTTTTGGGATGATTTTTTTTTTTTTATCACAACTTCATCTATAACTCAAGAAAATATGGGACCTACAAGGAGAATGTTAGGTGGTGGAGACAAGCAATTACAGAAGGGCGTCAGCGGAGTAATGTAAAGTGAGAAGCATCAGTTTACAATGGCTATAATATGACTGGATGTTACTTATCAGCTGGTAGCCGAACAGCCGGTGAATGAGACAGTGATTGCGAGACACGCGTGAATCAGCTGACGCCAGTCAGATAATGAGATCCTAATTAGCCGGCTCCCTCCGAATTGTGTTAAACCGTTCAGCGTGGGTCAGAGATGCAGGTAAAGTACACACTCAGACGTCTTTTGGCTTTTAAGAGACTACGGCTTCAGAGAAGAAAGAAAGAGATGCCTGATACGACAGATGACCACTTCACCGGGATGAAAAGGCCCCTCTCTCTGGCGGGCAACAACAACAACAGCGGCGGCTGCGGCGGCGACCTCACATATCTGAACCCGCGACATAGACAAAACATCTGCACAAGGAGCAGTCTGCGCTATCGCAACATCGACCGTCACGGCACCGCGTCTACAGAGCCGAGCAGTGAAACCCGACCGCCGGTCGGCAGGTCTGACACGCACGACTTCTCTTCCACCCACCCCCGCCGGCCGTGTCATCAAACTCCAGTGATTCTCCTTCGGCTTCCCCCTCCCCATTACCCGTTTTTCACAACACTTAATTGTCGTCCCGTAGGCCGGGCTATTCATTTTAACAGGATGCACGCTTAATATACTTTCAAGACACATTCCGTCACACAGACTCTAGTTTGGGAGCGTGAAATAGCAGCGCGCTAACACCCACACACAACCTCAGAGACAAATAAAACCTGCTGATTTAGAGCAGCAAAGCGCCAAAGAGAGTGAATGAATCTGTATGAGTAACAGGGTTAGAATTACCCTCTTCCATGCCGCTGATTAATTTTTATTGTATCGTCGCCTAACGCTGATTGTACATTAAAAGCTCCTTAACTCTGGGATCTTCATTATTAGGTCATTTACTGTTGGGGAGCAGTTCGGAGCGAGGCGAAAGAAAAACACCACCCTGAACGTCCCCGTTTTCCTATCTTTCTTCGATTTATGACGAAACAACAGCGCCGCTGATCTTAAGATAGTTAAGAGGCCGCAGCTTTACACCCTTTACTTTGAAGTTCCAGCAGATTGTGCCGGGGCAGGAAAGTTAAAGGGCAACTGCGCATAAAGGTCTGTGGAGGTATGTGGGTCATTGTTCCAGCTGCTAAAGCACTTTGACTTTCTCTTTTATTGCCGCTGAACTTTTTTTTTTTCTTTTTTTTTCCCCTCCTGAAATTCCATGTGCAGAAATTATGGTATGAAAACACAAGTGACCCCAGTGCATCGCAGGGAAGTGTAGACCGTCATTAACCATGCTCTCGATGGCTCCTCAAGGGGCTATAATTGAAAGCTGAGAAATTTTTTTTTTTGTGCTCCTTTTACTGCAGGAGGGAAATAGTGCTACTGTGACCTGCTTCCATCTGGCAGTCCCACCAACGTACACACTCAATAAATACATGTCTGCGGCTTTTTAGCTCTAGTCGGGTGAAGAACAGACTGAGGGGAAGACGCAACAGGAACCAGTGTCAACCATGCTCCTTAGTGACGTGCACGCTCTATAAACAATTTTGCAGAGCGTTTAAAATGTATAGTATTTACAATATACTTTTTTTTATATTGGCAAAATGCATGGTCAGAGTAAAGCAGTAAAAGACAGGGTGGCCTTTAATCCCATTCTTGTTTATTATCATTTTAGAAGCCATGGTTCAGTCTGTCCACCAATTTTCAGGCCACAAACCAAAAACAAACCCCATACTTATGCCATTTAAATGAATAGTTTGAACAATTTCATATTTTTGAGAAATCTTTTCCTCATATTTAATATCGATCTTCTCATCTAATGCTGCAAGAAAGCAAAGTGATTTTCCCCCCCAGGATGTTGACCTATTTCTTCAACTACTGACCTTAACTTTTGCGGTGATTTGTATTTGTTTATTTGAGTGATTCAATATTGATAGTCAATCTATCAAATATCTAATACCCGTTCCACAATGAACTTCAAAAATCATCATACATTCACCTCCGTCTCCTGTCATATGAAAGCTGACAGAGCATCTAATCAACAGGAATACCATCCTGTATTACCTCCCCTCTCCTCCTCTTCCCCCTTTCCCTCTTCACCCAAACCACCAGGATGTGAGCTCACGCTGGACATCGGGACAGACAGGAAGCCTGACTCCCATTTATCACCTCGTTCACAGGAAAGATGGCCTTCAGAACTCTTTGAGCACGGATGGAAAAAGCACAAAAAAAAAAGGAAAAAAAAAAATCTGCACGCATGCAGGAATACTACAGTACAAGCCAACGTCATGGGCTTAAATATATCCTCATGTGACACTTTTCTGGAGCCGGGGGCGAGCGTAGCAAATAAAAATCGAGCGTATTGCTGTGGAAATAATACGCATCCTTCTGCTACTGGCTCGACTTCTGTCACCGAAATGAAGGGAGACAACTGGCGAGAGGCTGCACGGGGCTACATAACTGCCACAGCGGGAGACTCCACTCGCTCCCTCTGCTCCTGAAAGTTATCCTCCCACCTTCCAGCTCCCTCTTAATCCACCTCCAACTTGGCCCTAATCCCCTCATTCCTCCTGTCTATGTCTTCCTCCCTTACCTCCCTCTCCCCTCCTGCCACCCCCGTCCTCCTCCTCCTGCTCCTTTTTGTTTTGTTTCGACCCGGGCCGGATCGGCCAGGCGAATCGAGCGGGGATAAGGGAAGTCGGCTAATATGGTGAAAAAAAAATCAAAGGGAGACACTTTAGCGAGGTTAAAGCGGGTGACCCCTCTTTTCTTCTTCTCCTCTCGTCTCTTTCCCTCTCCCCTAAAGCCCAGCAAAGTCGGCCTAAACACGATATGGAATAAGGCGTTCTGCAGGGCCCACACATGTATTCTTCACAGTAGGAAGGGCTCTCTGAGGATGTAATCTAATTCAGCTTCAATAATATACATGGGGGGGAAAACTCTTAAATCTCAAAAGAACTCTCTGTGGCCTAAAGAAAAGTCTATGTTAAATCCCCTTTTCTCATATCGCTTAACGTTTTCCTTTAACAGTCATTAATGAACGGCGCCTTTTTAAAATCGCTTGGACCATCTTGACCTCTGACCTGACACCAGAGAGAGAAAGAGATAGAGATTCCCTGGAAAGGAAGGAAGGAAGATTGACCCTTCCTGTGACGGCCCACCGAGCGGATGGATGGTTATCGACATCGACTGGAAAGCAAAGAAAGAAAGAAAGAAAAAAAAAAGATCAAAAACAACAAGGTCCTGGTGTTTGGATAACCAAAAACTGTCAAAGCTTGTCCTGGGACGCCGGGTAGAGGTGGCGAGCAACTTCCTCCAAACCCGAGGTGCTCTGAAGGAACTTGAACTGGAATAACAGCGGGGGAGTGTGTGTTCACGTGT
Organism: Lepturacanthus savala; assembly: GCA_030544235.1. Taxonomy (NCBI): domain Eukaryota; kingdom Metazoa; phylum Chordata; class Actinopteri; order Scombriformes; family Trichiuridae; genus Lepturacanthus; species Lepturacanthus savala. The sequence goes on from CM060467.1 coordinate 13,677,176, forward strand.
GTGCTGTGTTTACGTGTGTTTAGGTGTTTGTGGGGACATGTGGGTGGAAGCCTAGCGTGTGTGTGTGTGTCTGCGTGCATACGCGGTAGCGTGTGTGTGTGTGTGACATGTACTACAACGCGGCAGGACCACACAGTCCTCTTGGTATGTGGGATTTCCAGGTTGAAAATAGGCCCCACCGTGGGAGGAGGGCAGGAACAAACGGAGAGGAAGAAGAGGGTCTAACCGGGGACAAATCACGGAGAACATTCCGCTTCCGTCATCTCTGAGGGTGTTTTAACGGATACAGGAAGCGCGGCCGTACGACAGCTGGGAACCAGCCAAGTCAGTAAATAGTGTAATTGCCACTGTTAACACCAGCAGGGTCACGGCGCTCAGGAGGGAAAGTGCAGCGCCGCCACACCAAAGTGACTCAAGAGGAGACAAACACTTTATCAGTGAAAAATTCACTCCACACGACACACGTGGGGCGTTAAACTCTCACTCATGTGGAGTGAGTCAGTCTGCACTAACTCACCCATGCAAGCAAACTTCATTCTGATCCGCAGAGGTCACAAAGTAGTAAGACGACCCATGTGTGAGGATGGGTTTTAGGTGAAATGTAGAGGTTCGATACAGAACTGCAACAAGCTGCTACAGAACAAAACTGTTCAAAAAGGGTTGGGCTGTTTTGAGTTTCATCCAGCTCCAAGAAAACACTGGATCCTACGGATTCACGTACACAAATCGATCATATCGCAGACCCATCTTGTTTTGTTAGAAATCCGCATCAGTTCATAAGACGAGCTGTGTTAAAAGAAACCAGTATCCGCTGACATCATTTCATTTTACTCCAGAGCCACAGAAGACATCCGTACATCTGTTTTCGCACGCTGGGTGGTGTGAACTCTTTTCCTGAGCGCCCCAAACTATTCCAAATGACACCTCTGCAATTGTGCTATTCTTTTTTTCATACAAACAACATCAAACATTTTATATGTTTCTGTAAAATCAAACTACACTAAATCAGAATAATACACAGACAGATTTCACCAAGAAACGTGAAGCCAGTTGTGTTCACAGCACCTTTCAGAGCTCAAATAATATCACATTCACTCTTGTGATTTGTAAATGGTTTGTATTGCAGGTGTCTTCTGGGAATGTGATTGATTCATATAGAGGGAAAACGTTATATTCTGAAAGTGACCTATAAGCAGATTAGCGTTATTACAGCAGCAAATCATTTAATACAACCATGACATTCTTCTATCTAGTCAGATGTGATAGAAAGTCGTGTTCAGGCTGCTGCTGGCGCATTAAAGATAACATGATAGTGAAAGAAAACGACCGTGTATGTGGAAAAAAAATCAAACAAACAAACAAACAAACAAGCGCCCGTGCAGCTATAAACAAGTTATTTAACGCGAAGAGTCGCCAGCGTCAGCCGCTCTATGAGTCACCTGTTGCGCAGCGCTGGTCTCCGCTCTCCGGAGAGCCGTGCGTAACGTCCTGGAGGGGAAACTTTCCCAGGCTCGTTACAACTACGGGAATCCGAAGTTATTTCGGTTTAAACGCGCCAACAACCAACAGGGAGATGCAGCCAGACCAACTCTTTCCTTAAAAGTTTGAGATACGCGTAAACTCACCGGCGGCTCCGGGCTCCAGCAGCGCCCTGACGATAAAAAGGCTTAAAACTCCGCGTAAAGACAAAACGCCGCGCTGTCGCTTCATGTCGGTGCGTCTTCCGTCCGCGGGTTTCTCATTCAGATCGTCGGGGGGACGGTTAAAGGACGCGGTCCGGTCGGAGGGGGAAAGGAGTGTTCGGTGTGTGTCCGCCGCGCCGTGCGCTCCACTCCGCTCAGCAGCTGGAGACTCACTGCCGAACCATCCACACACACACACACCCACACACACTCTGCCTGTACGCGCACACATACACGCAGACAAGGCAGGAAGCAGGAGGGAGGACTCTCTCTCTCTCTCTCTCTCTCTCTCCCTCCCTCTGTGTGTGTGTGTGTGTAATTACCTATCCAAATACTGGAAATCGGAACAGTAAACAGCTCTGTATACATTTACATAAACCCAGGGCGGTGAAATGCTGCCAGGCAGCTTTCTGGAATATCACAGTACCTCCACAGATTTTCACTGAGCGTAGACTAACAGTCAACAGACTGCAGGGCGAAGACGTTTCACATACTTTTATAGCTCAGAATATATGAATGACTGGGCCAACATGTCTGTATGTAGACCAGTAATTACTTTATTCAATAGGGGATATTTTGAATGTTGAAAAACATCTGCAGGGCATACATTTCTCTTCAAAGTATCCAAAAAAAGTCGTTTTTTTTTAAAGCAGTGTAACATGTTGGGAAATTAAAGTGGCGTAAAACAAAAAGTGAAAAATTTCCAAATACCATTCGATATAACAGTATGAATTACTACGTTATAAATTTCACAGGATCAGAAACAGTTTTGGATGATTGTAAATACAAGATTTGAAATAAGGTGATGACAGAATTTTTAAAGATTCTTTCCAGATTTTGGAAATGTTGGGATTTTTAAAATATGATTTTGTCTCAAAGTGATGAAGTACCCTGAATTGTTAAAGTTTGTAGCTCGAACAAAAGACAAAGGGATCCATTCTTCCATCCGATTTCTCAAATGATCTTTAATGAAATGTTTTAAATAGTTATGAACTCTATGTTGCGTGTATGTGTAATGATAGGAGTAGTTAATCCATATCATTCCACCCATATTATACCAATCTGGACACAATGGCAATACACAGTCATTGTTGACCAGTCTAACACAACATCTACACAGGCTACACTACCGTTCAAAAGTTTGGGGTCACTTCGAAATTTCCTTATTTTTGAAAGAAATACACTGTTTTTTCAATGAAGATAATTTTAAACTAATAAGAAATTCAATATATACATTGCTAATATGGTAAATGACTGTTTATTTCTAGCTGCAAATGTCTGTTTTTTGGTGCAATATCTACATAGGTGTATAGAGGCCCATTTCCAGCAACTATCAGTCCAGTGTTCTGGTTCAATGTGTTTGCTCATTGTGTCAGAAGGCTAATGGATGATAAGAAAACCCTTGTGCAATCATGTTAGCATGATTGCACAATATATATATATATATATATATGAATATATATATATATGAATTTCAAACAAATACCTATATATTCTATTAATTTTACAACTCATGGTGGTAAATAAAAGTGTGACTTTTCATAGAAAACGCAAAACTAACCTTAACCCTGAACATCTGAACAGTAGCATACATAGAAACAGTAACATGCCTGTATGTCTCTATTGAGACGTACAAATCGTCAGACTGTACGAGTAGACGTGCGTTTAGGCGGCTCCTCGGAGATCGATATGCAATCACTACACAGCCTGTGAATCATCGCGAAAAGCTGGATTTATGACCCTCTGAGGATATACTCAAAATGTCTCAGAGTACGAGAAACAGACATCGCGGACATATCTGAACGACACCTATGCGCATGTCAATACACGCATTCCAAGCCTTTATCGTCACGTTACACCCACGCCGCGCATGCATTCTAAAATAACACCTGAGGAGGAACAACTAGAACGCTGGACTCGCCTACGTGCATGACGGATGAGATTTGCTGACTGACTGTTGGCGGTCGGCTAAGCTGCGTTTTCGACGGCAGCATAGAAACTGAGCCCGGTGACAGGGATGATAATAAAGCAGAGCCTGCCTGTCTGGTCATATGAGGCAGCAGGTCTGAACATGCCGCTCTCTACCAACATTGGAAGCGAGCCACACACTCTCTAGAGTCTCACAGCCCCTGTCGACCCCTCTCCTCAGCAGCCCTCCGGGGCCCCGTTCTCTCAGCCATAGGTCAGGGCCCAGCGGGTCGGAGCCTTGTTTGGTTTTGGGTCCCACATGACAGCTGTAGTAGAATATGTTTTATAGCCTGGGACTTTAAATAAACAGAGTTTTGGCCAAATGTATAAAAAGTGGAATCCTTTTTATATTAAGCTGGATCTTGGAGGAAAATTCCTGGGTCTACAACCTGGGTTTTATCCCGGTGTCTAAGTACCAGCCTATTCTAAAGACACTTTTCCTCTATCCTCTGAGACATCTGAAGACTTTGTGTACAGTATTTTACTATTGCTGATAATATGTATGTCTGGCAATGAAATCATAGGTGTTGGTTATGAAACCGTTTTACTCACCAACAAGAGAGAGATAATGTCAAGATCTTATAGCAAAACCTGGTCCACCGTTCATACAACTAAATGATAATAAGACCATACGACTTATTATATCAGACATGACACCAAACCAGCTTGGGAGCCAACTGAAACAGAGGAAGAAAATGTGATTGAATTTTGAAAAAAGACGAAAGAACAAGCCTTTTTTTTATTTTGGTAAATTAATAAGTAAACAATATGACCCAAGATGAGATCTAAGAGGATTAAAAAGACATTTTTCATTCCAGGTGGACTTTAAAGGATGAAGCTGACTTTGTTCTAAATTTGTGTTTTTTGTCAACAATTCTAATGAAAAAAGCCAATAGCATTAGGCTGTGTCTCTCTTGTCTCTCTACTTACAGACTTCCTACCATATGTATGCCATGGATTTGAAGTTTCATCATAGAAATATAAAAGTAATTAGCTGCAACACCAGGACAATGTCGATTTTAACAAGCAGGAGGAAATAGTGCATTTGGTCGGGGATTATTCTGAGACGAGGACGAATACTCGACATACCCTGTTGAGTATTTCCAGCTGCAGGACCTTCTGTGGAATTGAGTCATAATAACATGGTTACAAAAGAACACGTCACCCAATGCAGCAATGTGGCTTCTTAATGTGTTTCTAACAGATTTTGGTTAGATTTTGGAGCTTTATGGTACTGGGGAAAAAAATATGAAATATTGTTAACCTTATCCATTAGGTTGATTAGGTGAGATAGGCTTGAGGTAATAGACATTTGTCACAGCAGCACCTCATCTCGATGTAGATTTAGGGTTCTTTTACCCCAACATCAGCATCAGCTTTGTTTGTTTTTTTTTTTACACGGATCGTCTATGTAACCAGTCAGATGTGATGACAGACAGAGATAACGCCATTGAGTTAAAAGCAGACAAGAGGGCTGATGGTCTACATTTCTGAGAGACAGTAGCCGGCCTGTGGTGTTTTCTCTTTGATTTATCCATTCGGCTGACTTACAAATGCCAGAAGCGTTGCTAAATGAAAATTCCTCTTACCCGATCATTATCCTAGTGATCAATTCGCAGATAAACCTCGTAACCGCCCCTAAAAAAAGAACGACGAAACTTCAGATAGCCGTAATTACCATCACTAGGATTTACAGATGACGACACTTTAAACCAAGAGGATGAGGACATGCGCCGATATGGACCCTTAGAGAACAAAGAATTCCAAATGCTATTGTAACGGCGACCACGCTGGATGTCCTAATGTGCCTGAATTGACAAACGATACTATAAATCTTGCTTATTGCTGACCTGTATCATTTATGATAATTGCTGGTGGAGATGAGCATAAGCAGGGATGCATTATAGCTTTGTTGTCAGTTATGGAATAGGGAAAAAAAAAACATGGAGCAATTTATTTCTTTGAAGCTTCCAACTGTGGCTCAGCCCAGGTCACAACCGGTGAGATCGTTGGTTGTTACAGGACGTGTACAGGACGTCTAAGAATTTTTTGTGCTAACTTGATTCCCGTGAGCACCTCACACTGCCTTAGACTGATAGATCGTGTGTTTTTATTACTGCAAAATCAGCTTCAGCTGTCGTCAGCAGCCGTTGTCCATCTCCAACGAGCACAGTCTGCTCTGTGCTGGGCCGAACGCTGCTTAGCACCTGCCAGCAGACAGTATTCTGTATTCTCAGAGCATGGCTGTCATGTTTGTCATGTCCTCGCGATGTGTTATGGCTAACATCCTGATGTTCTCTGGACCAAACCCCACCGTGTCTGCCAGGGGGGTGTTTCACAATAATGGAAACTTGGACCCAGACGAGGCCCGAGCACTAGATTTCTCGCTGTCAACGTTGGCTTCAGCAAAGCTATTAAAAGAATATTTTATTTTGATTCATGTGGTATCTGTGTTGTTTAGTCGGCCCCGGGAGGCGTATAAACAGATACACCATGTTTCAGGCACCTGGCCGGGGGACAAAAATCGTCCCCAGATCATTTGCTCCAATGCTGCAAGCGAACTCCTAATGTCTGTAGGATCCAGCTCCGTTGTTGGAAATGTTTCAGAGGCAGAGTCCTTGTTCAGCCAAATTTCTCATATATTTCTAATATCTCGTATATAAAAGTTGCTTTGCAGCCTTTTTTTCTTGTTTTGGAAGCATATCTGATACACATTTCCTGCTTGTTTGGATGTGGTAACAGATGTGCTGTCGCTGCGCGACCATATGATAATTCCTTTGTGTCTATGAATTCTTCTGTGATCATAAACACCACTACAGCCGATCTCACAGGAAAGCTGCTGCAAATAACCTGTATTTTTATTATGTTTTTCAAACGATGTAGGGATCATAAAATGATAATCTCATCTTCAGTTCAGCAGCTCGGTCGAATCTGCAAGCTAAGGTGTTGCCATAATCATAATAATAATAATAATAATAATAAACATAATAATTTCTGATACCAGAAATAGAAAAATACGTAACTAGCGTTCAAAGATTAGGGTCAAATGAAGATAACTTTCTTCATTAAGTAACTAATCATAAATACACTCTATATATTACTGATATGGTAAATGACTATTCTGGCTGCAAATGTCTGGCTTTTGGTACAATATCTACATAGGTGTATAGAGGCCCATTTCCAGCAACTATCACTCCAGTGTTCTAATGGTACAATGTGTTTGCTCATTGTGTCAGAAGGCTAATGGTTGATTAGAAAACCCTTGCGCAATCATGTTAGCACAGTTCAAAACAGTTTAGGTGGTTAGAGAAGCTATAAAACTGACCTTACTCTGATGAAATTTTGAAGGAAAAAAGTATCATTTCAAATACAAGTCATTATTTCTAACCTTGTCAATGTCTTGACTATATATTCTATTCCTTTTACTCATGGTGGTAAATAAAATAGTGACTTTTAATGGAAAACACTAAATTGACTGGCTGATCCTAAACTTTTTAATGGTATTGTAAATTAGAACACTATAATTGGGAATTAGACTACATTTAGTCTGATTTCAATGATGCATACTTATGGGAGCTAACTCATTAGCTTGTAAGAAAATAGGGGCATGGCACAATGCAACATGCTAACTGAGAGTGCATGGCGCAAAGGGGTTGTCTTGGGTTGCCAAATTATTCATGTGTGGTTTGAAGTCAACCAATCAGAGAATCATCTCCCATCCCCAAAGCCACGTTTTGCTTCCAGCTGACATGGTGGTATACGGAAAGTTTGAAAATGAGACAAATGTGCTGTCACCTGCAGCCAGAAAGCTGAAAGGAGCAGCTCAGTACACTATTGAATGTCAGACTTTTTACTCTCATTTCCCCGTCCTCTGAATTCTGGAAGTTATGTTTACAACACAATTCAACCATTCACAACTTAAATAATTCGTGGATCATAAAGTCAAAGACATCTCTGTTGAGTTCTTACCTCACTACCGCAATTTTATGCACAAAAAACTCAACGGAATTTAAAATAGTACTTGGTGATATGTAATCTTCAGTACAGACAGTAAGATAATATTTCTATAATCCTTCCATCTGTCACTTCCTATCATCCAGCTCATATCATCCAACAACGCTGTGCTGCGCTCGGGGTGAGGTAATGAAATGCCGGGGCGGACTTTGATTTGAGATTTGAGTTGGATTAGATCTTTCAAAATTGAAAAGTGCTCACGGAATATTTATGGCTCACTAGCACAAGCACAAGTAAAATTGTTGGCTTGAACGTTTATGAGAAATCGGACGATTTACAGTGCTCTGAAATAAAAAAAAGCAACTTTTTCCCTCTGTTCCACAGCACCTCACTGTGCATCAAATTATGCATCTAGGAAAGCATCACCTTCAATTCCTCTTGCTGACCATCCTCGTAGGGCCTGTCAATCAAATAATGCAACCCCAAATATGAACACCGCGTGGGACTTGACGTGCTGTTCCCACAGTTTCTTTCAGTTTATTCACACTTTGAAAATGATATAAAGGCTAAACTCACACTGAAATAACATAGCTGAGTATTTTGATTTGGCAAAAGTATGTCGTAAATTCAATGGATTCGTCTGTTGTTTTCCAGTAAAATTTGACCAGATTGTCTGATTTCTGGAAGACACGTGACTATCCTCTGCATCTTAATTTGGCCAGAAAGGCAAGAGTAAGTGTAGATTCAGATACTTTGAAAGACCATAACATTCATATGTATGTTTAGCGTTAGCTAAGATACATAATATACAGAGCTATCTGTAGCTTTAATATGGAAAAAAGAAAATCTGGATATGAGGCGAGTGCAGCTCCAACAAAATGTTTAACCATGTAACGTAAAGAGAACAACAGTAACATCAGTAAACATGTTAGCATGTTAGCTTCCTAGTGCCACGTGCTTGGTAACTAGGTCACCGGGAATTTGAACAGTGTGATCGATATTTAAAATGGACTGTTGGTTGAGTTTTCTCTGACCTCAGTACAGATCATACGCTTTGGTTCTTGTTAATTCGTCTTTTTCATTATTACTCAGCACCTGAATGGCAGAGAGCAGCAGGAAACTGAGGTTTGGAGTCACTTGCTGGATGAGTTGACCAGTGGGCTGCTCTCCTACGCTCTTCAGCCGGTGATGGCTTGTGAAACTAAGTCTTTCATGCATATTTATAATCATACTTTCCTTCTGATAAGCTCGAAAAAAAATCTTCTCTTGTTGTGATGAGCTTGAATATTCTGCTGGCGTCTGAACACCAGAAACACAGTTGAAGTTAAAAGAATATGCAAATTGAGCTCAGCTTTTATGAAAAAAGCGTTTGACAGATCGCTGACTTCATGCTTCTCGGTTTGTCTGACCGCTCCAAAAAAATGTAAACCACAGCACAAGACTTTAATGGAACACTAAATGATGAAACCACTGAGACAAACTACCGTGAATCAAACTTAGATGATTTTGACTGAAGTTGATTTCATTTAAACACATTGGCTCCGGTAAGTACTCATTTATTTAATGTTTTTGGTGTTTTTGTCTAATACCACACACAAATTATGACCCTTTAACAACGTTTTGGCCTGTCAGCTAAATGCTTCTATTGATCCATGACTCTCTCCTACAGACATGTAAAAAATGTGTGGTCTGATATGCTTTTTCCACGAGTATAATTACCATGTTAGAATCCTTAAAATGACATCTAGCCCTTCTAATTAAACGATCTGAATGTCTAAATGTTTTGATTTCAAAAATTTAAAAGTTGGATACAAGACGTCTACTACTTAAAGTTTATTTGTGTGCATTGGAGGCTTAAAATTTCCACATCACACGTGTGTTTATTGAATATCCGAACAGAAATGGCTTCCAAACGATTTGTGAAGTCCTGCTTGTAGGCCCCTTAAAATCTGATTTTGAATAAGTTCAGAGAACCTTTCCACTTTCAGCAGATGAATGCAAAAACAGCCGTCCAGTGTTGAAGTCTGCACACACATCATTCCACACAGTGAAGCTCACGCATCCAACAGAGGAATGAGAAAAAGGTCATTTATGAGTTCCTACTTTCCATCTTTATTGTCTTCTCCCTCAGAAGTGAGTGAGCTTGGTGTCCATGTTTGAAACATCCAGAGAGTCTGTAAATGGATTTGATGATACTAGTTGATCATATCATCAATCGTAGTCAAAGACTGAGATGTAGTTTCAATTCATTCAGCTCAAATGTTCCTAGTCACAGTCTATGCTGTTAAGATGGTATCATTCAAAAATGATCAGGACATACAACGGTAAGTGAACACATCACTGCAGTTCATGACAAAACTAGCCGATAGAGCCACTGTATCCAATCATCTCCTGCAGCTTGGACTCAGAAGGCCAACTCCATGGCTAAGTAACAATTCTATTCATTTTTGGAAAGAAGTGCAACAAGTGTAAAACATTTCTACCGCGCGCTGTCGACGGAAGCTCACAATGTTGCTGAGTTATGGCGATTATCATTCCTTAGAATGATTTGTACAAGGCAGACGATATTGAGAATTACGAATCGATGGTGATTATGACACATGACATGAAACAAGCTATAAACAAGCTGTCTAATAATAGACCATATTGCTGCTGAACGGTCCGAGGACACTGCAGCTCCTCTCTTTGCTATTTGTTTTACTGGCTGTATGATTCATGGCCGGATTCCAGACTCAATGTTGTCTGTTCTCTTAGTGCAAAGCTGGTAAAATATGCAGCCTAGATAACTACAGGCCCATAGCTTTAGCCAGCATACTGTCAAAAAGTCTGAGAAAACATCCTGCTGGACAGATTAAATGAGTTCATCAACTCCACAGATAACCAGATCGGCTTTTAAAACTAAGCATGACACTGACTTGACATAGAGAGGTCAAAGCTCATCAGTTTTGTGTTTTATTGATGCTTCCAAAGCCTCTGATGGTGTTAATCATAGAAATTTGTTTATGGAGATAGTGTCTATGACCCATTTGGGGTTAACAATGGTGTCAGACAAGTGGGGGGGGGTTGTCCCATCGTTTGAAGATCTGTCCTAGCAGACCACCTACCACCACATTAGTGGTGGTCCTTAGTCCATGCACTGGTCTCAAACAGCTACTTACTATATATTCTGTATATGGTGTGGGTCAGGATATCACAACAGTTGAAAGAGTGTTGTCACCATCTGTAGAATCAAAGACTTCAAAAGTCTAAACTTTCCTGACTTTAAATGGTCCAATAACACTCCGGCTGTCTGTAATTAGGCAAAAATACTTTGGACCAACTACAGATGATAATGATATTTTTAGACAATTCGGCACAAGTAAACATTCTCTCACGCAGTTTAGCGTGTGTTCACATGGACTGAAGACGTCTTTTCATCAAAGCATGTTGTGTGTACTGTACAGCACGCCTGTGGTTAAAAATACAAAAGCCAGCTTAAAGAGACTTCAAGTAGCTTATAACGACGCCAGGAGAATATCCCATAAGAGACCGAGATGCTGTAGTGCGAGTCAAATATTTGTGGCTGCAGGAGTCGATACTTTATAAACTGTTTTAAAGAATCTCATCTCACATTTATTAGCCTACAGCTGTTAGTGGGAAATTGCCACCACACCAGGTTTACTGACTGTGAACATGAAATCATCTTGGTTTCATCAAACATAAGCTTTAGTACTTTTGCAGACTTTTTTGGTCATGACTCCAGCTGTGTCTTTAGGGGGTTTCCTGTGTTTTTTCTGTTTTCCCTTCCTTTGTCTCTTACCTATGTGCGTGTGTGTGTGTGTGTGGGCATGGCTGACCTGCATTCTAGCTTCATGCTTCACCTGGCTGCAATCATCGCATCACGTCTTTGCTCAAACACACTGGCCCTCCTTTAGCTCATCTATTGGCTAATCTGTGTTAATACAGTTAAAACACCCTTTTTCTTACCTTTTGTCCATATTACCACAAACCCAACACTTTGACTCGGAGGCGACATACTGTGAATACTGACAACGTTGCTCTCAGTCACCAGCGAGCATCGTCGCTACCAAACGGTCGGTGAGAATGGTGATTCACCGCAGTCGGTTCACTTTGAAGGCTCATGGATTTGTCGGTACGTGTATTGAACATCTCCACTGAGATGACTACTCACAGTCAAAACATTTACAGTGAGTCACTGAGTGACTCGTTGAATCAGGAGAACAACACTAAAACCTAGTAGTTTGTAAGTTGTAATTCAGACATGGTAACCTGGGAATATTTGCCATAAATTAGGCTTTAAAAGATTTTTTTTTCCATCTCCTGCTATTTAGTGTGATTCCTATGTCTACTGTATATGATATATTATGGTGGAAATCTTTCTAGGCCTTAGTAGTTACACAATAGTTTCTTGCGATATCTCCATGTTGTGTTAGTGAGTGAAAGGCCTAATATTTGACATGATAAGAAAAAGAAAACTACTTATTTTTTGAGTTGCAATGTTGGTTAAGCATTAATGAGATTTCACTTCCTCATACAGTCATTTGTGGTGGAGCCAGTGCCATAATTCTTGTGAATGATGTGAGAATTCATAAAAGAAATTGCAACTATGTGTATGTTTCAGGGTGGATTTTCTCCTTAATCTCCTTGCTATGTCATTTTATTCTCACAAGGCCTCTGTCTGCAGACGAGTCATGTATAATGCAGCTGTTAGCAGATGTGCTTGTGCTCCAAATATGTCTTATAAATACTTGTATTTATAAGATATTCTTAACTTATTCAAGGGAGCCGATGTAAAAGAAAAATGATGCTCTCCCAGCTCTGAGCGAAGAGCTTTACGAACAACCCGTTATAGATTTCAAGCGTCAACACTTATCCGGGCTGATGCTGTCAGTCACTTTCTGAGTCCTTGTCACTTCGGTTCAGCTATTGTTAGCTCTCATGTTCCCATGTTGAGGTGAGTGGGTGACATCATCATGACAGGATGCTGTTTTCTTACAGAAACTGCTGACTGAGGTTAAGCCACCGGCCAGAGGGATTCCCCTGTAAGTCACAGCACTGGAAACTCAGAGCAGTTAATGCATGTTATGAACATGCTCTACTTAATATGACAAATTAAAGGCCAGTTATCATTAGTACCTGGTTCTTTCCTGCCCTTTTCTTAATGGACCACATGCATTATTACAGTACAGGAGCGTAGGAAACATTTGCTGCAGATGTCAAACTGCCTTCCACCACCTTCGTTCTTTGTTTCTGACCACAACCCTTAATGCTGATGCAGAGGAGTGTGCGTGGATCAGATTCTAAATGTTTCAAGCATGTTTCTGAGGTGCCGAAGAAACAGGAAGGAAATTTGAAACATAACCTCAAATCCCTAATTAGACTCTAACCTTCTGTAGTTCCCCGTTAGTGGAACTACTAACCAGACTCCATTTCAATCTATAAGAAAAGGCTATTTTGCAAACACCTCTCCGCTTATGTTTAGGCTTATGGCATAGTCACTATACCGTATGTGTCGCATGACTTATAATTATATTGTTAGGCTGCTCGGAAACACCATCATTTGCCATGCGAGTAGTACTATGCTGTGTTCTATGAGAATTTTTATGAAAAAAAAAATAAGAATAGGTTTCGATCTGTTTTTATGTGCAGATATGTTCAATCCAGCGCAAATATCCAGATATGAACGAATAAAAAGGAGATTGTCAGGGTTCTGGAGCTATGTGAACCAGGCTGATGGGACATTCTGAAGCTTTATGAAAATGAAAAGATCTTGACAGTGTCAAGCAAGCGATATACAGTAATTTAATCGTCTTCCAGATCGTGACTGTTCTATATTCTTGCTGTGCTGCAAGAAGTGTGTCATGTCTATGCGGCCTAATGCGTAAAGTCCCTATTTGCAAAACGCACAGCAACCCACACACTTACTGGCGGCCCACTCACAACCCAGCACTCACTCATTTGTCACACATCACAGAAACAACTGTGAGTGACTCAGATCTGGCCTCCGTTCCCTCTGTTTTTCTCTATCAACACACTTGCATTCCTATAGGGTGTAATCACTTCGTCACCATGACGACATGCGCAACTGACCCCTGTTTTCAAGTCAAGTCAAGCCCAATATTACAAATTTGGCTCGGGGGGGACTTTACAATGTATGAAGGATACCTAGACCCTTGATTCAAAGAAGGAAAAACCTCCCCATAACTTTTAAGGTGTAAAATAAATTGGTAGAAAGCGTGTGTGTGTGTGTGTGTGTGTGTGTGTGTGTGTGTGTGTGTGTGTGTGTGTGCGCCAGCTCCTGGAAGTCCAGCAGACTCCAGTAAGGAATGTTAAGAACAGCTGTGGACATGACTAAAAGAATTTACACAGAAACTTAAGCTCATGACGGTGTCACACACACACAAACACACACATACACACACTCAAGCAAACACACACACACATGCACACACACTTTAGTCTGTGCAAATATTTAGAAGGAGCAAACATTCATCGATCCATCTATTTTGAAGGAGCTTAGAGTCAGGGTCACAGTAAGTGGAGCAAATACTGTATAAAATAACACTCCTTCTCTCTTCCTGTCCCGCTGTCTTGTCTCTAAAGTTAAAATGTGCCCTTCTGCTATGACCATAAGACACACATTGTTGCTAAAGCTGGTTTTACTCTATAAGGTTCATAATGTACAACTTTATGTATAATGTATAGCTCAGAATGTGAGGGGGGAAAACAACAGAAACAAACAGGACTGAAACCTGACACTTTATTTTCAGTATTCATTAAGATAGCTATGCAGAAGTTAAGTTTTCCTATAAACAAACAAAAATTATGGTTTCATTCAGAGTTTAAATTTTCTATTAATTTTTAAATCAGTTTGTTTTCTCAAGATCTTGAGTAATTTATGTCATAATCATGAATAACAAATGTCCTTCCCCATGTCACTGAGTGCAAAACAGTAGGTCTTTTTTCTTTTTTTTTTCTATGAAATTGCTAAACGGTCAACAGGCTCAAATTAATGCATGTGTTGCTGTTTGTTGCTATAAGACCCTACAGCTTTGTTTCCACCATCATCCAAACACGCATGTGCATGTGTGCACGCACACCTAATTGTGTCACTTCTTAATCTACACATCCTGAGGTGATTAGCACGACACATGGGGTTACGGAAATGGCTGTGTATTTAAGCCATATCCACATATGCACACACACACACACACACATTCACACCACTAATTGAAAGCAGCCGTTTGCAGCGTGTTGAAATGTAAGCAGCAGCCTGTGTGCCGGTCCACCTGTTGTCTTGTGGATTGAGAGAAAGCTAATGTTGCAGGCAGCATATGGCTCCGGGCTGAAATGTTAATGAAGTAACCTGAATGCGGGGGAAAGAGGAAGAAATGAATGGGCGTGCTGTTGACAGCGGCTCGTCCAGATTCTACTGTCTTATCCTCATCATCAATCTACCAAATCCCATATGGCTCACTGAAAAATAAAGTGGTAATTTCGTGTCAGACAGCGCAACAATAGAAGCTCATTACCGTCCAACAATGGAGTCTTATTACTCTCAGCTGACATTTGCTATCACCGCTTGCTTTTCTGCCTTTTTTTTTTTCCTCCCCATGTTTCGCTTCTCTGTCTATTGTTCACGGTGCTTGTTTGAGTGCAGAAAGCAGTCATTCTCTGTAAGAATATAGAGGTCATTCATTTTACATTGGCCTCAGTGGAAACTCAAGACCCTTTCATCGTGTCCTCACTCAGCAGTTCTTAATGCTTTGGGAAGTACCCTTCACCCCCCACCCCTAATTCTTCTCCCACCCAGCGGTATCCTCCACCCAGCAGTGCTGAGGAAGGAGCATTGTTCACACAAATGACTCTTCTTGTAACCCTCCATGAGAACCACAATTCAGCTGTGAAAGAGTTTCTATTGAATTCTATTCTATATCTAGCATTCCTGGTCATGAAGTCATTAAAGGGACAGTTGGTACTTTTGTCCGATTTCCCACGTTCCCGCCATATATACGAAGATCCGTGAACCATATTTTCAGCCATCCCTCCATTATTGAGCTTTTTAGCGATTTCCCTGCATCCTTCCTGTTGTGCTTCCTGTTTGTAAAAGAGTAACTGTAAATTTTCCCTGTGCACCTCCATTATATTGAAAATCTGGATGGAAAAAAATTACAACAAAGCTCAGTACTGGAGGGATCAGTGAGATTATGGTCTCCTTGCTTCACATATATTCCATGAATGTGGGAAATGGGTTCAGATGTCCAAAATAGCAAACTATGCCTTTAATGGTTCTTTCTCTCGGGAGCATGAATGTGCTCAGCAAGGTTTATGGTGGTATGCATTACTTGATATGCATGTTGTGTGCAAAGCTGACACACAGTCCTATGGGTCGAACTTGAGGAAAATGGAAAGGGGTTCTGAATCTGTTCAGTAAAATGTGCTCAATGTTTAAAATAGAATTTGGCTGATTATTATTTAGGGGAACATTCAATGAAAGTCTGTACCAACTTGAATGTTGGGATATGGCAATTCTCATACTACATCTTTGAATATGATACGTTGTCTGGGGACCTGAATATTTGCATCAAATTACTTAGAAAATAGTTGTTGATGAATTTCCAGGTGAAATGTGAGCATTACCTTGGGACCATGAATTGCACCATATTTCATGATACTCTTTCTGATATTTCTAGACATTTGACTCAAAATAAAGAATATAAAAAAGTGAATATATGTCAAGCTATTACTAAAGTCATTTGCCTCTTTGGGGCCTGAATGTCTATACAAACTATTCCCATGGTGCGATATTTCAGTCTGCGCCAAAGTAGTGAATCAACTGACTGGCATTATCATCTCAAGAGCTAGAGTGCTTCATAACAGAAAGATTTACATATCATAATACAATGGTTCTTGATGTTCCTGATTCCAGAAAGCTTAATTCTGTCCTTTTAATGGAAACAGTGTAGCAGAAAAGCACCTCTGCTAGCTGCATCTATAAATGATCAAACAGAAGCTTTCCCCCGGTCCCCGGTGAGAATATTGTATATGGAGCTTAGAGTGTCGCTGTCACACGGTACGAATGATGCATCATCTGGGAACAGCAGTGGAAGTGGAAATGTGGAGTGTATCAGGGTCAGTGCTATCAGAGAGACCACCCTGTCCCTGCTACATAACACCATTGTCCTGCTTGGAGGTTAAGGCCAGGAAGGCAAACACACTCTGATAGCAGCATGAGAAACCTGCGCAGATCAGAGGGCAAGGATGTTATTTTAGATATACAGGTATCTTGTGTATAATTTCAAGGCACCTGCGTTAGGCAGGATGCTAACAATGCTAATCCCATCGTACGATCATCAATGGTTGGTACAGTTCCAATATCAACACACATTCTTTCAAGAAAACAATCCCCACATTTTTTTTCTTTCTGTTCACCCAGAGACAAACAACATTTTGCTTCATACTCTGACCCTGCATGCTGGCAGTGTTTGTCCAAGGAAGAGCATGTTTTTCTTAGCAGCAACCATCGTATGCAGGGGGAAAGGCTTGGTATGCCCTGAGGAATGTTGCTGATGGGAAGGGCAAGACCTGAGGCCAAGAAAGAGGAGAAACACTGACAAAAAAGACGGTGAAAGTGATGATGGAGAAGATGAAGGAATGAACAGCAGGGCATATTTTCAAATACTTCAATAAAAGTTTTCAGTGCAGTTTCTTGATGCTCAAAACTTGTGTACAGCTTGTCTGAACCCAAGAGCAGGAAATGAAGAAATACAATAACCTGTGTTTGGTAGGAATGAAACGTGGATGGCATAGAATAGACGCACAAAATGTAGTTTTCTGCTGCCAAGGATCACTCAATCAAAACAATAACAATAGATGACGTCATGAAGTAGCGTGGGACTAAGTGAATTGTTTTCTTCACTTCTCTCAGTTTGGATTCCCTCAGTGTTCATTGTTCAGATTGAGAGATATTGCCAAGAGCTGGCATCAGTTATTTCATTTTTTTTTTTTAGCTTTGGCAGAAACCACATGTCCTGTTTAAATTAATATGACATTACCAATGTCTCTGGATTTGGAAATTCTTGGAAACTTTAACGTAGCTCTAGTCAGTCTTACATATTTTAAATCCTGAAAAGTTACATATTGGTCCTTTAACACCTTAAAGGGTTAACCTTAAAGGCTTAACCTCTTAAGGTTCTGTTCATTTGGTAGACCATGCTTTGAGTCACTATACCTCATTGAATAATGCATTGAGCTTAACTCAACCTGAATGAGTCATCGCTGCCACTTGGTTTGCTATGCTAAACAATCCTCTAAATAGCATTGTGTCTTTGAGCAATATGCTTTTTGATTTTTTGGGGGGGGGGGATTTCGGAAAAACAGTTGATTGTTGTCATCGTTATCCTAAGTGAACTATGACATGAACTATTCAAACAAGCTCAAGCAAACTTTTCAAGATCCATCATGGGAGGGCGTTCTAATTATTTGATGTCCTGTTTTTTCAAAGGTGAACATTGATGAAACATGAATAGGACCCATTTTGGTTCGTTTGGTGTGAAAGCAGACCACGCTGGAGTCAATATGCGACATAGTGAAAATATTATTGCCTGACCAAATAATCAAAATAGTTCTGTGAAAGTCCCTTAAAATTCAGTAGGAAAGGCCTTTTGCTCTGCCTTTCTGGATGAAAAACCAGCTAACTGTAACATAGCAGCTGTTTCTACAGCAACTCTGAAAACTAATCCAGGGATCATCATGTCTTCCTCTGTAGCCTTTTGATCGGAGCTTTTGGAGATCAGAGCTACCGGAAAACAATAACCAATGTGTGTCAGGATGTGTTCTTGTGCATTTTGAGACACACAGACAAACCTGCAGTTCCCTTAATCGGCCGGAAAAGACTCTCCTTAAAGGATAATACCCTCTAATTACAACTCACCAAGTGAACTCCTCAGATGTGGGAACGCAGTGACATCACTGGAGAGAAGTCAGACAGCGGTCAGATAGGCAGACAGGTTGTAAACTCAATGGGAGTTAAATTTATTTGGAAGAGAAGACTAAGGTGAACAGTACAATTATTTCCCAAACAGTCTGTAGTATCCACCCATCACAGTTTATAGACCCACTTCCTGTTCCTTCCACTTCAACTTGGACCTCACGTACTGTACAAATAAAGTGATTTAGATAATCTTCCTAAACTGGCGGCTTGTTTACAACCTGTCTGACTGCTAATTTCTTGCCTCAATAGTTTTTTATTCCACTGTACTGTATAGTAGTGGTTGCTTCATCATTGCTGGATGTGGCCATAAGCAGGTCTGTTACAGGAGGGTGTTGTTTCTTTTGGGGGGAAAGGGAAATTTGGTACAGCAATTGCTAAATTGATGTAAATCAATCTAGCAACAAAAATAGAGTAGTTTTTAAATCTCTTTAATAACGGATCTACCAAAAGTATGTCCAGTTTCTTGGTAGAAAGCAGATAATGTTTCTCTATCTTTACAGAACATATCCTTGATGTTAAATGCTGTAATATGTGCAGGCTTCCTCTCAGGGTGCAGCACTAACAAACTCCAGCAATAATGTCCAGCAGCCTGAGGGGCTGAAACCAGGGAAAAGATGCATGCAAAGCACTCTCTGCAGGCTCTTCAAACTTATTGCTGGGTGTGCCCTCTCATGTCGAAGAGCATGTGAACATTCATCATCAGCTCCTCTCTTCTGTCATGTTTGGCAGCCGGGCTGTGAGAAAACTCATTTTAGAGGGAAAATCAAATTGAGACTAATAAAGTGCCAAAAAGATGTTTTTTATTTTCTTTTTAAAGGTACAGTGTTGGGTGACGTGGTGTTGCATTGGGTAGCGCTGTTGCCTCACAGTGAGAACGTCGCAGGTTCAAGGACTTGAGCTGGGACCTATTCTGTGTGGAGTTTGCATGTTCTTCCCGTGTCTGCCCGGATTTTCTCTGGGATCTCCGGCTTCCTTCCACAGTCCGAAAACATGCTTAGTTTAATCAGGGTTCTTAAAATGCCTTAGGTATGAGTGTGCGAGTGTTTGTGCCCCACAGTAGACTGGTGACCTGTCTGGGGTCTGAAGTACGCCCAAAGTACGCTGGGATTGGCTGGTATGAAGTTTCTGGTGGAATCTAGTGGCGAGGTTAGGGATCACAACCAACTGAGTAGCCCAAATGTGTGGGAGAACCTACAGTGCCCACAAAAATAATGCAGAAAGGCATCTCTATAGAGCCATTGTTTGTTTCGTCTGTTCTTGGCTATTGTAGAAACATGGTGGTGCAGCATGGCAGGGTTCACAGAAGAAGAACTAATCCTCATGTAGATAAAAAAAAAATCTAAGGTAATAAAAATATTTCCCATTTTCATTTATGTACATTTTAATTATCCCTGCCAGGTCTCTTGACCTAGTAAATCTTACACAATACCTAAAGAAAGCTTTGGCCATTGATTCTACCAGCTCTCATTTCCTTACGTTCGTCAAACCAATTGCTGGGATCTTGGAATCATTAACATTAACATCAGCGGAGCAAGAAACATGAGTAATCGGACGATTGTAAACAAACTATTTATTGGTTTTATTTGGAGAACTGAAAGCGAGTGTTCTCAAAAGGTAGGTAATGCGTCTATTTTCAGCTATGTCACCACATTCCAGGATCTCAATTAACTCTGGCAAGCACAGCGAATAAACAAGAGAATATATGGCCTGAGCTGCAAATATAATCCCAGAGACGTAACAAATTGCAGTTCACCTGTAACCAAATAGCTACAGATCATTTCAAGGGTTAAAAGATTACATTACACCGTCTATGTGTGTGTCAATGCCCCGTAATAACGCTGTCATCCAGTGACTGATGCCTGGGTCACAACACAACATTCTTAACCGAAACACAATACTCTAAATCCTGTATTGCTTCATATCACTCGCAGTGACTCCAATTCCAATGTTATAACCTTTTTGTTACCGATCAGCACTCTGATTGCGTCATAACCTTTTTTTTTCCGTAAGTCAGATGACAATAGTTGAGCTTTTTTACTGTTATACAGTAAGCCATTTTACAGTAACAGCAGACAGGAAAGAAGGGAGAAGGACTGATATGCAGCCACTGCATCTGTACTTGGTGAGTCAAATGAACATGTATTTAACCCTTTAAAAAACACATAGCTTGTATTTATTTTCATTTCTTTCTCGTAACCCCTTGTGGCCCTATGTTGCCATCCTGCAACCGGCCCATGCAGATAATAACCCCTAATGATTAATAGCAGCATGTGTCAGGCCGTCCTTATCTCTGCACCATACGCGGGGGGCCAGGATTAATCTGGGAACAAATAACAATTGATAAAAGTGGCCAGAGGAGCATGTGGCATGTTTGTGTGTGTGTGTGTGTTTGCAGTTGTGCATCTGTTTACATTCATGTGTGCCTCTGTATAAGGCAAGCATTTGTTCTTGGAGTCATCCGGCCCCCGCAAGAATGGAATGTGCCTCCATGTACTGTACTGCGCTGCACATACCATCGACTTGCTCTAACACACACACACACATATGCACACACACATACACTCCTTTTTGCTGCAAAGTCTATTAACAACCCACAATCCAATTTACAGGTCATACTTGTGGGAATAAGATTATGAGCAGAGTCATCAATAAAACTTTAGAACGTCATTAAGTAAAAACAACTCAATTCCCGTCAACTGTTAGTTTCGCTTGAAAAACAGAGAAAACTCCAAAGAAAGCGATGACACAAGTGAATCAGCAAGGAGAAAAGCCTATTTCGACATTATCTCTTTTCAGTTCTTCCTGCATTTCCCCCTCTACTTCATCACTTATCTCGGTTTTCCTGGCACGGACACAGGAAAGACCGACGTCAGCAGCACAGTGCGAGGCGTTGTTGGGAAAAGGGCTGCGATGAGGGCCGGGCTCTCTGCACAGAGACAGATTAGAGTATTCGGTGCCAAATACTAAATCACTCATAACAAATAGGGAGAGGGAAGGGATAGCGTTTGGATGCAAAGTGAAGGGCTATTATCATTAAGTTTAATGGACTGAAATCGCTGCAGAAACGCACGCTTGTCGAGACAGTTTTCTCTCACGGAGAGAAAGGGTGGAGGTGGAGGTGAAGGTAAAGGGGAGGGGAGGTAAGGAAAGGAAGGGAAAGGACGACCATAGACTTTCATTAATCAAAACCTCGAAAGGAGTTCACATTCATGCTGTGAAATGCAGGAACTGTATCAAAACTGCACAACTGAGTGCCATTTTCCCAATATTGCTATATTGTGCTCATCTCTAGAATATAATTTAATTTGGCATAATGTAGACTAAAATCTCTTGATGTGTGGTTGTGTTGTTGATGAACTATATATTCTCCTTATATATATGTATCACACAATGGAAATTAAAGGTGCAGTGTGTAGTTTTGGGCAGCAACTAGTGGCAAGGTTTCACATTGCAATGCGTGAAACCCCCCCTCCCCCAAAAAGGAAAGATCGATTCAGTCTAATAACTTATATTAAACTATGCCTATTAATTATGAATTTTTATGAAATATAACCAAAATTACCTTAATAGCTTAGTAAGGGTAGAAGGAGTTCTTAAAGTAGACATTGTCATAGTTCATTTTTTCACAGCATTAAAAAGGAAGCATGTGTTACTCAGAGGCATTTATTCACGAGATGCAAAAAAGTAGATCAAGCAACAAGTGATTTCAAATAAGTGGTGTTGTGTATAAGTGTGTATATGTGTAAGACAATAAAGAGGAATCATCTAGGTTTAATATGAAAATAAACAGGTCATGGAACAAAATGGAGGATGAGCTCTCTCAAAGGGTGTGTGTAGTAGTGTGTGAAGATGTAGGTTTTAAAGTCAGCGGGTAGGAACTACACTAATATTAAACTTAACCTTCCACAATACTGAATGAACAGTGACCAACAGTAGCCCAAACAGTAACTTTGCCTTGTTCTGTCCAGACAGTTAACGTGTCTCCTGCTGGAATCAGAGGTGCTCGTGGGGAGCCCTTGATTCTTAACCTCTTGCAACAAGGCCGCAAATAAAGTATCTTCAAGGAAAGAGCTGAGAAGATGTCCCTGCAGCCTCTTACTGCTAGAAAAGCAGCAGAGCTGCCGATGAATGACATCTCACCGTGGTCGGAGAAGTTCCTTGAGTGGGATGTTTTCACAGGCGGTGTGAAACTGTTAGATATGTTTCTGAGGAGTTCAACTCAATCACACAAATGACACACACTCATATTCCATGTGCGGGCCCTACAGCCGGCTTCACTCCCCAGATAAAAACAGCTCAATGGTAATAAAATGGTAATAAAAACATAATTCTTGTTTTGATTGAATTATGCACTAATTAAAACATTCTTATATATTATGTTCTATTTATGTGTGTTCTATTAGATGCAGCTAAATGCCACTAAATCTTATACACTGTACCTTTAAATTGTCTATTCATACCTCTGATGCCAAAGTATTACACAAGGGGGGCCGGAGGCTGAACCCAAATGCACGACTCATTCAAGAAGGGAAAGTCTTTATTGAAAAGGTACAAAATCACTCTCAAGGAGGGAAAAACACTACTAAACTAAATTATAAAAAACATACAAAAATTCACTCTTACGAGGAAACAAAAACTCACTCTTACAAGGAAACCCTGACTAATGATAACTGGAACAAAGTAACAAAGGAAAATCTGTCACAATAGGACTTGAAAATAAACAAACTCGAACAAAACACAAAAACCTGAAAAGGCATGGAGCTGGACGCTGGTTCTCATGACAAGGGACATGACGAACTGGCACAGGACAAGGGGAGACACAGACAATATATAGACACAAGGTAACAGGGCACAGGTGAAAACAATCAGGGCAGGGGAAGGCAATCACACTGGCAGGAAACACACAAGGGCAGGAAGCAAAGGTGCCTGAAACGAGAGGGAAGAGTCATTTCAAAATAAAACAGGAAGTGAAGGACAAGACGACAACACGAGTGATAACTTAACATTTATGACGAGACATGACAAAGTAAGCATTGAAATTAAAAAAAAAAAGTAAATAAGTACTACTAGGTACTAATTCCGTTCAAAAGTTCAGGGTCACCCAGGCAATTCAGTGTTTTCCATGAAAACTCTACACTTATAGTTTCCACCATGATTTGTAAAATGAATAGACCATTTTAATACATTAGCCTTCTGACACAATAAGCAAACACATTGTAGAACATTAGCACACTGGAGTGATAGTTGCTGGAAATGGCCCTCATCACCCCAAACTTTTGAACGTTTGTGTAAGTATAAAACAAGTGCTTAACTGTGGCACGAAAATATGACGCCGTGCGTTTCCACCTGGCAGACAATTATGTACGATACAGTTAAACAGAATTATTAAGCAATTCCGTGTCTGTGTTCCATTTGTGAATTCTGGATATTACCGTTGCTGTTACTTTGCAAGCTGAGGTCCAGGATTATTCATCTTTTTGGAATGCATGTACACAATCTCTGACCAGATGTGACTTTGATCCTCAGGATGCAACCAAGACCATTGTAATGAGCAATGGCACTGCTGGGGGAGGCGGAGGGGAGATTGTGCCATTACTGTAAGATCACATTTGTTCTTGTGCAACGTTGATAAATGAGAAACAGTGTTGCTACACTCATCTCGAACCTCCTCCTGCCTCTGTGGCTCATCTTACTGTAACCCTGCCTGCCTCGGTTTGGCCGCTGTCTGCTGCTTGACTCCCTTTTACCACCTCTGCCTCCTCCTCCTTCCTGGCTGAAAGCTGTGTGAATGTGTATCTGTGGTGTACCTCAGACATCAGATGTCACGTCTCAGCTTTGCTTTTAGAGGTTTGGCCTTTCACCTCCGCTGTTCAGAGGCCTCAAACTGTGAGGCCTGATGGGAGGGAAGCACATGTCTGATAATGGCTTTCAGGGTTGATGCATGGAGGCGAGCAGATGATCTAGTCTGCACGCACTTAAAGTATAGACAAATGAATGTGGATTCCCTCGCTATAAGCATGCACGCACACACGTACACACACACACAGCCTGAAACATGTGTAAACAGCCAGAACCTGGCTTTAGTTAATATCAGCTGCACATGGCTCATACAGGGAGAGGAGACCAAGAGACAGCTGATGGAAATTATGTGTAGAACCAGATAACTGGAAGTGGAGTGCTGTGTGTGTCTGTGTGTGTGTGTGTGTGTGTGTGTGTAGTCAGACATTAAAGGTTTGACTCAGATACCTCACGCTGCTTTGCTAAGTGCGCAAAAGCGTTAGGAGCCGGATTCCAGTTGCGGGTTAAGTCAGATGACGTCTGGTTTCCCTGAGTGTTGCTCTTCCCCGTCATTTACAGCTTGGTCAAACCTGTAGTCACCTTGTCACATTTTCCCACAGTCAGCGAAACAGAAGACTCATTTTTCATTGCTTTCACATTCAGTGAAGACATTATCCAAATTCCACAAATTACTGTTCATACTCCACCACCTGCAGAACTTATTTTCAGCACAAATTTACAAATCCAATCAGAATGATTACAATAATTCTAATGAACACAACTGGCAGCCTTTAGTGTTATTAGGCTGTTCAAACAGGTAAGGCGGTGATCAGAACTTTGTTGTCAGTCATTCATTATTTATACCCTACTAGCTTATTCCTCATCAGGGTGGCAGGGGTCTGCTGGAGCCAATCCCAGCGCATTACAGAGAGGCGGGGACACCACTGTCAGCCTATCGTGGGGCAAACACACTACTCACACCTGTGTTTGTGGGAGGAAGCAGGAGAACCCACACAGACGGAACATGCAAACTCCACACAGAAAGGTCCCAGACCAAGGTCTTGAACCTGCGACCTTCTTGTTGTGAGGAAACTAACCACTGCTCCAATGTGTCACCCTTATGTTGAATGCTTTTTCATTTTTTTGTCAAATTTCATTCTTTAGTCAAAGTGAAAGAAGTGTAATTCTCTCATGAAATTCAAAAAAGTTTATAAACGTTCAATATTCAGCGCCAAAGCCAAATTCCACGAGCGCAAGTGTGAATAATTTCAGGCCCAGCGCCCGTGTCCTGTAAATAGCAATGGCAGCTGTGCCTAGACTTGCGCCGGCGGGCGTGTCTCAGGCGTGGCGTGGGCGCAATAAAAGCGCGGCGGTGATTTGAACACAGGTGAGGACAGGTTAACGCTGTACACAAAGACTGACAGAAAGCAGGCCCTACACGCAGCACCTCGTGTTCTATTTAAAGGGCCCTTTAGAAAATGTGCTGACTCATATCAGCACAATGCGTTCACTCTGCACACAGGCGGAGTAGAAACATGCCCGAGAAAAACTAGACGCAACGTGAAGGATATTACCGTGCGATGGAAAGGTCTCAATAAATCCCGTCGGATGCTTGGGCCGCAGTTATATTTGCGGTTAGTTTATTAAATTCCCCCTGCAGCTGGAGGAGCGCGGCAGCCAATTTCATTTATTATTTAAATCTCCAGACATGCCGACGTGATAGAGTAAGGATCTAATTAATGATCTGTGTTTTTCTACACACTCAAAAACGCCAGCTGTTACACACACGGTCCATTCATACAGTGAAGCTCTAAAGTAAAGCAGCCAGACAGCAGAGGAGGAAAGGCCAATGAATGTCTTGTCTCTCGCTCTGACACAGGGCACTTTCCAATGAAAAGTCAGATGAGGCTTGTTTGTCATAACTGGAAGATCATTAACAGCTTGCCATGGTAGAAGAAGCGCAGGTGCCACTGATAACTATAACGACATCTCTGTTTATTACAGTTTCCTAGTAGACCGTGACGCAGTGTGATAATGACTCAAAACGGACAAAACCAGGAACCCTGACACTGAAGCAGCTAAATGGAATTCAGCCATCGCTCATGTTATTATTCACACCTCCTCCGTTCAAAGTAGGTTGTCCATTTAGAACAACCTACTTTGAACAGAGGAGGGGGACTGCGTCATAACCTATCTGCTACATACCATCCTGCCTTGAGATCTCATCCCAGGAAGTTTAACTGCTCTTCACCATCAGAGCAGAACTCTTTCTCTGGATCATGTGACCACGACTCTCATCATCATCATCTTGAATTGGAATGAGAGTCGTTACCACATCGTCTCTCATCCAAATTCACACCTTGAAGGGTGACCTATGTGACCCTTTGTTATGGGATGGGAGGTGTGGTCTATAGCTCCACCCTCTGTGATCTGAGAGATATAGCTCCTGGTTTCCATCATCAGGCTATAACTAAAGAAGCCTTTCGGATGAAAGGTGAAACATCTTCAAGCTCAAAGAAAAAAAGTCCAGTTGCTTACTTTTAAACCCCTTGACATTCACACCTGTGCTGTACCTATAATGTAGGTTTGGTTTTAACTTTATTATAGGGACATAAAAAAAACAACTTGTTAGTGTACTTGCTCTCTGTGTCTCGGTTTTTTCCCTATTAGACGGTTAAAGAAATGCAAAATGTTTACTTTACCGAAAACGCAGCTACTGACTTCCTGAATATACTTTCATAATGATTCATTATTTTTATGAGGTTGCGCAAATCTGAGACCACAAAAGGTAATCTTCAGAGAAAACATAGACTGTCACATGAAGTGTAAAAATAAAATAAATGTGACTATATAAACTTGTGGGTCAGCAGCTCTTTAACAAGGTTTGCTAACCTCATCCTGTTCTTCTTTCAGTTTAGACGACACATTTATGCGACTTGTTCTCATAGACATAGAACCACAGTGATGCTCAAATTATCTAAAAATAAATTGAATTATGTTCTTATTACTGGTTGATATGTGCATCAAATGGAGTATAGTGTTGATTTGCTATAGTTATTGTTTTTTGTATGTTGTAGGCAGTTTATATAGGCCGCTAAAGTATTTAGCATTGTATTGCACTTGAATGCTATGACTAACATATGTCCATTTGGTACACTGGCTGTTTGGGGTGAAAAATACACACCTGCAGTCATATTCACACAAATAACAAGGGAACATTTTGGCAAAAGCACATTTTAAGTTTTATCAGACTTTTTTTATCTGTAAGAGGTAGATTATGTCATTTCTGTTTTACATAATTGACAAGTCAGGAAAAAGTTGTATGTCATAACTCTTTTACATCATTTTGCTTTAAGAAAGAGACATAAAAGCAGAACCATAATCAGCTTTTGTTTGACCTTGATGTACATTGTGTTCGGATGGTTAGTGTTTATTTTTTATGTCTTAGGCAACAATTGCTCCATGCAGATAGACTTTTGAGACATCCAACATGAGTCAGGTTGTGGAAGTACAACCGCACGACTTGTAAAATGTTTCCTCTCATTTCTCAAGTTGGCAGAACAGGAGTGCACTGTGCTCAGCTGGCAAAGGCATCATATAGACATACGCACGCACACACAGCTGCTCAAACACTCATCATCTCTGCTTCTAAGTGAAAATCAAGAGATGTTTTGATCTGAGAGAAACACTACAGAAGAAATAGATAGAAGCCCAGATACGTCCTTCAGTGAAGGAAGACAGATTATGAAGAATAAAAAAAAAAGGTAAAGCAATAATAAGAAAGACGCATGGAAACAATTGTATAGTGACTTAATGTACAGATGTGGAAGAAGGAGTACATGCAGGCTGCATGTTGTGCAGTTTTTTTTTTTACAATTGAAATAGACTGTCGGAACTGCAGGGAGGCACAGGCTCATCAGTCAGCAGAACATGATCTGTGCACGGTGCCGCCCTGTGATTTCCCCGCTGCCGCTGTTAATCTACTTCCTAACCTCTGCAAGTTGTGTTTCTGCAGCCAGAACAAAACCCCCGAGAGGAGGAGGAGAGGGAAGGCAGGAGATGAGAGAGGAGGGAGGGGAGAGAGTTCTCACGCTGACTTTCAGTTTTGTATTATTCAATTGCTATTTGGCTAATTTCTTCCTATAATTTATGGGTTCGTGATTTTGCCTTTCATGATGCTCGCCTTTTGATTTTTGATTTTTTTTTTCTTAAATAGCTTTCATGCAATAGATCAGAGGAAGTATCCAAGACTGTGTCATAGATTATTTGAGCGTGCACACGGTTCGGCTACATGCTTTCTTCAGAGCAGCTCAAGAGCCAGACACATGGGCCAGTTTAGGTTGAGAGGAGAGTCTGAATCACACATGGGCTGTTTATAAAGACTCCATAGACTAAATAGTTATTGTGGTGACAATTTCCATAGTGAAAGTGACACTTTTATGGTGCAACAACTATAAAATCTTGGACAGATCATTCAGGTACATTCTCCTGATCTACATAAAGAGGAGGGATGGCATTAAATAGCACATATTTCTACCTTGTTTCAAAATTTGATGTCTGGACTGAATATAGAATGTTGTGTTTTAGCCAAACCATAATGTTTGTTGAGTTAATGTATATGACATTTAGTTTGTTATTTATTACCAAGATTCTTCCAGGTTTCTATGGGGGTTGCTATGGACTCTGTTTCACACAGTGCCCTTTAGTGTCTGTGGGAGATGCACCAGGCACTCAACTCATTCCAATGTTAACCCATCCGTGTCATTGTTCACATTATAACATTTGGGTTAAAGTGTGGTCTGGAACAATGCAACTTTTTGCATCTGTTAATCAGGCCAACACACAACCCGCCACCTCCAAATGAGCTCAAACAGCTCACACTTTATATTGATAATAAGTAGATAGGCAAGTGTCAATGCGTGGGTCATATATGAATATAAGTGCATTTTCCTACTTTTTGTAGGAATAAGATACCTTTTGACAACCTAAGAATAACCGTACACTTGTAATTTAAACAGGATTTTGTCATTTTCAATACTTCTTTTTATTTAAATATATAGTTTTTCTTTTTGCAAAGCAGAGACATATAAAAATAGCACACAGACATACTAAATCAATAAACCAGACAAAAGAAGACAAGATCAGGAAAAGGAAAAGAAGGGGGGTGGCGTGTAGTGAATAACCATCCTTACATCTGGAAAGCCTGATACACTTTACACTACAGTATCATACCATACCAGGCTATAATTCCACATCCTTTTTCCAAGTCCAACAGTCCCGACTTCATCCTTTGGGATTTACTGGCTCCCAGGTATTCAAAGAAGGGGTCCCGGATCCGGTAGAATAACAAGGGTTTATCCTTTAAAGTCCCAGTGGAACGGAAGCTTCTGTACTGTGACATACAGTATTTCCCAGTGGAAAGGGGCATTTGAGCCGTGTTCAGTTACAAGAGGGATTTAAATCAAATCCTTTGCATTTGATTGAAGAAAGTGGGCAGGACTACAGCACAGAGCTGCAGAGAGAAACCGAAAAGAAAGTCAGAGATTGATGGATAGTTGGATGTCATTAAATTATCGGTTAAAATTTGGTTCATATGCACGGAAGCACATGTCATATTTTGTTTTACAGCAGTGATTCCCAAACTGGTGAACAAAGTGCGCACATTTACATCAGGGGATGCCAAAAAAGTAGCCTGCTCTCAAAATCCTCCATCAAAAACAAACCAATGTTTTTATTTTTCCTTCCTCTGATTGTCTCTGATCCTGATCCAGCTCAACCACATGTCCCCTCCTATCCAATCAGAGGCAGAGCTGGCGGATGGGTCTAATTTCTCCTGGGTCAGAACAACAGCTAATAAACTATATGCTAAATGCTTGAAATGACAGTAATGATGCAGTAACATTACAGTTAGACAAGAAAATATAATGAAAACTAATTTGGGATTCACTTCCATTGAAAGTAAATACTCCGATGTGTGCAAAAGTAGTGTCGATGAACAAACATGCTCATTCAAAGTCTTTTTGGATCAGTAAGACAAGTGTTGCAGTGGCAGATAATCAACAAGGAGGAACTGGAAGCATCTTACAAGCTGAGCTACAGAGTGGTGTAGGACGGGAAGCCTCATCTTATAGTATGGCTGTTTTGTTCTACTGTTATTCTTGAACAAATAAATACATGCAAATACATGAAACTAGTGTTAAAATCTCACTACAACAGGTCATTTCATTGGGGGGGGACTTCTGATATTGAGGAACTATTTGTCATTTTTTTGTGTCAGGTATATCCATGAAGGGTTGATTGATAAAAACATCCTGTTCTGCAAGCCACTGGAAGCCAGGGCTACCACATGTAGCCCTGGTTTCC
The DNA here is from genome assembly GCA_030544235.1 of Lepturacanthus savala. NCBI lineage: Eukaryota > Metazoa > Chordata > Actinopteri > Scombriformes > Trichiuridae > Lepturacanthus > Lepturacanthus savala. Next base: position 13,707,914 of record CM060467.1, read on the forward strand.
AAATCCACCTGGTTGCACGACAGTGAGTGGCCTATTTTGGTGTTTTTTCACGCCTGAATGATCCGAGTCTCGGGTTACAGGGCCACTCAGCAACCATGTTCAAAGCACAGGACAAAACTGAGGCCATGATTCCGAAGCTGGAGCTCTGGTCATGAGGACAACACGCAGGTCTTCCCATCAGTACATGAGGTTTTGTGCGCGAATGAACTCAAGCTTACCGGCAGTGTCAAACATGACCTAAAAAAAACACAACTCAGCGTCCTTCACGATCCCTTCTCCTCATTTAAATACCAAAGAACGGACGAATAAAGACGGAGTTTAACCAGAAGCATCTACCGTACTTTTGGATTGCACTCTGGACACAGTATTCTGCGCTGGAAAGTCATGTTGTCAAGATGTTTGCAACAGCATATCTCTGTTAGATCGGGCTCGTTAGCACGAGTACAGGCACAGCACGTAAAAAATGGTTCAACATGAAAAATCTTCCCCCGCTCAACATTGCAAAGTTGTGTGCGTCAAGTCAAACACACCCTTCACATCACATTACACCCTTCACACTTTAGTCTGTGGTGTGTAGTCACACCACAGACCAAAGTGAAGACACCCTTTATGTTTCTTACCCTTCCCTTGTGTAGCAGGCGTATGAACATGACATAATGAACATTGTATGGGAGTTGTCTGTTTTACAGAAAGAAAACAGGAATGGGGTTAGATACGAGAATAACAGTTTAATGGGTGCGAAAAACGACCAGGGACGTGATCTAAAAGGGTTCAAAAGGCATTTTTCAATTCATCTTGACTTTAGGGCTGTAATAAAAGCTTCAAAATGATGCAAAATGATGATGCGTGTCACAGATTGCAGCTCTGATTTAAAGTGGGAGCAGGTAGACCAGCAGATGTAAGAATAGGATTTTATTAAGCTGTTGAACCATTGTAACCCAATACTTGTGGATACTGCCGGACAGCAGGATGACATTCACCACAAAGATGTGACATATCTGGATTCATTCTGTGCCTGATCGGGAGTGATATAAAGCCTGTGTGACATCATAAACCGCCTCTCCCATGATTTATTATCTTGCTAGCATGCATCAACAACAACAACAACTGAGGCTCATGGGAATGTCATGAAATGATTAAAGCGGTGGAGCGTTTTTTATTTTTTGCCCCCTTTCTTTCATAATTATTGCATGTTCTTGCATTTCATTTTCTTCTTTAAATGCAGTTTAACATGAAGTGCATCTTGAATTTACATGAATGAAAAGCGCTTTCCTTTTCCTTTTCCATTTTTTTTTTAACCCTCCAAGCATGCAGGAGAAACACCACACACCATTCTTGTTTCTACAAATACACCACATGTCAAGGGAAAACGCTCGAGTTACTTCATATGTTTCTCTTTGTCAACAAATCCCACGAAGGCCAGAGCGTTGATGTTGGACGCGTCTGCTGGGTCACGTTCAAAAACAACATATTTCGCAATCGTTTCTCGCTGGAAATTTTAGCACAAGGCAATTGTGGTATTGGTAAAGGCGACAGGGTTAAAAAAAAAAAATTACATCTGGTGGCACAGGGGTGAAGCGCCAACCGTGAACTGCAACGTCCCCGGTTCACGGCCGGCCAGGAACTTTTGTTGCATGTCATTCCCCCCTCCCTGTGTTCTCTCATTTCCTGTCATCTCTCTACTGCCTGTGCTCCAAGATACCGCCCATTTTAAAAAGTAACAGAAATTGCATGTCTATGACGGACATCCTGCATAAAAGTCAGTGTTACACAACCCTTACCATCCTCATTAACGTACACTACTTCCTGCATTGGCACCAGACTCCATTGACTCTTTAGCACCCCAAATTAAAATAATTTCTCTTGAATTCTTGTACTTATTGACAACACGGATAATTTTTTTGCATTTGTCCTTTTTTCTCATCGTCTCTCTCCACTTCCTTTACCCAGGATCCTTAGCTTCTGTTACTTCATCCAAACGTTCCTGACATCTTCCCTCATTAATCTCAGCCGGTGTGCGCTCCATCTTTGCTTGTAACCCTTCTTGTGATCCTCTCTCGGCATCTTGCGTCTCTTCTCCCTAAATGTGAGGGAGGTCCTGGAGATTTTATTCAGTTTCACCTTTTTCTTCACTGCTTTAATCTCTTATTTCCACAAAAAGCCCTCATAGGGACAGGTGTTGCAAATTGCCATCTGCATCTGGTGCGGGGCAACATGGTGGCGCAGGGGTTAGCGCTGTTCCCTCACAGCAAGAAGGTCGCAGGTTCAAGACCTCCTTGGGTCCTGGGCCTGGGACCTTTCTGTGTGGAGTTTGCATGTTCTCCCTGTTTCTGCGTGGGTTTTCACCGGGTACTCCGGCTTCCTCCCACAGTCCAAAAACATGCTGAGGTTAATTGGCAACTCTATTGCCTGTAGGTGTGAGTGAATGGTGTATGTGTACGATTGGCTGGCGACCATCTGGGGTGTATCCCTGCCTCTTGCCGTAACGCGCTGGGATAGGCTCCAGCAGACCCCTGTGACCCTAATGAGGAATAAGCAGGTATAGAAAATGACTGACTGACTCTTCCAGCAGTGTGTGTTTTTATATATATAGAGAGAGAGCAGGGCGAGGGCTCAGGGCAGGTGTTGGGGTTATGCTTCAGGTGACAGGTAGGCTGAGTGGAAGGACCGGGGTTGGAGCACCAGCACGTCTGGGCGTCCACCACAGCTTCCCCGTTGCTTGCCACTTCTAAATTGCTGCTGGCTTCCCCTGAGGAGAGGGCGGTGAGCTCTTTTTATGCTGGGGCCGGGAACGAGCTGCAGCTGTGACCTCTCGGCTCCTCCCTCCCCTCAGGTGTGGCGAGTTGCCCGATGAGGCTGCTTCTGGTTGGGGAGGGGACCGAGGGAGACAGGGGCTCCGTATAAAGGCACTACCACCACCGGTTTCACCAGTTTCAATTAAAAAAAAAAAAAAAACTGTGCGGAAATGGAAAAAAAAGGCGAAATATACAACCCAGCTAAACAGTAGATGCAAATGAACGTGAACTCTAACTTTCGTTTCAAGATTTTCTGGAAATTACTCACAAAATTTGCATTGCTCACATGGGAAAACGTACTGTGGCAGACATAAATCCACGCTACCTCCTCCTTGGGTACATATAAAACACTTCATCTGCCAGTATCACTTTTAACATCTCTGCACAAGCTGTGAGTGGGAAGACTATAAGACTGTTTTGTTTGAACCTCTAACAAATGCCTGTACCTGAGGCAGGAGTGGGGTTTTTTTGGGGGGGTGCCCCCTTTCACGCCTTAACGACCGAAACAAAACTCTTAAGTGTGGCACTGCCTTGAAAGGCCTGGCCTCGAGCTGCTCACCCATGCTGCACCCAGCTGTGCCTTTCATACTCCTGACTGCGCTCCAAGTGTCGCTGTTTTTAAACATTCCCCTCAAATAGAAAGAGTTCCTTCAAACACGCAGATGTGACCGTCATCGCCGCAGAGCTGCAGGGAGTTCCCTCCGATGAGGGAGCGACCAAAAAATAATCATTCCTATATGTATCGGTTCATTAAGAAACGTCGAAAGCCCAAAAGTGAAAGTGCTTTTCCAGGCAGGCTTTGTGCCCAAAGTTTCTCACGGAAAGGAAACGAAGGGTGGAAGAAGGACGGAGGGAGAGGAAGCGGTGAGGAAGTACTTGAAATGATTCAACATGGGAAAGTGACAGAGGTTTCGTGCTCAGGAAAACACTGAGTGAAGCCTGCATGGCTACACGAGAGACAGACGAAAAACTCAAGAGAGAGGTGCAGGGGAAGTGAAGTGAATATATAAATCCATCTGTTATACCGTAACTCAATGTTGGCCTCATGCATTCTCTCTCTCTCTCTACTCTGGCTCTCGCGGAAGGACCCTCCCAACAGGAAACAGAGGATTTATTTCCCTTGCTGACCAGCGCGGGTACTAGTGGTTGTGGGTAGTATTTGTTTTGGGTGGGTCATCTCTTTCTAATGAAACCCAGCAGCCTGGAAAATCCACGGAGAGAGGCAGGGATGTTGTGCAGCGATCGGTTTTTGGGGCGGATTCTCTTGCAAAACGCCAATGAAGGAAACAGGCGATATTCGATCCCCGCGACTCATGAAGAGATTTTATGCAGTCACCTGCCATGTTCCACCGTTTCATGTTTACTGCTCCTTACGTCCCCTCCACTTGGCTGTGAGAGTAACGCTGCGTGTAATTATAAAGCAATTCCCGGCAATACTTTCATCTTAGATTTTTCCCATGTCTTTTGTGCGTGTGCCTCCTTTTCACTCACTTCTAGACTTTCTTCCGCTCATTGTTTCAAAACTTCTATTCTTCCCTTTAACCTTCAGTCGCTGATGAAACAGGCGGACTTTTCATTTGTGCGGCCTGTGTGTTTTCTTATCTGTGGTGGTTTTAATGACGCCTTTTAATGTTTAATGGATTCATCATGTGTTGCGTATTGTCTGCGAACGCATTCAATCGTGTGTGTGTGTGTGTGTCGGAGGGGGTGTTTGTGTGTATGAGAGGGAGACAAAGCACACACATGGCCATAATTCAGCAGCAGAAATGAGGGAGACTAGAAAGATAAATAGAAAAAAAGTTCTCGTAGTGTCATTTATTGCACGCTGTTATTGAGTTTTAACACATCACACGGATATAAACACACTCATATTATTACACAAACACAGCCATAAATCACAGGCTCTGTCAAAGAGAAGGGAATAAACACATTTTGTACACCCCGTACTCTTCGGTCTGACAGTAAGTCACTGACGGAGCTGACTACATCAGCATAAAAGAAACGTACTGTGCAGGATATGGACAAATGCTTATGGACGTCAAACCACTTCATATGATAAGTTAAAAGGCCGTTTCTCTGTGTGCGAGCATGGATCTGCCGCTATAACGGCCTTCTCTCTTCTGGTTTCAGGCTTTTTTTTACCAGATGTTGGAACCTGGCTGCAGACAGCAGAGCATGTATAAAGTTGGACAGCGATGTTGGGTGATAAGACCTGGCTCACAGCTGCCGGCCCGCTTCATCCCAAAAGCTGTTGAGGTCAGTTCTTCCACACCAAACTAGGAAAAAAGCATTTCTTTATGGGCCTGGGCTTTGTGCACGTGGGGCACTCATGTTGTGGCATCGAAATTGGAAACATGCAATCATGCATACGGGGCATATGGTTTTTGTTATTTTTACGCTGTTATGATGCCGGATATATGTTAAAGTCTCCCTGCACTCCAAAATGTGTTTTTTTTCTCCTTGTTCCCTCAGTTGGATGTTTGAGCGCTCACTGCGCAGGATGATGTATGAGCGGACTCGGACACCCGCAGGCCGTTTTCACATTCGTCCGCCAATTTATCTCTTCTCAATGGAAATCCATTTTTTAGGGGCTGCCAGACGAGGATGATTTGTGACATCACAACTAGTTTGAAGCCAGTTGTGGTTCCGGTATTCAACTTATACAAGTGTGATGTGGAAAATAGAATCCTCGAGTGCGCAAACACAGAGAATGGAAATTACAGACGTCCTGTGTCTAGTAGTAGAACTAAAATACATGAGAGTGCATGAGGTGTTATTTTAAGGATTTTAACATGGTAATCATAAGAAAAATGCATCGACATATATTATAGTATTTTTAAGATGTCTCATTAATTGGAAAAAAATAATTATTGCTCCTGTGTTAAAGTATAGAATTAGACATGTCGGTCTAGTTTACAATAAGCCCTTGTGTTATAGACCTATGACTACGTACATTTTCTGTAAAAATAATTACATGGCTGCAAAAAAGGATTTTACTAACATGAACATGGTCTAAAAATCTAAAAAAAATATGAGAATCATTGCATCATGACCTAAGAATCAGAATTAAATTGTCAGACACCCAAAGATTCCCAACCCTCGTACACAATCATTAATACTTGCATGCTCCTTACGTGCTATTAAGGGTATAGTGTACAGGGTAATACCTTCTATACAGTACTAACAATAACAGTTGATGTAAACATTTTCATGCATGAAAAGGCTCACAACTTGCATGAATTGGCTAAAAATTCTGCTATATGTGTCATATAAATAGGACACAGAATGCAGAATTTCTAAATTTCAATAAGGTTCACAACTTAGTTTCAGCGATGGTGGCATAACTTCCATCATCATCAACAGAAGTGGCTTGTGACGTGAGTATAAAGAGTGGGGCAGACACTGGGTCCAACAACTGAATCGCAAACCAAGGAGCCCCAGGTCCCTCTTTCACCTAAGGCCTCCAAATACCTTGAAACAGCCCCACTCATAACTGTCATTATGATTGAGATTATGTCCGTGCTGCATGTAAATGAAGTTTTTAGTGTTTTATATATTTTTGGGGGTCTGTGTGTACCTGCCCAGGGATTGCAGACGGAACTGTGCTAATACCTAAATATTCTCATTCTGAGATAAATGTTGTTGTGCATTGTCCTTGTTTAATGAAGAAAAAAATGTAAATCATTAGAGTAGAGCTCCATAATATAAATATGGTGCATACAGTATGTCCATACTCACCTTAGAAGGACTTAAGGGGCACAAACTATTGAAAACAGCAACAGAACAAAAGCACAAAAAAGTAATATAAAATATATAAATATAAATTTATAAAAGGAATTAATATTATTGCACTGACCTGCATTGCAATGAGATTATACTGAAACTGTATTTGTTTTTTTTTTCCATTGAATTTCACACTGTTTTTAAATACACCGCCATTCAAAAGTTAGCCTTCTGATGGAATGAGCAAACACATTGTACCATTAGAACACTGAAATGACAGTTGCTGGAAATGGGCCTGTATACACCTATGTAGATATTGCATCAAAAACCAGACATTTGCAGCTTATTCATTTACAGCAATAGCAATGTATAGAGTGTATCTCTGATTAGTTTAAAGTTATCTTTATTGTAAAAATAACTTATGATATTCTTTAAAAAAGGGACATTTCTAAGTGACCCCAAACTTTTGAACGTTCCTGTATTGCCATGCATTTCTCTCAGAGAGGTGCCATGCAGATAAACCTCATCTATAAGAGTTACACTCTATACCACACAGCACAGTCAGTGCCTGTGCTGCTGCTGACCAGGAGCCTCCATCTCCTCTGGCAGCGAGCCGTGACAGTGGTCAGAGGCTTAGCAGAGATCAAACACTTGCTTTAACCAGAAAAGACAAAGCAAAGCTCAATTAGCCCTGTGTACATAACCATCAGCTGACTGCAGCCACAGAAGGGATGGTCAGTGGAGTAAGACAGAACCAGACGGATTAACAGAACTCTTCTTCTCTTCATGAAGATTAAAAAAAAATCAATGAATGTGCAACTTGTCACACTTCTATTAATAATGTGATTATGAAGTATGTACCAAGCCTTTTACATGGTGGGATGATGCATGTTTCATTCAAACTGAGGTGCACACACACACACACACACACACACACACACACACACACACACACACACACACACACACACACACACACACACACACACACACAAAAAAAGATCAGTACAATCTGTGTGATTACAATCTGTGTGTGATATATATATATATATATATATATATATATATATATATATATATATATATATATATATATGTATAGTTGTGGCCCAGTCAACTTGAATCTATAAATATCAGTGACTAATGGGAAATGGGTACTATTTTTATTTGTTTAAATAGTTTCAGCCTGGTTGATTTAACTAAGATACATTTAATGTATATGACCCAACATTAAACTTCTCCGCATTAAAATATCTAAAGATTACTAGTTCTATATATTTAGTTGACTTGTGTACTTTCACTATCCCAAATGTTTCCAATAATTTTTAAACACAGAGGAGTTAATTTCACAGAGAAATTCATTAGTAGTAATCAAATCGACTGGACGTTACTCAGTCGACCCAAGTTTATCATGAATTGAGTGTTTAGCCAGTTTTAAGACAAATTTTTAAGATATTTTTTTTCTTTTACACCTTAGTTATGTCAAATGTTTCTTTAACCAGATAAAGGATGTTAAAGGTTGTTATGTTAGGATGACGTTTGGATTTAATCTTATCAGAGAAGCAAACATTAGCATTAGCTCTGGTCGCACGCCCAACAGCATTGATGAATCACAGACTTTTAATGTGAAATTACTTTATTCAGTGTTTTCACTGATTTTAATCACTACGTCCAATCGTTTTCAAAATTGAGAAACCTCTGAGGATAATTCAGCCTCTGGTAAAACTTCCTGAACACTGAAGGAATCCTAACTGCTAGAAAACAATAACGTGATCCCATGCTATGTCATGATGTCATCAGCTTATCCTTTATTGTTTTAATTGAGTTTTATATTGTGTGTTTAATTCACTATTGGAGCATTACTCTGCTATAAACTGGTTTTTAAACAGGGCTGCAGAAGCCCTTACACCATTTATCATCCTAGATACTCAGAGGCAACCATTAACAGCATATGCAACTTAGGGTTTCTCCTGTATAGACCAAAAGACCACATTAAACGCCTATTCAGAGGATTGCATAGCACTTGGTGTCACTATGAGTAACTGCATGGCTTTCATATGTCAGGTCTTCATATAAAAATGACCCTAATGTGGAGAAAATGGATACTCACTCCTTATGTTCCGTCTTCCTCCAACCAAAAACAAATGGAGTGTTTGGCAGCGGTTCCTATGAGTACTGCTGTTGTGGGCAGTTTCTGTTGGCACAGAAGATGTTTTCTGTGTAGACAAGGTTTCCTCCCTCTTTGTACGAAACATGTGTTTTAAAGAGTCTGGTTTAACCAGTCATCACATCGGATAAGACAGTGTGCTCTTGGTTTACTATTACTACTCATTATGTATGATTTCTACTGTACATGAGGTATAGATTCTCCATTGAGCAACGAATCAAGAATAACCATGTTGAGGCTGATTTGTTGCATGCTAATGCAGTCCAGTTTTCTTTGAACGGCATTACTTAGTCACTAATTCGCAGCACACATCCTGTGCTCTGTCACAAACACACCAACACATATTTACTCAAGAAAGAACGGTGGAAAAAAAAAAAAAAAAGTTGGTAAGTCAAAAAAAAATGCTGCACTGTAAAATGTAGGAAGATTGTCGAAAGGAGGACTCTGTATGTCGGCTGTACTGGAACTAAGTGATGTTTAAGCGACTGGGTGGCCGAACGTCTGTAGGATTTTTGGATATGATTGAACAGTAACGGGTGGATCCTAATAACTTAATGAATGAACAGAGGATTAATCATCATCATTTTGGGACTGGGCAGCAGCATCGGATGTGGTGGTGATTTGGACTTTTCCCCACTGATCCTTTTGGGTGGAGTGGCTGGGACTTGGTATTACACATCACTGTCAAGAGATGGAAAAGGGACAACGCAGTTGAACATTATACCAATATTATTCATGCATTAATTGAGAAAAATAGTTAGGACTCTTACTAGATATGACAAACTCTACATGCTGCTAATTTTAGACTGACAGTGACGTATGTATTGATGCATATGAAACAGATATAAAGTTAGAGGTTTAAAACATTGAGCTTGGCACAGAAACGGGAGGTGATGGCAGGCAACTTGCTTCTACCAAAAGAGGAGAAACACGGCTCCCAGTGTCTCATTTATATGTCTTGTTAGTTGCCAGCTATTCAGTTGGTAATTGTCAATTGAGGAAATAATTTCCTTTCCTTCCCTGGAGAACGACATGTGGTCAGCTGTTGATGGCCAGTAAATACCTCCTAAACTCTAGGCTGCCAGCTTGTTAAACCACAATGTGTTGTTTTCTATTTCCACATGCTTAATACACAAGATGTGTCGGATGGAGGCGTCGGAGTTGTTTATCACTGTTTTCTTTGTTTTTAATCCCCTGGCCTTCCCTCCCCTACAGACAATTTCAACCCAACCAAACACAACACCTCGCAAACATCACCACAGCTTAACAACTTAGCTTCCCACCTTAACTGTAACTACGGCGTTTAACGATCTAAACTGTTTTACTGTCCCGTGTTAATGTTCTGACGTCCGTGTTCTTGTGATGTCTTGTGTTGCTATTTTGCACCAATAAAACGTAACGGTTAATTCAACTCTGCTGTTAAATCTTTTGGATTTAACCCAAATGAGGAATAAATAACAAACCATACTTTTTGGTTTAAGTCATTTGGATGCAGTGGAGCAGACACAACAATGGTTGTGTTAGCAAGGAGTCGCCTGTTTATCCACCAGACATGAAGCAACAGAAACAACATATGAAGTCACGTTCTGCTGACTTGACAAATAAAATATTTAATAGTCTTCTGTCTGAGCTGTGCTTTGGTCTCCACCTTGCTTAAATAAGTGACACAGTTGCCTGCTGGTATGTCTACTCATTTTCAGTCTCGAAATTCGTCATTTGGGCCATTGCCATCTTGTTTTTTGAAGCCAGATGTCGCTCTCCTGTGATCTTATTTGGACAAGAGTGTGGAGCTGGCAAGGAGCTGCGCTAAGCAGACAGCTTTCGGCAGCCAGCGGTCACTTGTAGCAGCCACTTATTATGCATATTGTCTTTATTTATGCATAACTTAAAATCTAATAACATGTTATACTATAGTTATGGTATATAGTATATATGGGAGGAGTGCCTGGGGAAGACCCAGGACACGCTGGAGAGACAATGTCTCTTGGCTGGCCTGGCAACGCCTTAGGGTCTACAGGGATTGAGTTAATTTTGGCCAAAAGTGGCCGTCTGAGGAATTGCAGTTTTTGGCACTTCCATGTTGGCTTCAGTTTTTCAGCCCCGGATATTCCTGCCTGGTTTCCAACGTCTCCTAAGGGAAAATGTAATATTATTTCTCAGCTGTGTTCACCAACTAGTAGCAAACTTTGTCTACCTGCTGTTTGGTGCCAAGCAGCTAGAAAACAGTGAGCTTCTTCATTGAAAACAGCTGCCTGCTGTTGCTGGAGATGATGAGCACTGACACCAAAACAGTAAAACTACTGGGCAGAAAACAACAACAATAAAAAAACTATATATCTGCTCTGTAGACTTGAGGACAAATGCAAAGTTGGACATAATGCATTTGTGTGTTTGTTAGTACAAGCATCTTTTGATCTGCTTGATTGCTTTAGAGCTGACTATAAGATAGGATCTCGACTTTATAATGGGGCTGTTAGAGAAGTCTGATAGATCTATGAATTAAAAACACCTGACATTGGGATGTATTGATGACTCATTTACTTTTGACTTTTTGCCGCAGGTATACAGGCAAAATGTTTTACCACACTTCCGGTACCTGCTAAGAAAGGCTAAGCATTCTCTGGAGAAAAAAATGAATGTTGAAATTACTATTAATTTTTCTGAAATAAGTTCTGCATTGCAGGTTGACGTTAAGGGTATGGTAGACAAGTAGTGGTTATGGTGTTATATAATAACAAATCAGGCTCTTTGTATCTTTCAAAGTGTCTGATATGGCAGCTGCAAAAATAGCTCACGCATAGGAACATTTTCTGTTCCCTAAAAGGTTTAGTAAAACATTAGCACACTCCTGGCTTTGCTACTGTTTGCACCTGTCATTATGATCTAAAATCCCAAGAGGTCACCTGTCAGTTAACCTTAAATATGGGTTGTTTGGGTGTTAGTACGACCAATGAGAACTGTCTCCTCCACACTCAGATGAGAACATCTGATCCATTCAAGCTCTTGTTGCCAAAGGAGTTCACACAATGCTGATTCAGCCTTTCACCACCAGATAAGCCTCTCTGAGGTTTTTAATCTTGTGTCTGTGGTGATATTCCCTGCTGGCCAGATGAATCACACTGAGCATGCTCTGAGCATACACACCAGACATCAGACCTCTGCTGGCTACTTCGAAGTAGCGCTCTGCTAACTGCAATGTAGATAAAATATTTACATTTTTTGGCTTCTAGACTCTCCAAGTGTTAAGATAAATGTTAAATGAACTTCACTGTACAATCTAATGATTTATGTCATTGAGGACTTTTGTTGTCCCCTAAAGGGGGGGAAAGTCCCCACATGTGTTTTTGTAAAGAGAATTAAGTCCCCACAACATGAGGAATCTCTGGTACACACACACACATACATATGCATGTTTCTATTACTTCAGAAGACATGATATTGACTTAAATTCACTTCCTGAAGCTTTAGAACCAACTCCAACTCACCTCTTTGTAGACTGACAAAAGGTAGGGGGTCAAGACATTCCCCTTTGAATTAGGGCAACCCTTCAAGATATGAAGGATTCAGGAGTCATTATGGAAAGTTTCTTGTAGACCTCCAAAGAAATATGGCTTTCTGAAATAAGCCTGTCTACTTTATCTTTTGGGGTGACCTTGACTTAAACCCAAATCTAAATGATTTTTGTTATGTGGACTTTTGTTTGGTCCCCAGAAGGAGGCTTTATGTCCTCACAACGTGACTAATACAAGAAAACATACTCAAATGGCACGTGTGATGCTACTAATGTGAAGGTAAATTAATAGCATATGTGTCTTCGACTAATGACTGCCAATCACAATCCAGAAGTGAATACATAGACACAGACACATGCACACACACTCAGGCCAGGAAAATAATCCCCAAAGGAGCATTGATGTCTTCCCAGAGATCATTTAAATTCCTTGGTTTTCTCAGAACAAAGTGTCCCTGAGTGGCTGGAAGAGATCAAAAGTACTTACAGTAAATACTTATGCTCATTCTGCAGGAATCAGTCTACTGGCAGACTTCATAGATGAGGGCTGATGTTCTATTTTTATATTTATATTGTACATACCTGTTGCCTTTCTGCACACTGTGTTGTGTCTCGGTGTGGATTAATTACTGACAACCACAATCAAGGAGCAAAAACATACATACGCTGACACTAACACTCACATAGCTGAGTCTCATTCGCTTTTCCTGTCTCGTTCTTTAAATCAACAGACAGCTGTTGTGTAGACTGTGGGACATGTGGATGTTGAGACTTTACTCATCCTGCCGTTCTTCACGTGTCCTCCGCCTCACCGGTCTGTGTCTGGGTGTCCACTTTAGGCAGGCGCACAAACCACCAAAACCTCTTCAGTCGACTCACAGCTTTAAACACTCGTTAAAGTCAGGACTTTGCCGACATGGTGGTTGATTCTTCAGCAACAGTGAAGTTCAGCTGCCTGCGGGCAGAGCAGGGGCAGATGAAATCTCTTAATCTGAACTGACATTGGAGAACTTGATCTGGCATGTTGTCTGGATCAACTCTGGTCTGATGTGATCACCACCAACAAGTGAACATTAGTTTTGCATTTTAAGTCTTGTATTGGTTTTGATCGTGTTTGGAAAGAGTTACATTAAATAAACACAAGTGTTGTTATTCAGCTTCCTTCAAATAATCAGAGCATTAAAGGTTTATTCCTACCATTGTTAGGAAGGTTGGTATTTATTGTTACACAATAAATAAATAAAAACCTTCATTTTTTATTTAATTTTCTCTTTCAAATATTCATTTAAACCAGGCAGTTTTATTAAAAAAATATTCTTCAATATAACTTGAACTAAGATTGGAATGTTTTGACTGTAAAGTGCAACCACTGAAGCAAAGTATGTAGATCACAAACAAAAATCTCAACGACTGAATGCAGTAGAGGAAAAATGCAACTGTATTCCACACAAAAAAACATAAAACACACACACACACACACACACACACACACACACACACACACACACACACACACACACACACACACACACATATATGTAATTTAATTTTATGCTTTTAGGGATTAAAATTTAATTTATTTTGTAATTTAATTATGTAACTCCATTATATGTAATTACTTACTCTCCAACACTGATTGTAACTCTGTTCTATGTAGTTTTAGCCGTAATATTAGACCATCTCTCACCATAGACCATCTCGAGAGCTATTGTTTGGTTTGTCCATTGTGGGCTCCTGTAGAAACATGGTGGTGCAACATGTGGTGGTGGTGCCCCCCATGTAGGGAAAACACCTCAATATAGGGTAAGCTGAATTTTTAAAAATGTACTTTTAATTGAATTATATACAAATTAAAACACACTTTAATGGGTATTCCATTTCTTCCAAGTATGTTCTGCGAGATGCTGAATGGCACTAAAACGTACATACTGTACCTTTAAGATGTCAATTGCTGAGCTCTGTAAAACATTGCACCACTGCTGGAGAGAAGTCGGATGGAGCAAGAAACACAACAGATTGTAGACAAAACCAGAGGTTAGTGAAACTTTACTCAAACTGTTCATTGTAATTCATGGAGTGGTTTGGCTAAACTGTTGCCTTCCAATCTCCCAGCAATTACATTGGTGCTACAATGTTATCATAACTGATGAAATAGTGGCTAAAACTGCACAAATAAGACGCGAGTTGTAGTAAACTGAAATTATCTTTTGACATCCAGCCGCTGTCTGTTGTGTTTGTTGTGACTGTGTTACCTCAGTAGTTGTCTGACTCAACGGATGTAGAAAGTTGGTATAAGTGTGCCATTGGCTGACTATTTCAGGAGAAACTCTCCTGTGTGTTATTGTGTGACAGCAACAACATCCAAGCTAGCGACCTACGCACCAAAAAAGTTTTTGCCTATTTTTCATCTCTATAGCAGAAATGATAATGTGGTACATCTAGCAGGGGCCTATCAATCCCAAAATATCTATACTACTGATACTATTGTTGCACCGATCGATCGGCTGCTGATCATGATCGGACGATATTGCCTAAAAATAGCCTGATCTGCCATGTCCATTCTCCTGTTTTCGTTGTCTGGAGGCGGGCCATAAAGCAACTAACCAATCACCACATGATTCTTCGAAAAAAACTTTTTCGACCAATCCTAATAATCCTCTGCTTCAGTTTCACAGCGCACCCATCTCTGTGCAGTAGCGAGTGAGGGGGCGTGTCCTAGCCTTATTTTTTTATGTTCTGTTATTTACCTTTTGAATGGTGACATTTATATTGTGATCTCTTATTGACTATAATAAAAAGGCCTTCTGTATATTTCAAGATCTTGACTGTTTTCTGTACTTTTTAAAATATAGTTAAATATTTGATAGCTTTATTTCTATAAACGATGCACCCTTTGCTAGATGAAAGGTATGGAAATTTAAAATTCCTTCTGTGATTGGCAGTGATCGGCAATCGACAGATCAAGTTTTTTGGTGATCAGTGCATCACTAACTGATACTATGTGACATATTTGACAATCGATTCTAGCCTCAATGGGATTAATACTGCCTTTAGTTTCTTTTTTAGTCTTCTTTAGTTTTAAATATAAAATTTCCTCAAATAGTTGTTTGCACTTATATACAGTATATGCATGTTCTGCGATTCTAGCCTGATTCAAAATCACCCGCCCCTAGCAGCCAAACTATACTATAGCAAAGCGCATATTATTAGGATAGCATCGGATGGTCTAGCTAAGTAAGAATACCTCAGTAGTTGAAGATGAACCCACGTTGGTTTCTGGCTGTCTGAAATCAGGCTGCACTTTCCACTTATAGATTTGATTTATCCACGTAATCACAGCCATGTAGTTTACTGTATGCTGCACGCTACTCGAGTGCACTTTCACATCCACACATATGGCAGATAACGATCAAAAACCAGTATAAAGTGAAGCCCTAATCTAGGAAATAGATTGCTATCTCCTGAAACATTGCAGGAAGTTTGTCGAAAACAGAACTCCTTCTTCTATGGGCATTTGCAGGCCTTGAAAAAAACTCCTAGGCAGGTGTAAAGTAAGGAAAGGCAAGGTAACCTGTTGTATTAAAAAAAACACAGACCAAAGATATTTCAATCAATAGAAACTGTAGTACACTCTAAAAAGTGTGACTGGGCTTAATTAATATTTACAAAATAAATACTAGTAACTATAACTTGAAAAAAATGACTGTGTGAAGTTTGGCATATCATTATGCTGATTTATTCAAATGTGAATTATCAACCAATTGAATTTTACTCATTTTTGTTTGAATAATATCAGCTGAAAATAAATGAGTACAATTTAATTATATTTTATCAGGAAGGACAACAATGTTGAATAATTAATAAATTTTACTCAATGGGGGCTCATTGGTTTCAATCGTCATACGCTTCCGCCAGAGACGTTCTACTTCCGCCCAGATATTTGCAGCACGAGGACTTTGCAGCACGAGGACTTCGAAGTTTTCTACAGCCGATGTCGACTGCCGTTGTCTCAAGGTAAGAGGCTTCAATAACAACAATTTATAGCTACTTTTCCAAGCAGTTGAACATTTATTTGGAATACCGCGAGTTACCTAACAAGTTTATTGGCAGTAGGCTGTTACTAGCGAATTTAATAGATAAGTCGCCAAGAGTGTAAAAAGTTAGCCTACACCCCTCCCCCACCGTAACACGCGGTATACAAACGCTGTTCTAAGAGGTGAGTAACACGATAACGTTATATTTGTGTAGCTATCAAAAGCGGTAAAATGACCAGCTTTTCTGCTTGGTTGGCGTCGGTTGCGGGCGGCGGCGGCAGTGACAGTGATGTGGCGCGGGTGGGGAGGGGTAATTAAACACGGCATTTTCTTGTTCGTTCTTTTTCCTGTTTGTGTTTGGGTGTGTTTTTCACTGCTAAGGGGTACAGATATCTTACCGTGCATAAATAAACATACAAGAGTTAAATAAAAAAAGTACTCGGTCACAGTAGTTGCGGTCCGTTTCCGTTGCCAAGGAAACATGAAGCTCTCGCCTGTGCGCCGTTTGGACCCGAGTGAAAGAAAAGACACGTTAAGACATCTTAATGCAACCATAGAACTTAGAAAATAAAACAAACGTCAATATTTCTTGGCAACGGAAAGCGACTTGCAGCGTTTCTCTCGTGGAATTATTTGAAGGTGTGTATGTGTTTTGATATTGACAGCATTTTTCTATGCATTTGTTTTGTGGATTTGAGTCTTTGCTCCTAATTTGTTAGGCTTTCTCATTTGTTTGCTTGTTTCAGGGTGGCTGTGTTTTAAAATATTATATTATTATAATCCAATCTTCTTATATAACTATGCAAAGGTTTAAGATACTGTCGATTATTTGGTGTTCTCTAGAATAAAAGTTCATGTAGTAAGGTAGGCCACTGTAACCAATGATTCTTGCACTTTCCTACTTGCCCTCCTGTGTGTGTGTGTGTGTGTGTGTGTGTGTGTGTGTGTGTGTGTGTGTGTGTGTGTGTGTGCAAATGAACAAATGACCATATGGTGTATATGAATAAGTGGTAACCAGTGTGGCGGTGTTATCACTGGCATACGTCTTTTTTTTTTTAAATCCCCCTCTACGAGGAACATAAAAACAAATGCTATCATTACCATTCAAACAATTATTGGCCTCGCTGTGTATACGATATCAAGTGTAAAAAATTTTAGCAAGTGTAAACTTTTATTTTTGGCTTGATTTTCATGTCCTCTGCTAAGTTTTGTGCTTAAAATATTAATTCATTCAAATGAATTAAAGCTATGCATTTCTTTCTAGGTGCATAAGGAATCTTATCATTGCTTCAAGGACCACAAAGGCCACAGGTATGTATTGCACTTACCATACAACGTGCTGTTATGCTATATGCCACATACAGTATGTTGTTAAAGCTTTGTTCACTGAAAATGTTTTCCAAAGATATGTAGTTCATGATAACATTTGTTTGTACCTACTTTTTGCGAAGATTCAGTAGATGGCAGACAAACTATATAAATGTACAAGACTGAAAAAGAACAAACTCTAAAATAAAGGGTCCTCGATTTTTACTGTCACTTTACGTTATGTAATATAGTTAATATGACCTTTTTTTCTCATTACTGTAGGTTTTTGCCTATGGGATGGCAGTGTAAAATCTGCAAGGATTTTTCTGCAACAAAAGGGAAGCTGCTGAAGCATTACAGACTACAGCACGCAACATTTGGTCGTGGACAATCTCAGCCATGTCTCTATGGTAGTTGCCCTTGCACATTCAAAACACAGAGTGCACTTCGTACACATTTGTCCAGGTACCATGCAGCTACAGAAAGTCCACAGCCAAATATTATCTCCACTTTTAAGTGTTTAGTTTGTGATGCTATTTGTTCTACTGAGAAGGACTTCTTTCAGCATATTGGAAATCATCTGAAAGGCCACGAAACTGTCTTTTGTGTATTTGAAGGGTGCAATTTTCGGACAAATATTTACAATACATTTCTGAAACACAAAAGCAGAAGACATCAACCTTATTCTTTAAATGATTTTAAGCAAGCTGTGTATGAAACACACTTAAATCAAACTACAGACCTCTCTGATATACCAGATGACAGTGCTGATGAGGGAACAAGTTTAGATTGTGATCCCAAATGTGCATCAGACCTAGTCTTGAAAAGAATTGGTTTGCTTCTGCTGAAGCTAGAGGCTGTCTGTAATGCATCTGTGAGGTGCATTGATGCGTTGGTTGAAGATCTTCTCTTCATTTCATCTTCAGCATCTGTAGCTGTTGTTAGAAATACACTTGATTCAAAATTGAGATTAAATGAATGCACTGTAGACCAGGCCATCATTACTGACTTGGCAGAACAACTGTGCAACTACCATCCCATTAGTACAGCACTAGGAGCAGGTGGTCCTCTTAGTTCAGCTTTTAAAAGAAGAAGGTATTTTAAGGAGCATTTCCAGTGTGTTGACCCTGTCGAATATATTCTTGATATTCAAAGGAACAAGACCTTTCAGTATGTGCCCATTCTCAAAACTTTGCAGGAAATTGTGAAGAATAAAGACATTGCAGAGCAAATCTTATCAAGGTGTTTAAACAGCACTGGATATATCAAGTCAATTTTTGATGGCAAATTTTACAAGGAAAATGATTTTTATGCTGGAGAGGAAACTCGTCTCTCAATAATTCTTTATGTCGATGATTTCGAGGTCTGTAATCCTCTAGGGACATCAAAGAAAAAACATAAAATTACAGCCATTTATTGGGTTTTGGCAAATTTGCGATCAGAGTTACAATCTGAATTAACTTCGATACACCTAGCCTTACTATGTAAAGCTGTTGATGTTAAACAGTTTGAATATAAAGTTATTTTAGAACCGCTATTGAAAGATCTTTGCACTCTAGAACAGGAAGGAATTTTCATTCCCCATGCTGGAAAAACTATTAAGGGGACAGTACACTGTGTTGCAGCCGATAATCTCGGAGCTCATTCAATAAGTGGACTAGTAGAAAGTTTCAAAGGGCCATATACCTGTAGGTTTTGTCTAGGACATTCTTCCAAATACCAGACGCATGAAGTGCGAGGTGGGGCATTTCCACCTCGTACAAGGGAAGACCATAGTTTGCATGTACAAACTATCAGACAAGATTCCAGTTTAACACATTTCTTTGGTGTAAAGCGGTCATGTCCACTGACTGACAAATTAAGTCACTTTCACTTTGTCTCTGGGTACCCACCGGATATCCTGCATGATATCTTTGAAGGAATTGTTCCAAGAGAACTAGCATTGTGTATTCAGGTCTTCATTAAGAAGAAGTACTTTAATTTAACTCAAATTAACAAGTTAATTACACATTTCCCCTACAAGGATTCAGATAAACGCAATAGTCCCCAGGAAATCCCTCAAAATTGCATAAGGCACAAATCTATAGGAGGTAACGCCCATGAAAACTGGGCCTTAATACGGTTGTTGCCCCTTATTGTTGGTTCACTGATACCTGAAGGCGATTCTGCTTGGCAGGTTCTTCTGACTCTAAAAGATATTGTTGAATTGGTGGTTGCCCCTGTTCATACACCAGAGACAGTTGCATTCCTGGACTTTAAAATATCTGAACATCGTGACAGATTTTTGACAGTTTTTCCAGAAGAGACGCTGATACCCAAGCACCACTTTTTGGAGCACTACCCTAAATTGATCCAAGAATATGGGCCTCTGGTTGGTGTATGGACAATGCGCTTTGAGTCGAAGCACTCGTTTTTCAAGCAAGTTGTAAGACACTCTAGCAATTTCAGGAATGTTTTGTTGACCCTTTCGACACGACACCAGATGATGATGGCGTACCACCTGCAGACAGATGGTGGAAAGCAGGCACTGTCAGTTGCTAAAATATCTGAGGTGCCTGTAAATGTGCTGCATCCAGATATACAGGAAACCTTAAAAGAAACTACACCACTCCTGTCTACCGTGCTGTTAGCCAGGACTGTCACCTGTTATGGAACAAGATACAATGTTGGGATGATCCTTTCCTATGGTTCCACAGGCGATCTTCCTGATTTTGCTGAGATTATTCAGATTGCCATTTTGGACAATTGTGTACACTTCATTGTAAAGTTACTTACAGCCTGGTATGAAGAGCATCTAAGGTCTTTTCAGTTGGAGGAAACTGGGAAAATGGCACTTTGGGAGCAGCAGAAACTTGGCGATGTCTACCCCTTGGCTGCATACAGTGTGGGCAGAAAACGCTTGGTTACACTCAAACGTCACATCTGTTGCTCAATTTAGGTAAAATACATTATATTGAACTTAAAATATGTACTTGTACCATGTTATCTGTATTCTGGTCCATCTAAATGGGATTATAATTTTGGGCAATTTAGGGTTATAATTAGTTAATAATTTATTTATTATAATTCTAATACATATATTAAGATTCCATAATTCAAATGTCCCACTAATAAATATTAAATTGTTTGGTGTTGATTCTTACAAATAACAATATACATATATAAATTGATAAATTAAAAGGTAAAATTATTTTTGGAATATTTCATACTTTCCATATATGAATGGCTAATGGTTTCATGTCAAAATGAAATTTAAAAATATGTAAACACTCACTATTTAAACTTTTAATTCATAAAACTGAAAGGGATCCAACACATATATATCTAATGTATCCGTTACTAATATGAAAATGCAAAAAAAGTTCCATTTATTTTAAATTTTGCCAACGATTCATCATATGATGACAGAATTAAGAAATAATTGTATTTGAAAATTTACTTGCATTTCAGTCGTTAATATTCTGAGTTTGTTTTTTTCTGGTGACATTCTAGGCTCTTTTATCATTCACTGCACGTGTGGTCTAAGCATCTCCTTTTTCCTGTTCTTGTCAGTCTGGCAGAGATGGAGGAAAAACTGCGAGTAATAATTGACGACCAAATTGAGAAGTTGGTCCTTCCATCAGGAATCCCACCAACTGTAGAGGAGCTGCAAACTACAGTGAAAGAGAACTTTGGAATTTCTGAAGAGTTCAGTCTTCAGTATTTGGATTCAGAATTTGATGATTACTTCACTCTGAAAAAAACGGACCAAATTAAACACAAAGATACAATTAAGCTTGTCTATGCTGCACCGATTTTTCTTACAATGCAGCAAGTTAATAAAAGTTTGGACGGGTCATTTGGTCAACAGTCAACAGACTGTGATGCAGTATCTTATGCAGAGTCAACTGCAGAGTCAGCTGTATCAAATACAGAGTCCTCTGCCGGAACATCATCTTCACTGGACACCATTATCCTGCCGAGACGAAGCACTGAACGATGTCAGCCATGGCCAAAGCAATTCCCCATTCCACAGTTCGCATATGAGACTGAGATGTACCTTGAAAGAGCTGATGAAGACTACAGAAAAAATGGAACACTTTTGACTGCCTCAAAGGTCAAGACAGACATATTGGAGAAGCTGGCAGAAACCATATATATGTATACAGCCTATCCATCAGGTGCACAGATATGTGATGTTGCTGAGGCACTTGTCAACAAATATCCTTGTCTAAAGGAACCAGGCTCCTTCTCAGGTTACTATGGCTGGCAACAAAGCCTCAAATACAAGATGGCAAATTATCGCACCAAACTCAGAGGCTACGATATTCCTGAGGTGATGTGCAATTCCTTGAAGCGCAAGAGCCCTGCAGACCAGAAATCTGCCAAGAATGTGAAAAAACCTCGAAAGGCAGAAGTCAACTACCTCCCACCTTACCCAGCAGGAGAGGATGAGGAAAGTCAAGAACAGGAAAGGATTCAGTTACTAACTGAAGTAAGGAAAAGAGACAACAAAATAATCAAAGAAAAGATGGACAAAACCTTTGCACACCGAAGAAATGAAATTATTAACCAGTCACCCACCATAGAGGACATCAAAGCCAGATGGCCAGCTTTATTTGAGGCATCTAATGTGAGTTACATGTTATGATAATCAGAAATATTCATTTGCAATTGTGAGCGGTCAGCTACAAAATATACTAAGTTACTGTCATTTCATATATCTTGTTTTTAGGTATTGTCAAGATCAAATATGGTAACGGGTATATTGTTTGTGTCTTAGATCCAGGATGAGTTTCACAGAATTACAACAGTACACCTGGAAGCAAAATTCATGTCCAAGCTGGATGAATACTCTCCCAGGCTTCTGAACCTCTTCCACTCAAAGGGCGGGACCATGGGATTGAGGTTGAAGACTATCCTACTGAAGGTATCCTGTGTTTGGCAATGTTGTTTTTCTTATTTCAATTACTAAATCTGCAGCAGGAAATTTTAACCTTTCATCGTGTGTAAACATGTGACCATTTAATTAGTCCATTTGTAATGTTTTCACTTTGTACATTGATTATAAATAATGTGCTCTTACACTTACATTACTCTGCTCTTACCAGTGTATTTTCTGCAAAGGTGTAAACTTCTAGCTGCCACTCACCCCTATTTTTTTAGCTTCTTTAACATCAGCAATTTGTGAAATTGCCTACTTTGGTAGTCTCTCCATGAGTTAAAATGGAGTTAGTGCTATTGCCTGTCTTCTTCTACTGTAAATATTAAGGTAGAACCAGAAGCAAAGCTTATAGGGAAGCAGCTAGTTTGCCCATCATGAAATATAATATCAATTTATCTAATTTCAGGCTCCTAGCAATCCTACCATCAATGTAACCAGAGACATTGTCATCCGGTGCCTGATGGTGTACGTTGGGGAATCTGATGATAAGCTCTTTAAAGAGTATGATGTAAGTTGAAAGGTGTCTTTACATATATATATTTAGGATCATCTCTTTTAGCTGTACAATCTAAAATGTTCTTGTTTTCCTAGGATGCAGATGAAGACAATGTGGCACAGGACCTTGCTCTCCAAGGGATGAAAATCTACAGCATCCAGACCAATCTGTCAGAAGGTACAGAGGACATTGGAATCGTGATAGATGGAATAAAGGTCCTGAACGCTCTGGGTAACTTTCCGAGGGCTTGTGCCATGCTCATTGGTTTCATGTATGCGGTTAATCTCGCCTATCCCAAGGAGCTCAGGTACACTTTTGAAGCCTTCCAGAAACTTTTCCTCGAACTGGATTGTTCAAAGCTTTCCCCGAAGGTTAACAGCCTCAAGAGCAAGCTACTGGCTTGAGGGAACCCTGTACTAGAGTGCTCAGAAATTCTGTGCTGCAGTTCAATTGTTCAGGTCTTGTTCAGAAAAAATATGTTCTCCATACTCATTTGAAGGGTGTGATGTTATACTTACAACTGCCACAAGCAACTGTTTTTGTAGTTTGGTATTCCAGAAGTAATAGGAAAATAATAATTCTACATTATAACCAGGACAGTGAGAGTTGTGTCAATACAGAGCTTCTTGATGTACTATGAGTACAAGCTGTGCTGATCTGACACTGCTGCGCATTGGATTGGCCTGCCTCATATAGCAATTGCATCTATTTTTCTCCAGAAATATTTTTATCACTTTGCTTGCAGGCCACAAAGTTCCTGCCATTCTGGAAAGAAAATGTGGAAATACACATCACCTGTTTTATCTGATGTAGTTTGTGGGTCTTTAATAAGTAAATAGTTAAGTCATTGTCAGATGGTTTACTTCCAAGCATCCTCAGAATTTCAGTGTTGTAGTTATTTACTCTTTGTGTGTTAAGGAAAAACAAGTAATTTTATTTCATTTTAACTGGCTTCTGTTATGTACATATGTTGCATACTTAAATAGATGTTTATAAATTTGCACAAATTCATGATTTGAGTGCCACTTTATTTAGTCAAGTACTAATGCAAATATAGTACTAGTCAAGACAGCAAAGTTTTGATTTCTTTTAACGGTTTAAACCATATTGGCCTTAAGAATTTCAGTGTTTTGTTTACTGTCTAAAAACACATAAGACCAAACCTTGATTTGCACTTAAATGTTTTTTCACAATGCTCACAAGTGATGGGCAGAGGTCATAGGTTATTTTACACTGAAGGAATTTCTAGATATCTCAACTATTTACATAATAGATTGCTGGCATGTATATCCCTACTGTATGCATTGTTCTTTTTCAGCCTTGCTCCCTATTCTATATTATATGTTTGTATTTGGGCATTTTAACAAAAAGAACATTTTGTAAAATGTTGAAAATATATGTGGAAAGTTTTACTAATAAATTGTTAAACTGTTAAATGTTTTCCGACATTGTCAACTGACTTGTAAATTCTTGGAACAAGAAGGCACCGTATTAAGTAGAATAAACTTAAAAAAATTGTGGCAACAAAGTGACAATCAATAATATTAAATAGATTTTAAGTAATGTGGTACCAGTTATAAGTTGATATAATTGATTTAATTTATTAAATTCAAATCATTCTTATCCAGACATTTAGAAGGATAGCCTTAATTCCACCCACAAAATTAGTAAATATAAATCAATATCATCCAGATATTTAGTAAATAGAAATCAATTTCTTCCAGATAATAAGTAAATATAAATGAATGTAACTTAATTAATTAGTAAATGTAATTGCCTTTTTACAGATATTTAGTAAATCTAAAATACTTTTTCTCAGATATCTAGTAAATATTATTCAGTAATCACTTTGAAACTGATTTGGATTTACTCAACATTTGCCATATTATTAGTAAATCCTAAATATTTCAGCCAATGATTTCATTAATTTTTATTTAATACTTTTGTTTAAGTTTAATTAATTAAATCAATAGTTTTTAATCAAAGTCGAACAATTAAAATCTATTCAATTATATTAAGTGTCACTTTGTTGCCATAATTTTTTTAAGTAGACAATGGTCAAAATTTTTACAGTGTACATACTCATTTTCACAGAGAAGCAGATCAGCATACTTTACCATTTCATGCCAACAGGAAAGGATTCAATATGCGTGACGCAGGACATCAAACAGACAAATATAGATCAAAATGTTTTTCCTGCTTTCCTTCCTGGAGATCTTCCTGGAGATCCTCCTTCAACACTGTTTTCAATTTCTACTAATTGTTTCCAGCTGTGGGAGAACAGTGTACATCAACAGCAGAGTCGAACTGGACCCTGTTAAGTACACATACAGTCTGGTTTGAGTAAGCTTAATTTTGTCATTTTTCCTGTGAGAACACAAACTCCAGACGTGCTTATGTAAGATAGAACTGGGACATGTGGCTGCGTGTAAACTCAAAGATGGAGCAGGGTCTCTTCCTTGCTTACCGACCCCAGTGGTGCTCAGAAGCTGTGTGCTCAGTGGCTCCATGTGTGGCCAAAAGCTATATTGCAGCGTCACTATTTTATAATTTTATTATTTGATTAGAAAAGCATTTTCAATAAAGTCATTTTACAACTCTTTAGTGTTGGTAAAAAAAAAACAACTCATCTAAAACCAAAGGAATGCAGAGAATAAGAACTCACCAATTAATGGACCTGTTGGAGGAGACCCATTACAAACCATTACATTACATTAACCCATTACAGACTAGATCAGAAGTTTCCATGCATATATTTATATTCGATGAGTCACTAACAATCATGTTACGTATTTATTTTTTTCCATTTTGCACTTTTTGCTTTGCAGAAAATATAATTTGAAAACGCTATTATCGTTTGCACAAATCTGCCCATTAACAAAAACCTATTTATCCCATGTACAATTTTTTCAGGGATTTTTCTAGAGACTTGAATAATTAAATCGATGTATACACGTCAGGGTTGAAAGTTATAATAATTTAAATAAAATGGCCTCTTTCTGGGAGGGCTTGTCTTCTCCCTGTTCTCAGGAGGAAGGGGCAGGAAGTGGATGACGTCACATGACAGGAAGCACTTCATTTTTTTTTTGCTTAAAACCTCTTGTCTACTATCATGTCAGAAGATAAAAAAGGCTGTATGAGTAACAGTAGAGTATGAAATGACAGTCATAGACCGAAAGGCCCATAGGTTTAAATGGGTGAACAGTCAGAAATGGAAAAGCAAAGACAACATCTTAAGTACACCCTGGAAAACAAAACCATATCACTCGAGACCTCAAATCAAGACTACAAATCTTCAACTCAAATGTCAAATCCACTCTACTATATGCATCAGAAGCCTGGAACATAATCACCAACATACTCTACAAAGTAAATGCCAACCTATGAGAACTCACCAAGCAAGAACCAATAGAAAACCAAACCAGGAGGAGCAAATGGAAGTGGAGCACACTCAGTAGAAATAACAAATCGATTGCAACACATGCTCTAACATGGAACCCGCAGGACAGGAGGAAGAGAGGGACCGCAGAGCAGGAGATGAAGGCGAAAGTGATGTCATGGCGACAATTGGATCGGAAGGCACAGGACCAAACAGGATGGAGGGGTTTCATCAATGGCCTCTGTTCCTCCGGGAATTTAAAGGCCTAAGTAAAACAACATGTATGCAATCCTGTGTGGACAGTTGTCAACACTGTAAAAAAAAAAAAAAAAAAAGTGGATACAGTTGCAGCTGTTGTGGCTATGAATCAATATACATTTGATTTCTTTTCCTTTTCAAATATTTACATTTTCAGGCTTGGTTGAAAACACACAGCTATCCTGTGTCAAATAATTTCCTGCCCCTCTGCCAGCCTTGCCTTACTACTGAGGAGTTTGGAAAGCCAGTTTTTTCCCGGTGCAGTGCAGCAGTAACGTACATACCATACTTTTCTCTTCCATGTAGAATCTAATTCACGTCGCGGCTGAGCTGCCGAGTCACTTTGATGCCACACTCCCCCTCTTTGTTGGCCCTTGCCCCTTTTCCCACTTGCCCTTTCACCTCTGTTCCCCTTCTATCTTTTCCCCTCCTCTCTGCCATTCCACTCCTCACATCTCTGTTTATGCCTGTTGTTAGGTCTGTCACCATGGCGACCAATCCGGGCCCTCAGACCAACGTCTGGGCTCGCTGGAGAGAAAGAGTGGAAACGAAGTGGAGTGAGAGAAAGAGAGCGAGAGAGAGAGAGAGGGAATGCCAGAGAGAGAGAAAGAAAGAAAGAAAGAAAGAAAGAAAGAAAGAAAGAAAGAAAGAAAGAAAGAAAGAAAGAAAGAAAGAAAGAAAGAAAGAAAGAAAGAAAGAAAGAAAGAAAGAAAGAAAGAAAGAAAGAAAGAAAGAAAGAAAGAGAAACCAAATCCAAAACACTCTCCAGACATGGCAGTGAAAAATACATCTGTCTGGGAAAAACGAGTCCAGTTCTCCAGCTTTAATTATCTTTTAAGACACACACGGGGGAATAGGAGTCCAAAATGTTGGAATAAGGGAGAGAGGCCAGGAGATTCATGCTGCACATTCCTGCTTCTTCTTCTTCTTCTTCTTCTTCTTCTTCTATTTCAGTGAACAAACAAGAAAGAGATAAAGAGAGAAGTCCTCAAGAAAAAAGAAAGCCTTATTAAAGATGCAGGGAGGGACAGGGCAAATAAAAGAGCGCGTGAGAGACATCCACAGTAAAAAAAAAAAAAAAAAAAAGGAGGAGGGGGGATTTCAATATCATCCTCCACCAGTTCGAGATGAGACGAGCCTTAAATGAACCTGCTGTGCATAGCAGCATCTGTTTGCCAGAGAGCAACCGAGGCCTCCACCCTAGACCAGACCAACACTGAGATCATTGTTGTTCCACAGCGCTCGCTGGGCTCCAGCAGCAGGGATCCACTGTGGTAGGTCCTCGCTAGGATTTAACTGTATTTTCCAATGTGATTTCTGCTGTATGAGATAATACTGGGGAGTATAATGGGCTGACAGGAAACAAGTGATATAGTAGAATAATTCCAGAAATCTTTGAAAACAAAGGCTAATATTCTTACATGACAGCCAGAATCTGTGTGTGTTCATTTCATTTCATTTCTGGGCCTTTAAAAACAAAGGTTTATGAGACTTCAAGTCATCGGTGACCATGTCATGAAAGTAAAAACAGATTCATCAAATCTTTGCAGGTGGTCCAGTGGCTTTTTACGTAGTTTAGTTAAATAGAAATAAGAAATGCATCATCATATTAGTTAGGACAACGCCACAAACCTAGCAAGTGAATAAAAAGTAACTTTTGAAACTGAGCAGTAATGGAAAAATAGGAATAAGAATAATAAAGATGGACAAATGGAAAAATGATATAATAATGATTACTGTTTTAGTGCAAAGTCATATTTGATTTAAAACAGTATCCTCTGGCTGCCAGTCATATCCCTCAGATGTTGATTCCCCCCTTTTTCATTCCTGTTAATGAGAAGCATCTTACATTCTGCATTCTGTCTCTGTCAGAAATGTTGTCTGACATTACTGGTTCTTTAAAAAACTCGATTCATCCACAGTTGAATAAGAGCGAACAGCAGCAAAACAGCTGGACAAGCTAACAAGGAAAACATGCAGGCGGCAAACCCATATTTATAAAAAAGGTGAGCTGTGGTTACATTATTAAGTGCTGTGGGTGTAATGTTAATGCTACTTTAGCTGTCGCCTGTGTCTCCTGTTTCAGGAGAATTTCAGGATGAATGTCGATTGTCAACGGTTTTAATCCTGTTTACTATATGAATTATTCACAGAAAAAAAGAAAACAGGTTTTACAACGTTTTAGATGTGCAGATAAACCTAGTTGACGATCATTGTTTTAGTGAACCGGTGAGTGACTGATGCCCGGTGTGTACGTTTTCAGAACTAAACTCGAAATACTAAATAAAAACTCTAACTCTAAAGTCCAAAAAAAGTCTCTTGTGCAGATATAACAATGTAATACCTGCACAAGAGGATCATGTGACACTTTGTGTTTGCCGCTACCAAGCGGTAGATGATAATATGTCAGTGCTGTGGTTGACCGCCACAATGGCGTCATCCTCTTCACCCTTCACCAAAGAGTATATACACCCATGATAATGATCATCTGTTTGCTTTGTTCAGTGTTTTTACTGGTTGTAATCGACGGATCTGTTTGTTTTGCAAAGAGACAAAAACCTCCTGAACGATGAACACTGAAAGAATCCTAACCAGGAGAAGTCAACTGGGCAATGAAAACAACATCTCCCAGGATGCAACACGACTTAATTATGTCTTAATTACTTTAACTGAGACTGCTAGCTGCAGAAAAACACATTTTGTGTGTGTAAGTGTTGCTTAATTAGTTACTTAATTACTTTTGACCAGTCCTGGCTGGTTTATAGCAGTACATTCTATTCCTGTTTTCTGTCTTCCATTACACTGGTGGAATTATGTAGCTGTAACTCTGTTCCAGTCCCCGACACACACGTTGTGCTCCGCATTGCATGAGAGACTGTCATGTTATTTTTATTTGTGTTCCGATGACTCACCGAAGATTTGCTGTCGGATATTCAATAACGCAGGATTTCAAACATTGTCATGTCTCAGACATCTCGGGTTACCACAAGTGTCGATAGGAATTAACTTCATCCTCTTTATTTTCTCCATCTCATCACATCTGCCCACCTCTTGTTCTCCATCCCTCTGGTCCGGAAACGTGGTCCAGCCTTCTCCTTTGATTTCATCCCATCATACATTCTCTCATCCTGGCATAATTTGAAACATAGAACTCATCTCGTCATGTAAAGGTTCGCCCCCATTTTTTTTTTCCCACGCTACATTTCATGCCTCTTACTCAACTATTAAGAAACCAAAAGCAGCAGGATATGTTTCACTCAGTCCGTCTGATGTTGGGATGATGTGACCTTTAAAAGTCTGTCTCAGCTGCACATTGTATAAAAATGTTGCTCTTTATTAGGGGAGGAAATGTAATAATAATAATAATAATAATAACAATAATAATAATAATAATAATAATAATAATAATAATAATAATAATAATAATAATAATAATAATAATAATAATAATAATAATAATAATAATAATAATGAGTTTATTGTATAGCACTTCTCCAAACCAATGTTACAAAGTGGTTTACACAACATAAATAAAACAACAAGAACAAGAATAAAAATGCATGGCAGAAAATCATAAAACAGACATAAAATGTAGAATAACCATTAGAAAAATACTAAGGAATACAACCAATGATAGTTCAGTATAAAAATTGATGGGATAGTTTGATGAAATCAAAAGTTACAGTGACAGCTATAGTAGTTTATAGTGAAGTAAAGGGAGTTTTGTGAAGTACAAGTATAGTTCAGTACTTGAATAAATGTCCTTAGTTACTTTCCAGCAGCAGATACATTGCCAGAAGATAATTAGAGCAGAAACAACAATAAAATGGAAAAAGAATGAAGAGCGATAAAGGAGATAAAAACATGTGGAGAACACACTTCCATGGCTTTTATAGCCTTAGCTGGGTTTCCCCTAACCTATCAAAGCATTAAATTATCTTCGCCCTATCTGATAACACTTCAAATATGTGTTTGCGAAACAAGGCTTCGTTTGTTATCTCTGACTGTGACTCATGGGCTTGTACGCTTATGGCGGGTGTCTGCAGCTTTTGGGAGTTTCTGCAGACTCGAATGAAACCTGGGCCCTGACCAGCTGTGGATCCTGCAACAAGACGGTTATATAACTGCAGCAGTGTTGACAAAGAAGGGTTTGATGCGTTTCTCGCAGGTTGGACATTTTCTGGCGCCAATAACTCAGGGAGAGCAGGAAGAGGAGGAAGAAAACGGGGCTGTTAGTATGAGTGATTCTCCACTTGTACTTGTTTCCCTCTAAACTATAGATTATACAGAACCTGTCAGCGGTATAGATGCGGACGCTTCCATTCTATTTGAAGAAAACACACTTTGAGCATAGGGATATTTGTATATATTTATTTGTATCTCCTCCTGGGGTACACACACCATTCATTACCGTTTGGGGTCACACAGACATTGACAAGGTTAAAAATAATGATTTGTATTATGAGATAATCATTTTTTTTCTTTAAACTTTGCATTTGTCAAAGGAATGTCAGTTGTATATCTTCTCTAACCAGCTAAACTGTTTTCAGCTGCGCTATCATGATTGCACAAGGGTTTTCTAATCATCCATTAGCATTCTGACGCAATGAGCAAACACATTGTACCATTAGAACACTGGAGTGATAGTTGCTGGAAATGGGCCTCTATACACCTATGTAGATATTACACCAAAAAACAGACATTTGCAGCTAGAATAGTCATTTACCACATTAGCAAAGTATAGAGTGTATTTCTTCTTAATGAAGAAAGTTATCTTCATTGAAAAAACAGTGCTGGGGTGTATCTCTGCCTCTCGCCTGTAATGCGCTGGGATTGGCTCCAGCAGACCCCCGTGACCCTAATGAGGAATACGCAGATATAGAAATGTCTGACTGACAATTAACCTAAGGAATTTTTTGAACAATGTGCGGAAGTTGGGGAACCCAGAGAAAACACAGACACATGGAGGACATGTAAACTTCACACAGAAAGGTCGCAGCCCAATTACTTGAACCTGCGACTTTCTCCCTGTGAGGCAACAGCACTACCCACTGCACCGCCGTGCCGCCTCGGCGTCATATAATCAGAATAAATTGCACATGCACTGCAAAGATCATAAAGCTCCCCCCTCAAAGGAAACCATGACTAACTACGATTTATTGCACCTACAGCTGTAGCACGAGTGAGGATTTTCCAGAAATACGTGCTGTGAGGCTACATTTAAACCCAGTAATATTTACCTGCCAGTGCAAATATACAATTTGATATTTACCTGGAAGCGCGTTTCCATTAAAGTGGCAATAATGATGGTAAAACACACCCTTGACTGTAATATTGCAATTACAGTCACCAATAAAATGGGAGTTATAATCTATTTCTATTTCCATATCAGTTTAATGAAAAGAGTCCATCTTTATTTTGAATGGCAATGAAAATAATAAAAAATCCCTGGTATATACCAGGTATAGCGTAATATATCTTGATCCCGTCCAGTTGTACAATTGAGCTGCTGCCCCTCAAAAGGTCTGTGTGGGTCCCTGCTGAGCATAAGATACATACACTTTGAATGATAGTGCAGATTGCTGGTATGGTTCCAAACTGCTGATAATGTACAGTAGTGAGTGGAATGCTGCAGGGAACAAAGCTCTCACTGTGTGGCAGGGACATATCTTCTCTATCTGCCTCTGTGGTTGAGAAATATTCTCCGTCTGTCGTCCATAAAGCCTTCGCAGTCTTACAGAATGGAATAACGCAGTACAAGCGAGCGTGCATATGCACCGTGCACGCACACACACATACGCACACACTAGCAAACGCGTGCACACACTATGATTCCATTAAACGTGCACTCGGCTGCAAAGAAATCCCTGCTCATGTTTTCTACATTCACAGAGCGTCCTTCTTTTCATGGCTCTTTTATTCGGTTGAAATGCCACAGTGTGTGAGCCGTAGGGGTCGCGTGGCTGGGGAGGACAGGGGTGATGGTGAGCAGGGTCAAAGGTCAACAGAGTCAGAAGAAGAAGCCGATTGTCCAGAGGGACAGTGGTCCTGAACATGGAGAATGAGTGAGTAGGTGGTGAGGCCAGCGGAGAGGCACATAGGTCAGTGACCAGATGAGCACAGCCAGCGCAGCTTTGTGCCGTCACATTGTTCCTTACACACACACACTCACTCACACACTCCATCGTTCCACGCATTTTTTTTTTTCCTTTTCACTTTTTTTTTTTTTCCAATTATGAAAAAGGAACACGCTGACAACATCAAAGAGGAAAAATTGACAGCGAGCTCCCACGGCAAATCTGTCATCTCGCTGTTTTCATCATGTTCATGTTTATTTATTCTCCTTCTCCCACTCTGAAATAAGTTCTAAACAATCTCACCTAGAAATGTGTTACACAGCTTATTATATGACACAAAAACTGTTGTTTTGTGTTTTAGGAAGGACACAAAACAGGAACATATGTAAATGCATGGACATGCAGCTGGATGCAGTCTGGAAATAGGAGGTTTAAAGACTCCTGAAGTTTTCTTTGGTCAATGATAAAAGTAAAAAAAAAAATAAAAAAGCACGATGTTACTTGGAGAGGTTCATGTTGCAGATTTCAATCACACATCAACATCACCACCTACAGGCAGCTCTTAATCAACACATCTGAGTATCAAAGATTCCACTGTGGCAATGGCTGATACAGTTTCGCATTATGCAGGTGGTCAGTTAATCAATACTTTGGAAGACTGTTGACAGTTAAAATTTACAAAGAGAAAGAAAAAACTGACATCTGATGTTTTTGACGACAGAAAATCTGTTGCAAAAAGTCCCTGCTCAGGATTTTACACACACTTTCACTTATGCTGTAATTTGGATTGACTGCCTCATATTTTTTTATTTCTCACTGGCAGAATTGTGCTTATACAGTTTCACCAGCAGCTGTGGGGGGGGGGGGGTCCCTCTGTTCTGTTTGTGCATTGCATTGTGGGACAGCGCCCGGAAATGGAAAGTAAAATGCAATTCAATATTATACTTAAAGGTACAGATTCTGACGAGGCTGCAAATAGCAAACAACTGAGTAGGAGAACCTAAAGTGGCTCCAGTCTCCGGAGCTGTTGTTTGATTTGTCCTTTCTGGGCTACTGTAGAAACATGGAGAGGTTGAAAAGAAATAGTAATTGGCGGTTTGTGGTATTATTTTATGTGGTATTTATTACAAATTAGTGTCTATTCAGGGGTGATAGGCACTACATGCCATGTCTTTTTTAGGTTTTCAGGTCTTTCCTTTTGTCATATATTATTATTATTATTATAATTATTAAATAAAGCGATTTGATTATCACATCCCCTCCCAAAAGTCCTTGTTTTTCTACACACATTCTGGTCACACCTCTGGGTGCAAACATGGTGAGACCTGCTCCCCATGTTGAAAAAAATCTATGGTTATGAAAACCAGAAGAAATCCTATTTTGATTGAATTCTAAACTAATGAAAACACATTCATATATTACATTTCTGCCAGGTCTTTTCTGCTTAGATGCTGCTAAATGTGACAAACTAAACTTAGTTTGTGGAATTTGGACTATTATTTATGCTTCTTTATAGCTCATGCTACTTATACAAGTATATACTTGGCAGTAGATTAGGATTTTATTATATCTGTATTATTAAATATCATTTCAGTATGTTTGTCTTGACTAGCTACAACATTAAAACACTGTACTGACACCAGTAATACAGTAATATGATAAAACACTCTAAGATAACACTCTAAAAGGGGTCATTCACCTTTAAGCGCATTCTGTTGTCAACACCTCTGTACTTTTACTTAAATATCAGTACTTCTCCTTCCTCTACTACTGACAGTTCACATCTGCAGCAGCACACTGAATGATCAAGCATCCCTTTTCACTGAAGACATGTTGATATGAGCTGTATTCAGCTGCTTCGGTTTCAGGCTTACTGAGCAAAATAAAAAGAAAGGTGCCATCGTCCAACTCATTAGTTTCTGCTGTTGCTGTGAGAAAGGCGTCTTTGAGTAGGGCAGCACACAGCTCCACAGAGGCAGTGAAGTAGAGCACAGCTCAGTGGATCGTGTGTCCAAACAGGAAATTATAGCAGAAAGAACCTTTTTTTTTTCCCCCCCTCAGCCAGTTCTCACTCTCACACTGCATCCTCTTTCGCCGACCTGACCTCCAGCCGTACCTGCCAGGCTCGTGAAACGCACAATGTCGGCGGGAACAGAGATAGAAAAAAATCAAATCCACAGGAAACCATGTCGAACACAAGAGGGCACCATGAACCTTCTGCAGGAACCGGTGAAAAGCGTGCAGGCCAGAACTGTGGGAGAAGCCGACGCTTTATGACACTGTAATAACCCGAATTTAACCTGTCTTTTCTCCTGTCAGTTCACACGATCCGGTTTCACTGAACATGGAAAGGATCCTGGAGGGAAACCGAGGCTGCAGCTAGAGATGAGGAATAGGGATTAAAAGATAAATGCAAGATTATTATTAATATTATTATTTTTAACCCATAACCAACAACCACCACCGCTCTTTTTCTGCTCAAACTCATATTTATGTTCTTCAACTGCTGGTATGTGAAATGTTGAGCCAAAGAAAGAAAGCTCAGATATATAACCTATAATTTACGTATATAACAATGATGAATATTTGTCTTGTATGAATATATGTTGGTGCATATGAAAACTCTCTCTCTCTCTCTCTCCAGACCCACCACCCTCACCCACCGGACCCACTGTGCAGCGGGTGCTGCATCAATGCTTTAAAGATTTTTGGGGCATTTTTTTATTCATTTATTCATTAATATGACTTTGCTTTTTTCCTTTTAACCCTGAAATAGTGCAGTTTGCATTAGTATTATTACATAGTGTCTCCAATTGTAAGCATATGCAAATTGTGCAATCCACTGGATATATAAAAGTATCTATCTATCTATCTATCTATCTATCTATCTATCTATCTATCTATCTATCTATCTATCTATCTATCTATCTATCTATCTATCATTATACATACATGCTCAATATGTTCACGTCATGGATGACAACATAATAATAATGAAAGCCATTCAGTCCTTAATGGAGCCCAGTAAACATCTGGCAGTTACTGGCAACCACATTTATCTCATAGGAATAAAAAGAAACACCTTTCTCAGGACTGAAACACGTAGATGTGAAGGCACGGCATCATGTTTATTCCCCACAATAAAGCACTTCACCCGTTTTTCATACAAATTTGGTTAGAATTCCTCCTGCAGCTGGAAAACGATTGACACTATCTGCATACTTTACCCTCCAAAAAAAAAAAAAAAAAGATGCGGTGTGTGAGTCGTGTTTGGAGACGGCGTGGGTCGGTTTTATTCCCCGCTGTGTCAAGGTCTGTCTCCAGTTCTCTGGCAGCTTGGGAGAAAACGTTATTATGTAGGCTAGAGGGGGACGACTCGTCTCGGATTTCACTCCTTGTGACCGCGTTCCTCCTTTTTAAACGCTGGTGCAGCGGGGCTTCTTGCAGCACGGGCTTTTGCTTTGAAAACGCAGCTCCACGCAGACGCGTGGAAGCGGCGCGTTCCCACGGGGGGAGGCTGCGGGACGCCTCACCTGACGGACAGGTGACCTGCGTCACACATCACTGTGGGAACTTTTGTTTTGCTTGTTTGTTTGTTTTTTGCAAAGTAAAGTTGCGCGCGCCTGCAACTTTCAGGACCACCGGCTGTCCAGTGCGCGTGCACGTGTGTGTGTGTATCCATCAACCGATGCGCGCGCGATAAATGACTCCTTTAAAGAGGCTGGAGTGGAATGCACTCGACCAGGGATATGAACCATGGTAAGACTCTTTTCCTGCTCTAGTTTTTTTTTTTGTATGAGAAGTGCTGAGCAGGCAAATCCTGGACGTGTAGATGCTGTTTTATACATTTTTTTTGTTAACATCTGGCTATATGTTGTTGTATAGGTCTAAATATATATATAAAATGCACAAAGACAACGCCACCATTCATTGATGGATGCTGTTGTTGTTTATTACAACAGGATGCAGCCTTACAGCTGTTAATATCTGAGCAGACTATATCAATCAATCCTGATACAACTGTGTTATCCCCCTAAAGCCACATCCAAGCTTATGATCCAGCACATTCACAACTGTTGACAGGCTCAGTCGCTGCTGCTGTGTCCTGGAAGCAGGATGGACCAAGCTGTTTATGTTGTGGTGTGGTGATTTGGAAAAATAAAAGGGTGTCTGGACCGATGAGTCTGTTTTATGGCTGAAAGGATTAGACCACTTAAGCGGTCAAATTGTTTCATTTTCCGAGAGCGAACGACAAATATTTTCTGGTCACAGCTTCTGAAATGTGAAGATTTGCTGCTTTTTTTTCTCCTCTCCCGTTGTTTGACTTATATTGAATTCTTTTTTTTATTTGGTTTGTTGGTCAGAAAAAAAATCTGATAACTCTGAGCTGTGGGATATTGGAAATATTTCAGTAGTTGCTGATATTTTTACAGATCATATTGACTTATCGATTAATAAAGAATATATTGGGATGGATTTATTTGTCTATTTGTCAGTCAGTCTGTTCCGAAAATGAAAGGAAAAGCTCTCACACCATGAGGATGACAGTGTTGCCTGATATTTGCATTCTGCCTGCTTGTTTGTAAAGGGCTGGAATTTGAACGAAGCTTGGTTAACAAGTGAAAGCGGTGTTTTCCTTT
Source organism: Lepturacanthus savala (assembly GCA_030544235.1). Taxonomy (NCBI): domain Eukaryota; kingdom Metazoa; phylum Chordata; class Actinopteri; order Scombriformes; family Trichiuridae; genus Lepturacanthus; species Lepturacanthus savala. The sequence continues at coordinate 13,745,226 of CM060467.1, forward strand.
CCTATCTTGTGAAGGGTAATCATCCGTCTTTTCACCAAGTCCCCTATAGTCTCACATTTCAAATTGGTTCCATATGCAAACCGGCTCCTGGTATGAGCTGCCACATGGAAACCGAGAGGGGAAACTCTGCCCGTTCTTCTCCTCTCATCTGTGTGTTTTCCTGAATGGAATGGAATTTAAATCATGTGACTAAGTTGATTTAGGTCATTGTAGGATTCAGTGAAGTTAACAGATGAACCTGATTGCAGATGTTTTGGGCGTTAAAGTGCTCTCCCCCCCCCTCCCCTTTCAGGTTTCTAACACGTGGAAGGAAAGAAAAAAAAAATCACAGTGCAGTCCCCTTCAGGGCCGGAAGGGCTGGAATCCAGCGCCGGGCACACAAAAACCCTCCAGACCCGCGATATAGTCCGTCTTTGTATGTTAAACACCAGGGACTGCCCTGCTGCAGATCATTGTGTTCTCAGCTGTGCTTTCCTGTTCCTTTGCTCCACGTCAATGTGTCTGTGTGTGTGTGTGTGTGTGTGTGTGTGAGTGAGAGAGAGAGAGAGAGATAGAGCAAAAGAAAAATACAGGGTAGACAAGTTGGAACTGATTGGTGTGATTGAGTCTATATCAGGTGAGGGTGTACACATGCGCTCCTTTAAATGTTGGAAATAAGAGGAGGTTTGTGAGTGTGGTTTGGAGCTGCAGGCTGACTCAACTCTCTAACTGTTTTCTCTTTCCCTGTCTCTCCCTCACACACACACACACACACACGCACACACACATCTGAGTCAGACAGCACCAGGACCCAGAGATCCACAGCCACTCTGAAATCAGCTGTGAACTTGAGTATTGAACTTGTGGAGTGTCTTTACTTCATTGAGTACAATTTATCAGCCACTATTTCTACTGTACACACACACACACACACTTAAGGCAGCCTTTCTGCCATGAATTATGCATATTATATATGTAGAAAAGCAAACATACTTGCATTAGACCTAGTTAAATAAGCACATTTAAATAACAGGGAACGTCACCCTCATTATGAACCTGGGTTTCTGGCTGTAATTAACGATTTTACCCGGAGGCAACACACACCGGCGCAGGACGACCTTCCCGTGTGCAGCAGACCTCCCGCACACCCGCTTCCACCCCGAGCACACTCACGTATGGATCCACGCTGACACGCACGGCCAGCAGGGCCGAGCAGCCCTTTCCCCCCCCCACGCTGCATTATGAACGACCCCTGAAATCCCAGCCGCTGCCACCCAGAACTGTGCAGCCGGCTGCCAAGTGACTGGAGGGGAAACCAAAGCAGATGCCCCTCAGAGCCTTGCCCCCCGCATTAAGCCGTTAATGGCTCGGCTGGCAAATATCCTCGGTATCTTAATGTAGTCATTACTGTTTTTGCGATCTGATGAGACCTGCTCGACGGGACTTCATCTGCTTTTGGGGGAAAATCAGCTACACCAAGGAAAAAAAGCAGTAAATTGCTGTGTTTAGGTCTAAAAGGCTTTTTTTTTTTTTTCAGAACAGACATCTTGACTTGTCATAGCAGAAAAAAGTAACTAATGACTCCGTTGATGGCTCCGACTACAGTGATTTTTCCTTGTGATTCATGATAGTGAGTGAGAATATACAGTACCTGAGGCCCTCGGAGCTGTCTGATCTAAATGGATTGCTGTCATTATAATTAATGCTGTAATTACACCTGCGCTTTCCTTGCAATAAAATGCCAACATATCTACCGTGAGTCACGTCTATACTGTGACATTTGCCTTGTCAAACGCCTCGCTGCATCTATCATTAAGACCTCATTCGCACCCGCTATTAACCTCTAATCAACGTCTGGATATCTCATCTGAATAATCGGAATAGGGAAAAACACGTTATAAGTGAAGGTGTAAATATGTGCAGAATGGATTGTGACCGGACAACACGGTTGTGGTTATTGACCGTATTTCAATAAGGTTTAAAGGTTATCTGTTACAGGGTCATCAAAGCTGCCACGTTATAAAAAAAGCTACAAGGTCACTTAGGAGGAATAAGTAGAGTCCTTCCACTTTCTGCTACTGTGCTGCTGCAAAGGTGAGAGAAAGGTTATGTCAAGACCAGGCTTGGGCCTGAACACAAATGCAAGGCAAAGGCAATCTGTTAATGATTAAGTAGCAACCAAAACCACTCGAATGAGGAAACAACAAAAGGGGAAGACAATGTATTAAATTAACACTATTCTATGACCTAAAACTCTTATTAGCAAAGAAATACTGAACCTGACTTGACGTGACTTGAAGAGAGGCACGGGTTGGCGAAGGTGCATAGACTAAACACGGCAAGATGAAACTGAACAGGACAAGGTGAGACAGACTATATACACACAAGGTAACAGCAAACAGGTGGAAACAATCAGGGCACCACAAAAGGACGGAGCGATTTACCTGAAATGAGAGAAGGATCTCAAAATAAAACAGGAAGTCATGAGTCAGAGACAGTTTTTGGATGTGACAAGTTTTCCGTTCTCCGGGATTATTTTATTTATTAGAAGTAACATTAGCCAAGTTTTTTTCATGTTTCCCTTTTTTTTAATCAAGGGTTAATGAACAACAGGGAGATGGGATCGACTGATTCGTGATATTGAAAATATTCAGCATACTTGACCAGCTGCCTCTGTAATTTCCTGCTAATCCCATAATATGCATTTCTTTTTCATCTCCGGACAGAAAGAAACGTGCTTAACGGTGTAGCTGAGATGAAATAACAGTCAGGATTTGCCCAGTTGGAGCAAATTCCCAAAGATCTTTTTACTTTTCTTCTTGTAGTTGACGTTAACAACAAGCAGTAACACACCTGAATCCACTAACCAACCACTAGAGCCCTTGCTAACGACCTTCATTAGTAGAAATAGGTGTGTTATTGCTTGGTTGGATGAAAAAACCTGCTCCCACAAGCCCTCTGGGACCAGGATTGCCCACTCCCTGATATAAATGGCGGTTTTGCTCCTGGTCACTCAACCTCTACTTATGTAGAACATAAAGTAGCCTGCACCACCTTCTGACCAAACGTCGCATTGATTGCATCTATTTGTCTGCATCATTTTCCTTTTTCACATATAAGTACGATTAAAATGCTGATGTTCAGAAACACAGCAGATGTCCTCACCATGTCCTCATGTCTATACCAACGAATAATCAGAAAAAGCATCAACGGTTAATCAGTCACAGGACGTTTAATGTTATTAGAAGCTCATTTTACCAATTTAAAATGAGATTTGATGTTATCAAAGTAGGGAAAACACTGCCTACGCCCAATGATGAATTGGGTTGACTCACCGGGGCGTTCCATTAAACGGATATAGACCCTGTGGAAGTCCGTATCCATATCTTTAAGTTTATTTGACATGTTTACAATGTATGGAAGCGAATGCACCAGGAAAGATGCCTATGAAGCACATTTTCAAAAGCCAACAGGAAGATGCAAATGCGGGCTGAGGCCGCTGCGCCTTGTTACCGCCGATGTTTATGTGAATGAGTCTCCGCCGTCTCAGGCTTCGCGGGTTATGGCCTTGTATAGTAATGAATCCCGGCCGGAACAACGGGCGACGGGACGCGTTTCGGCGCGGCGCAAGGCCTTCCGCCTCCCACTCGATCCGCCACCAGAGCAGCTCGGGGAGGGGACGCTCCATCTGCAGCCCTTCCCGCCGCGGAGGTGCCTCGTGTATCGCCTAACTTCTCATAATGTGCAGCATTGTTTTTTTTTTTTATTTTTTTTTTTAAACAAAGGGGTGGGCGGCGAGAGGGAAAGGTTGGAAGGAGGTAGAGAGAGGGCGTAAACAAAATGACACATAAAGGATGGAACCAAGCAGTGTTTAGAGTCAGCAGAGGTCTTTATAGTGGACGTGTTATAACAGCTCGGTGCTAAAAACCATTTACTTCATGATGCCTGATGGGTTTTAACCGACTGCGAGTCCCTCAGAGCATTTCAAGAGAGAGAGAATGCCTTGTAAAACCACACTGCTGAGCAAGAATGTCACTCTTTCTTTCTTTTTCTGTCTTTTACTCTCAGGCACAGAGAGATACCAGCACTCTGTGTGTGTGTGTGTGTGTGTGTGTGTGTGTGTGTGCCCGTCTGCAGCTTGTTTGTGAAAAGAAACAACCGGGTTGGCCAGTATGTTGTAAAAGAAAAAAAAAGAAGACATCTGTAAGGATTTGTGTCTGCAGATGACTGTGTGGCAGTGAAATCCCTACAAAGTCAAAGGAGGACAGAGTTAAAGTAATGGGAAGCACAGCCAAGGAGCAGAGGAAATTTTGAAGAGAGCGAAAAATAAAGTGATGCATAGGAAAATGAGGGGAGAAGTCTTGAAGGAAAGAACAGAGAGCGAGAAGAGAGGGGAAAAAAAGGAGCAGACAAGCGGAGGTCGATGGTCTGCTGGTAAACCGTGGTAATCTCTAAATGAATATGGATTCATGTTGCTTTAATTTTACAGTTTAAAACCCCAGGAAGGACGTGACAGCTTAATTTATCTTTTATATCAAACTAGACATCACTTTATTGGCTGTTGATCTGCATCACGTGTCCATTTCCATTTTAAATCCCTCCGTTTTTCGACACATCAGATCAAATCTCGCATAGAGCTATAACATTATACTTTAAACAATATACAGCATGCAGTGTTTTCCTTGGGAAAGATTTGCATCTATTTTTTTTGTTTAATAAAACAATCTGCAATCTCACATCATTTTGTACCATTATTATCAACATATCTGTGTACAAAAAATGGTAAAGCTCAAGCAGATAATAAATAAACAACACCCAAAAAACCTAAAGACAAAGCCTCCATTTGGGACCAAATACAATCACTAGATCTACAGGAAGTGATTTAGTTCATTTTGATGCTCTCCACATACATTTTTTCATTCATTTGCCTCTTGATTAGTGTCATGGGAGGAGAAACCCTGACATGTAGATGTAGTAAAAAGCAGAAAGGCACACATCCCTATTTCTGAAACACCGGATGGGGTCAGGATACCGGCATTTACTACGAATGAGCGAGTGTAATGTCACTTCAGACAGATATTTGTTAGCTACCCACTATCTGTTTAATCAATCGTCCTGTGTTTTACCAGAAAAGTGAGCTAAGGACATATTCTTATTTACAATGACCCTCCCTGCTCACGAAGGGTTGCTACGGAAATATCAAAACATCCAGGTGAACGTTCGGTAGACACCACGTGATCCGCAGGTGAATGAAATTGAAAGAAAATGAAAGCGCAAGAAAATGTGATTGAAGTTTGATATAAAACCAGTTTTTTTTTTTATTTCAGGAGAACTTCAATAACACATTTAGAAAAAATTTTGAAATTATTTCTGACAGCAAAAGGGATTACTAAACCGTGATTTCAGTTGGAAGAAAAGGTTATTTATCTTGTTTCTTGGACGACAAAAGCAGCTGCAGTTAATGCTGACTGAGAACGGGTCAAGCAAGGCCAGTTAAGTTCCAGCCCAATAAAGCGGCAGACACTGACCCTGCTGAACTTAATAACATTACATTTCGTTTGTGACGCGCTTTTCTTCAAATCAGAGCACCAACGGCTAGAAAGCTGTCGTTAAAAGCACGCTCAAAAGATCCGAGGAGTTTCTTCGGGCAGAGTCGTCTGTGTTGCCATGATGCCTTTCGGGTTGGAGGAGAGTGGGAACATTACTTGATCCAGTAGCTATAAACTAGTACTTTCTCAGGAGAGGGACTGAAAAGTAAAAAATAAGCTTGTGTTGGTTCTGGCTGTTAGGATAAAATTCCAAGTTCCATTTAAAACACTGATGATCTTTCACCACGATAAGGTTTCTGCATTCAGCCAAGGAGGAAAATAAACTGACTAAACGTCACGTCATGAGAAATATTTATCCTCAGTCTCCTTTTGGCGAACAGCAAGGGTGTGTGCTCGGCCACAGCCCAGTTTCGGTCCGTTTCTTGTGTGTCAGCGAAATCTCAAGCCTCGGTTATCTTTTGGCCGCCGCTTCCCTCTGCAAATGTTCCTTCTCGCGCAGCACCTTCCTCTTCAGAGAATGGAATGTGCAGCGGGGAACAGATTCGACCACGTGTGCACACTCCCATCGCAGCCATATGGAGCGCGGATTGTGCCACGGAGTAATTACTTTCAGGTCTGTGATCTGATGTCTGCGCTCAGTTCGACAGATGCAGAAATGAGGAGCATTAAGCTCTGCGTCCTTTATTCCTTTGCCAAAGTCTGTTCATCCATAACAAAGCTTTTAACAAAGCTTCCTCATTTAAAGGCGAGGTAGGTTCGGCATAAAAGATGTTGTGCGATTATTTGCAGTTCATCTTTTAAGATGTAAGATGGCTTTTAAAAAATGGGTAGCAGTCAAGGGCAATGGGAAATTGTTTGTTTTTTTCCCTAAGAAAACATATTTTGATGCATGAAATATAGAAATAAAGGAGTAGGACAAACCTTTTAATGAACCATCACACAAAACATAGCAGGTTATGTTTTTACACTACAGAACAAATGTCCACACTGCATTCATGTGAAAATTAAAGACCTTATCTCGGGACGACGTAATACTATCTAGTAATTAAGGTATCAGATAATTGCAGGAAATCTGTCCTATAATTATAAGATCTTTACCTCTAATTATGGAATCTACACAGCAAAGGCAAAAGAACTGATGTATGGTTGATGTGGTCATGGAGTCAGTTGAGAGTTTCGGTGGCTGATGTCTCAGTTTCTGTGCAAATAAGTGGAATAAAGTGTGCAATTAGCCTGTTAACTGTAAGCATGTGTACGAATGAGAAGACGCCCAGGTCAAAATTCAACGCTTGCACATACATAGAAGTATCCACCAATGAGCACTTGCACAATTCTCATGCATATACACAGTATATATACATAAACACATGCATAAGTTTATATGAGTATGAGAATATGAATGAGAATGTGATCATGTAAGTATCTACCTACATTATACTATACATATCTATGCATGTATGTGCAAGTGCTTTGTACCAGTATGCATACAGTATATGTATGTATTCCATTACTTGAATGAAGGGTAGATTCTCATAAGGGTTCAGGACCATTAATGTTTGTGAAGTTTGTGGTGTTTGCTGGAATTTCCTTATCTGGATTTGACCTTTTCTGTTACAGTCACGAAGATCAGAGGCGCTGCTGTTTGAATAGCTCCGTTCCAAGTAATCGCTGCCGAGTCGGCTGATGACAGCAAACATAACGGAAACTTATTGCTTCTTTGAAATGCTTTGCAAACAGTTCCAGATCCAGATCTTATAAGTACGAGATAAAAATCTCAGTAATTACAGTTTTGACAGTTTCACAATGACATTCCACAGGATTTCAGTCCACCCTTCCAAAGTATTAAATGTAGTTATATCTAGATGATCAGGCCAAATAGCATTTTGTTCTCATTTCATACAACAATACTACATGTGAGTTGGCTGACTGAACCGTTACTATCTTGGATACGTCTTAACATTATGTTATTAAGTGACATGGGACATGAAATATGAGATGGACCCACAGTTGTTTCAACAGTCGTGTTTAGCAGTGACAACAGGATGTTTCATGTGTAGTTTAATACTAGCTCTGTCAAAGAAATAAACACTGAGTTAAGCCCCAATGTGACTTGTGTATCCAGTTACCATCTGCATCAATGTGTTCCTGCCACCGGCTACGTAGCACCAAGCTCCCATTCATCTTCAATGGGCTACATGAAGCTGCAACCTGACACCCAACACTTGTTGCTGCATGACGGCCGTGACGTGCTACTAATTAATTTTTTCATCACGCTGATGTCGACCAATCACGCGCTTTATTTTACTCTATCCGTTTACCTCTCTCTGGAAATGGAGGGGGGAAAAAAAGAGAGATCAACTCATCCACAGCTGAGCAACGCTTAAACGTCGATTCACCATCAATGTAGCGTTCAAGCGTTTTGTAGCTTTTGACGCCTGCAGTGTGAACGCACAGTAAGCACCAGTAATGACTCATGACTCAGCATCTTCTCTCGCACACTAACGGCCGGAACACACAAGATGCGAAGTGCCGCAAAGCATAATTTCCTGAGAGAGCTGGAGCCTGGCCATTAACACCAAGCAGAGTCTTTCTCTTGATTCCAGCCATTCTCTGCTGGTGTGGTCTCTCGCTCTCTCTCTCTAGTCAACTGTGATTTCAGTCCTTGCTGTAGATTTCTAAAGGCGCACCACGTTATCTGTTGCCTTCACCAATGTCAAATGGAACTGTTGTATTTGAGCTCATGTCACTGAACAGGGTTTCAATCCAAACTAAAAGATGAGTTTTTAATAATTATAATTATAAAAGGGGTTGGTTACATACTGTGAGCTGCATGGTGGTGCAACAGTAATAGAACTACCCATCCCTGTTATCTCTCAGCACTGCTGTCACTCACATGCAATATGTGCATTTGTTTAGACAAGTATGCTAATTACAGATACACATGTGGGATGTACACACGGCTTATGATCACATACACACACGCACAGATCAGCTGGTGAGCTGATGACCTGTCAGCAGGTGATTTCCAGATTGCCTGCTGTCACACTCCAATCTGACAATCTGACATTCGAGACAGCATTGGTACGCTCCAATGCTGGTAATTATTATCTTAAATAACTCAAATCTGGCCACTGAATGCACCGCTGTGTTCTCAAAAGCATGGAGTTCATTAATCGGAGGTTGATGAGAGCCCGGAGAATGAACTAAACAGTAAAACAGAGATGGGTGAAAATTCTATGCAGGTTTGGCACTAAACCTAAACCAAACCTGCAAAAATACCTACCTACATTACATAAAATATTTTTTGATCTATTGTCAATATAAAAATATTGATTAGTGCAGCTTTAATATTTTTTGGGCCAAATTTGCTAAGCTTTTAATACGTCCATTATCTCTAGATTAAAGGATATGTAAATGGAGAGTATATCAACAGAAAAGACGTTTACAGCTTGATTGATTCTTCTTCACTCTTTCGTTCTACAGACACTTGAACGTATGCCGTTTTTATCGTAGGATCCACTTTACAGCCAAAAATCTACAGGGACGACAGAACTTTCATGACATCATTTGCCTTTTTGTATAAAAAACATTTAAAAAAAAGAACAAATCTTTCTGTCACCACTGGCAGCCTGTGGCCTGGCTGAGGCTTCAGTATGGTTCAGTTCATGTCTATTAATAAACATATATAGATGTATATTACAGTAACACAGTCACACCTAAATAATTATGGCAGGCGTCCATGAACGTATTGATTTTTTTTATGCATTGATGTTTCAAAAGTCCACACATGAGGCCACAAAGGCCTGCTTCCATGACAGCCGAGGTGATAAAGAGGAAAGGTCAAAGGTGATGCATGCCTGTCCAGGTCTCAGTCTCCTAGCAGATGTTGCTTCTTCAGCTTATTCATTATCAGCCCTGCTGTCCCGGGTCGGCCCACATATCTTCTATGCAAAAGGCGTAACCCCTGTCTCCAAAGAGCCTAAGAAACATTTAACCTTCCTCACAAAGGCAAAGCGCAACCTCCCCCTCCAGCTGATTAAATCCGTGTCTTAGGTCGACTTTGTAATTTGATCCGACGTATGCTATCAGAGGAGGAGAAAGTTGCTGACAGCAGAGCGGGGATGGAGGACCGCTCCCATTTCACTGTACAGGAAGAGCAGTGTGAGTTTCCTTCTTCACAGAGAGGGTCACTGCGGAAATCGTTAGGCGCAGACTTATTCCGAACGGTGTTGGAATACACAAGTCAGTGTGCGCTATACATAGAAACACGTGGAAGCACCTACACAGCGGATTTCATACGGTACGCCCCCCCATGGTTTTACTTACCCACAAGTGTAACTGTCTAGATGCATCATTTCAAGTTGTGGGAACATTCAATTCGTGTGTGTCTTCGGTTCGTTTTACTTCAGCGAGCCGTTGATGCGTTCATCTGCTTCAGGCACGTTTGCCCTTGGGCTTCGTACAGTACATACAGCGACATTACACCCTTTCATTCTCCACCACGCTCCCTTTCATTTATTAATTCCTTGATATCACAGCTGCTTTCAAAAAGGGCCGTTGTGGGATGCAGCTGCAAAGAGGCTGCAGCCTGTGTTTTCATGCACGCGTACATTCCTGAGCTCAGGCTGCGTTATAGCCATGCGTGCCTGATGCAAACGTTGGACAGATAGGTGCAACAAAATCCATGAAAATGAGTCGGTACAAGGCAGCGGGGATGGTTGATCACCTGTGATCTTGCATTCATGGATGAATTACCTGTTATTAAATGCAACGTCTATATAAGTGTATGAATCCAACAGCATGCTGAAACCCAAAATTCAAAAAGGAAGAGTTTTCACCAACATAAAAAAATAGCTTTAGTGTTATAGATCCATATATATCGTTTTTGTTTTTTGAGGAGCCAGGTCTCTATTGGCCGTAGAGATGTCTGCCGTCTCTTGAACACAATGGAACTGGATGGCACTCGGCTTGCATTTGAAAAACACGATAGGAATGTCTCTTTCCAGAAAACATGACCTGGTTACTGAAGACAATAACACAGACTCAACTGCGCTGGAGCACAGGCCTCTCGTCCAGGAGCAGGTGTGTATATTCCTGTGGAAATAAAATAGTCCCTCACAGCGAGGCCTGTGGGTTATATTCACTAGCATCATTGCAGCCAAGGTCTCTGAAACTAGAAAAAATGTGTATTTCTGTTTTTAGGGTGATCTGTGCTTTTGATAAAAATACACACAGTTAAAGAATCTTGGCAGAAATGGCAATCTGTGTAGATTTAGATCAAAATAACTAAGGTGATGTGATTAGAGATGGTGCATGTGTACTCGCACTGAGCTTCTGAACAGTTAAAGGACTAGTTCAATGTTCTGAGGAATTTTACACTACCGTTCAAAAGTTTGGGGTCACCTAGAAATTACCTTGTTTTTGGAAGAAAAGAACTGTTATTTTTACAATAAAGATACCTTTACACTAATAATATACATTCTATACATTGCTAACGTGGTAAATGACTATTTTAGCTCCAAATGTCTGGTTTCTGGTGCAATATCTACATAGGTGTATAGAGGCCCATTTCCAGCAACTATCACTCCAGTGTTCTAATGGTCCAATGTGCTTATTACATCAGAAGACTAATGTTATAAGATTTTCTATTCATTTTCATTGACTGACATTTCATGGCCGTGTAGCTGGATATGAGGTAAGATGTGGTGTTAAGCTTGGCTTGAAGGGTTTACTTGCAAGTGGACAGACACATTGAGATGTTAATTATACTGCTAATCTCTAAACGCTTTATTGTGCCCATTGCATCTTTTTAAGCACTTCAGTCCACGTTCAGCTTTGATTGACAGCTTTTTCACACTGTGAAGAACGCAAGTTCACTGAGCCGCACCCGCAGCGCGCTGCAGCGTGAGGGGGAGGAACCCGGAGCGCGGCGTCGTCCCCTTCGCTGTGATTCACAAATTGTCTCCCTGCCAGTGCGGCGATTAAAGATTACTGAACCAAGATGAGTCTAGATCAACATTTTTATGGGGTTAGCCATTTCCTCCCCCGGCTACACCCCGTCCCGACTCTGGTTTCAAAAGATTGATCTTCTCCCCCTGCGCTCTCTCGGAAAAAGAAAGCAAATAAGTTGGGTCAGAGCGGGTTGAAAAATGTATCAAGGACAATTTGCTTTATAATTGATTATATCATTTAAATAATTTATTAAGCGAGGAGAAAAAAATCAATGGCTATAGATAATGGATGCAAAAGCCTTTCTCTTCAGTTGATTTGAAGTTCAGAGCCATACTGTGGCACAGAAGGTTCTTTTTTTTTGAAAACTGAAAACATGTTTGAACATACATGTTTTTGTGAAGCTTTATTATTATATTATTATATCCCTTATATTATTATATATGTATGTTTCATCTTTCATGTGTTTCATGTGTCGTCATCGTCGTATAGAGAATAGACGACAGAGTATAGAGAATGAATTGAATGTTCCCTACGTCTCGGTACATCAGTTTGCTTTTGTTGCATTGCTTTTGCATTTCTTTCTTGTGTGTGTTGATTTGTGCGTGTGTCTGTGCATGCGTGTGTGTATTTGTGTGTGTGGGCGTGTGTGTGTGACTGAAAGAGGCCTCTGACTGGTTTCATTAAGGTCCACTCTCAACTGACAGGCCAATGTTGACAGCTCAGGGAGGGCATGAGCACACACATACACACACGTGCACACACATACGTGCACACACACACACACACACACACACACACACACACACACAGCTTCCATTGTATCTCTTCTGATGTTTGGATGTGCTTTTGCTCTCCTTCCGTCTCCCTTTTCAACAACCATATTTCTTTTTAGGAACAAACAGCTTCTCTTCCTCTTACATATTACTACATTGTGTGCTCATTCTGGCCTACATATGTTTTAACGTCGCTATATATTACAAAGAGAGAAGTCGTTCCCATCATGTAACATTTATATACACAGCAGGGATGCATCTCTATGTTGTGAATCGCTTTATTTACATTCATTACACAGCGAATTCTTCTCGACAATTCCTGCAAAACAAGTCGAGGTTAAATTATAGGTTTGTTTGCTTATTAGTAATAAGAGGAAGAACGTAACAGAGAAAATAGCTTTTCATCATCCATCATGATAACTGCTAGGAAAATAGAACAATTCCAGCCTTTACATTACAACGTAATCCAACATTGATTTTTGCACATATTTATTTGGTCAACACAGCAGCTTTTTTAATAATTTCAAACCGGCAAACACAGGCAAATAACAGTGAGGCTTCCAGGCTCATATGAGAAATACCAGTCCTTTGGTTGTATATATATTAATGTTACATAGATTAATCTCTGCTGGTATATTGGGGACCTGGCTAACATGATAGCTTCTTCCTTCTTTTGGACATTTGAACACAATTTGTGTCCTAAAGTTAACCAGAACTCACACGAATAAATTGGCTGATTGTGGCGATTCCAAAAGTAGTGGACCTTTGAGAACCAGAGAGAAGGGTGGCTCACAAGCAGACAGAAGACAACAGCAATTTACTGATGGTCCCTAAATGCCTCGTATTAGGGATATTGATTGAAGCTGCAATTTACCAATTTTCCCTTATCACTTCACATGCAGGATCTCTGGATCTTCTATAGAAGCTACTAAAGTGTTGAGATATGTGAGGGACATTCAAAAGGACAGGCAGTGATCCATTGCTTTATATAGAGAGATATGTAAAGTATAATAAAACACAAGTGTCTCATATCCAAATTTGACCATATTCAACACTTCACTTCCTTGGGTCTCCAGCAATACACCAGAATGTGGTGATCGGTTGCCATAATATGTGAGATTCATTCCTATATTATAAGATGACTAGTGAAAATGAATGAAACTCAGACATTGTGGTTTATGTTTTTTCTATTGATTATCTGTTCTTTGTCACATTGTTCCTCCTGTTTGTCTCTCTTGTCTACAACATGACGTTCTCACATACACACACACACGCACACACACACAAACACACACATGTTACACCTGGTGCATAATTAGTAGCGAATGGATGATGCCCGTTAATGTGTCTCTCAGGAGACTGAGTGATTCTCAGATTGAATTAAACAAAACTATGTTAACTCATTATTCTCTTATCGGCTTTGATCCAGTTTATTCTTTGGAGGGATTGTTTGTCTGGGAGTGTGTATAAACACATGGATGTTTGTGTCTGTGTGTGTGTAAGTTTGCTAATTGAAGCCTGGTGGTAAACATTCTTTTCTTTTCTGTAATATATATAGATATTTATAGGCGCTTTGAGCTTCAGTTTGACCTTCAGTGTCTGTTTCTGGAGCCTATAGATCCAGCTTTTCTGTCATCAAGCAGATATACTGCAGAGCGATTTCTTAATGATAAATAAAGCTAGTGCATCACTTTGCCTTGGAGCTTTTTTTAGAAGACGTGTGGGGTGGCAAACCATAACAGCAGATAATGTTAATGTCCTATAATAAATATCTCTACAATGGCAGGCATGACTCTAATCAAGTCTAGGTGAAACCTGTTATCTGGATGCTTTAGACAATTAATGGAAATGTAGTCGGATCATAAAGGTGCAGTTAGTGATGTTTGTAGCTTAAATCTAACACTTCTCTTAACACTTTCTCTGTAATCGTCTATAATATCTTAGTGAATGCTGTTGAATTGTTGAGAATATGGCTTCTCTGAAACCACTTGTGCAACGTCTTCAGCCATTTCGAATCATCTCAACAACAAATAATCTTCATCTTCATTGAACATCTGATAGCAATGTGAACAGTGAGTCTATTGATGACTATCACATGAATAATTATTATAGATAAGGGTTACAATTAAAATAACAGTAATATACTTAGCTATTTAAGGAGTCTGTTCGTCATAGAGGGAAGGAGGCGGGTGCAGGGTGAAGGCTGCATCTGATTGGCTCAGATGTTGCTTGGACTGGGTTTGGGTGTGTGTGTCCAGTTCACTCAAAGTGCATAGGAGAGTGATACATTAGTTCACCAGGGTTACACCTATTTACCACTAACTCCAGATGATTTAAAGTGGCTATATTATGAAAAAAAATCACTTTTTAAGTGCTTGAGTGAAAATTCCTGCTCATACACAAACTGTAAGACCACCTACTTATTCTGTTGTTGTCTGGCCTCCTCTGAAGTGCTGAAACCTGGCTAAACACAACCTATTTAGAAATGTCTCCTGTTGTGACGTCACAACAGGAGTGGAAGTTAACAGTATTTGCGTTTGGGAGGGGGGGGGGGCTGCTGCATGGAAAGCAGGCTGCCTTGCTGCTACAGGTCTAAGTAGACCATAAAAGCATGCATGATTTTAGAAATAGACCACGAAAACGGGGGCAGCCTAGATCATCCCTCGATTTTAATTATTTATTTATATGAACTGACGGCTTAAACCCGAGTGATTTCGCAACCGAGGCGAGGTAGGAAGCGAGAACACGAAACGCAGTGCAAAAACATTGCAAAAAGTATGTGAGGCAGCTCCCTGCAGCTACACACCTTTTTACATAGGATATTAGACAAAAAACCTCTCCTGATAATTTCAAGAAGCAGCTGAAAACCTATTTCTAAGATCTTGTTCTTGTTGTTTTAATAGCTGTTTTATGTTATAAAATGTACTGTATATATATATATATATATGTATATAAAGTCTCCTCTTCTTCTAATTACGATTATTATTACTTCTTTACTTGCGAGCTCACACCAATCTGACTCGCGTACCCTCTTATTAAAGCTTTAAGTGTCTTTGTTCTGTCTTTCTAAGCAGACAGTTGGTTATTCCCAAACCGTTGTTCCCGGTTGTTGATGTGAAGACCTCCATCTGGTGCGTATTAGGGCCTCTGAGTTCCCTGCGTGGGAGTGTTATACTGATTTTCTGTCAGACTTAAGCACTGTGTTGTTCAGAGAACGTTTGCTTTTGTCAACTCGCTGCTCTATTGGGGGCATATCTCCTACCGTTGTTTGTCCTGTCTCTTTAAACCCGGCTGATAAAAAGCTCTCATGGACGGTGTAATGAGACAGTTTTCTGCCTCCAGACATCCCCGCCGCCCTCCTCCTCCTCCTCCTCTCCTCCTCTTTGTCCTCTCCCGAGGCGAGCTGGTTGGCTGCAGCACCTGTTGCGTGTCTCGACCTAATGCTGCATACCTCCCCTGCAGCCTTCAGCTGGGAGAGGAGGCAAGCAAGGGATATTAAACAGAAAGGAGAAGAGCTGGGGAGCTGTCAGGCAGTCAGACACCTGGCCTGGCCGGAGTGGGCGGGAGGTTATTAGGGGAAGACGTGTGTGTATACAGTATATAGCGGGTAGACCCGTGTAAGCAGCCGGCGGCCTTCGCCTGTTGTCAGAGGAGAGAGGGGAGCCAGACAAAGAGGGAGGAACTACAGACACAAATAACCTGTCAGAAAGGAAAGAAGTCGGAGAGATAAGAAGTGGAAAATGTCTTTAGCTCGCCAGTAATTGTGTCGTTCTTCTTTTTGAAAGCCAAGAGAAAATGTTATAATATCTCACTCTCTAACCTTGTGTCTTTGAAGGAAATGTAATCCTTATCGAAGCGGAGAGCAGAAAGCGCCGCGCCTGTGTGCGAGCGCGTGTGATCTCCCCCCCCTTGTGCGGAAACAAGTGTTTATTTGAAGTGGTTTTTCGACGTGTTTTTCTTCCAAAGGACTTTTACCGTTGCGGGTCAGGGTGCACGACAGCGAGAAGCTGAAACACAAGCGAACCGCTTCATGTGAGACAGACACCTCAGGTGAGCACGGCGGCGGCGGAGAGCGTGTTTGCCGTCAACAACACGCCGTCGCGTCGCCACATTCACACCAAGCTACGCCGAGTTGCACGTGCCTGGGTGCTAATTAGCGGTGATCAGCCGAGGCCAGTGCCGTCGGGAAAACAAGAGGGAGGCTTTTTAACACATCGACAGTGATAACAGCAGTGGTTTCCTCATGTTCAGACTCTGTGCGCTGCTATTTCTGATTTATAATAAAAAAACCAACCCACTAAATGAGTTTGTGTAATGTGAAAGGTACTTTTTTTTTTTTTAACCTTTGTCCCATTAACTTCTCCCTTTTTGTGAGTACATCAGTGAATACACGCATTTACAAGTAAAACCAAACAGGAGGGACACGGGTACAGATAAATAGATAAATATACCATCTGCTTAGTTGAAAGAAGCTAATTAAAATTATCATTTAAAACATACCAACGTCATAAGTTATGTTTCCATCTGCTTGTCAAGTGACTTTTAAGAGAACTTTTTGAAATCTCATGAAAAAGAAAATGCAAATTAGGTGTTTTTCAACAGGCTTGAAGAGAACACAGCGTACAGAGGATAGTTTTGAACCATCTACAAACAAAAAAAACGATCATCTATGAGAGAAAAATGGAGATTTGTCAGGAATTGGGCGAGCTGGGCTAGTGTTGATCCTGTTTCATGCTAACGGGAGACAAAGACAGAAGAAACGCTATGTAACGGGATCATACGTGACAACAGCGGCAGCAGAAACAGCCGATTGGTCATGTGAATTAAATGTTTGTTACATCACACCTATTCAACAACACCATTTTCATCTCCATTTAGCGCATGAACGCCAAACATTTTCCGCTAAATCGAGGGACT
Organism: Lepturacanthus savala; assembly: GCA_030544235.1. Classification (NCBI taxonomy): domain Eukaryota; kingdom Metazoa; phylum Chordata; class Actinopteri; order Scombriformes; family Trichiuridae; genus Lepturacanthus; species Lepturacanthus savala. The sequence goes on from CM060467.1 coordinate 13,762,396, forward strand.
TCTTTCTACTGTGACGCTTCAAAAAATTGATGGGAACATAGCGACTATAGCTGTGAACCCACCGAATATTATTACCCGATTCTTCAGTCCATCTCTACAGAACATCTTCCAGCTTTTTTTTGTTTTTTGTTTTACAGCCCCTCAGCTTTACAGACCGGGGACCATTTGGTTCGACTCTCATCAAAGTAGTTTCCAGCAGCGGAGCAGCCGCTTTCACTTAAAATGATAAACCTCCTGACTATTAAATCCAGCAGAACATTGTGGCTCTCAGTGGTGTAACAGAAATTCTTTGGCTTTCAAATAAACAAGATGTATGATTTAGATCATTTACTTTGATAAGCCCAGACATCCTGAATTTGGGGCTTTCTTTTTTTTTTTTATTTCAAACCAAAATGAAAGATTTCAACGCGCCACTTGGCTTTGTCGTCTGCTTCACATCCATTCATTTCTCCGTTGTGGTGAAGCATGAGGGAGGCGGATCATTAATGACTATCACTGGTTTAAAAAGGGGCCAAACTGACTTTTAAGTTAAAGGTGCAACATGTACTGTAGCCTGTTTTTTTAAACCATCAACAGTAAAAGGTTTTTCTCCCCAGACGCCAAACAGTTCCGGGACAAGCTCAGTAAATTGAAGTGAAAAAACATTAATAATATATAATTTAATATTTAACACTTAAAGATAAGTTATGCCTCCTATCAAAAGCTAGCTCGGATAGAAGAGCCTAACTGTGTGTGATATGGGTAAATAGATAGTTCAGAGCTGCAGCACTTTTGGGAGATTTTATATTTTTATGGAGTCAGAAACACTAAAAATACCCTTGGACAGACCTTTTTATGTATCTGAAGTAGTCTGAAGATATGTCAAACAGCGATATTAGACGATGTTGGCCCAACTGCACAGTTTCTGGGAGATCAAATAACATAATTGTGATCCCACAGGCAACCAGGAATTGACCGAAACCGAGCGAGTAAACTAAAGGGGGCGAGGGGTGCTTTATTCCAAGGTTTGCATGAGGGGAAAACCAGTGATCTACAGTTTATGATAGGCTGCTCTCGCACTAGTCGTTGTACGTCATTACAATAAAAGCAAATAAATGTGAGTTGAATGACTTGTGTGAGGCAGGAGCCCCCCCCCCCCCCCCCCCCCTGAAAAAAAAACATTTCTCCCATAACTTTCCTTTTATAATAATGATGTCACTGCTTGCTCCATTCGTGCCATCGCTCTTCGAAATCCAACCCGGTGGCGTAAAAAAGAAAATACAAAACGCAGCGAGAGGGGTCAATAAGGCGGCTGCCAAATCCTCTCGGCGATGATCTCATTTATTTAGTCTAAGTCACACAAAGTCTGACACTAAATGCTGGGATGATTCATTGACGTTAAAGTGCTCCACGTAGCACCTTTGATCGATCTGGGACTGATTAGTATTCAGCGCGTTGCCTCTGCAAAGTACTGTAGGTGACACAGTGGAAGTCGACACATATTGTGCTGTCCTGCATCAGTTCTGCACCACTGTTCACTGCAGCACGTTAAAGGCCCCACATTGTTCAATTGACCCAAGATATTGCGGTTTTAAGCAACAAAAACCTCAACTAGAGCTGCAATGATTGGTCGATTATTTGATTAGTTGCCGAATATTACATCAATTGTCAACTGTTTTGATAATCAATTAATCAATTTTTGACATTTTAAGTAGAAAATGTCCAAATTCTTTGGTTCTAGCTTCTCAAATTTGATTATTTTCTGCTTTCTTTAGTCTTCTACAATAGTAAACTGATGATGTGTGGGTTGTGGACTGAGGGTCCATTTTAGGTTGCATCTTCGTCATTGGGAAACTGATCGACTCCATTTTCCTCCATTTTATGAACCAAGCAACTTATCGATAAATAAAAATAGGTGTTAGTTGTCAACATAGTTTCACATCTCTTCTTTCAAGCTTCTTTCTGGAGCTCTAGAAAGACCAGGTTGGGTGACATCACAACTTCGTGGAGTTCCTCATGGCTCATTTCAAGGCACAGTTTCTGAATGTGGGCTGTGAGCATTTCTATGTTGATTAAACATCTTAATAACCTGGGACAATGTTTCTATATCACCTAGGTCTTCTTATAATCAAAAAGATATTAAAAATCACTTTCTGTGATAATTAGTGATTTAAGATAAACTTATTTCTTAAACATGCATTTAAGTATGACACACGCTCACATTGGAAATCTTCTAATAAGGGGTGTGTGTGTGTAATCTGTACTCTGTACTCTGGTTTTAGACGCATTCCAGCGCAGGGAAGGATAATGGGATCCTTTCACAGGTGGAGGGATCTGGGAATGTTAACGGCTCTAAGATGGGGAAGACATCTCAAGGGGCCGAAACATTCCTCAGCCCTACTCTCACCTAAATAGCGGAAAAGCAACGGCGGGGGAGAGCGCGAGCAGTCAGGGGGCAGGTATCTGGGTCATCCTGGCGTAGAAGTGGAAACGGCAGGCGCTCGCCTCCTCTATGGCTTTTACTTATAGGTGGGGGATTAAAAAGTGGGACATTCAGATAGAGCTCGCACTGTTCAGCTCGCGTTTCAGCCGCTCATGTTGTTCGGGCAGGATTCCAAAGTTTTCAGGAGTGAAAGGAAGCTTCGTTTTTTTTTTTTTTCTTTCAGGGGATAGGTGGCTCATGCTTCCTCTGTTGCTGTTTATCTTTCCGTTCAACGAGAAGTGCGGGCCACCCTGTCAGCGAAAGAGCAGCCAGCCCTACAGACAATTGTATTTCTGTTCAGATGAATTCTGTCACACAGAGTAGGTGTTGTTACTGAGGATCTTTCAACAATAAATCATGGAATATGCCGCAATAAATCCTGGGTAGCCTTTATTTTGATTTCATTGTATGAATGTTGGTTTCATAGAGCTACAATTGTTTTCTGTCTTTGTTGAAAGGCATCGAATGAAAGGAGTGTGCGAAATGCAGTAGTGGAAAGTAACTAAGTACGTTTAAGTACAGTTATTCAAGTATTTAAATGTGTTTTTACTTCATACACATTGGTGTGTCAGTATTTTTTAATCCAATTAAATTTATTATATGCAAAGGTGTTAAGTAATGAAGGACAAATACTTTGTTTCCTCACTTAAGTCAAATTTGGGGTATCTATATTTTATTGGAGTAATTATTTTAACATGACTTTTTACTTCTATTACACTTTCATGTAATTATCAGTACTTTCTACTCCCTACATTTTAAAATTAGCCTTGTTACTCCCAATACAATACAATATATTTTAGCTCACTATTAATACTATGTATTACCTGTTTACAAGCTTTTAAAGGGACAGTACAACAGATGAACTTCCATATCTCTTCCCAAAAAGTGATTACACATGTTAAGCCTCAGTAGTACATGTACAGTATATTGTTTTTTAATGTATTTGCATTGTACTAAAATGTGTCCTTTTCAATGGGTGTATATGCAGCTGAAACATTTTTTTTTTTTTTAACATTAAGATTTTAATGTAACATTACAGTCTTTATGGCCTTTAGAAAACTGTGTTTCTGGGTATGCGGGGTAGTGACTACAGGACCCTGTGGCCTAAGTCATGGCATTTCTCTCTTACTCTACTTTTTTACTTTAAATAGTTTTGAAACCACTAATTTTGCATTTTTACTTTAGTAAAGAGATCAAATTGATACTTCAATGTCTACAGGAGTATTTTCAAACCATAGTATCTAAATTGTACCATCTAATATGAATACTCTTGACACCGCTGATATGGATATACGGTGGATACGGTGGATATAGCTGACGGTGGATATACATACATTTACTTTAATGCTTTATGTATATGTTGCTGCTAATCCTTTAGTACTTTCTTGCAGGCCTTTTAGTTGCAATAGAGAATTTTTATATTATTTTATTTCATTAATGTATTGGCAGTTTTTTTTTAATGGAACTCAAGTAAAGGATGTCAATAATTCTTCCGCCACTGATAACATGACATGTACTGCACAGTTACCAGAGGTCCAGCACTTTGAATTCCTATAGCATGGGAATCCATTGGGCAGTGACAGCATATTGTGTGAAATATGGCTTTTTCCCTTTGCTGTGCATTGCGTGCAGCAGGCAGCGCTGAATTATGGGCACGCCGCAATCATATCGGTCTCAGCTGGATAAGTCCAATTCTGCTGTAAGCTACTGGAAACATAGAGCCGGCTGACACCAGCTTTATATTCCGCTGCTTACATGTTCAGATTTGTGCAGCATAAACAGGATGTTTTATCTCCCTGCTCTCTTTTTCCACTCTAATTACCGTCTTTTCCAGATTTTCTCTCTCACACATTTCCATTTTTGGTAATGCACTCAGGGGTCCCGCATTGCTTTTGTAATATCACACAGCAGAGCAACTTGCCAAAGCTTTTTTTTTTTTTTTTTTTTGTTTTGTCTCCTTCCTTTCCACTTCTTGCAGAGTGTGAATCATGTACACGTTTTCTCTCCACATGCCTGGAGCGAGCGGATCTCCATGCAGCCGTTGGTTAACCCCACAGGAATCTGAGCGCTCCATTCAGTTTAGTGCAAATGCTATCTTTGCAAATTTATGGTCCCGCTCCATTATTATCATGGCTCTCTCGGCCTCATGTTTCTGTCTGTGCTCTGTTTTTCTTTTTCTCCCCAGGCCTGGCGAGGGTTGTTGAAACTCTGCTGCGGTCAAAGATGGCTGCTCCTCCTCTCCCTGCTCTTTCTCCTCTTCCTCATGATCTCCGTGATGACGATTACCCTCCCCCTCCTGTTGCCGCCCTCTGACGTCGACCGGCGTTCGTCCCGGGTGCTCCGCTCGGCCGGGGGGTTCGGATCTGTGTCCGGCGTCGTGGAACCCCTTCTGATCGTCCCCAACATCCACAGCGGGGCCTGGAAAACCGGCGGTAAAAAACTGACCCTTAAACATTCTGCATCACAAAAACCTTTTAGGGACATCGCCGGCAAAAACGGCGTCAAAGAGAGAGGTCCCGTAGATGAGGGGTGGAACAATAAACACAGAAGCAAAGGCATCGCTTCCAAAAGGAAAGAGATGGCAGGCGCCATCCAGCATCCAACCAGTCATCACAGCGTCCACCTCTCAGAGTTTACAGTCAACACAGGCCCGAAGCATAGAATTATGCCAAGCAACCACAGTGCTGTGGTGAAACACACTGCCCAGACATACATTCATCTTGAAAGGGGCAAATCCACGGCGGCACACATCCCTTCTCCCGCAGACACCAGTGATAGAAGGGCTGCAGACAGACAGGAAGGCAGATGGAAGGATAGACAAACAAATAGAAACGCAGACACAAAAATACACGGCAGCCACGCAAGTTTGAAGCTAAATAAACACGGCCAGGCTTTGGGAAAACACAGACAGGCAACAGAGGTCCCCGGGAAATCCGATGAAGTCGGTAAGGTGCAGCAGGCTGTGAAAAAGACCTCCGGGGATCTCAAAAAACACCATAATCTCTCGGAGGATCCCACCGAAGCGAAGAAGAATCCCGGGCTGCCGGAGCGTGGCGCGGCTGCGTCCAAACCAGAGGCGAGAAAAGATGAGAGCGGCGGGTGTAGGAGCCTCACGGAGCGGGACTTCCCACACGGTGACCACAGGAGGGTCAGGATCAGTCCGGATCTTCCCTGGCTCAGCGAGGACGACGTCCAGAAGATGGAGCTTCTCGCTGGGGGCGAGGTGGTCAGCAAGGCCAGGGTTCCTGCACATGGCCAGGTGCTCCAAGTGGCACTGGACCCACCTGCACACCAGCAGGTACATATTTTGCCATTTTTTTAATTACGATGTTTAAAGAAAATTTGAAAATTCGCTCAATTTACCGTATTGTACCGTAACTTTTCACCAAGTGGTTTCTAGCCGCATCCAGTGGCTATAAACAGTGTGATGACCTCAGAGAGATTTACAATCTGTATAACATATGACATCCTCTAGACTGTAGTTCCTTACCAGGAAAAAAAGATGGGGGGGGGGCCTCAGGAGGAGCAACAGAGGAATAATCTCTTTTCCAGAACAGAAAGTCTTGCACCAGGTGTCAGAATCCACTTCTGCACTAAACAAAAAAAATGCCCCTAGCACCCGTTAACAATTTTGCCTCAAAGGGAAAGGGTACAATCAGAATTGGTCCTGGGACACATGACTTTGCAGTAGGCATAGGTATTCATCGGCGTCACCATGCCCAATCTGCACATACACGCTAATGCAGGTGTAAAAATGGTACTATACATACACAAAGTTGATAGAAGAAGCAAAAGGATTAAAAGAAAGAGACTAAAAAAAAACAATATTTGAAACAACATCAATGAGCCACACTTCTTCACTCGGTTCCTTCATTATCACGCACCGTAGTTTATTCAGGCTCTGTGCTACAGACGCACTGTCCCGCTGCCAGAAATACTCACAAGGGCAAGAAATGTGGATAAATCCGGAGCTGAAAATAGTCCCCGACAAACTCGCCATCTGCTCCTGTTTAAATGATGTTTGCTAAAAAAGAAATACCATACAGTTTTAGGAAATGACTTAAAAACATGTATGTCTTCAAAAGGAACCGATGGGGTAAGTTAGAGTGGCTCAGACAGGGTAGAGAAGCAAGAGTACTGAAAGATGACAAATATGTTTGGTCTTTTTCTGGGAAGAAAAAATTTAGACTTCAGCATAACTTTTTGGAAATCGGTGCCCCGCCGTTACAGAATATGTGGATAAGTGTAGTATGCTTTCAGCCAATGCCATTTAAAGATGGGCACCATACAGTCTATGGTGCAGCACCACCTATCCCCTAGTTGCATATTAATACACAAAAAGGCTGTGCAGAAGATTGAAGGCGGGCCCGGTGTTATGTTTCAACATTATTCATGGCTGTAGCCTGAGGTGCCAGATATTGGGTGTGCTGTTCGATACAAGCTAGTGTTTTATAAATGAAAACTCAATGGAAAGTGTTTGATATAACTGTATTTCTCCATCACAGCGGACGTCGTCCCCTCAGCACGGGCCTGTTCAAGGACACGCGGCGGCCCACGGCGAGCGCTGCCGCCGGGGACGATGCTCCCTGATCAAACGCACCGATGACTGGTTTGAGGTGTTCGCCTTCCACCTGGACAGGGTGCTGGGACTCAACAGGAGTCTCCCTGCAGTGCTGAGGACCTTCCACAGTGAGATTCTGCCTTATCGATACACCAGCGGCACCCCCAGGCCTGTAGTGTGGTGGGACCCGGACATTCACCACCTGGCGGACAGCGACAATGACCAGAACTCGGTGCAGCTCAGCTGGGTTCAGTATCAGAAGCTGCTGCAGCTCCACTGCGGGAGCGAAGCAGACCTGACATCAGTACCGTGTGTGGGAGTCCACCATTCAGAGTGGGGGAGACTGGCTCTCTTTGACTTTTTATTACAGGTAAGAGAAGTGTTTTTTATCATGGTCTGGCTTTACTCTGTGGGAGAGAAGCATTACAACACACACACATGCATCCACGCATGCACACACACACAAAGGCTGCATAAGCTTTTAATTACTGCAGAGGGAGAAATAAGTTGTTTTCCATCCTGGGGGTGATGGGATAACTGGATGAAGGGAGGATCCTTGCGTGGAAACAGTAAAGTGTCTGAGAGGCATGAAGCTGTTTCAGTTCTCAGAGCACTGACATGTCAGTGCTCATTCCAGTTGTGGAAAATGCCAAAACCTTGTGCTGCTTTTGAAAGCTCCAAAGAAATAAATGCCAAAAGCAAGCAGCAGGGCCACAGGGAACAACATTTCAAAAGTGAGAAGTTTTACACTCTTTTACTGTTACAGGCTTGAAGTTACCAAGTATCTGTATTATAAACATATATCTAGCTTTTGCAAAAAACAGACCACATTAGTTGAAAATTCAACAGGTTGTGATGATTTTTTTAAATTGTAGATATATTTTATGCCTGATATGCACGCATGAATTAGGAGCAGTGGTTTCCCCTGACACAAGATGGCTGTCATATTGACACATCATCCCCCTGGACAGCAGTGGCTAAGGCAGGATCTTTGGGGAGCTAACTACTGACATGCTAGTCAGCCTGCAACATGCTAGTGCTAGTCAGTCAGAGTAACTCACAATAATGCAAAAACTATGATTAGTTTGCTAACTAACAAATTACCAGTTAGCAAGCAAATTAGCTAAATTGGTAACAGTTAATCGGAGATACACAAAGTGTGACTCTTTTACACAATTTATACAGTACTTTGGTGAAGGAGGGTAAAACAAAAGTTTATACAGCCAATGACTTAGAAAAGCCTGAACTCTCTGTTCCCTTAAAGGTCAACATTGTCGCAGCAGAAACCAAATTCACATATCGAAGTTCACCAACGTTGACTACAATGTGCAGATTTATTTTCCATCCATTTCTTCTAATCCGAGAATAATGGAATGAATTGATTTTGCAGCTAAATGTTGCCATTTTAAATGCCGGTGGGACCGGAGCTTAACTTACTAAGATGATGGCATTAATCCTCTCTCTCATTGTTCATAATTTCTTCCACTTTTTGAATCTCTGACAGTCATTTCTCAGGATTTTCTTGGTGCATGTGCTGAAAATAATACAGTTTTATAAACCTGAACTTTGATTTGCTCAGTGTATTTGAAGAGAAGGCACACAAACTGAAAATGAACATGACTCATATATATAAGGGTACACACACACACCAGCGTGTGTACACACACACACACAAACACACTAGGATAGGATGATTTCTTGAGCGGATCTAACACAGAAGTTTCAGAAAAGCTGTTTCAACTGTGACTGTACTGTGTTTCTCAAACAATTCAGAGGATTACAGTAGCCTACACAAGAAAGCTGCAAGAGTTCAGCTGGAGGGAATGTGGCTGCAAGGGTGATACTGATACAAGTTACGCTATCTGTTGACAGTTCATTACATTCTGCAGTCAGCACAACATGTACTGCAGGTAATTGCAACTGAAAAAGCCATTTACTATGTTCACTGGCTACAGGTTCCTGAATGAGCTGGAGTTTATTTAATGAGTGCATTACAGTAATCTAGTTTATTATAAATAAATGCATGAACTAGCGGCTAGGAAGCAGCTAACATGTATATATTCCTAAGATGATAAAAGTGAGTCCCAATTTTTTGGCACGCTCATAGGGTTTTACTGACAGGGGATTTAACAAAGAGTGAATCTGGTGCCTCAAAGGAGACATACTCAAAGAATCTATGTTTGTCCTCATTTACCTGTAAATAAATATGTATTTTGATATCCGCATTGCCATTGATGAGCTCATTTGTTGTCTAAGCTTGCTGGAAGAAACATGCATAACTATGTCATCAGCATAGAGGATATATGACTTATTGTATTCTGAATGATGGACATAATTGCAAGCAAATTAAACATCAGTAGACCAAACATTTACCCTTGAGGAACTCCATATGGAATTCTGACTTCAACTGATTAACATTATTAATCTGATTACTGATCTTCTAGTAAAATGGGAAGAAAGACAATTAAGAACTCAATGAAGTCAAGAAGTACACGAAAGCTGTCTGAGCTAATTTTAAGGTCATTAACAACTTCAACCAGGGCAATTTCTGTGCTGTGGTTAACTCTGATACCAGACTGGTAAATGTTCAACAAATTGTTACATGACAGATACTTATGTAATTGCTGGTTATACAACCTTTATGTTTTTTTTTCCAGGAGCAGGAGCATTGACCTCAGTCTGTAGATGTCAAGAACACCTGGATTAAGATTACTCTTTTTCTAAAATGGTGTTTTAATGGCATGCCTGAAAACCTGTTGCCATTCCAGAGAGTAAGAAGGCATTAAAAATCTCAAGGACACCATGTACCAAACAGCTGAATACATTTTTAAGCAATTTAGCAGGCATTGATTGGGTCAAAGTATACCAAATGGTTTCTTGAAGTTAAAAGAGCGAAGTTGGATAAAATGTGGGCAACGTGGCATTGAGTTAAGAATGTGGAGGAAGTGAGGTCACCCACCAGCAGAGAAAGCCGCAATATTATTACTAATATTTTGCATTTAGAGCATGAAGCTTACTGAGCATGAGATAAATTCCTTACATTTCACTGGAGATAGTATTTGTTGGAGAGGATTAACCAATTAATCAACGGAAAGCCCTGTGGTAGTGGTAATGTGCAGTATGTATACAGTAATGCACGAAATATTGATTATCTATAAACCTGTGCACACAAGCCTTTTTGCCTCTAGAAACCAGCTTTCCACTGCACAAAGACACTAGCTGTGTATCCTTATTAATATGTATATTAAGGAGCAGCTCTGGTAATCCAAACAAACAGACTGATTTATTTTTCTTTTCTGAAGGTGAATTGTCTTGCGATTCAGTGACTCATAGTGCAGTCCAATCATGCAATATGAGTCAATATAAAAGCCTGTGCTATTCTAATGAGGCTATTCATGTGATTATTATTGGGATCTATTGCCTTGTCTGCTTTCTTTTGGTGCCGTTGCCCAAGTAACTAATAGGTTTTATGTCATTTTGATCACTGCTGTGCAGCAGCAGTGTGTCTGTTGATGCATTCATGCATTCCTGCTCAGGGTCATATAGGTTTTCTATAGTGTAGCCCAGCAGTGGGTGAGAGGACACCGTTGAAAAGTCTGCAGTCTTTCGCAAGGTGATCACACAGTGGGTGCATTGTCTTTCTTTCTCCGTTCTCTCACTTGACACCTTTCTTTCTCTCCATAGCCATTTTAAGGATGCACGCTGAAAGCTCAAATAAAGCTAATGAGTAGCTGAAGGTCTATTTCTTAATTATTTAAGATGTGTAACTAATCCATATCCAATCAGGTCACCTTAACATGCTTGTCTTTAAAAGTACAGTGTGTATTTTGTAACAACGTCTAGTGGTGAGGTTGCAAATCAACTATAGCAGTTCCCCAAGATACAAACATCTGACTTAAGAATATTCGTACAAACAACCACTGAATGAAGAATGCTGTATTCCATTCACAAGTTCATATTTAGAACCTTGCGCCACATCCAACTAGTTCCCCTTTTCTGCTGCAACTCAAGCTGAGGAGCACCGCTCCATACATACATCTCCAACAATCATCTCCAACACTCCTGTCCCTCATCTCGCCCAGTTCGTTCTTGCACGTGTCTCCGTGAGCATCTCAAGCTTCGTACCCCATTAGATACTTTACCGTTTCCACACAAGTAAACCTTATTTATCATAGCTGATAAAGTGCTAGTGGTGGTGGCAAAAACTTTAGGCAAGTGATGATAGTGGTACTGGTAAAAACACCATGCGATCTCCATGGAAACAATATTAATATATAACGAATTACGAACAATTCATCTTACAAACAGCCTCTCAGAACCTATTGTGTTTGTAGGTTGGGCACTGTCTGGAGATGGCGGCCATCAAACTTGAAAAAAAAAAAAACATGAAGGTCCGATTCTAGAGCCAGCATTTGGTGTGTCCCTTTCTGTGTTACTGTAGAAAAATGTCACTGCATCATGGGGGGGAGACATCAATTCTCATTTTTATTGAATTAAATTCTAATTTTAAAAAATTCTCTAGCGAGTCTGATTAAACAACATGCGAAATGTCTGCTCCTTTTACTTTTTAACGTAAGCTAAAAAATAAATTGTGTCGAATTTTTCATCCTAAATGCTGCTAAATCTTGCATGCTCTGCACGCGCTGCAACTAGAGCACCCAGAGTGAACCCATGTGAACATGGGGAGGCTATGCAAACAGGAAGCTGCTACAGTAGATCCGTCATTAGAAGCCAGAGGGGAAAAGTTCAAACTTCCAAAAGATGTTCCTGACAGCGTCACTATCACCAGTGAGGCGTCTGTGTGATAAAACAGTACCCCAGAGCTTCTTCTCCAGATTGCAGGTGCTGCATCCAAATATATGTGTCCTTAAGCACTAGAAGCCTCCTTTGCTTCCATTTCTGTAGCCCAGTAATTGTTTTAGCAGGACTTCAGGAAGTTACCAAAACCAGCAATGGCGCCGAACTTAAGACAGTTCCTCAGAGAAAACGTGAAAATCACTGCTGTCTTTGTTCGACTTTTGGGAGGCTGTACAGGAATGTCGCTGCCTTTAGCAAGTTCCCATGATTTATGAACAATAGCATATCCATGCTTAAACTCTATGTTTATTCTCGTACACAGATCCTCTCTGGAAAAGGATAAGACAACAGAATCAGCTTTATTGTCCAGAATGTTTATGCATATAAGACATTTGACTCAATTTACTTAGAACAAGATACACAGGGACTTATCCTACAGCCAAAACAAACAAAGATGATTAAATATATACATATCATGTTCATACAAGAAAATAATTGGAAAAATATGTAGATTTTAGATAAGACAGTTTTTATAAACTAACTGAAAGAAATATTGAATGGGCAATATAATAGGTCACTTTGTATACAGTGCAGCCTGGTTAAATATATTTTTAACAGTACTCAATGGAATAAATGATTAAATAAAGCAGCATAGAGCAGTAACAAGCAAAAAACAAAAATGCTAAATCTGTTCCAGTTTCTGGTTTTCATACTCTTCTATGGTCATGAAAAAACACAATCATCTAAATTAGTTTCGATTATGCGTCGTATGAAACGAGACATATTGTAAATTCACTAAGGCCTCTGGGAATTTTTTATTTATTTATTTATTTTTTTTTACAATTTGTTGACAATTCAATCAAGAGAGAAAAAAAGCAATCAGGGAAATAATCAAATATCGTAATGATCGAAACAACATGTGAATTGGAGGCTGAGATGAGAGGGGACTTCTTAAATTGCCTACGGCTGAGCTTTGATGGAGGAGAGGCTGGTGTAAGGCAAAACAGAGCCGGGGGTGATTACTGGAGTATCCGGGGAGAGGAGAGTGACAACGTGGCGGAGCTCCCTCTGTCTCATGACTAAAGAAATCCTGTTCCATTTGATAAACTGCGTGACAACAGAAGCAATTGGCTAAAGCTGCACCACTCCTGGTGTGATCCTGAAGTTTTCCTGAGTGTAATTAGATCCCACTTAATTAATTCTTGAATGATGAAAAGGTACAGGGGTTACAGCGGGGCAAAAGGTTTTTCTTTTTTTTTTTTGCTACATAATAGTTAAACTTAATGAGCAATACGTACACATTAGGAGTGTGTATGTGTTTTTTCTGCATGCATAATGAGCAACGGCGTGCCACTGTCTGTGTGTGTGTGTGTTGATGCGGTGCAGTCAGTTCAATTAAAAATCCAATACTGCTCTCTGTGTCTGTACGCGCGCATGTATGTGCGCTCTCGTCTTTGGATTTACATTTTGAGCGAGGCTCGTTTATCGTTTATGAGGTGTCAGCTGCTAATGATCGTGTGCGAGCTGCCGTTTCTCGGTGCTAAACGGCAAGACAGACAGACAGCAGGCAGGGGGGAAGTCAGATTAGATTGATGAGATATAATAAAATAGATGGAATAAAAAAATATATGATAAAGTTCAAAGTTACATTTTTAAGTTTTGTGACTAAACCCAAAATGTTCAGAAAAAAAACAATAAATCATCACATTTGAGAAATTTAAACCATCTGCTCAAAAAAAACGTTAATAAAACTAGTTGTTGGAGATATCAATTAAGGAATTTCTTAATTTAGGAATTATACATATTCCTTATTGCATTTTGAATGGGTTTAGTAAATTATTTCTCCCAAAAGAGAACAATGCCTAATGTCAGTGAGGAAGATAATCAGGTAACTGGTAACATTACTTTAGCTACACTGTAAAACCTTAAAAATTACGGTAACACAATTATCCAGAAAGTAGCAGAAGTAATGTATTTCTGTGTGCAGTATTGTGTTTTTACTGTAAAATAAAAAAAGTACTGTGATTTCAGTTGTATTTACATATTTGGTAATAATTTACTACAGTAATTCTTCACTACTGTGATTTATTGTAAAATATACAGTAATCTACTGTAATAATAGTTTACATTAACGCTGCTATGTTTAACACAGTAATTAACTGTGGATTCCACAGCAAAGTTTTACAATGTGTATATATATATATATATATATGGATATATATATATGGAAGATAAAAGATTGAAAGTCAGTGTTTCTTTGATTGAAACTATGTTCTGAAGGCTTCCACAACATTTTCATGTTTTTTCTCTATAGACTTGCCTCTAATATAAAATGCATTACAAATAAAATGTAATATTATTATTTCATGGGTCGAAATAGAATTGTAAGTCTCACCAAACAATATTTTGTATTTCTTCATAACTGCAGAACTTTTCTCCAGTTTCTCCACAACAATTTCAGAGTTTCAAATACATCACTCTACTCCGAATGTATTGGTCTGTTTTCAAGGTTTGAAACCTTGTTTATGGTAATTTGAAAACCATTGTTTAGGGGGAAAAAAGATCTAGCCTCACTGTCACCACTCAAATTAACTTTGTGTTGTAATACAACATGGCGGGTCTGTTTCCAATAAATGACAGTGGAACTGATCAAGCATCTACTTCCTCTATGGGACATATCCGCCTGACGTAGCCCTGCCTGAGATTCACTGCATAGTATTTAAATGAAAATCAGGAGCTGTTTAAAGTAATTTGGGAGCCCTGAGGGCTTATTAGAGAAAATGAGGCCCCATGGCTGTGTGAAAGAAGATGTTTGTGCTTCATCCAAGTGATTGCAGCGAGGTTGTGGGGCTGAATTTGGCACAATCCCCCGTTTTTCAATGCCACGGATGAAAAGCCCTGCCCCTCCCTGCATCACGTGACATAATTATGGCCACAAAACAGAAACGGTTTTGGAGACAGTGAACAAAAGCATAAGGATGATTCACCGTAGAATTCTCAGTCTCCGTTTAAAAAAAGACATGGATAATAGCTATGTTCGGTGTGGCTACAACTAGTAAATTAGTAACTGTGTATCCGTTGTGACCATCTGTTTCCCATATATGTGTTTACTTGTAATCAAGACATCTCTGTTAGACATATCTGGCTCACATGCTCAGTATGAAGCCGCTGCTGCAAGTACTGCGAGGGGAAAGCGACAGTCTGGCTGCAAACACACACCAGAGCTTGCCACAGTAGTCATGTTTAGCAAACCGATTATCAATGGTCCAATTATCGTATGTAAAAAAAAAATCACAATAAATGTGTTTCAACACATACTGTGTCTCGTGTTCATATTTAAAAAACTCCGATCGGACCATAAAGGGCGAGAGCTTTGCAGCGTCTGCTCTGTTTCATCGCCTAAGTCAAAGAGTAAACGTGTAACTGTATGCAAAAGAATAGCAGTTATACTGGGATTTTACCTTCTGCACATTATTAATAACAAACACTAGCAGAGCTGCAGCGGCTCGATGGGGAAAACCCTGATGTGTACGATGTTGACGCAGGGAGTTTGCCAGTCAGGTAAATTACATCTCTCTCTCTCGCTCTCTCACTGTTACGTCTAGTCAAGTCAAGTCAGTTTTATTTGTATGACCCAAAATCACAAATCACATCTAAGCTGCTTCAGCGAGTTGACTGATCATGTTAATCTGGGAAAGTCATAGCCTGGTATAGGAGTTTGACAGAGAGGAGCCTGGTTCTCTGCTCCTACTTATTTGTGGCTAAACTGAATTTAAACTAATAAAATGTTCACGTCCTTCCTCTGAAAACAAAGATAATCGCGATAACGACAGTGAAGGAAATGTTCGGCGTTCGTTTAAATGAAAGGGTCAGTCTTGTCAAAATGAAAAGTCCTGACACCACTGTTTATGAACAAGTTCGTCATATGGTTTTGTCACATTTTCATTATGACAATTACATGTTTTCCAATGCAAAAACAGATATTGGTGACACTGCTGTAGTGTATTGTGTACTCCTGTCTTATAAGATGAGATGCGGTAGTGAACATGTATCTGAGAGGTAGATCTTGTGGGATTAATGTTGTGTTGAACGTGGGGCTGTGTTATTCTTGGGTTAAAAGGCCTAAAACTCAGGTTAGAGGTTATAAACCTCTAAAATAGTCTCAAGGTAACTGACCAGCAGCACACAGGTTGTTATGATGAGTTGGCTTTTGGGAAATAAAGCGTATACAAGAGGGTTTGGTGTGTCTTAGACAGGGAGAGATCTGCAATTTGGCCCTCAGAGATGCTCTCAGGTTTGACACTGTTCTTTTTGTAATAAAATCCTTAGAAGACGTGTCAGTTATTGACAACACTTAAGTAAAGCTACACAGTACTGTACTGCATTTAGTGTGGTAACATAGTGGCATTAAATATGTATGTTTCACAATTTCACTGCATATGATCTTTGTTATTTTAATTTGTCTACAGCATTGGTCAAAATAAATACTCCCTTCTTTACAACAAACATAGACTCCCCTTCAGTCGAGTTGTGCACAACTGTAACAATATTACTGAACATATTGGAACTGAACATACAACATATACAGTAGAGTAAATCATTCATTCTAATCCAACAACCAATGCATCACACAGCCCTCCTCATCAAAGCTGAGGTCCACCTGAGAGAAACCGTTCAGTTTAAGAGACATTTTCAGGAAAAAATGAAAGATGAAAAAAAAAAATGTATCTACTTTTCTTGACATATTTTGACTAGTCCAACATGTTTCTATGTAAGGACTCAAGTACTGAAATGGGTACCCTCAACACCTCAGCTCATGCACAGTATGGCCTGCACAGACACAGGTGCAGCAGTTTGAGTTGAGGAGGTGAATGAGCTGCACACCTGCTGCCACACATCATTAATGCACACACACACACATACACACACACACACACACGTGCTAATCTTCACAGGATACTTGCCAGGTGATTCTTAGGGAAGATCTAGCAATGTATTAACAGGGTCTTTGTAGACGGGGGGGGGGGTTGATAATGAATGGGTTAACTCGACCTGTTGCACTTGTGTGGATGGTGGATACGCTGTGCACAGGCTGAGGTAGTGAAGAGCGTGTGTGGAGGTGGAGCCTCAGCTCAAAAATATAGGTGTACAAACCTGTGTGTGTGTGAGGGCCTGCTTACTGGAATGGAATATAAGGTAATATAACATTTAGCTTAAAAAAGGAATTTAAACAGCTCAGTGTAAAACAAGCATGCAGTGCTGAGTTTATATATGTAGAGAGTTATTGCAAAATCTGTAATATGATAAAAATCTAATTGTAAAATGGCTCAGATTCTAAAGATCTAGTGTTTCAAACTTTTTTGACTCTTTTTTTTATGAGCGTAATGTATTGTATTAAAATTTCATTTTTATGAAATGAAATGTCCTCCAGCAGGCTGTTTTTTTTTGTTTTGTTTTTTTCAAATGAATAATTTTACAGCACAAGAGGCTCCACCATAACACTAATCCATCCCGAATATCAGGTTTCGTTGTTTCCCACAATATCAGCCATTAAAAACGTAATGATCTGCTGTATTTATTTGTGTCCGGCATTGTATTGACAAACTATTAACTCCACTGATTGAGAACTACAATCAGCAGATTAATCAGCAATCCAGCTGTTATCTCATTGCTGTGCGTTGCATTTTCTTCTCTCTCCTTCCTCACGCGTCATCTGAAAGCTGAAAACACAAAAAGCAGCCGGCGTATTCCTCTGTCTTATATCAGCATTCATGTATTTAATGTGACTCCACATTCGAGCACATACTGCGAGTGTGTCTCTTTCAGACTCACTTTTACAGCCCCAGATTTCACTGTTATCTTCACACTTCGCCGCTCCAGTGTTTTCACGTCGCTGTGACACACTCCCCCCTCACACAGCGGCGGAGGCTGCATCCTGCTGCCGACTTTACAGCGTCCAGTAGTCATTTTGTCCCGCTTTGTTCTGTCCGCACAGTGAGATGGAATGTGTATCTACCACCTATCTACAGTGTGTGCGTGTGTGTGTGTGGGGTTGAATATGAATAACCCATGAGGCAGCGCTCGCCCCCTCGCTGCCAGAAGTCAATCCCTGTAACAGGGCCAAGCTCTAATAGCCTCCTATTGATCTGCTGAGAGCCGATGAGTGCGCCTCTGAACACTTGTTCCTACCTGCTCCCTTAACACCTCCCTGGGCTCTGATAGCAGGGAACCAAACACCGAGGATCCAGGAAGAGCAGCGTGAAGGACACCTAAGCCTATTTAACACATATGCGCTCTGGACAATGTCTGGACTCTGGATCCAACATGATGGCAGACGGTAATTTACCGTTCGATGCAGCCTTAGAAAATGTAATTTAGTCATTTAGACTGCAAGTTTATTTTGAAATGTGAGCAACTTTTATTGATAAGTTATTTCATTACCAAGAAGGGCTCTACATAGCCTACATACATCATTGGGTATGTTTTATACATTTGGCTATAAGCCATGTACAGACACATCTGATAGATAGTCCAATAGTAGAGCCCAATAAACAGCTCTGAGTTTTCATAAACCTCCAATATGAACAAATGAACAGATGTTTCCCAGACTGAATATCATTCTATATTGATATGAGGTGAGGTGTTAGCCGGGCTAGCATAGAGTCCAAACTGCTACAGCGATTCTGAGCCCTCCAAAAAAGATGGTTAAAAATTAAAAATAGAGACATTTCCCTTCGATTACACGCAAATGGAGAATTTCCCTTTGAAAATTATTCATTCCAAAAAATAAAACTCTGGCCACAAATTCTCGTTCACACCAATGGAAGGATAAAAAAATATCTCCAACCACATGAAGCTGCAAAACCCGCCTCAAACAGTGTTTTGCACATTGACAAAGCAGTAGGTGGCAGTAGTTCGCCTAACAGGAGACATCTTAGCCAATCTAAAAGAGTTCTCCACAGGTCTCCGTGGATACATCTTACTGTCGCACAGTGTGACGTCAAACAATGTCAACAAGAAAATACAGTTTTCCTGTCCACGAACTTTTCGAAAAACGTTCACGCTGGACTCCTGTTACAAAAAAACTCTACGGTTACATGTGGATGAAATTCTGAATCCATGCGGAGAAACACACGGTTTCAAAAATACCCATGTTCGTATAGATGACCCCTGAGAAAACTGGAGGCGACAGAACTTGCCTACAAAATGCGACGTGTCTTTTTACAATTTCATGTAGCTCGGGTGATCAAGGACACATAAAAAATATCAGTTGCCTCTATGTTGGTGCAAACCCTCACCTGTTTGCATTTGCATTCATTCAGCACTCATTTGCTCAGAGGTCAGCAATAAATCCATAAAAAAAAAAAAAATCCATAGAAACAATTCTGGCACCATCTTTACAGAAAAAGGAAGCAATGCATTGCTGTTACTGCTATTTTGGGGATTCTGATTGGCTAACATGGGCTTGAACTTCCTGTTACACTACCACCTGCATGTTTTGCTTGTAATATACACAGACTTGTATAACCAAAATCGCTTTCTGAAAACAGGGAGGTGTGCAAAATGTGATTTTTGAAAATAGAGAGAATTAAATGTCACATGGAAACATGGCCTTAAACACTCAACTGAGGCCCTGAACAAGCTGGTTACTCATGTGACAACTAGAGACATGTCCCTGAGACAACTGCTTTGACCTCACATAATACAAGAACTAAGGGTGCTTTCATACCATCAGCAGTTGGTGCACCCCAAATGGTCCATTTGAACCAAAGACACTTAGTTTGGTTAATTTTCATTGCTGTGAAAGCATCAGTCACACTTGGGTGCACTAAATCAAGCAGACCGAGAGCTCCAGAAAGAGGTCATCTCGGTCTACTTGACCTTGCACCTAACTTTGGTGTGGCCCCTCTGGTGAGAACAAGAACTCAGATCCATGTGAACTACTTGTGATGCATCATGGTAGGAGATACTAATTATTTAATTTCCTCTTTTTTTTGTGATGAAACATCAATCGGACCGATTTTGTGTGAAAGGGAACTACGCTGGACCAAAATGTGGAGACAGGAATTGCCTGACAGGCAGAGGTTCCAAGTGACAAGCAAGAAGACTAGAGAGTGATCAGGGTTTAAATACACAGGTGAATTGGGAACAATTAGATACTGATGAGTAACAGCTGGGCAGAAATCAGTGACATCATACAAGTAGGTGGGACCCAAGAAAAAAAAAACACATGACCACAATATCTCTAAATGCCATTAGGGGCATAGTAAGCACAGTTCATTCAAACAGACAACCCCAACAATATGGTACATAGTCAAAATTTGATTGCCAAATCAACAAGTCCAACCTCTACCTCTCAGGGTAGGATAGCACATTGCATCTAAGCTGCAAGAGTTTTTATTGAAACAGCTTTGGTACACTGGGTCCAAGCTGTCACTAATGTTGCTGAAGACACTTCCAGGCCCACTTGCATTACCTTCCAAGACAGCACAGGCAGTCGTCATAGAAACACAGCACCGGGCAAAGAGAGTGAAGAGGGCCATCACATCCATCAGGACTTGTCCTTCCCCCTGTCAGGTTCGCATCACATGACAACAACCAACAACCAAGAAAACAACCAACATCAGTGGTAACAAAGGTACACGTTGGACTACCTGAGGGATAAGGGACGACCCTGTAAAACGTGGATGTTCGGTGTATGTGTGGTTCGCAGGAACGTACGCTGTCAACGGCTTCCTCCGAAGACTCGGCTGCAGTCTCAGACATGTTCACACTTACTGGAAATACTCAGTTTGAGGTGAGAGGCACAAGGAGTCTCCTGCCAAATCTGTTTTATGATTTCTTCGTCAGCCCAGGCCGACAGAGTCACGAATCTCCAGGGAGACGAGTCTTCAGCATCGCTTGTGTGTACAGATGACCCTTCTTCTTCTGCAGCAGCAGATGTTTGTATTTCACTCTAGCCGGCAGCCACATGATAGAAAAATCATCAAAACGCCCCCTCGCTCCCACTGGTGAATTCACCACTGCATTCACACAGTCACACGGAAAGTTCAGCATGAAATATCAGATTTTCTGTTACTAGGATTGGCTGGTTAAAGTCCGGTTTGATTCGGAACACACTGATTCTGACTTTGGTTCAGGTTTGCAGTCCCTACCTCAAAAGGGGTTACGCTCACTCATGCACACACACCCTTTCAGACGCCACACAAACACACACACATACACACACACACACACAGGATGGCAGCAGAGGACACCCTGGGGAGGATAAGGTGACAATTTGAGTGAGTGCAGGTTTTAGAAATGAAAGGTACACCTGCTCCAGACTGTTGCAGCTGTGAGGAAAAATCGACCTCAGACTCAGCAGACTCAGCGTGTTTCTGATGGACTCAGCTCATGAAATCAGCCCAAAGGGGGATCATGCTATAACAGGTTCAATGGCAACGTAGCGGCCGACCTACGAATAACAGATTTTAATAATGTGCACTCATTAATATCAAAGATCAAAAATATTTTTAATTTGTATGCTAAATGAAAGGTAAAAATACCTTGTTTTTGGTACAGTAAGTCTAATACTGAGCAGAATTATCTTGAATTATCTCATTTAATCGGCAGATAATTTAACTGATTTCATATTTCTTTCTTAAGTCAATATAATCTCATTTACTTTCACATATTTAACGATATGAGCAAACAATTCAATATATGAAAGGAGGGAGTCGAAAATATGAGATCAAAATTCAAGAATATGCGCTAAATCATTGAAAATCATGAGATAAAAGGTCACACAATCTCTTAAACTTAAACAATGTCTGATCTGCCAATGGAATAAGATAAATCAGGGTAATTCTACTCAATATTGGACTAATTGTACCAAAGTCAATATCTTTTGTCCTAAGATTTCATTTATTGCAGTATGACATATCATAGATATTTCCAGGTGTACAGGAAGTAATGCAGCAACCAGCACAACAACAAAATGTCCTGATGTCCTGTCCTCATTCCTTCTACATAGTGTTTTTGCAGTTAGTAAACAAGGCAGTTATGTCCATTTTGCACTAATGGACATGTCATGTTTTTTCCAAAGATTCAATACTCCTCCATTTGTGAAGTCAGTGCGATGAAGAAATAGGCTGTCAGTTGTCTTCCTGCGTGAACACCAAAGGCTTCGTTAGCATGCAGGACGATACACAGGATCTTATAGTAAAATGCACTTTGAGAGCAAAATTAAGAGGCTGGAACTATAAAGAACCACACACATCATATTAGATCAATTTCATCTTTACTGAGATCTTCTTTAGAAACACCACTTACAGCAAGGACCCTTTTCAAGTAGAATTACATTAATTAGCTCACATGAATCTAGATTGTTAATACACCATCTATTACATGCACACAAATCTCATAATAAATAATGTGGTTCATTCCATAATGAATTTCCACTATTTATACATTTCATTGACAGTTTATCAGTCGACCTTTGGAATTAATAATGTTAGATTAATTAACTAGCCTTTGCTCACTATGGCTTCATTCATTGATTACATAACATTACTTCATTGTGATAAATGACATAGAAAGAATAACAAGAAGAAAGCAGGTGCATTAAAATGATAACTGTAATATTTTATTCAATTTTTTAAAAACTTTATTAACAAATTATAGTACAAAGAAATATTTAAGATGACATAAACCAACAGAATACAAAAAAAAAGAGTAAAAAAAAATTTAATTATGTTCGATAAGTAGAAATATTCAGAATCAGTTTTCAGTCTCAAAGTAATTTCCCCTCCCAAGTAATTTCATCCGACCAAAATAATCGGTTAAATCTATTTTTATTTCAGGTCGGAAAAAATACAGAGGTCATGACCTTGGTGTCCTCGATGATACTGTGTTTACAGTTCTGCTAGTAGATATACTGACATTTTTATGTATAATTTTGTTATCCTACAAAGTGTAGCCACACTAACATTCTAAAAAACTCCAGCTGGTCCTCATTGTAGTTTGGATTTGTCAATTTTACAGTAACAGTCGTGGCAGAAAAGCAGGGAAAAGAGCAGCAGCGCCCACAGAAAGTCAAAACCCTCCTGGAAAAAGGCAGCACATGCTGCCCACACTGAGAATACAACAGAAGCCCAGTAACAAGACCTCGGTGTAGAAAAACGAAAAAACACAGAATGCTGATCGAGAGAGAGAAGAGAGAGTGTGTGTATGTGTGTGTATGTGTGTGTGTGTGTTGGTTTGTAAAACAACAACCAGTTAAGTGGGATCTGATGCTTGGTATTACAGTGAATGTGTAGCCACAGAGCATCAATACTGCGGTGCATTATTTTATGCTGTATACGGAGACTTTGACAGTCGATACCATATAATCTAATCAGGCTCCCCGCAAACCATCCGCCTCTTAACAGTTTGCTGCACTTTAATTTTTATGTTGACTCTGACCTCAGCAGAGCACCACGTCTCGTTTCCTCGAGGCTCGCTGGTGTTCAGCGGCAACGCAAGTCAATATTGGCACAGTGTCCGCATAGGCTGTTGGACCCAACTCCAAACCAGCCCGTTCCCAGTGTGGGAGTGAAATCAGCATCGCCGATTGTGCTGCTTCGTGGCTAGACTTTTTTTAGACAACTTTTAATGGCTTAGTTCCACCTAGTAACAGCGATTCTAGCAACTTTTTGGACAGGCATCATTTACGTTTCCGTAGAAGAGCCGCCAGTAAATCGGCTTGTGAGCTAGATGAAAAGCTCTCTGTGTCCACTCAGAGCACATTCAGTGCTCCCTGCAGCCAACATGAGATGTGCATATTCAACCAGTGTTGAGGACCAATCATCCCATCATCCTGAGGACTTTCTCATATTCTGGCCATGGAATAACCTTCAGAACACACTACAGCTTAATGATTTTGTTTCCCTGGGAGAGTTCAAAGCCAGTGCCTTTACTAAACTGGATTTTGTATTTATAGTATTATTCTGTTGTCCCATGACTGTTTCCATACGCTCAATTTGATTTTTTTTTTTTTTGCTGTCTTGGCCAGGTGTCCATCAAAAGAAGAGATTTTAATCTCATAGGAATTAGAAAGATTTTTCTTTTTCAGTGATGATTTTCAGCCTGGAGGTGCAAACTTTAAAAACCATGTAGCACCTACCAGACTGCAGCAGCAGCAGCAGCAGAGGGGTGAGTTCCATACAAGTGTTAATTAAAAGAAAAATTTAAACAAGATAAAAATGGAACATTCCTTCTTGTGGTTTGTTACCCAGAGAGGAGGCTGTGAGCCCTGTAAAAGAAAAACAAGAAAGACATTCTGTCACTTCTAACTTTCTCTCTGAGTGATCATTTCACATGTAAAATGTAGGTGAAATCACAGCACAGCGTTGTCTTTAAATGATGCGCCTGGTTATTTTTGTCAGACGAGGTTACGGTTGTAAAATCTGCGTTTTAGCAGTGCAGGGCTGCAGCTCTTTAAAGTAACTGCCGGTTTGTGTGCAGTCTTAAAGTTATATTCGACGGAAACAGAAAAATATGTAGATGAGAAGGGCTTTATTTGGAATCTGACTTAAATATTATATAGTATACGTTTTAAAAATGACACTCTCACTCCACGGAATGGAAAACACCAAGCAATGACGTCACAAATACGCCACTGAGCGTGTGACGGCGACATTGAAGCGACTTTTCCAGCAGGTTTTAACAACTTTCCATTGAAAATGGCTGGCGAAATGAATGAAATGTGGCAGCGGGGTGAGGAGGCTCCTGAAAGCACAGCACGAGTTAGAAGAAACAGTGGATGAGCAGAAAAAAAACACACAAACGCCTTCTTTATTTCTCTTTCTGTCACACACACACGCGCCGCTGACCTGAGGGCGCCACAGGGTTGCGTGAGTGGCACGGACGGCGCTCTGAAGGCAGATCTCATCAAGGTGTCGTCCGTTGGCCTCTCCCTGTGTCGGCCTCCCGCTCTGACAGCGAGGAGTAAATCACACGGCTCTCACACCAACACGCTGTTGATCATTTTCGTCGATGAGCCCGGCTGCGGGTTGTCATTCCGCCCACACGGTGGCTGCTCATTTGTTAGGGTCAGATAGGAGGGTTTGCTGCTGATGGAATATTTTTGCCGGAGATTCTCGCAGCTGGGTTGTGCATCGGCGGCGCCGGCCATCGCTCCTATCTGTTCGGAGAACATTGTATTCTCAAAGTCAGGGAACACGGTGACAAGTCTGACGGAGCAAAAAAAAAAGAAAAAAAAAAGCCAAAGTCATCTGGAAGAGAAAATGAAACTGTCTGCTGTGAACTTCAACTTTGACCTATTGTACTTTTTGTATTCATGTGTATGTGTGTGTATACCTTTATATTCTGCATTATGTTTTGCTATGTTCCCTTCACTCTTACATACTTTATTTTATACTAATACACTTTAATTGTTTTTAATGCTAAATTGCCTATAGGTGTGAGTGTGTGAGTGAATGGTGTGTGTGCTCCACGATAGGCTGGCGACCATCTGGGGTGTATCCCTGCCTCTCGCCTGTAATGTGCTGGGATTGGCTCCAGCAGACCCCTGCGACCCTAATGAGGAATAAGCGGATATAGAAATGTCTGACAGACAATTAACCTAAGCATTTTTTTGAACTGTGCGATGAAGTCTGGAAATCCAGAGGATTTGGAGGACATGCAAACTTCACACAGAAAGGTTACCTGAACCTGTGACCTTCTCCTTGCGAGGCAACAGCACTACCCACTGCACCGCCGTGCCGCCTCAGCGTCATATAATCAGAATAAATTGCACATGCACTGCAAAGCATGCAAATCATAAAGCTCCCCCCTCAAAGGAAACCATGACTGACTGCGAGTTATTGCACCTACAGCTGTAGCACGAGTGAGGATTTTCCAGAAATACGTGCTGTGAGGCTACATTTAAACCCAGAAATATTATTTACCTGCCAGTACAAATATACAATTTGATATTTACCCGGAAGCGCGTTTCCATTAAAGTGGCAATAATGATGGTAAAACACACCCTTGACTGTAATATTGCAATTACAGTCACCATTAAAATGTTATAATAAGGACGTATTTATATTTTGGGCAATTTGCTCTCTCATCTGGGGTCTGGATGACAATCAGACACATTCATAGACTTCTATTTCCATATCAGTTTAATGAAAAGAGTCCATCTTTATTTTTAATGATAATGAACATAATAATAATAAAACAAATTCTATACCCTAATGAGGAATAAATGGAAAAGGAAGAATAAGGAATAAGAAAATGACTCACTGGCTTTTAAAGTTTGAGCTGCATTTATATATGAAATATGCTATAAAAATAACATTTATTTGTATTAGTATTGTTATTATTAACATTTCGGGTGCACCATCTTTCTGTTTTGTGAGGTCATCTTGTCCCGCATCTCAGCGGTTCTTCATCATTTCCTGACCTGACCTGTCACCCGCAATTATTTCTGAATTTCTGAATCTCCAGACCCGACTTAACCCAATCTGACTGGCCCATCAGACCTTTTCCATTGGACTTGGAAGACCCCTCATTATATTGGCTTTGCCTTTTTACAAACTGGTGTAATGCCGCATCACAATGTGCGATTTAATACAGAGACAGCAGTCCAGAATCTGTAGCGTGATATGTAACACAACTGTGTAGAAGTCTAGTGTGACATGTAACAGCAGCAGCTTTTGAAACAATGATGGCGGGTGAACAGAGTGTGGAGTTGTACAGTTTTAAAAAAAAAAGGCGAGACTGAATAAAAGCACAACGCTGACATGAAAATGCTGGGTGCAAGGGAGCTGCAGGGACACTTTTTCATTCACATTTTGCATTATCTTTTTTTTTTTTTTTAATTTAATGCCGCTAAAGCTCAGAATGTTGTTTGTCTGATTATAGGCGACTTCTAGTCAAAATACTAGAAGTGAGGTTTGGCTTAGACATGTGGTGAGCTGTTCCAAAAAAACCCCAAAAAAACAACGTTATAAAAAGATCATTTTTTTTATGAGGTCATTTGGAATACAGCAGCAGACTTTTTACTTTGAGCCAATCTCCAAACCCCATTAAGAGGTTTAAGAGACTGTACCACTAACCGCTTGGATTGAAAACACAACGTGGACCGAGACAGACTCCATCGCTGATATTTCATTTGCTATTGATTTTTCAACCATGTTTACAATTTAATCATGTTTGACTTGTGAATTTGGACTTTTTTTCTTTTTTTTTTTACCCCCTTATTACACGCACAATAACAGCCTCTGGTTCAGAACAAGCCTCCTCCTGTTTTGTTCCAATTCAAGCACTGATAATATATGCAGAGTGAAGTGGTGTGTGGAGTCTGTGAATTGAAGTCCGCGCAGCAGGAATTTAGTACCAAACTGTGTATTTAGACATGACTGACTGAAATATCGCTGGTACTGAATGATCTCTGGAGAAGATGTCATGTAGGGTGGAATTTTTTTTCCCAAAACCACAGGCATGTCCTGAGAAGCTCCAAGTTGCGCATTTATTTTTTTTATATTATTTTCTATTTTTATGTCTTTGGCGGTGTCCAATTCGGCGTCTTGTGAAGGATGAGTCACATGAATTATTGTCGTTCTTGTTGTATTTCGCTTCGTCCATATAAGGTATTAAAACGGCGTGTTTTTTTTCCCGCTAACACTAAACGTCAGCCTGTTTTCACGCCGATAACAGCCTGAGATTATCTGTCAGACCGGGAGCCAGAAGGATGAGCCGTCGCCGGCCGCGTTCCGGCTTTTTCTCTCGATGATTTACGGCGGTCAGTGGAGACTAATCAAAAGCTGCTTCGGCCAGAGCATTTTTCTGATCTGAGTTACACATCGCTCCCAAAAAAAAGGGTGTATGTTTGTTTAATATGGGAATGGGAGTAAAAAAAAGCCTTTTTTTCTTTATGATTTGAATGTTACACCACATGTTAAAAATTGCATCAATCTAAAAAATCAACACATAAGATGAAATTGATTAAACCAAACTGTAACACTTTACTTGAATGGTGAGTTTATAACACATTCATAGCAGCTGCTGTCATAAACTGCACATAAAACATTCATGACTCAACATTCATACCAAACCTTTCATAATTGTGGAAAACAAAACAATGATATGATGATGAATGATGATTTATAATGCACATTTTGCAGATGATTTATCATTTTCTGTTACACAAATATAAGTGTAGCTAGTTTACCTCCCAGTGTTAAACTCAGTGATTACAAATACTTGTGAAGTAAAGTGATATTCAATGTAGACATCATAAGATTTCATTCATTTAATATTTACAAATGCTGGAGAGATTAATGGTAATCAGGTTCCGTCCATATATACGTTTTTATGAAACAAAAATGTTCATGAACCATGTTCTGTGTCTTTGGTACTGGACTAGCCCTGTTAACTCAGATGTGTTGTGATCAGGTAAGAGGTTTAGAACAAAATGATAACGCTGCTTTGCAATTATTGGACTTTCATTTCTGAGAAGTTGCTGTTGTTCCATCTCCCACAGCCATGAAAGGTTCGGTATCAATGTTGAATCATGTCTCATGAAACGGTCATGAATGCTTTATGTGCCGTTTATGACAGCAGCTGCTATGAATGTGCTACAAACCCACCCGTCAAGTAAAGTATTACCAATAAAACTTTATTATCGCCATTACTAACCTCACTTATAGTGCCATCGTAAGTGAGGTTAGTAATAATGATTACAAAAAATTATCTGTTTTGTCAGATTAATGTCAAACGTATTGAAATATGTCTCAAACATGTTTGACTTGCTCTGGCAGATATATTCCTGCATGATTCATGGTATGATTCCATTCCCATAAATTGTCATGCATTATATTGATTTTTGTAGAATCGCAATATCCTGATAGTATCAATAACACAAGCCTTTTTATCGTGATATTATCGTACTGGGAGTTACCCTGCGATTCCCCACCTGTCCTCACGTTTTCTGCACTACTGTACTGTCAAAGCTCTGTTCCCATAGCAACCAGGTGTGAAAAAGGAAAGGGAAAACACAAGGACACACTTCAGCAGTGGGAGGTGGTGCTCAATTTTTTTGTCATTTACCAGCCACTACAAAACTCAAAGGGAGTGACAACAAAGGCGATGACAGCAAACACGTCCATGGGAACACAAAAGCGTTTTTGATAGTTTTTGTCAAGTCATTTTTGATTGAAATAATTATACCTTTAATTATTTCAATTAAAAAGACCTTGACGGTGGACAACTGTCAATATACATACAACAAACGTGTGTCACGTATGTACATAGTGTCTCTTGTTCTCTAATGTGACTCTTTTGCCAATTTAGCAATTGACGCAGGCAACTTTAAACCTTGCTTAGACTGTCCTTTCATTCCACAGCGTTAACTCAAAACTTACATTACCTGCAGTTAAATTAAACAAATGTTAGATAAATCAAATTTGCTTGAAGGCAGTTTCCTTTTTTCATCATTTCCCCTTCTTTGCTTCTTTAAATTGAACATATTTCATTTCCAAATTCCAGTTTTGATGATTTTTTGAAACCTGAGATGGCGTGATTTAATTTGGTATAATATAATATCAAAGTAAATACATAGAAATAGATAAATAAAAAAAAATAAATGTCCAAAAATGTATTTCTGCATTTGATGTTTATATATTTAATCATTTCATTATTTTTACATTTCTACATTTATCAATTTCTGTAGGTGCTTCATGTAACTCCCAGTACATCCATAATGAATGGTTTTCAGCAGGAAAAACTCCATATGCATTGATTAAGTTCTATTATATGTCTTGTTACTTTATTATTATCTTTAACATCACCTATTTAGATTATCTTCAGCTCCCATTACAATCACTACACTGACAACACTTATTTTAATATACTACACAGCGAGCTTATAATAACATTTTGAGGGTGGAGGAGCCTTTACAACAGAGGGGGAGACAGTAGAAATCTGTTTTGCTGTTTAATTTCCATAAAGGGGTAATTATGTGTCAAATCCAAAAAATGTTGCAGTTGTTTCAGAACATCCATAATGAGGCCCTGATACTAGGAATATAGCTGCATTTATGACCCATAGTAACATGAGCCTATAGATTACTGCAGTATTTCAGAGACTGGGGCACTTAAGTAGAGATAATAAGATCTGCTTCTTCCATCTAGTTTTCTAGATTAAAAACAATGAAGCACGGAAAAAAAGTTTTTATTTTTAATTCATTCTAAAATGTACTGCCCTTCCTTTAGCTTTAACTAAATTAAAAGTAATCAGAAAAAAAGTATGTATAATTTAAATTCCATCTTCTGCACATGTGCAATTAAGTAGAATATTTGGTTTGGTTCATTGTCTGAATGTTAAATTTATTGAAGATACAGAAAAATAGATGAAAGTTTTAATTAGACTGGATTTAACATAAATATGTAGGAGTTAAACTATTACATTGACTGAATCTACATAATTCATTTTAATATACCAAAATTAAAGGAACTTCTACCCAAGATAATTATTCTGCAGGTACAGAAAAATAAAAATACAATCAGTAAAAAAATATACATCTAGAATTATAAATTCATTTTGTGCAACCACCTGAAATAATAAAATAAAGTAATTTTAACAAAACAATTTTTAAATTGCTGCTCCTACACACGATTGTTTTATTCTAGAAAACAAAACAGGGCGATAGTGAAAGAGTTGATCATGTTCTGATTGAAAAACTCGTATAACTCCTTCAGGTGAACTGGGTTGTAAAATATGAAAAAAAAAAAAAAAACATTTGAGAACTTTGATATCCATCCTCCACTGATTTTTACAGGAAGATGAGGTTGTGAAATGAGCCTCTGGCTTCTGTTTCCCTGTTGATTGTGAACACAAGCACATGACGTGTCAATTTAATTAGTGTCATAACAACACTGAGGTTGTGATTTTACGTGTGGTTGCAGGTTTCCTGTGAAGATGAGATAAATTCTTGCAAAGTTGCGTTTGTTGGAGGAATTAATGAAACAATCTGAGCATCCTGTAGTATTCTCACAGCTTTCGTTCAGCTCTGTGTCCACACCCACGTCCACTCTGGATGTGACAGCATTGAGTTAAATGAAGAAATCAATCAGAGGGCGACTGATTGATGATTTGAATATATTAGATGATGTTGAGTTCTCCTCCACAGATTCACACATTTCTGTGGGCATTTCAGTAGAAATATCTTGCTTAATCATACCATCTAACTTGTATAGATTCCCTAAAGATACAGAGAGGAGAAGAACGCAGTTGTCCTGTATTATATTAAATGTAATATGAAGGTTATTCATACAGACATGGTATTATATCATATATCTTATAGGGATTAATGTTACATAAAGAGCAACTGTATCAGTATCTATGTTAACTATCTTGAAATCTTCAGCTATATAAGTGTCAATGAGGTAAAGTTGCCAATAAAAAGGGAATTTACATTTTCAAACCTCTCGTCTGATTGGCTGATTTAAATGATGATGTGAATGGGGGGGGCTGTCTCCTATGGATTTTTTTTCCCCAGAAATGTATTTTTGAAATCATTTTTGCAAAGCTTACCTTTAATTGATTGTCTCTTTTTTTTTGCCCGTGATCCTGTAGCAGCCTATAACGTAATAAGGGCCAATAACAACAAATTTTCCCTCTTTGAAATGTAATAGGCCAATAACATAATAATCTTCCAATCATCAATCAATAATGTAATAACTTAAAAACACCATTTTTTTTCTTCACCAGGCCAATAACATAATACGTTATTATATTACAGCTGCTATATGCTTCTTACACAGATGATCAATTTTGCTCATTCATGTGTCAAACCGCTTATTTCAATAAATACTGTTGAATACTGTCCGGATTTACTATGAATATCATGGGCCATGTTTTGCTATTTTCTCAGTTTAATAAATGTCTCTTTATAAAAAGAAGTTGCATGATTTTATGATCCAAAAACTTCTAGGAGTCTATTAACGTCCTCTCCTGTTGCCACATCACTTCAGGAGTCTTATTTAACGGTGCATTCAACAGACAGCTCAAGTTTTCAAGACAGTCAAAGTTTGTGAATACTGAGAATACATGAGACAGTATTTATAGAACACATTCTTATAATGTAAATAATAATATCAAAAGATATTAAGATCTCATTTTCTACAACGTGGGACCTTTACGTAACCTTTTTTTTTTAAAGCGAACAGACTGGTCCTCCTTGTCCCCACACACAGACCATCTTGTCAACGTCTGTGTGTGTTTTGTGTTTTTGTGTGTGTTGCTGCAGGTGAACGACCGGCTGGACAGGTACTGCTGCGGCTTCACACCTGATCCAACAGAACTCTGTGTGGAGAACCTGCTGCGGGACAAGTGTGGCAACACCAAGGACCTGCTGCTGGTTCACATCCTGGTACGTATTCAAACCGGCACCCAATTTAGACTTCACTGCTTTAACAGTAACCTTTCGGGAATGTTCTCTTTGTCCCTTTATTAACCCATTTAAGCTTTTTTTTCATAGATTTCATGTATATAATTATATCAGATGAGTCACTAAGGATCATGTTATGTATCTATTTTTTATTTTGTACTATTTTCTTTGCAGTATAATAGCAGTTTAATGGCTATAAATGGCCTATAAACAAAAATCTATATATCTCATGTACAAAATTAATTTTGGGGGGATTATTCTAACGACTTGAATGATTAAATCGATATATACATGTCAGGGTTGAAAATCACAATAATCTAAATAAAGGGACCTCTTGCCATGTTATCTGGAGGAAGGGGCAGGAAGTTGATGACGTCATATGAGAGGAAACACTTGGAAATTTATTTATTTTTTTTTGCTTAAAATGTAAAAAGTTGTCTACTATCATGTCAAGAAGAAAGTATTTCTATCAGTCCTCTAGTATTTTAAGTATAAAATGACAATCGTAGACTCAAAGGCTTCAATGGGTTAAAATGAGTCATGGCCTGAAAGCTGAAAGTTTGTTGATCTGTGCATTGAATGAACTATTACAATCAAATCTAAAATGTTTTCACACAAATTGTAGTTTAAATTAACAGTCTGGTATCGCCCTGCTAGTTTTTGTCTCACACATCTTGTTGCACAGCAGAATTGATCGATATTCAAAGTATATATATGATCTTCCTGGCAATGTTGGTGTGTGTGTGTGTGTGTGTGTGCGCTGGTGAACAAGCTCTCACGTGCCGATGTTTCTTAGGAGCGGATGATTATGTTACATAATGCGTATTGTCATCTGCGATGTGTAAAAATAGATGCTTGTTTGTGAGAAATCACAACGAAGGCTTTTTTTTTCCTTTTCACCCTGTAGGTGACCTGCAGTCTTCCAGCATCGCTCACATGTTGGAACTTCAGAGAAAATCTTGTCTTTTCTTTGTGGCAGATCACCATGTGATGTTAGTTGGTTGATATTCTCGTACAGTTTTTCCTGCACTTTAATGTTTTGCCGCAGCTCTCATGGAGAAAATCAAACTGATTTGTGGTGCAAAATGAATAAGTAGTGAACAGTATGTATAGAACTAGTAGAGATGCGGGGATGGCCTATTATTTCATCCACAACTGCATTTCAAAACACATCATCGGCCTGTCATCCATCCACACCAATGATTTTTGACCAAATTTCAAAACCTGGCCTGCCCACCATCTGTAAATTTTTGTTTAGGTCAATTACACACTGCTGATCTGCCACCCTCCCGAATTTTATTAAAATATAATGTTACACTGGCCACCCGAGCTGCAGAAGCTGCAGCTGCAACCGCCGACCATGCATCTCTAGGAACTAGGAATAGACCGATAGTTTTTTTTTCCAAAACGAGTATTGCACGACTACTTGCATTTAAATACTCACCGATACCAAGTTTGTGGATATGTTTTTTCACGAAGTCGTGCAGCCAAATTCCACAAATCCTGACAGAATCCCAAATTTATCAACCACGGACATTAGCTGGTCGTTCAGAGCGATGTACTTGGTGGACGTTTTCTCCTGCTTAGCCAACGTCTGTTGCAAAGTTGTCTGTCTCTTGCCGCTGTCACGAGTAAAGGATTAAAAATCTTTAATTAGGTTGCTTGTATTGTAAGTGGTAGATTTTAAACCTTATCTCGAGATGTTTTATGGACATAATTTGCATTCTGCTTTGTTTTTGCCCTTCTCATTTCCCTTAAAGTAGTTCCACTCTGCTGACATGACCTTCTTATAATCACAAATATATCACATCTCATTTTATGGGGACTTTTTACTCATATAATGAGTAAGCAGGTAATAAAATAAGAGGAAAGAAAACAGATAGAAATAAAAAACAAATCCAAAGTATATGCATTTTAATCCAAATTCAAAACCAAGCTCCATTAAATCCAAATGGTCTATTAAGATGAGATCAGTATGGACTGGCTGCAGCAGCAGCAGTAACTGTCCTGCTTGTGGATGCTCCTCTGGTCCGTTAGCGAGGAGCATCCTGTTATCAGCAGCCAGCAGCTCTGTGCTGAGATGGAGGCGCCCGCAACATCACCCGGTTATCACACGCGGCACATTTGCCCCCCCCCCCCCATCGCACTATTTTACACAAGCGAACGTTGTTTCAGCAACCCCGGACGGGTTTGGTCGCCATCAGTCAGCTGCGTGTGGCTAACGGGAAAAAAGAAATGAGCCACTTGGATTTCGTCTGCATTTTATGTGTTCGTTAGTTGTTGTTTTTTTAATTGTGGATTGACATACAGTAGTAGGATGTTCTTCACAATTCATCTGTTAAACAATACCTTTCTCTAAAAAAAACCCAAACACTGCATGTCAAACTCGCTGCTGTTAATGAATTTCATGTTCTATCAATTTGCGCCCCCAAATAATTCATGTGGGAGCATGAATCACTTACAAAAATCGTTAATTTGAGAGTGTGGTTTATTCATTGTCACTTGCAAATTGCTTTTTTCTTCTCCCCGATTAAACCCGACGACAATGATGAACTTGTATTATTCCACTTTTATGAGTGTTCACTATCAGTGATGTCTTAATTTCGATCAGACCCGGTTGACTTCGGTCCGGTTCGTTTCAGACGAGCAGAAGAGAGAGTAAAAAAGGATAATATGGTAAATACAACATATGAAAGGGCAAGACGACAAAACGACGACAACCGACACGATTCAGAACTTCGACCTACATTTAGAACAGCTCTCATGTCATCTGTGTGTGTGTGTGTTTGTGTGTGCAGGTGAGAAAGGCAGATCCCTCCAGACTGGTGTTCATAGACAACGCCGGCAGACCGCAGCAGCCCCACGACAACCTCAACTTCAGGCTGGTGGAGGGCATTGACGAGTGAGTACAAAAGCAGCGAGTTCAGAGCACCAGCGGGATGCAAATTTGAGATTTTTTATTTTTTTTTTTGCAGCTTTTCAATGAATTACATCACGCCGTGAGGAGCTCATTTTAGCTCACAGCAGGCAGGAACACTGATGTAAGGAAATGTTCGATAAAAAAACATCTAACGATATATTTCCCTGGTGAACAGCTTTCAAATCAGCAGCACAGAAACGTCCACTGGAAGCTTGTTAGGGGTTTCTGTTACAATGTCTGCCTGATTAGATTAGTGTGCATTCAATTAGCCTGTTATTCAATATGCTGAATGAGTGAGGACTGATAGAAATTCCCCTTTGTCTGTCACTTAGGATTACTAAGCCGCTCCATAAAATGCTCTTAAATATCTTAAGCCCGGACTTGAATCTGAATGGAAATAGAATGTTTAAATCATCGCCCGAATAACGCGCAGCAAAACAAAAAAGGAAATTGGAGAGTGACTCATTCGGATTCTCCTTGGTTAAACAACTTTTTTTGGGCCGCCTCCATGTACACTTTGCTCTAGTTTCGGTTCTTCGGGCTGTTCTCTGATGTTTGCGTCAAGTGGAAAAGAGCCGCTCAAGTTCGACAGTGGGTGAAATCACCGGGGAGCGGCGTGTCGCCGGCGCGATGACATCTTGCAGGAGAAGGATTTAAGTGCTCGGACGCCCTGCGAAGCAAAACCTGCTCACTCAGGTGTCGGAGGAGTTACTGTGGGCATCCAGGCTTCTGGACGGGCTTTAAGTGCCAACCGTGAATCACGAACGTCCACATCGGTCTTGTCATATGTTCTCTCTGCTGCCGCATAAATCTAAGGCCTGGAATGCCCGTATTTATATCGGGATGTTTAAAAGAAAGTGAAAAAAACAAAAGATAGACGACAACTACCGACAACTTCTCTTTGACTTCAATGACAATATGTGTTCAACTCTTTCAGGATTTCGGTGAAAAAGCAGCCTTGAAGTGTCCCTTCAAAGAAAAAAAAGTCTGCTTTGACTTAAAAATGTTTTATTTTTCCACAAAAAAGTTGCATGAAGAGACAAGGTGCACAAGGAGATACGCATTCTTCAACATCCTGGAGGGCGTGTGCTGGAAGGTTCTCACAAATCCAGTTAGCATTTATCCAAAGTTTTGTCTAGCATTAGCAAGTAGATCACATGATTTGGTTCAGGCTATCTTTCATCGTTTTGTCAGCCTGATCAGATAACATCATGGCCGCCAGTAGTGGAGATCCTGCTTCCTTGGGGGTAAGTTATCATATATTACTCATATTTATTCTCAATGAAACAACAATATACATTCCTAAAATTAATTGGGGACATGTAGAAATGGTAGAAATTTGGTCAATGTGCATTATTCACAATTTTAGTTTAAACTGGAAGACGTAATACTATTTACTGCAGTACCAGATATCATGCACAGCTGAGCCCATCACAGTGGTATAACTGTATTTGACAACTGTATAGTGTTTTACTCGATTTATTTTCAAGCAGGGCTTCCTGACTCGGTCCTTTTATGGGAAAATAAAGGAAAGCACAGGAAGCAGAGGACGTTTTAGAGGAGATCCCTGCAAGTTCTTCTGACTCTGACTTGAACAGTGACAGCGATCAGGAAGTAATTTTCAGCCAGCGTGAGATAGAGGCAGAGAGTGAAGGCAGTTCTGATGAAGAGGACGGAAGTTCTGATGGGAAAGATGAAGAGATGAATCTTTACGACAGTGATTTGATTTAGCGACACTTATATGTCCAATCCATCAAATCCATGTTATTGTATCTATGTATATTTATATGTATGCATATATATTTATGTGTTTTCATGCATAAATCTATTTTTTTTCAGTTGGCGTAAGACACGATTTGAGCACCAGTCAGCAGCAGCTGCTAGTGAATTCAGCGCACCCAATCAGCTGTCTTCTCCAAATAGCTACCTTGCCTGATTTTTTGATGATGATCTGTTTCCAACTCATTGTCGAACAGACAAATCTCTGCAGCCGTCAGCCAACATAAACACCACCGTGGATGAGATCAAGTCATTTGTTGCCATTAAGCTAATAATGTGAGAATGCCACCAAAGGATGATTATTGGGCAGAAGACACACATTATGTGAAAATAGCTAATGTAATGTCAGTTAAAAGGTTTAAATGCCTCTCACGATTCATCCATTGTTGTGACGCCAGTGCTGGAGCACATAAGAAGTGTCTGGAAATTGAAAGTGAGTTCGAGTTCTCAATAGATGAGATAATGGTCCATTACGAAGGAACAAAGGCTGGGACTCTCCGACAGTACCTCCATAGCAGAACTCACCATTGGGGCTTCAAGATCTTGGTTCGAGCAGGCATTTTTGGAATCGTTTATGACTTCTGGACATACACTGGAAAGAGCACATTTGGCACAGGCCAGGGTCCAGCCAATGTTGTCATTCGACTCTGTGAGACCTTCAAGAATCCATCAGTGTGTTGTCTACATTTTGTGACGACTGTATGAGTCACTTGGTTTATTTTATGAAGTGTTGTGCCCACAGGTAATATATGTGACAAGTCTGTTCAGCTCTGCCTGGTTCTTGTGACCCTTCCCCCAGGAAACTTTTTTTTCCACACCTTTAACGGTGATGTCACCAGAGGTATAAAGGCAGATTACTTGGTCTCTACCCAGTACAGACAACAGCCTATTGTACAAAATGTGGTGTGCGTCAAACACATCAACTGCTTCCAAGCATTCCATAAAAAATACATTTAGACTGGAAATAAGGGGCATTGTTCGTAGATTTCCCACCATTATGGAAAACCTGGAGCCATAAAACTTTCTTCAGTGTTCACAGTGATCTTAAGTGCACAAAAAGTATGTTCACCATGACATGTTCCATTTTTGTGAGATTGCTTTATTGTGAAATTGTTAAAAATGAATAAAAACTACTTTAAAGGTGCTCTTTGTAATGTAAATGCTCAAAGAATACACCAATATAAAATTGGTCTTCATCAAATTGAACGTTATGTTTATCATTCATATGTTTATGCCTTAATAGGACAGTGTATCCTGGGATATATATATATATAGTCAGAGTCAGCACAACTGAAATGGTTCTTAGTCCAGAATTTATTGAACATTAAACAGAAAAACAAAACAAACTCACAACTTTAAAACTATAACACTCAGAAGGTAAATGGGGAACAAAAAAAGGCTCAACACTATGGCACCTAGGCACACGGTGGAGGTAAACCAAAACTACAATAAACGTAAAGTCGAGCAGTCTCTCAGCAAAATTAGCGTCAAAGAAGTATAACAAACTAGGAGCCTGGAGAGACAACAATACCAGAGTCCAAAAAACAAGTAGAGCGCGGGCATGGGAGAACTGGCATGAAGCATGTCCAAGGAAAGTATGACACGACCAGATGACGGGGAACCATAGAGGGCAACTTAAATACAGAGGGATCCAGGTGAAACTAATTAGTACTCAGGTGAATGTGAACGAGGGAACGAGCCAATTAAGGAGCTGTGAGAGTGTGCAGAGTGAGGGCCTGTGGTCGTGACCAGGTCTGGTGCAGACCTGACATATACAGTATATATTAATTTGGAATTTGGAAGAGATGAGTGATAACATCAACTTATTTTTTGCAACTTATTTTCCACTCCTGCGTGTTTTAGGGTTAAAGATCCATTCTCAGTGTGCTCAGTGCACCGGAGGCGTCATGTTTCAATGTCACACTTGCTTTAATATTCTGTTTCACTGCAGCGCTAATGGAAAATATGAACTAAATATTATGTTTTGTAGAAATTTGTGCTCTTTGTAGAAAATATTTCAGCTGCTTAAATCAGTTCACTTTTAGATTCTCTGTCAATTTTGCTTAAATATGTAGTTAATCAACACCAGCTGAGGCTCATGGACACACACACACACACACATACGTATATATATAATCTCATCATCTCACAGAATGACATTCTGTTTAACATTTTTAACATATTTAAATATCATGACAACTGCTGTCAACATTACCATGAACTATTGAACTATTACTGTATATATTCACCAGTATATCATATATTTTCTGTATTTTCTGACTATAAATACTAATATGTGGCTTTCAGGAGATTTACTGAGTAAATTAATTGCCTCCCAGAGGATGAATCCCTTTTCTTTCTTTTTTTTTTTCTATCTCCGAGCTTCCATCTAGCACAACCCACACACACAGAATCTCATAATCTAGTGATTATTGATCTCATGACCTTTCCTTTAGCACTTAACTTTACATTTCTCACTTTACATAAAGCAGCTTTAAATGTGCTGAACAAATAAACTTGTTGTTTAGGAGACAGGTTGTTCGGAGATGAGAGCAACACAGTCTTCAAATGAACCTGAAACCTCAGTGGTCCGCTAGAAGGGCTTTACACTTTACACAGGGTTTTTTGTTTTCTTCTAAAATAAAAGCAGTAAATGAACTAAAACACAGCAAATCTGATGATCTAACTCTGTTTCTCTCATCAGATTTCCAGAGAGAGCGGTGTCGGTGCTCCACTCCGGCTGTCTGGAGAGTCTGCTTCTACGCTCCTTTTACGCGGACAGGGAATTCTGGGAAAGCCAAGGCGGGGCCAGCGGTCTCAGGCCTCTCATCCGCACTGTGGAACAGAGAGGGAGGATTCTCCTGCAGCACATCAGGGACAAGAAACTCCAGCTCAAGCGGGACTTGTGACTTGGGTTACCAACTCAGACAGCATTAAAACAAAAAATGTATTAAAATGTAAATATCTGTTTTACAGAACGTCATGTGTAATGTTACTTTTCTATGCAACTTGTCTGTTGCTTCCAGACCAGGACTCTCTGGTCTCAGTGGGACCATCCTGTATATATAAAGGATAAATTAAATGGACTTAGTCACTGTGACATACCAAGCTGGTTTGTAGATTCTTGTAGATGAAGTCTTGAGTTTGGCGTTTGGACTGCTGCCATCACTTTTTTTTTTGTTGTCTGAGCCTGAAGTGACCATATTTGGACAAGAGTGTGAAGCTGGGGAGGAGCTGCACCTAGCAGACAGTTAGCAGCTAGCCACCTTTCAAAGCAACCACTTATTTAAATTTTAAACAGGTATTTAAATTAACTCCCAGTTATTGTTACGGACGGAGAAGCCAACTATAGAGACCAAAACCATTTATTTGTACGAGGTTGTAAACCATTTTTATTTCTGCTGTATAGTCGGTCCATCTAAAATGAGAAATGTCTTTTTAATTCTTTTAGATGATGTCATTGTCTTGTCATTGTTTTCCTTATTTAAATATGTTTGTAAAAATGCATCTTTGTATTAAAATTTAATCACATTTTCTTCCTTGATCTTGCAATGGCAATTTCAACAAATAATATCGCCTGTCACTCAATGGTCATGCATAATAGCGTAAACTGCTTCCCGATTCATCCTGAATGTGCCAAGATATGTCCACTTTTTTATATTCCTGTATGTCCTGTTAATACCAGAAAAGACTTCACCATTCGGATGTTAGATACTCTGAAATGTTTAATCTCCAAGCCTCTGAGTGGGTGGGCCTGCGTATGTGTTTGATTGACAGATGAGCAAGCGAAGGGCACAGAGACACGGCATCGGCAAATGTCTGCCAATAATTGAAGCTTTCAAGCCGAGAAAAGACGGCAATACTGAAAGAAGGAGGTCTACACCGTTTAGCATCTAACTGACTGATGTTTACATGAGAGGGTTGGTAAATACTACAGCTGCGTAGCCTGCAAACTGGAGTCAGGAACGCCCTACACGCCTGGTTTCTAACATCGATTAGCCCTTGTTGTGTTGGAGGATAGTGCACCCAGGCTTTCCCCTTATTAGCTAAAATCAGAGATACTTACTCCTTTATGCAAATATGTTTGAAATGAACGAATGTTTAAGTCCAAACATTGGATTTCACCTAGATGAAAAGACAGAAAAGCCTCATGGAGCCATACTCAATAACAAAACAAGAATTGACGGTAGCATCTTTACCTTGTTCTGGCCATGTGCAGGTGTTAGAATTAAACTCCTCCCTGAGAATTAATTGGACCCACTTAACACTTTCATCTACATGTCATGTAAAGACCTTTGTGATCAAAATGGTGAGTGTTCGTGGAACAGGAAGTCAGCCATTTTGAATTGAGTGCATCATCTTTAACCCAATTTAGCAATTACAGGCATTGAAAATTAACTTCTCCTAGATAATTAATCATACCAACTTAATATTTTCATGTACATGTCATGTAAAGCCCCTTCTGATCAAAATGTTGCATGTTTTTGCCCATATTGAGTCAGCATATACTACTCTTGGCAACAGGAAGTTATAATAATGTATTATACCTATTCATCAACCATTAATGAATATACTAGTCACTTATGAACCAAATGTGCCTAACTAGAAAGTGGTACTGACATGTCATTTACAAAGCAGGAAAGACACATCACTACAGATGCAAACACCTTACCACCTAAGTGCTGTCTTTAATTATGTCTGATTAAGCCAGTTTATCATTCATGTACATGTAGAGAACAATTATGTTTAAGGGAAAAGATCAAATGACAAAATTCAATTAAACAAGCTCAGTGCATAGCAAAAAAAACAAGGAGGCTCTCTAAAATGCATAACTGGTATTAATCATTGGATCATATGCTCTGAATGAACTTCCCCTGTAGCTCCATGGGTTGATAAGGATGCTTGTCACTCCGAATATATTCACGTTCTTCCATCTGCACTCATTAACATCTCGGCAAACGTCCCCTCACAGAAAGGAAACGTGAGACAAATTATTCCCTCACTCCCTCAACGGCAGCCAAGCAACAATTTTTACAAGCAATAAAAAGGGAAATAAGCACAGTTTATATATTTTTTCTTCTTCTCTATTTTAACACTATTTTAAGAGCTTGCAGCAGATTGGGTGATTGATTTAAATGTCTGTTTTTTAAGAGATAAGCTCGTCTTCCTTTTTAATCAAGTTATTAAATATGTCAGCGAATAGCTTCTGGACTGGATCCTGGAATCTTTTTGCATAAAAAATGGACCAAAACTGTATTTTTTTTTCTTCTCCTAGTACATTGTTGGAACAATGAATGAAAACTGGATGAAAATCAAGTGTCATTAGGGAAGAAATCGAGCTGAGGCTTTTCTGTTTGAACGACACATTTCTGAAGCCCAACTGCCACAGTCATTCGGTATTTGGGTCTAGTGAAAAGCACAAACGTTATACTTATACCCGCTCTGGATTAGAATTCCAGTCAAATTGATAGTTCATGGATTAATGACATTTTCTATGGCTCCTTTTTTCATGACTGAATAAATGTCTTTAATGAGAAATGGTTCAAATGTGTGATCCACTTTTTATCCTGTCTTGATTTCTCTTACATGTTTTTTTTTTTTTTGCTTTTTTTATTATGTGTCAAAAAGCATGCGAGGCCACCACTGGTTTTATATTGCAGTTTATTTCCCTGCTTCCATGTGAACATATTTCTTGGTCCAGCTCATTAAGGTCCATCTGGATTCTAATGCA
This sequence comes from Lepturacanthus savala, assembly GCA_030544235.1. Lineage (NCBI taxonomy): Eukaryota > Metazoa > Chordata > Actinopteri > Scombriformes > Trichiuridae > Lepturacanthus > Lepturacanthus savala. The sequence goes on from CM060467.1 coordinate 13,805,065, forward strand.
CTTAAAGCAGTCATACCATATATATCATACATTACAAATCCTGCTTACTGCAGCACTAAAGCATAACAAAGCATAACAGGTTTCGTGAGGTAAACCTTGGCGCCAAGGCCGGTGCAACCTTTTTCCTGCCAGATATATTTATTTATTTTCATAATGTCTCTATTCAGATACAGTAACTGCTGTGTTATGTAATCTGAATATTATTCCACTACACTAAGATCCATGAGCTGTGTTAAAGTCTTGACAATGGCAGGAGTAGATTTTTTGGTAAGTATATTCAGTCAGTATCATTGGATGTAGAATGTTGGTATAAGCCTTCTTGGTCAAATCTGAGTCAGCATTCTCTTCCCCTTCTTAGTATTTCAAATCCCTGTCAATACGTAAAAAACATACAAGCTGAAAATAGCAAGTTATGGTTGTCTTTTTATGAGGAAAAGTTGTATAACATAGTTGATGTACGTCTTTTACTGGTTTATAGGGTGTCTTCTTTTGCAGAGATTTAGGACAGAAGTGTCAAACAGGCCCAGAACCGGCCTCTTAAAGCATCATTTATGCTCCACGTATGGAAATTGGTAAATTGTTTGTGTTGGTTACTTTCATTCGTCCTTTAAGTTGGCATGGATGTTAACCAATACAGGGGGGGCAGCTCAGAGTCAAAAGGTAATGCCAACAAACATGGCGACTATAGTGGAGATCTTGATAAAATCTTAAATAAAATTTTAAAAATCTGAGGCGTTGTAAGAGGGGCTTCCATTTCATCCAATGCAGTTAGTTATCCATGTGATGTTTATTTTTTTCCTATTTCCTCCCCACTGCTATGGAGTAATTGTTCGTCTATCCCGGTGAGCTGACATCGTAAATGTGGTTGTAGTTCCTCACCTAGCAAATTTTTCCTCAAGAAGTTCAGCCATGGTGTCTTCTTCTTCTGTCTCAGACTGGATCTAGGCTACATGTCGGGTAGTGACAGCAACACTGCCCCCATGATTTTCATGGTTTTCCACACTCCATCTGCGCTACATCCATAAACTTTGTGGAAAAAGGATTAAAACAGACGAAACGAACGCAGAGTATGGCCCCATCTGTTTCTGTATTTAATGTTGAGCATAAATGTAAATGGTTTGCAAGGCAGGAAATAACTGCTAAGTATAAACCAGTTGCTGGTTTAATCCCCAGATCCGATACATTCAAACAGGATCAGGCTATAGCAAATTCCGGGTGTGAATGTGATCCAAACGTGTGTTTTTGTTCCATCGTACAGTAGGCATTTGTTCTGTTAGGTTTGCCTTCAAACTGCGATTTTGCAAGCGCAATAAAAGAAATTTACATGACATTCCAGTGTCTAGTATTTGTCATCTACATTATCGGGGTTGTGGCTTCCTATACTTCTCCTGACACTTGTTATACAAAGGATATTTATCCTTCTTTGGCATTGTGCACCTTTGTATACAGCTGCCACAATATCTTTATCTTCAGCTGACCATGCTCTGTCATCCTCTATCTTCTTTATTATCCTCTCTGGATACACCTGGAACGTGTCTTTTTTTCCTTAGTTGACTTTTATCAAGTTGTTGGACCATATTTCACTTAAAACCTTGGTCTCCTTCTTTCCCCAGGTGCTGCTGCAGCTCATTTGTCTTTTTTTTTCTCCCTGTACTGATGACAAGTCTGCTGGAACTTCACGTAATTGGTCTGAAAGTCCAAACCATCGAAAAAAAACAGGACAACAGTGACTATAAAAAATGACAGTACCAAAATTATATGAAAAGAATAAGACAAATAAATAAAAATTATATATAAAAAAGAGAAAGTAATAAATTCAGCACCAGATTTGAACCAATTTATCTATTTCAAGTTGTCCTTGTTAAGCTAATAGGTTTACCGCCAGGTGTCAAATGTGAAGCTTCGTTTATGTAGTTCCTGTATTTTCTTCCATTGGGATAAATTCTGCAATCTGGTCTAGGAACCACTTAAAGTAGAAGGTTTTTCGGACATTCAGTTCAAAAGAAAATGTTTTTAACAAAGTGCTTGATGGTTATTAACAATGTGTTTTAATGGGACCTGAGGATAACCCTGGACAAATCCATTTTTAATATATTTTATGTGTAGTGAATTGATGTCCTGTATTCGTTGAGTTTCTCACATTCCCAAAAAAAGGGGAATATAAGGCCCCCATTTCGGTTTTGCATTGAGAGGAGATGTCGGGGGATTTTGTGCATTCTAATAGGATTGATGAAGAGAGATAGAATTTGTATATACATTTGGAAGTGGACTCTGATGTATTGCTCCTAAAGGGATGATGAGTTCTACTGCAGACGTCAGCCCATATGTCTTCATTAATGTCGGTGCCCAGGTCGCTTTCCCAAGAGCTTTTTAGAGGCATAAAGGATGAGTCACCTTGGTTGTTAAAAATCTTGTAGGCTTCTGATGTTTTATCTTTCATTATGGACGCAGACCAAAGGACTTCTGTCTTCTGACATGTAAAAACTCATGATGTTGTCCTTAAAGGGATAGTTCAGTATTTTTGACATGAATCTGTATAGCATCCCTATCATCAGTGTCCTGTGAGCCGAGTTCTGGTCCAGTTCTGGTCAAATTGAAAGTAGTCCGGCAGGCTTCTCGGGGGACACTAAAATAAAATGTCTTTCTTCTCATACAGATCTCTGTTGCTACAGCCTGGGTAGTCACAAGTGTACCCCATTTTTACACATATGTATATGTATGTATATTATGTTTATAGCTTGTATTATCCCAAGTGTCCGGGAAGTCCTGGGAGTCTCCCTGATATTGATAGTGCCGCTGTCATTCTGCTGCCCACTTTCGCGTGTTGATATCAGCATCGCTAACGCTAACAAGCTAGTTGAGAGAATTAGACCGACACGTTTACAGACATCCCAAGTTCCAAGAAGTCATTTCAGAGAGATGTTTATTTATTATTTTTGACCAGAACCGGACCAGAACTCGGCTCACAGGACACTATCGGTCAGTGCCAGGACCCAAGGAGGTCTTGAACCTGCGACCTTCTTGCTGTGAGACAACAGCGCTAACCCCTGAGCCACCTTGTCGCCCCTTTAACCCTGGTATATATGTATATATGTATATATATATATAAGTATATATATATATATATATATGTATATATGTATATATATATATAAGTATATATATATATATATAAATATATAATTACATAAAAATATATAAAATATAATATAATATAAATAATTTTGAGATTAATATTTTGTTTGTTTATTGGCTTATTGCTTATGCAAGCGTCAATTGCCATTCATTAAAGCAGAGTACAAAATTGAAAAACAAAATAATACATACGATTCTTAGTGACTCAATTGATATAATTATATGCAGGAAAACGTTTGGTTGTATTTTAAAAAGAAGTTTTTGATCTTCAGCTGAAGATGATCAGCTGAAGTTTTTGTAGTTGTTTCGTGTTACATAGAACTTCAAGAAGTCTGAAATCAGGGAAATAAGATCAGCATGAATTTATAAAAGTCTGTTAAATGGAAGGTACAGTATGTTGTCTTTGTATTTAAAGCACTCCCTGATTGGTTGAGTTCATGTTACGCCCAAATCATCTATAAATAATTCAGCTATTTATAAAGCTATTTATAGAAAAAAATAGTAAATAAAAAGATCTTAATACAAGATCTTTAAACACTTAAAGTAAAGAAAATTAACTCAAAGAGAAACTGACTCTCAATCTGCTTTTGTCTCATTAGTGAGCATTTAGATTCACCTCTAATATCAATACTAACTGCTTTTATGTATTGACTGTAGTGCTGAAGTGTTACAAATAGAGAGGATCTAGAAGAGATGTACTAAACATATTAGATGTAAAGGGTGCATTATGCATCAGGCTCCATTTTCAGGACGTGGATTGTACTCGCGGCTCCACTCTAAAGGTGCCACTGTCATCATCATTTAAACTAATGCGTCTCAGAGGTAAATCATATCTGAAGTATGGCTCAGCATGCACCGTTGCAGAAACACATTAGTCTCGTCCCTGTTTGCGGTTATTACAGTTCTAATTATAATAATACATCAGATTTACGCAGTGCTTTTCCTGGTGCTCAGACACGTATCCGACGCTTGCAAAACAAACCCGTTAAGTGCATCCGTACATGTTTGTGCACATGTGTCAGGGAGGGAAAAGACTGAGCCTCGATAGAGAGATAGATGGCGAACATAAAAGGGCCAGTTGCCCATGACTCAACCATAATAGCTATCATCACGGAGCAGTATAGTGAAGGTCATTATCCGGCGCGCAGCAAAAGGAACGGACTGTTATGAGAAGCAGAGGCGAGCCACAGGTCGCTACCTTGAGGCTGCGATGGAGATACGTGAATCATATGGTAGAACGGGGGAGGGGGCAGGCAGGTAATAAGGATATTTTTCCTCCTTTATTAGGATGTTATCAAATTTGCATAGGCATCATTTTCAATGCTATTATGGTAGGAGCATTAATCCAGAGGTGACTCCTGAGCTTCTATTTGAATTAAGCTTTTATTTATTTTTTTTAAACATGGAGGGAAACTACCTGAGTCTATCACTGACATGAGAGGTAAGTCTCTACTCTTAGAAATAAAGGTCCTAGATTGTTGCTTGAAAACCTGCTTTTCGAGGGTTTTCATTAAAACTCAGATTCTGACTCTGAGAGGGTATGTTAAGTGGTATGCGATAAGTGGAGAATCCAGACACCCCAGTGTAAAGAAAAATGGAACTACTGTACTACACCTTTAATAATGCCCCCAAATAGACCTGCAGCTATATGTTCATTCAGTTCAGAGTTTGACAACCAATCACAATGAATAACCTCCATCTAAAACCGAGTTTATACTTCTGCGTACGTAGCTACGGCATCAACGCAGACCCCTACTACGCATAGGCTGACACACACCTCCGAAAAATCCTAAATACACTTGCAACGTGAACCACAAGGGCTGTGATTGGTCAGCTCAGTGTGGTGGCCAACAAGTCGGTCCGGTTCCAACATTTTCAGTAAAAGCATTTCCTCTTTGATATCAATGAGCTCCAAACACACACGCTACATCCTGGTATGACTCAAAAATCAGGCAAAAGAAAAAAGTACAGTACATACAGTCCGGAATATGTGTTATTTAAGGGGATTTATTTTTTTTCATGTTTTTTTCTGTTGTGCCAGACTTTCTTTTTTGTCTGCCATATGGTTGCACTGTGAAGAGGAAGCAAGGAACACACTACCTCAATGCAGAACTTTCAATGCGTAAGGTCTGTGTCTCATTGATGACTTAACTATGTAAAAGAAGAATAAACGAAGCTTAAGTGTTAGCTTAGGTACTGTGGAGCAGGAGGTCGCCTTCTTTGTCCTCTGCGTATTCTTAGTAAACAGCACTGCATACAATTAGTAGATAAAGGAGTTAATTATATATTATAATAGACAACACCTATCTAAACCCGCAGACACCAGGTAGCAGAGTAGCTAAAGCTCTTTAGCAGAGTAGCTAAACTCCCAGCATTCACTTCAACTATCAGAAAGTAAACCACCACAAACTGTTAAAATAATGTCACAAACGCCCCTTTTCCTTTTCCCTCCATTCTTTCAACAAGTATAAACACATTAGGAACATTATGCAGATAAATGACAGCTAGCCTTGAGCTAGTAATAGTCTTTAAATGAGTGATAGCTTGCTACTAGCAAGCAGTTAGCCACTTAGCTAACAACCCGCGACCTAATAAGGTTAAACTACCAGTAAAATCATACATTATTTTGATATTTTTTTAATACAGTACTTACCTTTGTCACTGCAGCATTCTTTGTGGTCAAGTGTCACATCGGCATCCTTCACCCATTCAGCCTCAGCATTCTGATGGTATCAGCGCTCTTATTAGCCGTCAAGCTAACGCTACTGTATGGGGAGGGGTTGTGATCTGAATAAATGTAGTTATCATGAGAAGCAGGTCGGACAATTCAGCCTGTGTATAGTATAATTATTGATTTTATTTGATTTTAAAAATACATTTTTTATGATAGGTATGCTTATTTCAGGCTAGATTGACTTTTAGCCTTTTTTATATTTTGGCCATTGCTTCTCAAAATTATTATGGACAGAATGTTAAAATATAAAACATCGAATTATCTCTCTTGGCAACTTTTTAGGTGGGAATAACATTTTTAAGAATCATGCACAACTTCAAAGGTTTGGACACTTTCCAGTCACTTGAGTGAATGAAGCTTGTGGGTAGCTACCTCTTTATGGGGAATTACTTTTTAGAGACTCCAACCTAAAGATATGTTCCTGTAGAAACAACACATTATATAAAACAGTTACTTATTTTAATAAATTTGGAAACTGAGCTACGGACAGGTTCAGGTTCCATCTCATCCACATCAAGGCTCAGTTAAAATATGGCATTCGAGAAGCAGAATCTGAATACGTGCTGTTTACTGTACCAGGACAAACTGATATAGCACAAAACAAAATGAAAATATCACCACGCTTCACGGAGATGACGGAAGGGGGAATCTCTGCCGAGAGCTGCAGAAAATAGCCTAATCCACAGTATTTAACTGCATGTTCATCCTGATATCAGCTGATTTTACACCCTTCCCCCCCGATTCCCGCTACATTCATGCTTCACACTTTAAGTTCCAGCGATGACTACTGCAGGCCGCCAGCCATTGAAAGAATATTTACACACCGTCTACTCATGCCCGTCAGCTAATAATGATGTTTTCACAGCAGGCGAGAGCCAGCCATAAATATACAGACAGTAGCAGTGAGCTCAGCTGCTCTCTGACTTCAACTGACTGAAAGTGGATCAGAGATAGGTCAACGCCTCCAGCCTTTGCTGTTCTTTTTTTTTTTTTTTTTTGGCACCCTGATTTCTGATCTCCTCTCTTATCTGTTCTCCTTTCAGCACTTCTGAGCCCCGACGTTTTTTGAGCACAAAATCCCGATTCGGTGCATACGAGACCGATAGGGCACCGGTGCAAAATTCATGATTAACAGGCTTTTTACACGGACTCGTCCTTATCTGGCTGATATGGCCCTATCTGCTCCACAGTTAAAGGCTTTTAGATCAACGGAAAAGCTGATGGGGCACAATGTGGAGCTGCTTAGGTCTGGTGAAACTTAGCTTTTTACACTTTTGTTGGATCACATAACATTAGCGGCCTGTGATGAATGATCTGGAAAGGCAAGTTTCCATTCAACCTAATGTCAAGAAAATTGGTAAAAGAAAATGTGAATGAATACATGTTTCCATCCACAATGAATTATATATGGATCAAAACATAAACTTGAAGCATTATTGCAGTGAATAAAATACATAATCACTGCTTTTTGCCTTTTGGGGGGTGTCTTTTCTTCTTTTTTTCAATATATATATTTTTTAATATATTTTTATTAGAATATTTTCACATACCAATCAAAAAGACAGAGCACCATAAATACTACTTGGCCTTGACCTAATTAACTAGAGGTTTTCATTAACTCATTGCATAACAATATTGCCCCAAAAGTAACATTTATTTGGAAATTAATTTTAGTTACTATCTCTTGCCCATTTTCGAAACCCTTATCATCAACTACTGACAGTGGTCTACAGCAGGGGTGGGCAATCCTGGTCCTGGAGGGCCGGTGTGGGTGCAGGATTTTGTTCCAACCAAGAAGTTACACACCTGAATCTACTAATGAAGGCCTTGGCAATGGTTCTAGAGGTTGATTAGTAGAATCAGGTGTGTAACTTCTTGGTTGGAACAAAATCCTGCACCCACACCGGCCCTCCAGGACCAGGATTGCCTACCCCTGGTCTACAGTCATGGGAAATTCGTCAGTGTTTCCGATGTTAATTTACTCATTTTCTTCCATTTTCTTTCTTTCTGCTGCTTGTTTGTACTCGGACTAAAACCAGAATCAGAACCAGATATATACATTTATACAGCCAGTAAAGCAAGGTAGAGTAGGAATCTTCTAGGGTTTGAGGATATATATATATATATATATATATATATATATATATATATATATATATATATATATATATATATATACTCCTATTATTGTGGCCATCATTAGCATGGATATGTGGAGGAAGAGGTACAGTAGAGAGTCCTCTGAGCCAAGTCTCTGTCTGGAGAGAGTGTTCTATGATATACCCTAGGAAAAAAAAAGAGATGAATACTTTATAATAGCAAAATGAGAAAATTATTGAGCAGACCCAGAAAAAAGAAAATGTAGCAAGGTAGTATCATTTGATTCATATTCATCACAGATTGGATAATAATGAAAACGATGAATTGCTTTGAACCGTATTAACCTATGTCCGCTATTTATTGAGCAGTCGCGAATACGGGAGAGCGCGATCTTCCGTATTTCGTCAGGCAGTGCAGTATTTATTTCTCTTTCCCATGCCTTCTCAATACAGGATGATGGTTCACAATCATTGGAGAATAAATTTGACAAATTTAGAAAAAAGTTTCTCGCCGCCTGGAGAGACGAGAGCGAGTAATCCAAGTGAATTCAAACCGGGGGATGTTTTTCCTGTACAAAATATCCTAAGTCACTAAGCTGTATCATAGATGAATTGTCTTGAACACCTGTGGCACATCCTCAAATGGAAGCTGGAGGAGGTCTCTAACCTCCCCCAGCTCTGTGATGTCATCATGGAGGAATAGAATAGGTTTCCATGGCAACCTGTGATGCTCTATGGAACTCCATGTCCAGGACAGTTCAGCCAGTGATGGGGAAAAAAAATGGTAGCCACACAAAAAATTGACACTTTTGCCGCAATTTAGACCTATCTTCTTTTTTTTGCCAGCGGTTCAGACATTAATGGCTGTTCGTTGAATTATTTTGTGTAAATTTATACAATTATACAAGCCGACTACTTTACGTTCTATCAAAGTTTCATATATTCAATGTTGTCCTATGGAAAGATATGATAAAATATTCATAAAAGTGTGAGGGGTATAGTCACAAAACTACAACAACCTAGTTTTTCAGTCAGTAACAATGAAGATAATGAGGTATATTACTCTTACATTACTGTGGGTAATTGCATTATCCACATACACTCAGAAAAATGTAAATAAATGAAATAAAAATACATTTTTAAAATAAAAACAAAATGTCTTAAATATGTTTGCATTTCTATATGGGTTATTATATTGAACAGTGATTTGAAATGAATAGTTTGTCTATAAATCATATAAAAATCGCTTGAATCTGTTACGCTTGGCAGAAAGTGGACCAAGGACAGGCAGAGAATGTGGTTTTATTGTACTGAGGAGCTGTAGATCTGGTGAGTAGGGAGGAATGGATTATCTCAGGAGAAAATACCCGAGAGCACATGCTGGAGCCCGACTTGTTACGTTGAGAAATCTGCGAAGTTCCAGCAACGGCGGATAAGGATCACTCTAGCAGCCTATATACGCGTCCTATTCGGGCTGGTGGAGTGATGAGGTGGCGAGTCGCAGCTGCGTCTCCTGCACACCTGTCACCGCTCACCGCAGCCCTGTCTGCAGAGGGAGAGGAAGAGAAAGGGAAAAGAGAAGAAAGACACGGGGAGGCGGAACCTAACAGAACTCAAGACTTGTTACACCAAAGTTACACAGGATCCGTTGCATCACAACCGGCCAACTGGAGATGAACCAGCATGTATTTAAGGTTCAACTCACAATGAAGGACATGTTTCCGGTGTTTGAGTTGAGCTTATAATCTGTGTTACTGCAATCACACTGGAGCCCTTCAGAGAGAAGAGCTACTTTTTTTTTAAATTCTTTTTTTTTTTTTTTTTACTGGTAGTCGGTACAAATCAAATAGCGGCCGCCTCGCCACTCATCGCTCAGTCTTGTGATAACAGTAATGTATTATTAACTGGAAGGGCTTGGGAATGACTGATACACCAAACAAAGACTGCTAAATTAAAAAAATTCAACGCAGGAGAAGGACACGCGGTTGGGTACAGACTATTTTTTTTTTCTCAACCCACACTCCTTCTCACGGAAAGTATTACTGCAACTGGGCCAATTATGGAGACAGACAAATACAGACAGCACCCAACTTACTAACCCAATAGGTTCCTAGAAGCTATTCATAAGTCGTTATATATTACATTTCAATCTATAATTACCATTTGAAGTCATTTAAATGCCATTACTACTCTAAATAATGAAGTGCTATTCCATGAGACTCTCCAGAAACAAATACAGGACATAAAAACAACACATTTATGTATTTATTTTTTGTGTATTTTATTTATTTATTTTATTCTACTTGATGTATTGTTGATTTCATTGCTGTTTTATTCTATTTCTTGTATTGCCTAAACAATACTACTGTTTTTAATATACTTTATGTACGGCGACCTTGAGGCTACGAAAGGCGCCCAATAAATAAAATGTATTATTATTATTTTAGAGTATATAATAAAAGAAAATAAAATAAATAAGGAACTACTTGGATGTGGCATGTGGTTCGAAATAAGAACTTGACAGTTAAATATGGCATTTAAGGAACATTTATGGGTTGTTTGTATCTATGAACGTTCATAAATCGAACTTTCGTATCTTGGGGAACTTCTGTATATTGAGTTGATAGAAACTAATCTCAGCTAGACTAGATAGTCCATTGAGGACCTGTTGGCTGTGCACACATTTGCAGCTAATGCTTTTAAAAGAACAGTTAAAACACAGGGGGGTGCGTTTTTTAGGGGCTGGTGATAGAGAATAAATGCTTGTGGTTATCAATTTTGTGTTTTAAAAATAGAAGATATGAAAAGCCGTCGCTTTTATTCTACCGTGCAACTTCCAGGCTCCGGTAATGTTTTTGCTCCTAGCAGCCACGCTTCAGGGTTGGATCGTGTGCTCCAGCGTTCATGTGAGCACACACGTATGTTCCTTTGATACGACGTTGCAGCGGAGGTTCATGCGGAGGCGGCTGCCGTTCTCTCGCTGTGTGCGGTCCCCCCCCCCTCCACCATCATATCTTTACAGGTGAAGGATGTGACAGGAGCCGCCTGCAATATATTAACCACATGCTCTCCTGCAGGGCATACAGCAAGCACAGACCTACAGCTGCATACCAGCACTGCAGCAGCTGCTCATAGTTCTTTGCATTGAACAGTGGGACTGTCTGGTCATATCAATCATCCCCCCACCTCCACTATCTTTCAGTGCCAGGTGTAGTGCTACTATTAGTTTCACCTGTTTAAAATTGGCTGACCCGGGCCACCTTTCCATCTTAAAGTGCACTATTGCACATTCTTGATTGATTTTTGGGCCTGCCCGGGGGCAGTGCAACAAGCTGTAAACTAATGCAGTGGCAAATAGATTTCTATCTACACATCCAGCAGTTGAAGAGCAAACTTAGCATACGTGTGGTGTTTGAGTCCACCTGATGAATATAAGTCTAATATTCGATCCCGTTTTAGCTCTGGCTCGGTCTCAAAATATCTGGGTTTTTAGCTCTTAAATGCTCCACCATGTTCATCACCTAGATGTTAGCTTTGTCAGTTGTTTGATGCAGGGCAGCTCGTGCGGAGTCGGAGCCTTCTTACGGTTGATGAGAAACTGAAAAAAAAGACAACAATGAGCTGAAAGAGAGTACAACTCTGTAGCGCTAAGGGGAACTGCAGCCAAGTGACAATTTGTTGCGTGTCAGTCACTTTAAGTAGCTCCTGCATTACTAATAGTCATCGGATCCGTTAATATAAAGATGTGGAGGACGAGAACGCTGCTTTTCAGCCTCCAACACAAACAATCAATAACATCTCCAATGAACTGGACAACTAGACGATGGTTACCAACTCGTGAAGAGATACTTTACGGGAAAGAGATCACAGGCCTGAGATGAATAATGAAAATGACCTCTGTCTTCCTGTGGAAAGCAGGCAGCTGAGTGACATGAAATCTCCCCTGGCTTGTCTGGTTTGGTCTCCAAGTCCAGGCTATTGTTCCTTGATGACCTGCCAACCAGGCTGGCACAGTTGATGCTCCTGACTCCTGCACTGATCCTGTGTCTGTAGCGTGGCAGCCTGTCAGCCTGTGACTTCACTGTTTCCCTGCTGAAGGCTGCCAATGCAGCTGGGTATTATTCCAATTCTCCCTCCAGTATATTGAATTATTATTAACATCATGGTGAGCTGGCATCATGCTTTTTTTTTTTTTTTTTAATTTTATCCTGAGGATTATTCGGTTAGGTAAACCTTCAGCACATTTAAAAGTATGAATGCATTATTGAGGTTCCATTTGAGAATATATATTAAACAGAATTGGCAGCACTTGTATTTATTTCAAACATTTAACCAATAGAAACAAGTAAAAACAAACTACAAAAATATGGGGAAGAAAAAAAGGGGGTATTTATAAACATGTCAGCATATATATTTAAAAATATAATTACAAAGTATACATATGAATATTGTGATTACATATATTCAATATTAAATTATTAATAGAATTATGAACATGTCAAGTATATACAATACAATCTAAAAAAAGAATACACAGTGCCATTAAAAATGTATATAAATTATATATTTAGATATAAATAGTATAATTACCTATAAATAAATACCATATATTTATCAAAATTATATATTTCATTAAAAAGTATAGCATAGTTAAATATGTCATATTTTTCACAAATTTAAATGTATTTTTCCCTGAAAACATAAATAAAGAAATTTTTTTTTTGGGGGGGTATTTTTATATAAAAATGTATTTTTTTCTTCCTCTTAAAAATATGTCTGTCAATCAAGCATGTGTGGGCAGTACTTAATCAATTCTGTACATGCATATATGTCAGGGTTCCTCTTGGCTCCTTTTGGTTATTTTAATTATTTGACACAATGAATATCCGTTTTTGTCACATTTTATTCATTTATTCTTAGATTAAGTCACCAAAAAGTCATTTAGTCAACGTTCATCACCGATCTGTTAGTCTTATAAGTGCTTTCATTAGTCTTATTTCTAGATCTTGTTAGATTATAATATACATCTATGCATTTTAATGCTTTTTGGTATTAACAATAATTACTCAGTAAATCGTCATAAATGAAGTTAAGTCACAAATATGGTCATTTTCAGTTTTCTACTTTACTGAGCTCACAGTCTGTCCCCTGGCATTGAGCCAGAGTTTGAAGTCTTCAGATTAACAAGCCTAAACAAGCTGTTCAGAATTATTACCCTTGATGATGTCGCAATGGGGACACATGCAATGAATTAGCATTGATTACTCAGTTAGCTGTGCTTATTGGAGCCAGGAACGCTGCTTACCTAATGTACTGTAGCCTGATGCCCAGTTTGTAATTTTATTTTGTTACCCTTGGGTATGGATTACCTAGGCAGGGATGGAAATCACAGAAAATATAGAAGATAGAAAACCTTTATTGACATTGAATAAAATTAACAAGTGCCGCCCAGACGGTGCATGAAACTTAAACCCTAGAAAGCACAGATACTTAAACAACGCACACCATCAAAACAGTGCACACTTGGGAAAGAAACTGTTCCTGAGTATGGTGATTTGAGTTCTCTGTGACCTGTGGCGCCTCCTTAAGGGCAGGAGGTCAAACAGATGGTGGCCAGTGTGAGAACAGTCTTTAACAATGAGATTTTGGCTTCGGAGACGCAGTGGGTGTTTGCGATGGCCTGGAGAGTGAGAAGAGGGCAGCCAAGGATTTTTATATATTGTGTAAACAACCTCTCTGCAGTGCTTTTTTTTATCAGCCGCTGAACAGGCAGCGCACCACACTGCGAGGCAACGTGTTAGGATGCTCGCTATTGTTGAGCGGCAAAAGGCCACCAGCAGCTTCTCACACACACAGTTTTCTCTCAGGACCCTCAGGAAGTGCAGACGCCGCTGCGTCTTTTTGACAGAAGCTGTGTGTCTGAGTTTGTAGACGAGGAGAAGACGTCAGATTAGTGGGAACACAGGAATTTGAAGCTGTGACCTCGCTCAACCGGGCAATTCGTTGCTGTGTGGATCGCTATGGCGACGGCATCCTCTGTGGACCTGTTTGCACTGTATGCAAACCGATGGGGGTTAAAGGTGGAATGGTGACTGGATTTTATATGCCTCAGTACCAACCTCTCAATGCATGACCATAGGACAGTGTGAACATGTGCCACAAAATCAAGGAAGTTTTATAAAATAGTTGCACAGGCCTAATATGTCAATTAAATATATAACAATATATATCAAGCCCCTTAAAAATAAACAGTAACCCTTCATTTTATGACTCCTTAACTACATATGAACTATTTCTAGTTCAGCATGAACTATTAGTTTCATTATGTAGTTTATATAGGTGATTATACTGTATGTGTTTATATGTAGTTCATCATATATAGTTCATATGTTCATGTGTAGGTAATATAAGTGTCCATATTTGTGTTCACGTGTAGCTCATATGTATTTACAATTGATCAGACCTGTAAAATGAGTGTAATTCTATACTTCGTATGTAGTTCATATGTAGTTTACATATGAACTATATAAGAACGATATATGACCTGTAGAATGACCTGAAAAATGAAAGGTTACCAAATTTATCAAAATTAACCAAACACTGTAAATATAACCATCTAACCATCCATCCATATGCATATATATATATATATATATATATATATATATATATATATATATATATATATATATATATATTATTCAGGAAGCCTCCAATTTGATTTAATAATAACAAGCGGCAGCAAACTGAACATATTTGATTTAAAACAACTGAGATTTTTACAGCAGATTTGCAGTTTTCTGAGAGTTTGTTATATGGAGCATAAAAAACTCAATGCTGCTTCTCTGTGGTTAGACTCTGAAGATGAAAGCAGGGCCTGTACCAGGCCACCTGAGAGGTCTGGATGGTTGTTAACGGAGCAGCAGATCAGAAATGTACTCTTAGCTTTATAGACCAACAGCAGTATTTTTTAAAATCTGTTCTTTGGCAGAGTGTAAAGACCTTTAGAACTGGAGTGAAGGGATCCACTTTCTTGGTTTTCAGGGTTCCCAACGGTAGTTTTGACAGCTGGATTTTCCCGCGATATGAAACTTGTTTCTTGCATCACTGCTGTTCACTTGAATCTCTTCTTACAACCGAGACTCAGCAGCTTGCGATGAACTTGGCAGCAGTTGTCCGCGAGGAGTTTTTGGCTCAAGATAAAACTCTTTAACTGTTTTGTCAAACAGGAGACTTCTGGAGACCGAGGTCAAAAACAATAGTTTGTGAGCTGTCGGCAAGTGGAAGCCCTGCAGCTGGAGATGCGAGTAATGGAAAATCGGTTGTTCACGCCGTTACTCTGATGTCACCAACTTCCTCACTGGTTGACTTTTTGCAGCCAGACATGTGATTTAGTAAGAAACCGTCAGAACTGCCAACAGCTGCTGGACTGAGCTTTAGTCAACCTTCCAACTCCAGATCCTCTCTCGCAGTCTCTGGAAATGCAAATCCACAACGGCCTTCAGACTATGTCATTTATAGTCTTATGCACATTATAGAAAGCATCATATTGTCATTTAGGTTTTTTGTGAATTTTCCTGATATTGGGTTTGGAGTTGGAGTTGTAATTAATTCCATATACCAATAATAATGCGTGATAGCAGGGCTTTCTGTGTTATTGATAGTTATCTTTCCATTCTACACCATTGTGCTAATGACCCATTATTCCAAAATGACAATAGTTTGAAAAACTTCCCAAAAGTACTACCTGCTCTAATGGCCCATTGCTCAAAAAATATAGTGGAGCTTTAAAATATTGTAATTAACCAATACGATTGTTGTAGCGTTTACTGTTGCCATGACTGTTAACCTCTGACACACTGTACCAGGGGATTGGCGGGGGGTCATTTACGTCAATACCATGCTTCAGTTGTTGGTTTCTATATGCAAATTCCAATAATTATGGTCTTGAAGTTGTTTCCCATTGCGTCGATTGACACCATACACGAGCATTGAGGTTGGGAGACAGCCAGCTTGGAAGCCAATGAGGGTTTTTTCTCATTTTTTGTAGAGTTGCATTGACCAATTACGTTTGAGCAGCCTTTTCATTAGCTTTGATTAGCTTGTACAAACCCATTCTAACAAACACAAGCCCATTACTAGTATGTCTGTTGTGGGTCGAATACCCGCTGGCTCTGCTGGATGCACAGTGTGACCCAATTGGAAATCTCCCATGACGAGACCGTCCACATCTGATAGCCAATAGCCTTCAGACAACATATGACATGTGGGAACTGTTCGGCTTGTACAACTTGGGCACACCATTTTTGCAAATAAGATTGATAAAGGGGGGGGGGGGTGTCCTAAGAAGTTCAAGTTGCCAAACTTTAAGGAAGCAGCAACTTAAACCCGCACCACATTTCAACCGAAATCACGGTCTTTTCCAAACACTAACCAAGTTTTCTTTGTGTCTAAACCCAATCAAATCTTAACCACAGGAATGTCACACCATAAAACATGCTGATTCAGCACCATGGACAGCGTCATCAATCTTTGAACTCTAACACCTCCAGAGTGTGTATTTTTTTGGCCTTAATGGGCTTCCTTAATGGGCTTTGTCGGTTAGATTTTGGGATAATGGCCTGTTGAACTAATGGGACATTTTTAGAACTACTGGAGGTTTGGAATAATGTGTCTTTGGACCAGCGTTTCAGTTAATTTAGCTATATTCTTCACTGCCGCAGCTAATTACCTGTTGTGCATTTAAACCTGTACTAGTTCTGCTCAAGCATTTATCCCTCTTTTCTTCTTTTAGGGACTTTTTTTTTTTTTTTACTAATCCCACAGTTGTCTACACACTATTAAGATCTACTAATTACTTTATCTTATCAGGTTTGTGCTGGCTTCTCTTAATTCCCTGCCCTCTCTTGCATGGTTCATCTTAATGTTTAGCTACTCCTTTGGTATTATATATGCATTCTGATTATTTCAATCCACATTTTCAAGCTTTAATAGGTGACAATGTTCACATTTTATTTACTTGAAGTATGACAAAACTTTCAAAAATGAAAAAAATGAGCCTAAGCAAATGAAAAACACAGACTTATTACTATTCTTTTTGCTCCCCATTTTTCAAAAGCAAGGAAGGTTAGAGTTAGTGGAGTTTAGAGGACGAACCGGCTGAACTCGCGACTTTCTCTGCTTCCTGAGAGCCGTCTTGTTCTGCTCCAGTCAGCCACTCATTCACATGCTCAGCTGTCAGCACTAGAGATGCCCCTCCGTGTTTGTCCTTGTCGTGAGAAAACAGAACATACATTTTTCGAACACGAGAGAAAATGTACTTGAGTTTATTCCGTGTTCTACGGCAAACAGAACATGTCCTTGCTGGTTTTAGATGACATTTCCTGGAAGTGGAAAAACTCCAGAAAAACACTGTCAAACTCAGTCTTACAGCCATGGATACTAGTAAAATGTACTAAAGTGATAATGGTTAGTAACAGCCTAGTGTGCATCAGAATGGTTTAGCAGGCGTTTAGTTATCAACAATTATATTGCCAAATATACATTTTTGAAATAATGGTGGGGCTATATGAAAAAGGTATAACTCTATGGCAAACATAGCTAAATGTAGCCCATCTAATGGCAAACCATCTAATGTGTTAGGAATCAATAACATCAACATATTGGAGAAAAGGTCAAGCAGTTCAAGGTCCAAATCGTGCATCCACTCCCCCCCGGAAATGATAGTAGTAAGACAAGGTCATTTATTTGAAGTCGTTGTAATATAAGGAATGGTGAAAATACCTAAAGTATAAATTGCCGATGTATGAGATAGGGGCAGCTGTAGAAGCAGAGCGAGATCGTTTGATTCAAGGCTCCTCCGGGCTATATCTCAATGTAAAATTAAGTAAAAAAAACTGCTCCAGTTGGCTGATATGTATAATTGATTAGATTCTCCTGATGAGGGATCAGCATAGGTATCGGTATGGCAGCCACCACCATCAGCGCATAAATGTGTGTGAATATTGTAAAGTGCTTTAACGTGTTAAACTCCAAGGTACATATAACACATATAAGTCATTTTACACATGCCAAACACAACTCAAACACCAAATATAATAACTATCAAATGTCAAATCATCAGAAAGTCAACCCACTCTCGTTCACGTTTCCATTGCTACCTCTCCGATACTTCATGCCGCACAAACAAATATCTCATATGAAAGCCTAAGACCCTGGTGAGTTGAACAGCATGACTATTATTTCCCTTCTGCAAAAACTCAGTGAACCAGCAGCCATAATAATACAAAGGTAAACAACCACTTATTTACAGCGACTAACAGAAATTCTGGGTTACTTTTGCAGTTTTGTGATGAAAAGTTGCACTTGAGAGCACAAAATACTGGCTTTAGTCATTTTTGTTTGTTTACAACCTTGTTGAAAATCATACCTAGAAAGGCGCTGTGCAAATGTGGTCCCAAAACACGGAAAACATTCAACAGCCGACCATATATCTTGACTGACATCACACCTCTACGAGAGTATAACAGCTTGATGTTGGAGAAGTGTCACTATTGGCCTCCACCCTGCAGGGCTTGTTCACAACTGCTCTTTATCAGAATAAAGTGGCAGTGCACAACGGCATCTTGTTCATGATACAGATGGGGAAATAAGTATCTACTTTAACATAAAAATAGCATTTCATTAATAAAACACACCAATATGTTCACAAATACACGCATATACGCATCGGATGCATGTGTGCAGTATACATTACATACAAACACGTGCATAAAGTAGAGATTTTAACAGTGTAAGGTTTCACTCAATAAATATCCCCAGAATATTCATATACACTCATGGCATATACAGGCCATTCTAGTTCCAAAGTCAAGGCTTAATTCCAAAAGCGACTGAGCCTTTTCCAACATGGCTCCACGGTTTTGTAACTACTTGCCTGAAGAGAAAGAGAAGACTCGCAGAATCAGTAACGTCTTTTTAAACCCTCTTTTATAGGCCGGTCTTCATACGATGATGTCACCATTCAGTTTTCTTCTTTCAATATCAATGTAGTTTTTATTGCCTTTACTCATTTTATTGTTTCTACTTGTTCATTTTTTTGTTTCTACTCCTTCACTGTTTTTTTGGTCTTATAGGTCACCATTAAATAGAGGAAATTACTAAAAAAGGCAGCTCCGTTTGTAAAAAAAAAAGTGCAAAATTCACAGCCGGCGTCTGGTGTGTAAATCCGGAGCAGTTCAAGTTTCAAGACGAGGGTGTTTATGTCTCTCGCCCTCAGCGGGAGTTGGACTTTGCTACCAAAATAACTGAGGGAAGCTACAGTGTGGCTCATTAGACTGAAGTGGTTTGCCACAGGGCTCTTGTGGTTCTCAGGGTTCCTGACAGCACTTCCATGCTCCTTTACCGACAAGATGCTGACAAAATAACCTCATGTATTTATTTCCAGTAGATCTGACTACTGCGGTGCCCTGTTCACCAGGCGTCCAAACCAAACCAATGAAAATCTCAATTAATCCCCGACTCTGCTACCGGGCTTTTACAACTAGAACAAGGAAAAGAGAAGCTATCGCCTCAGTTTCAGCTAATCTGCACTACTGACTGATTTTAAAGCCAGGACCAGTCTATATTACAGATTCTCTGCTCCTTTGTTTTAATACAAACTATCACACAAATAAGAAAATCAGCAGTTTCGCCTTTTTTAACAACGATATACTATTTATTTATTCAACATTGCTTTTAATTACCACCCCACTTCTCTTGTTTTGTTCATAATTCTTACATATTTTGCAGTTGTTATGCCTTCACGTTCTTTTTTTGTCTTTCACGTATTCCTTTGTTCTGCGCATTTATGTTCTTGCTATTTGTTGCTTACTCATTTGACGGCTTGATTGCATTTCACAGTGTTTACACTTGTTTTTTTTATGTATTCTCTTGTTTCTGCACTTTATTGTAAAGCATTTTGAGTTACACCCGCCGCAATCATGGAACCCATCTGCTATCCTCTCTAAAAAAAAGTCTGTGCATCCAGCAGAGCCAGCGGGTATTCGACCCACAACAGTCAACTAGTAATGGGCTTGTGTTTGTTAGAATGGGTTTGTACAAGCTAATCAAAGCTAATGAAAAGGCTGCTCAAACCTAATTGGTCAATGCAACTCTACAAAATGGAAACTGGGACGGTTTCCAGTCACAAAGTAATTGTCACTCGGCTACAGATTCAGCGCAGACATAAGCAAGCAAGTAAAAGTCATTTATGTGGTGCCTTTCACGGATAAAAATCACAAAATGCTTTAAAATAAAAAAAAAAATAGAACATCAATAAAACAGTAAAACAAACAAGTACAGGACTAATGTTAGTTGTTATCGCAAGAGAGACACATTAAAATTAATCGATAAATGCTTGTTCAAACAAGACAGTTGCAACCACATAAGCCTCAGGCCTGTTTGTTTTTTTTCTTCAGTTTTCCTGTTATAAAATAACATATATAAATATAGAATATCTATACAGCCACAAAGGTTATGTACTTAAACCTGGTATCAAAATGAATGTGCAACACGTGAGGTGACTACAGAAGTGTCAGAATCGATTTATGTTTCTAACAGTGTGTTTTAATAGAGATAAAACTACTTTATTCAAAACTTGACCAAATTGATCCAAATTAGGAAAGAAAAAAACAAATTGTAAAGTTCAATGGCTAATAAAATAGTTCAAAGATTAATTATTTGTCCATAGATCATAGAAATAACACTAGTGATCACTACAGGACATGAAGAATATATTCTGTAAGATGTTTAAATAGGAAATAAAAAATCGTAGCTTAGTTGCAGCCCTACTACTGATATTATATTAAACTACTTTCTTATTATATTCATGATGTAGATACTGATGATTTATACTGTACAGTAACACATTTTACTACAGATAAATATACTTTTTGTGCTGCATAAAATTAAACCTGCCCCTGTACCAGGTTTATTTTAGATTTAACAGGTTAAGCTGAGGGTGACGCGGGGGCGCAGGGGTTAGCGCTGTTGCCTCACAGCAAGAAGGTCACAGGTTCAAGACCTCCTTGGTCCTGGGTCTGGGACCTTTCTGTGTGGAGTTTGCATGTTCTCCCCGTGTCTGCGTGGGTTTTCACCGGGTACTCCGCCTTCCTCCCACAGTCCAAAAACATGCTGAGGTTAATTGGTGACTCTAAATTGCCCATAGGTGTGAATATGTGAGTGAATGGTGTGTGTGCCCAACGATTGGCTGGCGACCATCTGGGGTGTAGCCCTGCCTCTAGTCTTAACGCGCTGGGATTGGCTCCAGCAGACCCCTGCGACCCTAATGAGGAATAAGCAGGTATAGAAGATGAGATGAGGTTAAGCTGATTCTTAAAAATGTCCAGAACCTGCAACTCTCAAGTCCAGCGAACAGACCGAAAGGCTCCGTCACCCTGGACCAGCAGATCCTGGACCGGTTCGGCTGAGATAAGCAGGTGCCTGACCATGCAGGACTTTATACGTGAGTACAGGACCTTGATCCTGAAATGAACGGGAAGCCCGTGCAAGGAAGCCAAGGCTGGATTTATACGAGTAAATTTAATGGATCTGGTCAACAGCCTGGCAGCAACATTGTGGTCCAGCTGGAGGTGCTTCACTGAGACAAAGAAATAAAGAATCACAGTAGATCTGAGTTTGAACTCACATCACAGAGAGCGAGCAGGAACCAGCAGGAACAAGCAGGAGTGGGGAAAAAAAAATGCAGGGACTATTACTGGTAGGAAACCACAGTCCAGAGAGTGGGTGATGGACGGGGATATGAACGGTTACTGTGACGTATTAACTGTCCTACACGGTGGGAACGTGCCAGCTTTTCCGCCTGGGTTAAAATCTCCCCTACTGCGGCTGGTCGCTGCGAAATGCATCCTGGGATACACAGAACCAGACGCCTCTGAGCATTGCTTTAAAAGCCGCAGACCCATCCTTCTTCTCACATGATTTCTGACATTTATTTTCGCAGTCAAGCGAGTGATTGTGCGCGCTGAATAAGGCGAGGTAATAAACCTCTCACCACGCAGGAACGTGTAATCAGCAGTGTGATTTCTACCCTTTTTTACCACCTTCTGGGTTTCTGCTGAGAAAAGTGAAATATTTGCAGAGTCTCCGACATCATAACGTTGTGAGGGAGCCATACGGTCTTGTGAGGAATTTAGGAAATTTCAGCGAACCGAGGTTTTATTCCATAAAGTGAAATATTAACAACCTTAAAACAGGTTAGGTTCAAGAGCTGCATTTAATGAGGTGAGCAATTCAGAGCATTTTGTTTTAATATGAACCCGTCTAAGCCCTCCACCAACTACACTTGCTGAAGTCTTTGATTTTCTTTTTCTAGTCAATGACATGATAGTAGACAAGTTTCCTTCCTCACTTCCTGTCATACGATGTCATCGACTTCCTGCCTCTTCCTCCGAGAACATGGGGAAGACAAACCCTCCCAGAAAGAGGTCATTTTATTTAAGTTACTATCATTTTTAATGTTGTATATATCTATGTAATGATAAAAGTTTCTAGACTTTTTAAAAAAAAGAACAAAAACAACTTTACGACTTTAATTGGTCTGTATGACAATTGAATAAATGATATAAACATAGTGTGTTTCATGAATGGCAGGTTTAAATTCATAAATGCTGATTTGTGCGCTTTATTTTGAAAAGACACAACAGTAAGTATAGCGACTGCAGTGCGTTTCTACTTAAACAGGCGTTATTATCGTCAACTGACCGCGTATTGGTGGGAAAGAGAACAAACCATGGCCATGTTTGGCCCAGGATGATGATAATATCACAATGATTAATATATGAACTAATTATCTTGCCAGTTGACTTACTAATTTCTTTTATATTATTGATAATTTCTTCCTTTTTTAGCCAGGCTTTAAAGATATATTAACATGATCTATTCATAAGTATGTTTAGTGCTCGGCTGAATACTAACCCAGTCTTCTCTATTGTTTTTTCGGAGCTTCATGGTGTCTCCCCCTCTTCAAGGAAAACATGAGCAAGCTCCCCAGGGAACCCTTGGCCTGCATCCCCCTCCTTCTGAGGGGAGATTGTGGGGATGACGATGTTTGTGTGTGTGTGTGTGTGTGTGTGTATGTGTGTGTGTGTGTGGTAATGGCACACCGCCTCATATGTTATTTATGCTGATGTCTCTGTACCGGCTCCCCTGGCTCAGAGGGTAAAACGTGGGGATGGATGGAGGAGAACCTTCTGTAGGAACCAACCCGGCAGACAAAGAGTTAGGACAAATAGGAGAAAAAGGGAAAAAAAACAACAAAAAAAAGAAACAGAGCAGGACGAAAGGAGAGAAGAGCAGTTATGCCGCAGCCATCCATCCTAATGAAGAGCTGATGCACGTTGGAAGCTACCTCATTATGTCTCATTAACCAGACCGAACACACAGATCCTCCCCTAGGTGTGCTGCTGTAGCAATGACGAGCAGGGTAGCATAATAACTCACACACACACACACACACACACACCAAACACACACATACACACGGTGCATGCTGTCATGGTTATGGAAAAGCAAAGGGGATCTGTGTCTTTTCCCCATGTGGTGTGGGAGAGATTGGTGGAAAAGGGAGCTAACGGCCTAACTGTCTCCATCTGTCCGCGCAGAAATCTCC
Organism: Lepturacanthus savala; assembly: GCA_030544235.1. NCBI lineage: Eukaryota > Metazoa > Chordata > Actinopteri > Scombriformes > Trichiuridae > Lepturacanthus > Lepturacanthus savala. Next base: position 13,828,703 of record CM060467.1, read on the forward strand.
AAGCCAGCATTGACGAGCCACTCTGATTGTAACTGGAAAACGTTCATCACGTCTCCTCCAACATGAGCGCAGAGGTGGTGGCGTTCGGGAGGTTCGCTCGGACCACCGCCGCCTCCTTTGGAGCCTACGTCGGGAGATGGACTTCACCTAATGGGGGGGAAGTGCTCATCTGGTCATTTCTGTGACGTACCCGTCTCTGACAACCAAGCAAAAACATAAAAAATACTATAAATAGGTGCATATTGTTAGGAGAACGCATGTTTTCTCGAATGCTTCTAAATGTTAAAATGTGTGAAATTATCTTCATCGCAGCTGGATTTCAAGAACATTAAAGGATATGTCATATGTCGCCAAACCAACAATGAACTCATCCCTCATACAAGTGTTGTGCATTCATCCGTGGCCGCTCCTTCTGGGCCGCAGATCTCCGTTGTTGTCCGAAAACTATAAAAAATGCATCACTGTTTATAAACAGCTTGTGCAGGAACGTGGTTCCATTTATAGAGCTTTTGATTACTTGTTGTGCTACATATCACGGCCTCTTGGCTTCGTGCTTCGTTATAAATTCCTCAAAGAATTCCAGTACAAAGAGGTTGTGGTAGCAGCTCAAGCTGGCCTGTTTTTTTTCCCTTTTGTTTGTTTGTTTTGTCAGTACATGAGGTTGAGATATTTCATAATTTCCTCATTTAAACATCTTGAAAATCAATCAATTTACTTTTTTCCACATATAAAACAGTGCATAGTAAAATAGGTAAGTAATAATAATAAGCACCAGGATAATCAGAGTATATATCCATGCATATTCATATCTTTTGTTCAATTTTGAATAAAAAAAAGAAAGAATAGTAAAAAATAAGAAATGTATATATGTGTGTGTGTCTGTTTCGCATTGCACTGGTGAGAAGAGATCCAAAGAAATGACAGCGTGTGTATTGTAGGATTAGACAATGCTGTTAAATATGAACAGATTTTTAGAATTTAGTTGTTAAGTAATTACACTTTCAGCAGTGGATTGGTTATTTTGATTTGATATTGATTTGAATATGAGAATGTGATTTGTATGCATTTGTAATAGTAACAGAAAGAGTTACTACTGTAACAGTAATAAACTAAAAGTAATTAAACTAGTGCTAGAACTCGCTGGTGAAATGGTGCTTTTCCTGCTAGTAATAGCAGGGGTAGTAATAAAATAACAATAGTGATATAAGGTGTGTTTTGCAGTGGTTTTATTCTAAGGATTTCACCTGGATGTGCACCGATGGGACTGAGCATGCGCTTGAGACAAATAAAGTGAAAACTTTTATTTTCGCAGCTAGCGGCGCCGCCAAAAAACGTGAACTTTGCACGCCCCCTGCGCTGCCCAATCCCCCAAAGTCACCTTAACCTTTTAACACAGATCAAAGAGGGCCAACAGAAAGAATACAGAGACGCACCAGAAAGCTTTAGTCACAGTTCAAAGCTCTGATATGTGTCTGAGTGAGCAAAACAGATAGAGAGCGAAGGAGAGATGAAGAGGGTGATGGGAGGAGAGCGAGATGGAGTCAATGAGGCACAACCCTCACTTCAAACACATGCGGATTAACCTTACACCCTCGCTCACAGCGGCGCCTTGTTTCTGTGAAAAGCCAGAAACCCATTAGCGAGTCCGAGCTCTGTTTTGAAGGATCGTGACGGGGGGTGGGGTTTGGTGGGGGGGGGGGGGGGGGGGGGGGGGGACACGGCGGCATTGTCTGAATACAAAAGCTTCTTGGCAACAACCAGCTGAAAACTCTCAGCTCTCCGTACAGTAGTGCCAATGTGTTCATTTGTACCAACGATGTGACCGAGCTAGCCAAAAGTGAGGGGAGGGGGATAAATGAGAAGCCAGATTATCAGCAGCGTCGCCAGGAGGTAAATACGAGAAGCGAAAGGTCAACTGACGCAGCCGGATCTTGGTTTCGGGGCTTTGAGCATGCTAGGAATTCCAGTCGAGTTCGGGAATTTATACACTGTTGCGTCATCGAGTGCCAAGGCCGTGTCCGCCTTCTGGGGGGGGGGGGAGGATGTGATTCACATAACAGGAGAAACAGGGGAACATGCCCAAAAGCTGCTGTCAAGTAGCCTGGGTATACCCCGCCATGAGGTGTAGATAAAAACAGTTCAATCTAAGGTAATAATAACAAAAATGATTATTTTGATTGAATTCTCTGCCTGTTAAAAGATACTTATGAACATTATATTCCATTTCTGCCAGATGCGTTCTGCTAAAATCTTACACACTGGACCTTTAAGGTATCGGTTCAGGCAATGTAGTAAATAGCCATTAGACATATGTATAAAACAAAGGCTTGTTGAACAGTATATGAATGCAAAAAAAAACCCTGCATTGACTTCAATAGGGGGTGTGGCCATGTCTGTCATCATGTCTTATTTGAAACTACATTGCAGATTTAATCATGCATTGGTTAGGACGTGAACATTTGACCTCTGGCACACGCAGAGGTCACGGCTCCAGAGCACTGTTGAGAAATGCAGTAGTAGGAAGAAAAGGGTTAAACAGAGGTTAGGTATTAAAATATAAAGAAAAGGGTATTGTCAGAGGAGATGATTATAAGGACGTACATGAATGTTTTATTCTCTGGTAGATGGCTCTTAGTGAAATTAGGAATGCACGGATATCCCCTTGATGTTTGAACATTTGTATGGAGGAAACATTTGTATATCGGCCTGGAAAAAAAGCAAAGAGTCTACACGGGTCAGAATAAAGGCCGCAGATAAGAGCGGCATGACTGACTCTGATGATAAAAACACCACAACGTTAATCCTCTGCGTCGTGATAAAAAAAAAAAAGGGATGAAATCGTCAGAGTGCTCCAGTGATCTTTCTCTCCACATGTTGGCACAGATAAGAGATTTGACAGATGACGCTTCAAAAGGAGCACGGATCGCATGCGAATGCTTCTGAAGCTGGTTTGTAACATTTCGGGAAACATGTTTATTCACTGTATCACCCGAGAGTTGGACGAGATGAGTGATAGCCCCCTGATGTCTGTGTGTTAGTAAGTAAGAGAAGTTTTGATATTCCTGACAAGATATGTGGTTTGTTCAGCATTAACATTAACGATCCTCTTCGCTGATTGACCGATTTGATTGGCTGTCACTGGGAGGTGGGCGGTGACTATATAGTCATTGGTGCCGACGGCTCGTTTTTAAAGCACAGTTTCTGAATCTGGGCTGTGTGCATTCCTCTGTGGAGCATTTTAACACCTGGACCTTCCTTTTAATCAAAAAGCAATTTAAAATCCCGCTTTCAATGATACAGGACCTTTAAAATGAACTCTTTCCCCAACTGTGCCATTCTCAGGCCAAAATCTCAACTTTGTACAAAACCTAAGAAAATAAAATAAGATAGACGTTATTATTATTTATTTTTTTTTTTTTACATATTCATGCTCCCAAGAGGTTAAGCCCTTTCAAATGACATAGCTTCTAGCATTCTAAATTTGCACTTTTTTTTTTGAGGCTTTGTGAAATTCCCATAGTCTGGGTATAACCATCCTTCATTGCACGCAAACTCACTACACTGAATTTAGTCTGGACCCAATTTTCCCCTCAGCGAGGGAGTCGATCACAGAACAGGGATGGGTGCAGCAAGATGCTGACGAAAACACAGGAGCGACTTTGTTGATAACTTTGGATCCAACATGGCGGCAGACAGTAATTTACCTTCCATTTCAATTTTATTTAGAAAATTAGCAAACCGTTTCATCGTCATTGGTTATCGTGTATGTCATTGGGTACATTTGATACCATTGGCTGTAAGCTATGTACAGACGCATTTGATAGACATTTGTAGCGCCCAATAAACGGCTCCGGGCTTTCACAAGCCACGCCTCCAATAGGAACAAATGAACAGATGGTTCCCAGACCGAATCTCAATCCATGTTACGACGAGGTTTGGCGGTAGCCAGGCTAAAATGCCCATGGAAAAGAATGACCATGCGGGGAGTTGGGTGGATTAGTCATAGGAAACAGTCACCTGTTTCCATGATTTCTTTGTGTTTTTTTTTTTAAATATTCCAAACAGTACTTCTCTCTGTTTTATTTCCGCACCCTGTCTGTATCTGCCTGCAGGAAGCCTGTGAGGCCCGGTCTCTGATGTAATCTGGGAGGAAAAGCTGTCTAAAATCCACTCATGCTCCATAAATGCCAGATTTAAAGTGATTTAGTTTTGAACCACTGGTGCACAGCCAGGGCTGCGTTATCCTCGGAAAAAAAAAAAGGGAGAGGATTCTTTTTTTTTTTTGCTATCGCAAATGTAAATCAGCGGATGGTTCCTCAGAAAATGTGTGTTGATGTTCGGAGCGACCCCGACCGTCCAAACCACGACCCCTTCTGATTAAACGTGTCTCTGTTAATTACGCATGCAGAGATTCAGTTGACAGATGAGTCTGAGTGATGAGGATAAAAGGTGTTTGCGCTGCACCGGCTGAACCTCCAGTTAAACTATACTCAGTATAGCAGATATTTCTGTAATTGACTGTTTTTCTTTTTTTTTTTTTTTCTTCCATGTAGTGGAGAAATAAATAATATTCACAGCCTGTGACATCTCCTATTTCTCCTCTGCGTGTTTGTTTCACAAATGCTAATAAAACACTGATGTCGGTTGGAGGAGGGAAAGGATTTTTGTGTAGTTCCATCCCTAATGATGATAAATCTACTCTGGGGACTTATTCAAATATTCAAGTCCTGGGAAAGGAAATGAGAAACAATTTCTTACCCGAGGCTCATGAGAATTATGCTTGTCAGGTGTTAAAAAAAAAAAAAAATCGGAGTCCCAGATCCTCAGCGTTCTTACGCTGCTCAATATGTTTTAATGTCAGTCACAGAAACATGAGATGCGGTTGATTTAACTGCTTAGGCGCCACTGTGCGGGTATGCGGCTGCTTTATCTCCCTTATCATCACACCTATACACACACACACACACACAGTCCATTACACAGCGGTCCACCTCTCTGTGCCGCCGCGGGCTCCCTCCTCTCCCGCTCCGGGGAAAGCAACTGTCACTTAGCCCAGCGTCGCCCATCTGCACCTGTCAGACGGCATCTTGTCTCTGCAGTTAAGCTGGCAGAAAATAGCCCTGGGAACAGAGAGCACTATGGGAATTGAGCTCTGACCGTGCGAATCGTCCCGACCTGACATCCTGAAGGCTCGCTGTGCCGCCTCAACTGCAATAACCTCCTAATGTGTTCCGTGGACAAAGTGCTCTTTGATCCCAATACTACAGTCTGTACATAAAACATAGGAAAAATATACATGTACATATGACACTGGCTGTTTTAAGGGGCGGGATCTGTAGCGGCTGGTAATCACGGCCTATAATGTGATAAATGATATTGTATTTATTGATACTGACAACCAATCAGTGAGTAGATGGAATAGGAAATCTGAAGATTTGTATTGAACAGATGTGCCTTTATTTACTCTTATCTAGTTTAACAAGCCCTGCTATAATCAACGCGTGATTATTGCACTAGCTTATAAATAAATGAACACTGACTATTATTTTACCGCTCGATCGCACAGTATTTATTATTTTATTTTTTATCACTGTAAACGTCTGTCACCTTTATTTTGTAAAGAACCGGAACAAAATAGGTGGATAACCGCGTTCCTGTACAGTGACGTTAAATCCAGCTGTGAACTGGTTCTGTTCTAAGAGGACATTTGTTGCTCAACATTTACTGGTGATGCTGCTGCCTGGTAAAAAGTAAAGCGTTTCTGCTGTTACCTCAGAAACTGCATGTATAAAGTTATAATTGTGGCTCAGGACTTTATGGGCATTATATATAAATGTATTAATGCCCTGGCAGTGGCAATGAGCTTCCATTATTTTTTTTATTTGGTTTTATTGTTTTGATTACATACATGATTACAAAAAAAAATGATGTTAAAAGTGCTTGCTTAACAAATGTTTTTAATTTTATTCAACATCTCACCGGGTTACATGCTAGGCTCACTTTAAAGCTGTTAACCTGCTCATATACCATGCATCAAGTGTGTTAGAGCAGCCTAACAGCGTGTTGTATTCCACATATAGTTTTTATCAGTGTTCCATTTCGTGAAATCCTGATATCAAATCAGTAATTCATTCTCATCCAAACTGCGTCGGCGGTGGTTTTTCCTCGAGATTATACAAAAGTATTGGAAATCCTTTTAAAAATGTATATATATTACTGTGAATATAGATAATATCTAGAGTCTGATGCCTTCATCTGAACTAAACTGAATCCTACATTCAAGCCAAAAAGAAGTCCAGACTCTAAGTGTGTGATTTAGTGTTGTAGTGTATGCCAGACTTACTTTAACCCACTGTATTTAGTGGTGCATGCTGTAATAAAGCAGAAGGTGATTTGACCCAAATGGCAAAAAGAAGCTTTGTTTGATTCTTGGCTCGCTGTCGCATGTACAGACTGTGATAATGAGTTTCACCCACTGTTCAATTATACTGTATTTAAGTGAGTTCAACTTCAGTCTGCTTGTAGCTGCAAAGCTCGAATAATCATCGAGGTTTTCTTTCTTCCCTCTGCCAAATGCATGCTGGGACAGTCTCCAGCGCCACACTGACCCCGAACAAGAATAAGCGGTTAGGCGCAATTAATTATTAAATGGCATTAAATGATGATGGTAATTTAAAGTGTTTTAATCACACTGTGGGAGACTTTTGGTTCTCTCCTGAAAAAGGACAGAGCGCATGAAACGTATAACGAGCAATTCGCCCGCTTCACTCCCCGGCCCGACGACACAGGGCTCCTTTATCCCCTTCAGCGTGACCGAAGTTATAAGACAGACCAGGACCAGAGCACCTGGGCTAAAGCCGGAGCCCAAAAAACTTATGGAAGTGTCCTTGAGCCAAACATCCAATCTATTTAAAGTGTAATTGAAGGTTTTTAGACGCTAAACCCCAGTTTAAGGATTTCCTCCAATGACCTAGACCAGGGGTGGGCAACTCTGGTCCCAGAGAGCCACTGTGGGTGCAGGTTTTGTATTCCAACCAAGCAGTAACACACCTGATTGTACTAATCAAACACCCACCCACACCTGCACTATGGGACCAGGGTTGCCCACCCCTGGTCTAGACCAAAAACTCCAATATCAGCCCAATGTTTATCTGTCTTTTTGTCGCATTTACACAATTATTGAAGCTATTACTGGACCAACGTTTGTACTCCTAAGGCATCATTCTCTTAAAAGACACTTTTGTGGCTTATCCTCCCCTGGGGATGAGGGAGGGGCGAGTGTGAAGAGGACGGCGGCTACAGCAGTTCTATGAGAGACAGGACGAGGGAGATTTGAACAGTGTTTGTGAGTTTACGTGCATCTATACCCATCAAATACCTCTCGGCTGTGACGTTATCCAGTCTGTGGAATGTGCTCTGCGGCACGTGTATGTGTGGGTTACTATAAAGAGGACGGGCACGGCAGCCAAGAGAAATAGGAGTCGGTCACAGACATATGCGCGTAGGCAGAAATCCTGAGACAACACTCGGGGACACAATTAACGATGGGGACTGGACTTTATTATGGAGAAATTCACTGCGTGCATAAATGTTAGATTACCACACAGAGCCCACGTGGTGGGATGAAACAGCTGATCGGATGAAAACAAAGATTTAGTGGTATTTAGCAGCATCTAGCAGAAATGGGATATAATATAAGTATAGTCAAAAATAAATATTGGTTTTATTACTTTAGATTGAGACATTTTTTTTACATTTTTTAATCTACATGTGGAGCAGGTCCCCCTCCAAGAAGCCCGCCATATTGCACGGCCAACTTTCTACAGTAGACTAGAATGAACAAGATAGCTCTAGAGATGGGGTTTTGTATTTTTCATGGCCACTGTATCTTTTCTTACAGGCTTAGACTACTCAGTTGGTCATAATCTGTAACCTGCCATTGCACCTTTAAAACACGTCAAACTCCAGTCCTGGAAAGCTGTTGTGGGTGCAGCCTTTTGTTGCAACTGAGTTACACACCTGATTTTACTAATCAACCACTAGAGGCCTTGCTAAGGACCTTCATTGGAATCAGGTGTGTTACTGCTCACACTCACAGCGGACCACAGTTTGACACCTTGATCAAAATCAATGCAGCAGAACCAGAGTTATTGTTTTTTTTAGTGGTGAACAGGCTGTAAAAAATGGATTCAATTTAATTAGCACAAAACATTTAGATCACAAAACGACTGGAGCTTTTAGGATTCCAGCCAGCGCTGCCCAGCTGCTTTTATATATTACATTAAACTGCAAGAAAAATCTCACCTCGACAGTATTGACCCCCAGCGGTTCCAGTTAATGTATTAGGTGTAAACTGACCATTCTAACTACCTTGCTCTGCTTTGAAGATTGTCCCAGGCAGTTTTAATTTGAGGCACAACCTTAAAAAAATAAATAAATAAATAAATAAATCTAAGCTTTTCTCAGCAAATGAAATGCTAACAGTGTTTAATTAAATCAAAGAAAAAAAATACAGAGAACTTGTCTTTCTTCCGATAGAAAGGCTCAGCAGCGAGATAAAAGGTAATGAGTGCAGCTTATTCTTTTTAATTACCGAAGTGTGTTTTATATTTCAGCCTCCTTTTAATTGTTTGCTTTGTAATGTTCATGGCCTGTAATACATTACTGTGGTTATAATTCAGCAACAATTTTGTGATTAAATGATGAAAGAAAAACTTGCATTGATGACTTGCATTGAGCAGACACTGGAGATGCAACAGATAGAAATAAGCTTCTTTATTCAATCACAGTTACTGAAAAAAGAAACCCCAACTATCTCCTAATGTAGAAAACAACCACTTGTATACTCTCACTTCACTCACCACATACAGTATGACGTCTCCCCTATCAGGGGGCAGGAGGGGCACATAGAAATCTAACCAACGCTACGAACACATACGTATCTAAAACTTCACATTCAGCATACACAACGGTGGCTCAAACATAATCTCATAAACGTGCATTGACAAACAGAACTGCATCTGAACTTCATTTAAAAAAAAAAAAAATGTATGGCAAATTCCATTTTTTGAAACAATGACGATCATAGTGGCCAACGGGTAAAACATAAAACATTACTGCAATTAGGGCTGTGACGATAAATGCAGGACGTTACTGCACTGAAAGTTACAGGAATACTTACGGTGTGATAAAGAATATAAACATAATATTATCATCATTCACTGTCTTACATGCCCTTCGCATGAGAAAGGAAAGGACCATCCAGGAGGGATTTCTTAAGTGTGCGTCTGATAATCTATATAACTATATCTAAGCCTGAGTATTTGTTATATCTACAGATAACATTCAATCTAATATACACACACACAAACTAAAAGACAGTTGGTGTCAGATCGTAAATACAACTTCTTACAGCGAACACGCCTCTCTTACGGTATGTGGTAATGCCCTTACATTTTACCTATACACCATAAGAACTCCTGTTACTTTCATTAGAAAAAATAAAAAAGTACAAGAGAAAAAAAAAAATACATGGCATTGTCTCAATAATAGCACAATAGGATTACACAATATATTGGTGGCAGTGTATTGTTACCTTGTGCCATTCCATAAACCATCTCTTGCTACATGTCCACTACCAATTCCTAACTATCACCTCCACTTAAAAAGAATAAATACATTTCCACAGTCCAAAAGGCAGCACTTCATCAGCAAATGACAAAAACAAAAACCCCAAAAAACAACAACTCCAATAGCCCGTTCTGGATGTCAGTTGTAGTTTAATGTTAAACAGTAGACTTGTTCTTACCAGCTATTGTAGAAAACCTCTAAGGAAAGCAAACATAACTGTGGATTTTACTTTAATTAACAGAGTTTTACACAAGGCAGTGGAATCTTACGCAGCAACACAACTTGTCATCTTAATGAAAAATGCTTTTACGCCAGGCAGTCGCAGTAAAACCTGACTGTCCAGCAACATATTGCTGCTTACAGGAAGGAAGCTGCTATACACTAATTATAGCCTGGCGTAATAGATTCACAGAAAATTTAAATTATCACTGTAGTAATTAGTGCCAATTAGACAAAAATAATTTATTTCTGCAGTAAAATGGATGTAAATTATCTGTGACCGGGAGCTGCGGATGCAAAAAAAAAATGTTGTTATATTTATCACACATTAGGGAATGGTTTTAAGATAGCGCTTTTAAAGAACCATTTCCTTCATCAGAAAAGGCTCAAGAAAGTAGTAGGAATTCACACACAACTGCTTTCAAGGTCAAAATCACTGAATACTGTTGTATTCAACTCCTTTACAATGTATTAGAGACAGGGTTTAAAACAGAATAGGTTTTAGCAGACAATAACCTAGTAGATGAGGAAGTAATAGGGCATGAATGACAATTGGCAGAAATAATGTGAAAAAGGTTGCTTTGGTTTTGGCAAACAATGATAATTAAACAATCAGTAATTAAATATGCCACATGAATATCACACATACAGTAGACACAGGACAAGTCAGAAAACATAAAAAAAACCTATCTATCCTAAAACTTCTCTTGCTCTCTGCAGAAAAGCTACATTGCATACTGTAAAAGGTAAAGAATCAGTGTTTAGACTAATACTAAAAAACATGTTATATATTATTCTGCACATAAATAAATCTGCTGATTTGAATTGTGGTATCATCAGTAGAGACATGGTATCATATAACAATTTCTTTTCCATCTTTCTTTCGTAGGTATAAGAGATATACTTTCTATTCACTAGTGGCTGTTGCCATTGAGTTCTGACCCTGTGGTACCCATCTCAATGTTCTCTGTGCTGGGCAGGAAAACATCACTGTGCAAGAATTTAATAGCTTGTTTTCAAACATTAGAAACAAGTTGTTTTACATTTACTAGCCCCAGACGTCCACTGTCCCAACTTGATTGTCTGGAACAAGCAGGTATCAATTTTCATGAGAAACTGCACAGCGACAAACTGGCATGGTGTTTGTGTTAGGTCCTGCACGTAAGAACATCTGCAAAGGGCCCCAGAAGGTTCTTGTTGAAGATGCACCTAACCCACACCAGGTAGGTGGTGAAGGGCTTAATGTTTTCTGAAAAAGTGTAGTTCTGCTGGGGAAGGATATAAGGCATGTAGGTATTCTCTCCCTGCTCCTGGATCCACACCTCATACTTCACCTCTCGTACTTTCAGGTATTTCAGATTCCACGGGATCTGCCATGAGACTGTGAGTTTAGCCTCATTCGTGGTTTGTACTGAGGTCTGACACTGGGCTTCTCTGACCCGGCCCGGATGGACGGTACTGGCTGGTTTGGACTTCTTCAGACTTGGCTTGTTCTTCATTCCTTCCTTGAGAACATCCAAGAAGGAAGGTATGTCTACTAAAGTGTCCTGGTAGATCCGGAAGAGCCACTCCGGGTTGCGGCAGCACAGGTGCCTGGGGACATCTTTGCTGGACAGTATGCGCTCCTGCTCCTCCGTCTCCAAGTGAGAGATGCCTCCTTGTTCCCAGGGTCTGTCTGGATGAGTGACAGTGTTCTCCTCCTGAGTGTTCCTCCAGGACACATAATGAAGGTCCATGCCTGGCAGAGAGGCAAGGGTTTTATATGGGGTGTACTGTTCAGAGTTCACAGCAAAGGGGAACAGCTCGACCACAGTAGCTCCTCTGGGGAGGAAGAGTGAGGTGATAAGCTGAGCTCCATGCATGCTAACTAACATGGAAGCACTGCTGATCACCTGGACAATGCTTGGGAAAGACTGTTCCTCTAGGGAAACTGTGACCACCCTCATCTGGAATTCCTGGGCCAGAGCCATGATTAGCTCGGCTTCGTTCAGTATCAGCCTTGTTGTTGAACGACTAAACACAACAATGTATTCATCCTTCTTCTCCTTCTCATCTTCAACACTGCCGCCATCTTTATCCGCCTCCTCTATCCTTGTGATGTTCATTTTCTCCATCAGAGCCTTGGCGAAATGGCGGATCTCGTTCCCTGAGACCAAGATGTTGGCTTTGGGCCCTTGTGGCTGAACAAATCCGTACTGGTACCAGGTGGTCATCTTGGACAAGCCAACGTAAGATTTGGTAAAGCACATTAGCTTTCCAAAGTTCCTAAGCTGTTCTTTGAGTAGTGGCTGCTTGCTGCTCAGAAGCCGGTAGAGGTCAAAGTGTGGGCCTTCACCCCAGCCCTCCATGAACACCAGACGAGCCTCATCATCCAGGTCTGAATACTGTCTCATTGTATAGAAAGCTGGGAGAAGATCATCGTGGAATACATGCATTAGGTTGTCGGGATTAAACCGGTTTAGTATCAGAGTCACATCTGGTACAAACACAGGCTTGGGCATGAACTTCAAAGCAGCAACTGGCAGTTCTAAAAAGTTGAAGTACTGGGTATTGTGATCCTCTACGGAAGACAAGTCCAGCAGGGCAGGTTGGAACCGTCTGGACCCCAGGTTAGGCAGCATGACAGAGGAATTGGAGTGAAAGAACACAAACTCCTCTGCCTCTGAGCAGTAACAGAGGTAGTCGAAGCGGCAGATGCGGTCGGTGTGCATCTTGCCGGTGCAGACCATGCGGGTGCCGTGTTCGTGGAGAGCCTGCAGGGCAACGTGATAGTCGATGCGGGCCTGTGAGAGCTCCTGGGACTGCCGCGTCATGTGTAGCTCTTCCTCCAGCAGGGCAGCATGCTCACTCAGCTTGGAGTACTTCCAAAGCAGAGCCGCGACCACAGAGACCAGCAGCCCGTTAAGGAGTGCGCCTATGCTCATCCTGCAGCCCGCCACCGAAGCCCGCATCACTGCTGCTGCTGCCGCTAAGGACCCACCTCCCGACTCCGACTGGCCTCCGACCTCAGAGGGAGGCGACGAGACATCCGCCGCCAGGCAATCACCTAGGAAGCAGAAGGGCCACAGGAGTAGAATAGGGCAGGGTAGGAGCGGAAGGAGGAAAGAAGGGAAAACAGAAAAATACATAAGTTTTTCTTAAACCACCAATGGGGGACACAAAATAGCGCATATATGTAGCTAGCAAATCAATAGTCAGGTCTATAATGCTGCAGTGCTCTTTATGTAAACGATACAATCCAGTGATTCATCAGAGCGGGTTTCAGCTCTCAGCTTTGGGAATAGTGGTTGTTTACCTTGGCGAACAAATGAAACATTTTCTTAACCTTACATCCCCTGTCACCCTCCCTGGATATGTCAAGACAAATTAGAATGTGAGGAAGCACAGAGAAAAGAACAGGAGTACTGCGCTGCTCATCTGCATACTGAGAGAACAAGTGAGTCATTCAGAGACTCTAAATCAAACGGCTAACGGCCAGCAGCTGCCTGCAAATACGAGGCAACTGGCATGCTAAATACCCATCGGAGGACTACCTTAAAGGAAAATTATGGCTTAATTGAACTTGATGTATTTCCCATAAATTGGATTTGTGGTTCGGTGTGTTAGGTGTCCGCTATTGAGATCCAGACATTTAGCTTGACATTCTGGTGAATGAGGCCTCGCATATAATGACAGTTATTGTGGGCAAACACCAGACAAAAAAAAACAAAGAATGGAGGCAGAAAGGCAACAGAAAATACACAGTAATGTGGCACATTTTCAACATCACCTCCATGAAATCAAATGGATGAAAAGAACTGGATCAATCTCTCAGCTCCACAAGGACACGTAACTGTAACTTTATATTATCCGGTGGTAGTTGCAGGTATGAACTAATCTATCTGCTAAATTACTACTTCTCTGGAAGGAACAGACAATCAGCTATTCACAGCATCCTGGATATATATATATATATAAAATTTGGTGTATTTCTAAAGCAGTAGGAGGCAGCCCTGATAACCATTGTTATACACAAGGCCTTTTTGCCCAAATTTACCTATAAGGAACTTGATTGGTGAACAAATGGCTTTGAGATTTTAGATTAACTCTCATCTTTCATTTTGAACTTTTATAATCAAATCTTTTTTCCATTCTGTCATCGCATTGCTCGCTCTTGGGTAACTTCTTTCCCTATATTTCTATTATTGCTCTCACTTTTTCCCTCCCCTTTATCTTCCCTCCACCATCTCATTCTATTCCCAGGCTCAGATATACACGATGTGCACTTTTGCTTTTTTGTTCCCCAGTTACAGCACTCCTTGTCTTGCCACTGCTCCGTTTTCTTGCACATTCTCTCTGTTCTGCAGGAGCCAAGCAGGGGCCCTGGGCTATTTTTGACATACCAGCAAGTACAATATGTCACTGGCAACAGGGTCACTCTTTGTGATCAAACTCCCTGCCCCTGTGTGAGCACACAACATGGACAGTTTAAAATGCAGCAATGTACAGCTGCACCAGAAATGCACGAGGAACAAAATTGGTCTTGCTGTCTTCGAAACGTGCATCTGTCCATCATCATTTTGGAGATAAAAACAGCTACTATTTGACAAATCCATCACTTTTAATCTTACATGTGACATTCTGTAATATTGAAAGTGAACTGAATGTTTTACACAGATGTCACATTGCAGAAAGATTTGTTGATGCTCATAAAAATGGAACAATCTGATTCATAAACCATGTGTTTAAAATATAGAAAATGGTAGTATCAAGGATGTACCCTGTTTGCTCACAGAAATTATGAGAATCAAAGATTCAGGATGAAGAGGATGACGTCTCGTGTGGTGAAGGAAGGTGTTTAACAACAGGGGCACGATGCCATGTTTAAAAAAGTAAAAGTGTTATATATTTATCTTCTCACATAAAAAGAGCAAAGCTTTTGCTTGTATGTCAGTACATTTTTAAGACTGTGAAACGTGTATATGTCTTACTGGTCTCCAATTCTCTACACTGTGTGCACATAAATGCTCAATGTCCTTGGTATGACCATGGCCACCTCTCCATTTTTTTTTTTTATATTAAGCCTGAACTGCAGACTAGTCTTAACAATATGATGGCTGGAGGCTGGTAGCCATGGACCCTGACAGCCACTTCACTGTTGACTGTAAAGGTGGAGCTGCCTTGAATGAGTCACAGTACAGTAATAAAGGGGCTTAATTGGTGACCTACAATATTGCTGTGTAAAAAAAAAAAAAAAGACACGTCACCGGATAAGCTGTAAAACAACAAGAAGAAAGTGAATCTGAATAAGTGGCAGACACAAACAGCGAGGAGAAAAGCGGTTTATATGCAAATAAATTCACAAAATTCAAAAGAGAAAGCGACGCGGGTCTTAAAGAGTACTAGAGTTTGGTCTTCAGAAATCACTCGCTGCATAATTAGCCAATAAAGAGAGCTTAGTGCTATTCCCTATGACAAGATGTCGTGGAGAAGCACGAGTGGATGTGAATCAAAGCGCCATACGCATAGCTACTGTAGTGTCGCCTTGATGCTGATGCAGCCAAAATAAAGTGAAATCAAGTGTGAAGAGGAGGCTGCTAGCGAGGCTAAGATTAGGCATCCTGCATGCTCCTTCAGTCCACAAGGACAAGGGCAGCGCGAGGCTCACAGTGCCAGCAGAGCTGCTTAATCCCTCTTGCTGCACAGCGAGCTCCCTCAGGGATGCATGTGAATGCCCTCTGCAATTTGCCCGCGCCAAGAAACCGAAAGCTGCGAAATGTCAACGCGGCTGCGACACACCCCGCCGCACGCGCGCGGGGGGGGGGGGGAAATGCCCTCATTTGCATCGCCACATGCTACTGAGCTCCAAAACAAGTGGCCCGGATGCCGCGGGCTGTTCCGTTTGCGCTGGCGGTCGGGTTCTTTATAACAGGCGGGGTCAGAATTGGGCTAAAAAGGAGGCCCAAAGCATGACGACGCTTTCCCGAAATCCGATGAACGTGCGCCTACGTGAGGCGCTCGCTTGAAACCGACCTTGAAGACGAGTGGCTTTGGTATCCTGTCAGCAGTGTGAGGGAGTGAGCCAAGAGACTGAAGGAGAATACAAATATTCAAATTAGGAAAAGGTCACAGCAGTTCCAAATATAATCAAGTGTGAGCTGAGAACCATCTCCCAAGCTACGCTAACACTGGGGAATGGTTTCATATCCATATTCTATTTCTGAGTAGTTCTGAGTGTGTGTGTGTGCTGTTAAGTAACCAACTGCTTCTGTGTCGAAGACTCTCTGTTCTGATATTTTCTCTGCTCACAGTCATGAATTAAGCAACACATGAGAGGAAACCCTTCATAGCTGTTAATCAACATTGAATTACTCATTCTGTATTTTATTACTATTATTATTTTACTAGAAATTATTAATTCCAACAATTAAACAGCTACAAAGAGACATGATAAATCGTAAAAGTAAGGCAAGACACTACAGAAGTAAATATGATTAATAAGACATCACCATAAAATTTCCCAGTTGATTTCTTACATTTAAACGATTTTTTTTTATAATACAAATTTTCTGAAATTGTTCTGTCAGGAAATATGCACACATTTACATACATTTAATGCCCCTGGCTTAATCTGTATTTAAAATACTTTTTATCATTATGTCGACATATTAGTCCAAGGTTTACAGAGGGAAGTTTTTATGTCTTTTTAATTTTAACAGTCAAAAATGACAATTTCACCATGTTTATATTTATATTTGTAATAAAATGTTCTAGAAATCAGACTACGAATGATGAGCAAACCCACCTCGGAATATAGTTGGGAGTAAAAACTGGAAAGTTTGGTGTATGCGAGTGCTACTGAAGTGGAGGTTTCTGGCTCAGAGTTTGAGAAAACTTGTGCCATATTTGGATATGACAGATCTATGTGGGAGAAAATAAGATTTAAAATGAGACCTCATATGACAGGCTGCAGGCTGCGTTAGACAGCTGACAGCTGGAGAATTTAGGAGAAATCTACAGACGCAACATGGACAAGTGAGGTAAAATAAACACCTAAATGTGGATTTTTAATGGGGTTTTTTCCCTGCTAGTCTGAACGAAGTCTTGTTATGAAAGCAAAACAGCCCGGAAATCTCAAAAATCGATCAGCGTATGAAAAAAAAAACAGCTAGTTCTCACATTAAAGATGTCTTTTTACTTTCTTGTACACGTTTACTCTTGCTTGCCTACAAGTGTGGGCTCTGTCCCGCTACCTTCACATGCTCAGAAAGAAATCAGGTTATTTAATGAAAATTAGGTTAAGGCAGGAAATTGGTGAACCTGTTTACCTGGTTGCTGTAAAGCTAATATTTACATGCAGTGGTAAATCAGATTACTCTCATATCCCCAGCAATAATTCATAACTGCTGTAAGACAGGCCTATTTTCACTGTATTAGCGATTTAATCCCGTAGAGCTCTTCCTGGTTGTAGCATTTGGATTGAGTGGGCTCTGTGGGCTTCTTTTTTTTTTCCCCCTCACTGTGCAATTGTGGTAAAAGCCTTTGTCATGCTCATGCACTCTTGGCTTCCAACCCTGCAGGAAACCTGGTCAGGCGTGGTATATATATGCAGCCACAAATTCTAGTTCCTCCAGCAAAAATGAGCTTTTTCACAGAGGACATTTCGCCATGTCAAAAGCAGTAGAAGCGCACGTGACTGACACTGCGCGACCGTTTATGTTAGCAGTTCCACCGGAGATTTGCCTGCTAAAAACCAAAAAAACAAAACAGAAAAAATAATAAATAATAATAAAAAAATGTCTGGTCTACTCACCGGTTATGTTCGTGCAAACATTTACTTTTACTCATGATTCTCCCTTCTTGCCCTTTTGTTAAGAATCCGACATTTATGCTGCATGAATTCATGGCCAGTGTGGGGCAGAATAACTCCCAACGCATGATGATTATCACAACATGAAGTTGTTACAGCCATCTTGCCAGCTAAATGCCTACTTACACATCTGGCAGACACTGAGCAACATTCTCATCCCACCAATGTCAATCCAATATCTTCGAAGCTCCGCTTGGGTGTTCACAAACTCCAGAGAAAAAGATTTGGGCTATTTATCCCCGATATGTGCAACTTTAATTACCAGCAACTCGCTAAATTTTGTCCACCCTATTACTGCTGGGCAGGAGATTGTTTGTTGAAGCTTCCTGCTGCTGGAAAGTCTGATGGGAACGTTGAGGCTGAAGCATATAGTAAATGTGCAATTATTCCAATTACTGAGTAATGAGTGGGTCACTCGCTACAAAGCTGCTTTTCCCCCCCACATTACATGTAGTAATTTGATTTAATTATAAGACAAAAATAGTGATTAAACAGAGCTTTTGAAGGCCTTGATTAAAGTACTGAAACCTTTTTTTTTTCCCAATGCTGTGCACTCCTGTACTGTATTGAACGATAAGTCAGGACCCATTTCTAAAGCCACTGAAACCTCGCTGCAGAACAACAGCTGCGTGAGCCACTAACAATACAGCTCTCAGCCCTCTGTTAGCCGGTTTCATCAACATTTGTCTTTGTACTCACTTATCATTTTCTAGCAGGCAAATAATTACAAGAGATTTAATAGATGCAAGGGTTGGGGGTTGTCAAAGGCTGATTTCATTATGATGAAACTCGTGCACTGGTTTGACACAAATTTCCTTAACATTCAAATAAAAATTCAAAACCATCACCGAGCACACGCCGCTGCACACCAATCTGCGCTATAGGCTCCCAGGCAAGTTAAAAAACACACAACCTTTTTTTGTACATCAGCACTTCTGCAATTGGATTTCTCTGCCCAATAAACCCAGGGGCGAGTCGCCTACATGTATAGCACTTTTCTAGCTGCCCCGAAAAAGTATGCATGAAACAGCATACATACATGCGCTGATGTAGAAAATATATTCTCCAAGCAAGACACAGTTTTAGAACAGCAAAACTATTTTGTGTCTATGCATAAAACATGTTTGCTTTAAACATTCACAGCCAAGATTACGAAGAAAGTATGAGATGTGGCAAATGGATGCTACAAAATGACAAAATGAATATAGTTCCACGTCCTTTGATCTTGTTGGCTTGGTCGAGTTGCACGCTCACATTAATCGCATCATTAGGACCCTACAGAACAGTGTTGCATAAGGCTTTAAAAGTAGACTAACTATGTAGAAGTGTCGTTGCCTTAAAGCAAAGAAACCTGCAGCAAAACCCAATTTTTGTTGACCCAAATGACAAAGACTTCTCGTCCTCGGCCTATGTCTGACAAGGGTCCAACTATCCAATGAAATCAGTTGTGAAGCTGGGTTCCAGCTGCTGGATTCTGGTCCTCAGTGGATGACTTCCAGACAAAGATCATGTAAACCGATCACCTGGTGTGGATAAATGTCCAAGAGAGGATCATTAATCTAGTTTGGAGAGACCTCTGCTGTATCCGTGCCCTCAGGAAACAAACATGGTGTGCTGCTTTGCCCGGAGCCGCTTAAATTTCTGGGTAAGTGAGCAAAGGAGAGGAGGTCGATGTCACTAATTCTGTTCATTCATTGTGTATTTCTGGCCAGAAACATATGAGAATCTTAGAATCAAAAATCGCCACCACATCAAACTTGTTGCAATCCATTTATTTGGCTATCTAGCATCTCATCCTGCTCATTTCAACATTGGTATTAAAAATGAATTAAGTTTTTTAACCAATAGCACTTTGGGCCCAATTACTCCGTCTTCTTTTAGTGAAATGTAGCCATACTTTTGACAGCTTTACACCTCCAGCCAATTTCAATTGATGTACATTTTATAGTGCACTGAGTGTTAGTGAGTGAAGGTTTTACAACACAATATTTGGATCACTGACCTATATATCATGACAATAGATGTATACCCAACAGGGAACTATGTCTGACTGCATTGTCCCTGTCAAATCAATAAATAAAGAAAGTTACCTCACAACTAACTGACCAAAGGAGAAATGAAAAATGTGGTCTTGATCTCCACCTCTAGTTACCACGGTAACCACAGAAACCAGAACGATATAGGAACATGCTTGACCGGTGTCCTGAAATATGCACATAACAAACATGAGCTAAACCTACTCTATAAATCATTTGATATAATTCGCACCGTACTCGCAAGCAACTCATCTACATGATGAGATTACAGCAGATGTATCGCAGTAATCTGTACCCTAATGAACAGTTTGTTATAAATGGTGGTAGCCTGTAGCCTTGGCAGCAGAGTTACCTCCCTCCTGCCACCCATTCAAAGGGGAACGCCAGCACCACTGGGCAGCAGCAATGGTAACTTCTCCCTGACTGAAAGCCCTTTAGAGACATATTTGTACATGTTTATCGGCATAAATCTTACCACTGTGTGTCTGGTTTCCTTTGGACTTCAGGAGTTAAGTCCACTGATCCGTAGCTGTCATGTTTCCTTGGCCGTTTCATTCTTGACGATCTTTAATAAAAAAAAAAAAAAAAAAAAATGATTCAAGAGCGCCACACTCACCCTGCAAAGCCCTTGTCAGTCACTGCTCTGTCAGCACTGCTTTCGAGGCTGACACTGAAAGCCACCGCTTCCCAGTATTACTGGTTAGCATATCTGTTTGCTCTGGAGATGATAAGCACCCCAATAATGTGGAGGAAGGCAGCGCAGGGCAGCCTAGAGAGTCTAATGCATTTTAATGAGAATCCTGGAAAGCTGAAGCAAAGGGGCTACGGGAGGAGAGTGTTGGCGGTAGCCCTGCACTTTTGCTCCCTGGTGTTCATCATTCCTCACAACTCACCCCCCCCTTTCCCTATCTTATTTAACCTTCTCTCTTTCCCCACACTCCCTCCCTCCAAATTACCTCAGAGCCCCTGACGTGCTTCTTAAAACGAGACGCATTCCAAAAGAACAGAAGTTGCTCGGACTGTCGCTTTACTCCCTTTTCTTCCTGCCCTGCCGCTACCGGCTCTTCTTTCCCCTCGGCCACTTGATTTGCTGAACTCTTCTGGCCGCGATGATGCGTCCTTATTCCTCGTCGCCGTCGTTCCGAGACTAAATGTGGGCTGTCAGTTTGGATCAAGCTGTTGGGTGCTCAGCGTGGCGCTGGGGAGAATTAATGGCCCAGCATCCATTATCTGGCTGTACAAAGACAAGACTCATACCCTTTCCCTCACTTTGCATCTCTTCCTCAAACCCGTTTGGACAGATGGGCATAAAAACACACAAACACACTCCATTGTTCTGTTACGTAAATGCGACCGTCTGATCTAGAATTTAAAAAATAGGATCGATGCTTCATAATGACTGGCAGTGAGTGTCAGAAAATGCCCTTAGTCTGCCTGACATATCACATGTCTGACTACTCGCCTACTGCAAACTGAGACTGATTACTCACTTGATTGAGAGCCTGTTTGTTAATAACATTTTCTTTCTCTATATAATTCTCTAATACTGACCTAGTACGCCTTCTGAAACACAGAGGACACAAATCCGTGTGCTGTGTGTTGCACTGTGCCGTCTATTACTGAAACGATGGCTAATGTGGACAATCTGCAGACTGTGTGTCTTTATGTGTAAGTGACAGATGAAGAGGACATCCTCTAATAAAAAGACCGCAGCGCAGCACTTCAGGCGATGCCCCGAGACAACAGAGTATTCCAGAAAACGACGGAAATAGAAAGCCAAAGGGTGGACGCACAACTTGGGACAAATCTGCAAGTGTCCGAGATCTAAAGTTGCTGCTCACATCCATTTCGGAGTGTTGGGTAATGTGAGAATTTGGAAGGGATTTCATCCTGTTCGGATTTCTCAAGGACACGGAGGAGCCTGCTCGTGGTGTTGAAACCAAAATCATACTATTATTAGGGTTTAAAATCCTCTCTCCCACGACGCTGTACAGCCAACATAACTAACAAGCTTTCCACAAAGAGGATAGTTCGGATTTCGAATTAATACACTGTGTATGAAAAAGGCAGCCCAAGTCCACACTTCAGTCATTTTGTCATTATCTTTGCAGTGAACAGAGGACAAGCGAAGCGTCTCAATATGCCGTCTGACTGAGCACCTAAAACCTCATTTCCAATGGACAGGATTTCAGAGAATTTCTGTAAGTGTATGATTCATTGTTTGGGACGACAAAAAGATACACAAACCAGATCAGGAAGGCAGCGTAATGCACCCACTAGATGCCTAGCCTTTTGCCTTTACGACTATGAGGGTGGCCGTTCAGAACTGGGCGAGTCCTGGTTATAGAATCTCTGAATCTCTTCTTCCAAATCCTTTTGGGCAAATCTGTTCACAGCCAACATCATGGTAATGACAGGGACAGGCACAAATTAACCACAGTCACTCCAACAAATACAAACAGGAAACTTTGTTTTGTCAGATTCGTCCACTCCGGAGACCGTTTCCAAAACCACAGAGAGAGAAAAACCTGTGTTTTACCGGGGTAAATATTACCGGCGCATCTGAATGGACAGTTTCTCGTTAGGTTGAAGCCTTTTTCAGATTTCCCTTGTGTCTGAAACCACAGGAAGGCCAAATTGAAAGTTAAGTCAATAGGAAACCTGAATCTTTAGACAGCGAAAGACTCCACAAGCTTGAAAACCATTTAGCTGGATCACCAATATCAAAAAGGCTTCTAATTATAGCCTACATAATTCAGAACAGCTTCATGACTTCACGAGGCCCAGACCCCTTTCGAGGGTAGCGATTTGTGAACTTGTGCTGGCCTGAACTTCGGGGAAAAAGGCAGTGAAATCCCAGAACTGGAAGTTCTTTACAGAAATTGATACATTTAGAATGTAAGGGTCCACTATTATACAGAAAAAAAGCACATTTTCAGTACTTGTGTGTAAATATTGAGGTCTCTGATGTTCCCGCTAATGCACAACATGTGAAACAAGACCCCCCCCCTCCCCCCGCTTATTCTGTTGCAGTCTACCCTCCGCTGTAATGTTGCTGAAATCTGCCTGATCACAACAGGAGTGGAAGTTAATCGGAAATATTAATGTAGCCCCACTACACACACAACAGAGTGGGCATTTCAGTAAGGAAAAGAGCGAGGAAATAGGGTTTTTAGAAGTGATAGTGTGAGAAGGCAGACTTCATTGCTGCTACAGGTCTAATAAGGAGTATTTGGATCATAAAATTATGCTTTTTTATTGCAAATGGACCACGGAAATTAAAATATTAAACTATGAAAATTGAAAAAGAGGGCCCCTTTAATGTAGAAGTTGACACAGTCCATGATGACAACAGTCATTGGATACACTTCTTAATCCTCCATTTTCCAGAGTTTTTTCCTATCCCTCATGTCACCGTCCTCCACAATCCTCTGTGAGCTGTGATCACCTCCTCAAAAAAACACTCTTTAAAAGTATGAATCTCACTGCAGAGACGTTTATGCGCAGAAGTATATTTTGAGAGTTTACCCGTCGCAAAAACCTATTTTCTAAAGAAATGTTGAACCACACACTGTGTGTCACTGCATGCACTATGACAGCCGTGCAAAATCACTTCTACTCAGCAGTTAGAGGATTTGGAAAAACATGAATATTAGTTATTTTAGAGACGAGACTGTGAGCACATTCTCCGCTTGAAAAGTGCGGAATTGTTCAAAGAGGGTGATCCGAACTCACTTTCTCCAGCAGTCAGCTTCTTAGTTTTTTGTGAGAAGTTGTAAGGAATGGCTTTCAATTATTCCTAAAGACATGAGCAGATTCGGAGCTCAAAGTGACAGTAAAACGATGAGAGCTCCAGGTCGAATGTCTTCGCTCGTTTCAGACATGAAAGGGCGCAGAGAAAACAAGGGAAACCGACAAATGAAATCAAACCGCATGCGGTAGCGTGATCCACTTGTGACAAGATTTCACTTAAGTTGTTGGAAATACATCCAATCAAATTCTTAAAGGCTGAAATCCAACAAAAGAATATAAAAGGCAAAGCTGGTGTTATCAGACTGTGGTAAAGCCTTTCTCAATTTTGAGGTCAAGACCTACATTTGGACAACAGCAGGACACATCACTGTGGTTTATTAAGTTTTCCTAAAACTGGTCTATTGGATTGTAAATACCACACAACCAGGGTTATGGTATTTTTTTTTATTATTATTGTCGAGCACTGACATTACTGTTGAGCAGACAAGAAGACATCAAGTCAATACAAAGGTAAACCTTTCAGTCAGGCACACTAGGGAGCTGCCTACATATTATTAGATGCAGCTGGAGATAAAAGCACTAAAAGTCAGCTCTTACACCTTTAATTCTTGGGGTTTACCTACAGTCTTCAACTAAAAGAATACATTATATTAGATTATTGTAAAACAATCTTATAATAAGGTGCTTTATGTTCTATGTTTATGTCTTTCCCCACCCTGAAACTATCTAGGCTTGGGCAAATTTTTGACATATCGATATACTGAAATATTCTGATATTTCTGCCATGTTTAACAACACTTTCTTTATATTTAATTATTTCTTATTTTTTGTATATTATTTGTTACAGCTCTGCACTATCTACCCTGTTTTGCTTATGCTACAGCATCATTCATTATATCTGAGCTGGAAAATATTGCTATATTCATTTTTACTTGCAGATGCAAAAGTGTCAAACTATACATAAAGGTATGGAAGACAACAAATTAATATTTATATCTAATCAGAAATTCTATTTGACCACTGGAGATGTATGTCCATCCAAGCTATGCACAGCTGACCGATGTTCTTTCATTCATTCTTTTCATCATAAATTCACTCAAAGAATCTTTTGAAACTGCATTTTAAAAGCTGTATGACATTAAAACATCCGAGAAGTCCGTGAACATCGATATCCCCGGCCAGGTTTTTATACTTTTATAGACACTACGGTCTGAACATGTTTGTAAGTATACAGTGTGTCAGCTGGAAGCTTACGAGGCAGCAGATGGACTCATTTGTGAAATACCAACACCTGCAAAGGCAAAAAGCCCCCGTGACAGTCAAGCTGCAAGATTTCTACCGCTACAACAACCCGCATTTGTCCCAAACAAGCACATAAAAAGTCATTATCCGCAGGAGAGTTCTTACCTTAGGTCTCGACAGAAATAAATGTTGCTTTTGTTTTTGGAGACAGTTAGCTCATTTAAGCAGCATCAGTGCGTCCATATGATGCGGAGACGAGTCGGAGCAGAGGACCTGTAGTGGAAATGGAAACACGGACACCCACGGACACCACGGGGACTGACTTACTGCTCAAAAGAGCCGCGTGTTCAGTCATTACATTCTCCGAGACGTCGCCGGTGCTTTCTGCTTGTTGTTTACAAGCTAGCCTAGCTGTCAGAGAGGCAGACGGAGAGCAGCTGTCTGCCGACTCCGCTCTGCTGTGTGCAGCAGGCTCCACCCACCGCCGACGGAAGTCTCGCGCTCACATCTCGCGATGAGCTGTGATGGATAATCGTTGCATTTTATGTTGTGCTATTTCGCATCTTAAAAAGTACTTTCCTGATATTAAATTAAGTATTGAAAGTAAACGTATAAGTACATGTTGTATGTAAAAAGGCTGGATTTGAGAATTATGGAGTTTATTCGTTAGTTTTTCACATCACACTTGTGTAAATTGGATATTTACCCAGAATTGTCTCCAAACTATTTGTGACACATAATGATCCTATCGGGTCGTTTGCAGTCTGTTTCCATAGAATTTAGAATTAGCAGTGAGTTAAAAAAATTACCTGTAGTAGAAATGTAGTGGAGTAAAAGTAAAAGTTTGTACAAAAAAAACACAAGTAAAGTACACTTACACACTAAATATACGTGTGTGTGTGTGTGTGTGTGTGTGTATTTATAGTACAATATATTGTAGTATAATAATATATATATGTACTGTAATGGAGGACTATTACTTTGTTACATACAATACAGTGGATACAGTCATGAAAGAGGTATCAATTTAGCTCTAATTTTATTTTATATATGCCTCAATGCAAAAATACTCTATTACAATTTGAATATGATACAAGTATATAATAATACTAGCATTACTACTGCTGCGACCACTACTATTACTCAGTGGTGGAAGAACTGAGAACTTTTGCTTAAGTGAAAGTAACAATACCACAATATGGAAATGCACTACTACATGTAGAATGAGCATAACAAGAACCATAATGACACACTAGTACAAAAATGAGGTGTTAAATATCATCAGTCTTTATTATTCTGGAGACTAGACTTGAGGGGGACATTCAGAGGAAGAACAGTGTAGTAATTCAATCATTTTATGGTGAATATTAAGTATCGCAGCATCGCTGCTTGCCTTTGCTTAAAAGTGACCAAGAAGACGATTACTCTTCAATGTCTTTAAAAGAGAAGGCATCAAATCACAGAGAAGTCACTAAACTGAAGCCTCATCTCCAGACTTAAATCAAATCATGCAAAACCTGGCAGCAAAGTTTACCATTAAAAAGCCGCCTTGAAATTTCAAAACGCTTTGACACTGAAAAGAAAGAGACTAAGACACCCAGAAGGTCTCTGTTTATGCCTGAGGGCTGTCTGTGCTTCTGCACAATATCGCTCACAAAACGCGCTTCACTAAAGCAGAACTTACTGTTGACGAGAGCATTAAATGTCTGGAGTTTCTGTTTGTCACCAGGCAGTTAACATTTCAAGCTCTGGAGGCTTAACTATCCAGCTGATGCAGGAAGAGATGAGGTAAATACTGGCAAGGGTGAACTTCATTAATGGACACGGGGTGTAAATATCATCTGTGCATGTGTGTGGCTGGCTGATGTTATCTCTGCATGTGTGTGTGTGAAAGAGAGAGAGGGTCTGTTGCTTTTTTTCTTTTAAATAATGAACAATGAAGGCAACGTGAGATATGAGTGAGTGTGAAATGAAATGAAATATAAGAATAAAAGGTAATTATCGAACCCAATTGAGGTACATCTTGGTAGTTATACATTTTTTCTATGTATCCTTATCACCTTTTTCTGAAGTTCTTAGTGTGCTCAGTGAAGGCAAAAGGTGCTAGATAGGTTGCAATTAAGTGACATAGCAAACTGAAATTATAATTTTGAGAACAGAATGTAATTACAGTGCGGTTGCAAGTCAAACACAAAGCAACACTCCCATCTTGAGTCTGAAAAATGAAAAGCAACAACGATGTCAGCATTTACTACCCAACGCCGCACAATACCCAACGCTACTTTAAAATCTCAGTGTACAACGATACTGACGGCACGGCACGATGCCTTCATCATTATTCAAGAACCTGCTGAGTATTTTCCATAGCTACACAGAGCACAATAGGATGTTAATCTGTGAACTGCACCATGCGGTTCAACTGTACAGAAGCAGCTACACTTATGTTTCTTCACAATTTCTTTAGTCCTTTTCAGCACTTAAATGCACAGGTGTAGCTAATAACGTTAATTATTGCCTAACTCCAGATGTAAGCTATGATGCTGAGCCATTGATAATGTTATTAATTACACCTATGCTCTTCCTAGTGAGTCAAAGTATCTGCTTTGATAACTTGTGGTCACCCCTCTGTAAATATAGATTTGGAAATATATACTTTCTTTTACATATTCTTTGGAATTTCGTAGTAAGCATAATATTTTCTGACATGGAGGATATCTTCCACTAAATCCCCTGTACCCTTGTTGTTGTGCTTGGTAGCCTAGAATAAAAATGACACCATTTGATTACATGTTCTTAAGACAAGTTCAGTTTTGTTTAGAAATAAAAAATACTCAAGTTGAATAATAATTTTTGTCAAACTGAACAAACAGACAAAGTCATTCAAGAATAAATTTGTAATATTCTTTTTTTTGTGTATTCTTGTCAGGGCACCACAGTGGATCATCCTTTTCCATCTGGTCTGTCCTCTGCATCCTCCTCCGTCACCTCCACTGCCTGCATGTCCTCCTTCACCGTGTCCATGAACCTCCTCTTGGGCCTTGCCCTCCTGCTCGTTTCCTGGCAGCTCCATCTCCAGCCACCTCCTCCTGATATACTCCACCTCCCTTACCTCTCTCACTCTCAGTCCCAACCACACAACATTACCAACAATGGCTTCTTTTTATTTATTTTTTTTTATATATTGCTTGTTTGCACCATGGGTCTGAGAGGACTGAAATTTGTGTCATATGTCCAGCGTGTATGGCATATCTGACAATAAAGTTGATTTGAATTGATTTGATTATTGTGATATAATGAGAATAAAGGTAACAATATTACACAAATAAATAAACAAAATAAATGTGTAGTATTATGAGAATAAAATCATAATACTACAAGAATGAAGTTGTAATATTATGAAAATAATCTAATCATATTACAAGAAATTAATCAAACCTGTATGCTCACCAAAATTATCACCAAATTATGCCTTTAGTCTCATAATATTAGAACTTTATTCTCATAATATTACAACTTTATTCTCATTATATTCTGACTTTATTCTCGTAACGTTAAGACTTTATGTTCATAACATTAGGATTTTATTCTTGCAATAATACAGCTTTGTTCTCCATTTTCATTTTTTGTGCATTAAACTTCTGTAAATTGCATATTGAACCGGGATTGTCTTTTAATCTAAACTATGTGTGATGTCACAAATCTTGCTCTTTTCATTTGTTCCACACTAGATGTCGCTGCGCACCGTTCATTGGGAAGAAGAACAACCAACACTGTCAGGCAATGATTCCGATGCACAAAAACGCATGGCTGTGGAAATTCTGTTGAATGGGACACACATTAACATCATTAGTCTTAAGTGTTGTCGGATGTTTGCACGTCTGTGTTAAATTACACTATGATTAAACGCGGCATATCGTGCTATTCATCTCCGAAACACAGCGTTTTATTTTCTCTTCGCCCAGAAATCTACGCTTTAATAATCATACATTTATACGCCTATTTTATTTAGTGTAATCCATTGTTATGTAAAAAAAATAAAAAGCCAATTTCTTTTGCAACCTTTCAAAATCAAAAGACTTAGTTTGACGTCAGAGTTGAATGCGGTTGGTGATGCTCTTGTGCTGCATTCAGGTGCTCCTCGTAAAGTCCTCACTCTAAGCTCAGATGGTGAATAGGCTGAATTGGCTTTGTAAAATTGTATAAAAAAACATCTAAATGATCTAAGCTAATTAAAAAATTATTTCACCTTCCAATTAATTAATTAAACCTTCCAATTTTCACCTTATCATGATTTATTTAACTGAATATTTACATTATGCTTGCTAATTAAAGGCTATTCAAGATCTCTTGGTTACTTAGATACTTTAAAATAGAAATACTGTCATCTGACAATACATTATTAAAGTAAAATCCTTAATTCAAAGTGTTATTTAAGTAAAAAATATATGTATTATGAGTAAAATATACTCAGTATCAAAAATATGTATATTATTAAGTATTAAGTACTATACTTGATTAAATGTACTTCCCATCACTTATCAACACCATTGTTTAGATTTTTTTTGAATTGTCATTTGTATTGTCATTGATTGTCATTGAATATTGTACCAAATAAGAGATGCATGTTAGTGAACATCTATTTAAAACGTTTACTGAAAAAGCCTATCATCAAGTTTTCCTTTATTTTTATTTTATTTGTTTTAAATATTATTCTATATAATGTATCTATTGTTATTACTATGATTACATTATGAGTCCATTTTTATTTAATGAACTGAGATGACATAATTCATGAATCATATTTTCAATACAAACTGTTTTATAGGAGTATTGCACACTTAAACAGTGGCACGTGGAATTCATTTACAAAGGAACAATACTCAAGTAAAATTCAAGTACCTCAAAATTGTACTTGAGTGCCTGTTCTTGAGTAAATGTATTTAGTTACTGTCCACTGCCTGTATGACGCTCTTCTATAACTACCTATGGACTGGTGCTACAAATGCCCACCCTGTTTCCTGTCCCTGAACGCAGCCTCACCGCCTCACTGGGAGGAAACATCGAGTCCGCTCAGAGCCGCCGCGCCGCCAGCGATGCGATGCCTCGTTTCACGGAGGAACCCCGGGCTTAGGCACCTCCTGAGTGCCGCTGTCACCTCGAGGAGGCTGTACCACCATCGTCTTCTCTGATAATCTGCGACAAGCTTTAGTAGACGGTTCCCCGAGGACCCAAAAAAGCACCCGGCGAAGAGGACCGGACCTGGGGCTTTATGTTTACTGAGAAGCGGCTGGAGAGGTGAGCCGTAGTAACTTTAGCTTGCTACATGCTACATGCTAACCACAGCTAGCTGCGTGCCGTCTCCAGCTGCAGCACCTGTGTACCTGTAGGCCCGCAGCCGGCGCCGTGTTATGCGGACGGGGCGTGTTTAAAAATGAGGTTATTGTTGGCTTGTGTTCGGGAACAAGCGGGCGACGTTCCCGCACGTTAAATAACGGAACCCGTTAACGTCAGTCAGCAGGAAGCTAGCGCTGATCAATCAATGAACAAGGAGAGCTAGCCCCCCTGGTGACGTCAGGCTAACCGGGCCCGTCATGCAGTTGACTTGTGGGTCAGGCTGTCAAACTCCGGTAAACGCGAACATGTGGGACGGTATTTACTAGAGTTCA
This sequence comes from Lepturacanthus savala, assembly GCA_030544235.1. Classification (NCBI taxonomy): domain Eukaryota; kingdom Metazoa; phylum Chordata; class Actinopteri; order Scombriformes; family Trichiuridae; genus Lepturacanthus; species Lepturacanthus savala. Next base: position 13,859,098 of record CM060467.1, read on the forward strand.
TTAAAGTTTGGCTCTGTAATTGTAGCAGCGCGTCAGGATAAAGGAGCTCGTGCGGCACATCCTGTCAACACGAGCCCAACGCCTCTTTCTGTTCAGCCTACTGGGTGTGTAGTAGCAGTATAATATATCCAGGGCTGCATGAATATTCACATCCTTTACTTAAGTCAATATAGTAATACTTTCGGCTGAAAAAAACAAGTAAGCAATAACAAGTAAAATCCTGAATTAAAAATGCTACTAAAAGTAAAGAAATATCAGTAAAATGTATTTAATGTATGAAAAGTACTCACTATACAGGCTGTTATATTATTGTTCTTGTATTAATTATTAATTAATGAGAGCATTTTCCTGTTTTAATTTATCAATGATAATGTTAGATAGTGTTGATATTGGTTTATATTTGGCACCTTTTTCTACATAAAGTGCATAGCAAACTAAATATATGAATAAATGGATAGATTAATAGAATATTTAATTTAAACTCTCTGAAATGTAGGTGTATAATGTAGCATCAGGTGTAAACAGCTAAGATCAGTATACTGCAGTAAATGTACTTGGTTACATAATAGAGCCCTCCTTCGTCCTGAAGTATATCCAGTTGTGATTTTGCTCATTGCTTCTCTCATTGAGGAAGAGACATGCACCTTAGTACTATCTGATGACTGCTGGGGAATTATTTTACACTCAATGACCTGTTTTATGGTTGACTTGCTCTAAGTAATGAGTGTTTATTGTGTGGTATCTTCTAGGATGCTGGAGCCATGGGTTTCTCCTTCAGCCCTTGATGAACTGAACTAAGCTGGACCCACACAACTCAGCCAAGCCGCCCCTGCCTGCAGCGGGGGCTCCCCGGTTCCCATCGCCCTCCCCAGCAATGGCGGGCTTCAAGCGGGGGTACGACGGCAAGATCGCCGGCCTGTACGACCTGGACAAGACGCTGGGCCGCGGCCACTTCGCCGTGGTCAAGCTGGCGCGACACGTCTTCACGGGGGAAAAAGTGGCGGTGAAGGTGATCGACAAGACCAAGCTAGACTCCGTGGCCACGGGCCACCTCTTCCAGGAGGTCCGCTGCATGAAGCTGGTCCAGCACCCCAACATTGTGCGCCTGTACGAGGTGATAGACACTCAGACCAAGCTGTACCTCATCCTGGAGCTCGGCGATGGCGGCGACATGTTTGACTACATCATGAAGCACGAGGAGGGTCTGAACGAAGAGCTGGCGAAGAAGTATTTCGCCCAGATCGTCCACGCCATCTCCTACTGCCATCGTCTGCACGTGGTGCACAGGGACCTCAAGCCGGAGAACGTGGTGTTCTTTGAGAAACAGGGGCTGGTCAAGCTCACAGACTTTGGATTCAGTAACAAGTTTCAACCGGGGAAAAAGCTGACGACCAGTTGTGGATCTCTGGCTTACTCGGCACCGGAAATACTACTGGGTGATGAGTACGATGCTCCAGCTGTAGGTACGCAAAACACTCTGAGCAACGCACTGTAAATTAAAAACAGCATTATCATTCAGGATGTGAACTTAGAACTTTGATTCAGACGTTTATAGAGGTCTAGTGTTTTCACACGGGCGCCGGTGCAGTTAAATTATCGTGTAGACTTGTTGCCCATGGCAACAACTCCAGTGTCCAGTCCAAAGCCTGCTTCTGTGCTTTTTTTTGGTATCAAACTGCGCAGGATATCTTTATCAAAGTCCTATGAAAACCCCACGTCTGCACAGTGGCGCGCTGCCTTTGGTTATGTGGCCAGCACCTGTTTCACACATTTTTGTCACACCTTGGTTTGAACACCTTGTGGCTGTGTGTTTGCTCGCCGAGCTTGAACACGTGTTTCACCACAGCTTGTTTTGCGTTTCGAAGGCCTCAGCCCTGAAGAGCCATCGATCGTACGGCGGTGGCAGGTGCAACAGAATATGGAAAGTTGGACTTGTTTTAAATATCAAGCTGCGTGTCCACTAGTATGCTGCTAACAGCACTTGACACCAATCAGACTGCCATAGGCCATGTGCGACAAGGTCAGCTCCACTAGCACGATGTCCCTGGGTGTCCCATTGCACTAAATTAACTGGCTCATTGATTTTCTATGAGGACTGACAGAGCGCAGACAGACGGATTGTGTCGTCCTTCCACGACCGGTACGGTGTCTTTCTCATCGAGCACCTTTCACAATGACAAAAAATACAAAACAAAAACACAGGACCGTGTCCAGATATCGGAACGGCAATAAGAGCCTAGTTAAGCTTGTTTTTCACCCAGCGTGATCGTTCATGCGCCGCTAATCCTAAAAGAGTCTGAAAATGGTCTTGGGGTTGTTTATGCATGCAGAAAACGCTTTCAGAGGCAGTCAACTAGGTATTATTTGCTTCCCCTTTATCGGTCATGGTTCTCACAAACTTAAGAGGTGCGGCTGAGGCAAGAGGCAAAGAGGAAGCTGCGGTTGCTTTCTCAGTGAAGTGTGCACACACTAAATCCCACAACATACTTATAAGAACCCGATGGAGCATGTTGAACGCTGGACAGTGAAGGAAACAGTATTTTGCTTTGCACCACTACCCTGTATGTGTGAGCAGTTGTCCATGAGAAAGGACCTTCACTGCAAGAAGTGATGGTCATATTTAGGTTATCTAGCATGAGGATATTCCGAGGTATTTTTTGAATGCCAAAATATTCCATGTTAGCTTGTTAAAGATAGTTAAATTCACTGACCTGTAATATGAACTAGGGCTTTAACTAACAACAATTAATCATTTAGTTGTTTCATTCATAAAATGGTGTAAAATGTCGATCACTGTTTCCCCAAAGCTTAAGATTTAACCTAAAAATGTCTCTTTTTTGGTGATTAATGCAATAGTTCGCAACTAATCGATCAGTTGACTAATTGCTGCTCCAATACGAACCGTATTCTCATCATCCATGTAGGGTTTTTGAGTTCTGTTTTGCTTAGATGTGAACATCTAACAAAACAAACGCTCTGTTTAATGGATAGTATTATTCAATCTAAATTTATATCCCTAATCTTCATTCAAGACCTATCGCTCTGTTGAAGTCAGCAAGACCTGAAGCCTTCGGAGGCCTTAGTCCTCGAATGTTCTACTGATGCAAGAGCATCTACAGGTGCTGCATGAAATGTTTATGAATGCAGGGTTTGGAGAATCCAGAGCAGCTGGTCGAGTGTGTCCCAGGAGCTCAGCGGAAAGCCTTCATGTAGCCGAATGATAAACCTTTTCCTTTCCATGGATTTGAATCGTACCACAATCTGCCCCGGTTGTGCTTAGGGTCTGTTTGCTGCCCTGTGACAGTCTCTGTCCACATGCTGCTCAATGTACTTCATTATGCTGAGCAGGGCTGTTTAGCGGGCCGAACAATCTGCACTGTCTGCCAAGTGGCTGCTGTCTGTGTGCGCGTGTCTGTGCGATGTACTTTGAGGTATTAATAGTAATTGCATATGTTCTACTTTTGGCCGTGTTCTGCAGGGCGAAGGCCTCTACAGTTGTTGTGTTGAGAGCACTTGGAGCCACTGATGGCCGTTCCCCGGGTCTGTGTTCTTTCCCGTGCACCACATTGGTGCTCGGTCAAGTGCTGCAGCGGCTGTTGTTGGAGCTTGTGATGCTGCGGTCAGAACCATTAGCCCGGGCCTGTTTGCTACTCCCAAAATGAACGTAACTGGGTGAAAGTGCGTGTTGTGTTGCTCATGTCCAACCCAGTTTTGCTTTTGGTTTTCTAGAGACCATCCCTGGGGAGCAAAGTCCTTTTTATCTGCTACATTTCCTTGGAAGTGTTTTTAAGGCACACCTGTAATAAAAAAAAAAATATCACTAGTAAGGTAGGGCTGCTTGATAGTTGTATTTTAAAACAATTATTTGATTAGATGTTTGGTTCATAAAATGGTGTAAAATCACTGTCACTGTGTCCCCAAGCGGAAGATTCATCCTAAAATGCCTTTTTAAAAAAAATCCAGACCAACCGTCCATGTCTCAAAGATCATCAGTTTACTTTATAGAAGACTAAGAAACCAAAAAATAATCAGATTTGTGGAAGATGGAACCAGAGAATTTAGATATTTTCTTCTTGAAATTGACTCAAATCAATTATCAAAGTAGTTCCCGATTAATGTAATAGTTGGCAACTTTTCGATTAACCAACTAATTGTTGCAGCTCTATTCTAAAGAGCAATCATACTTGGTCTTTGTGTTCTTAATATAAACCTCAGTGGAAACAAGATAGCGTACAATGCAGTGAATTAAATGTTCAATATTATTCATTATTATTCATTCATTATTTATTCGTATTCATTTGTTCAATGTGTTTTGCTCTATGCGTTCTACAGCCAGTGTGAAGTCTTTGGTTACGTTCAGACTGCAGCCTGAAGTCACTCAAATCTGCTGACAGCCATGTTTACTTCCATAAACACGTATATATATATATCTATATATATATATATATATAGATATATACACGTATATATGTTTTTTTTGTGTGTATGTGTACGTTATATCTGTGTGTATGCGGATATTCTCTCACTGTGGGTAACATAGTCAACATGTCCTCCAATGCAATCCAGTGCATGTGGAACACTTTTGGATTTCATCAAAAAATCCAAATTAAGCATAAAGCCCTGCAGTCTGAAAGTAGCCTCTGACTAGCATCATATCAGCCTGTTTTCCACGCCGCCTGCCTCCTGTCTGCCCTGCAGATAGCTCCTCAGTGAGCCTTGGCGTCCGCGCCAAAAGGGCATCAGCACGGCGTCTCCAGAGAGCAGCCTGAGGGGCTCTTAATTGCAGTCCTGGTTACTGTAGCCTGCTGCCAGTAGATGGAAGAACAGTTAATCCATGCTATTGTTTGGACTGGGCCAAGGAGAGGGTGAGAGGCAGGCAGGATGCAGCGATTACACAGTCCTGTGTTGACACAGACTTCGATTAGAATGCATTCGTCGGCTTCCTAACACTTGGCCGGAGACCAACCGCCTGATTATCTACACCGTTTTCCAACCCAATCAAAATGTGCGTAAATGTCTCTGCCGGGGACGGGTAACGGATGACTCGCTTACTCCGCAGGAACTTGCCTAATAAGTCATTTTCATATGAAACAGAGTGAGGTTCTGAGGATGAAAGATGATGGGACTGATGTGCTTTTACTGCTTTATGTGCGCATACATTCGTTACAAAGGGCTTCTAAAAATAACTCTGTTCACTTATGCAAGATTGTAGTACACCATGTTGTGACGTGAACCATGAGAAACATACATGACGACCCCTGACTTTCATAAAAAACAACACGCTTGTCCTTTTGACTCCGTTTTACAGATGTGTTCATGTGACCAGGGTCACAAAAAGCCTCCAACAAGCTCTGCTGGTTTTTCTCTCTACCATCAGATTAAATTCAGTGGAAACAAGAGTTGGAGTATGACACATATTTAAATGATTTTTTTTTTTTTTAATCTTTCGCCTCTATATTTACACCGGTATTTCTGTACTGTAAATCTGTCTTTTCTGCACTATTTTTGTGCATTATTTGTCTATCTAAATTGTGTTATTGCAGCCAGGATATGTGTAGATACGATAGGGCTGGCGATTTAAAAAGCCTAAAGGCCTACTTTTAATATATGTAGGGACGGGCAGCATAGTGATAATATGTATGGATATAAAATATTTCATACTGAATTTTTGATCATTTTTATCTATTTTTAAAAGCAACCAAAAGAAAAAAAGGCTAAATGTAACCATTATATATTAAACTTGATTTGGCCTCTATTAAATGACTGTTTGATTCAATGATTGCTCCATTATCAAGGGAAATTTGATGTTTATGAGCCAAGGAGGCTCATTCGGAGTAATTAGTTTTTCATGCAAACCTTGATTGAAACGATCAATATTACATTAAACTAATTTCCAATTGTGTTGATGGTGTTGATATTGTTTTATTTCCCAGGCATAAGACATGACAAATTTGATACCACTTTATGATAAATGATGGAGCAGCAGCAATGAATACATGTGTGTTACGTATATGTGCCCGTCCTCCGCATATCTACATCATCTCCACACTTAGTGGGTATGTTGCTGGGGACCCAAGGGAGCGCAGCGTCTTATGTGAAGATGAGCAGTTCTCAAGAACGCTGCGAGCATTAATACGACAGCTGTGTGAATAAACTATACGATGTCCTTGTGAATGACAGGCGTCGCTGATATCACAAGTGAGTTGGGAGAGGACTTTGGCCAACAGAGGCGTCCAAATCTCCCAGCTAAACTCTTTAAAGAAATCTTGTTTTTAAGCTCATCACCTTTTAGAAAGTGTTAAAGCGAGCCACCCGCATTCAGGGTTGTGACACCAGCCTGTTCCTTCTGTGAGGTTAAAATACAGCGCATTTATGCATGGAAAATGAAAGCGGACCTTTCACTGCACTTCTCAGGGATTACGGTATTGCACTCCTTCAGATGGTTCCGCTACTAAATCATTGCGCTTGTGTCGTCGGGCCTTTAATGCATGTAGATTGCCTGGCTGAGAGGCTGCGGGCCTGTGGAGCCTGTTCAACTCTCAAGGGAAATGCAGGATAAGTGTATGTCAGGGCGTGTGTCCTCGGATGCCTTGCAGAGAAGTGTGAGAGAAGGCTGTGGTAGAGAGTTACATGGAGAATGTTGAGGAGCAAGCTACACGTGAAGTCTACTTAAGCCTAGTTTATACTTCTGTGTCTGTAGCTACGTAGACCCCTACTACGCCGTAGGCTGACATGCACCTCCAAAAAAAGTCGTAACTACACGTCGCATCGGCGACTAGTCCAGTACATGCAGGTTGGAATATGCGTTATTTAAGAGGATATGATTTTTGCACCGTGAAGAGGAAGCAAGGATTTGGCGGAGAAACGCGTTCATTCAATGCAGAACTTCGAATGCACAAGGTCTGCGTCGCATCAACGACAAAACTACGTCCACAGAAGTATTAACTAAGTTTTACTATTAGTAAAATAGTACTTACTAACAACTTCAGGAGTTGGCAGGTCAGGTTTCTCCATATTGGCTTCGATGTGATATTCCCACAAGCACCAAGAAATCATCAGAGCATTAAGATCAACTGGATCAACTTTTTTTTATTTCTTGGTCTTGTTCCAAATGTTTGAACTTTTCCTGCTTAGTCTGTAACTGTGTCTGTATGACCGTGAGCAATTTCTGGAAAAGCCAAAGGGAAGGGCCGAGGCCTCGCTTATTCACCGGGGCCGAGAGAGCCAACGGTCAGCTGTCAGTCAGTCGTGGCAGGGATTAGCCGGAGCTAAAGACACACATGAATGGATGAGGTGTCAAGTGGCAAAGGTTTTGTATCGCACTCAATCTCAAGACATGAGGACACACTCCGAGCTAAAAGGTTCCACTGAAAGACTAAATTTCAGCATGAGAGGCCACTCCGCTGCTGGGTGAATCTGTCATGAGATTTTATTACTCGGAGCCAAAAGTCTTTTATTTATGCTGTGTGAGCAACTGTTGGATTTGTCATTTTAAGTGAGAGCGGTTTAATAGTGACATGCCGTATCTGTGCTGGCATGATTAAATATCAGCTTGGGTATAAATGACAAAAACCTCAGCCTGAGCTTGATTAATTATTTTTTCTATTAAAAAAAACACACACATGCAATGTATAATAACCATCTGTAAAACCACAGGCATTGAGTATTGCAGTTTATATTAGAATTGCAAGGATTAGAAGCATACTGTTGTTTATTATAAGTGGTGGAAGAAGTATTCAGATCCTTTACTTAAGTAAAAGTACAAACACAAAAATGCAAAAACCCCATAGAAGTACATGGGTATTAGATTAGTCCAGTGGTTCCCACCAGATAAATGTGTGGGGTTATGAGATGAATAATGGTAGAAAGAACAAGCAAAACAAAATTCAGATTTACTAATCGGTTTTTACTTTTTGGATTTAATCTCTAACCTTGAGTTTTGGTCAAATACAGGAACATTTATTGAAATTTTAAATGCGACCGGCCTTGACACTGCTGTTTGTAAGACGTCAAGAGACCAAACCCATTGGTTTCATCAATAACTACATGTTTTAAAAGCTTGTTATATTGTCCATTATGTCATATCTGTATCTCAAAAGTAAATAAAGCTGCAGATATTTGTAGAAGAGTAATTAAATATTTATCTCTGAAATGTAGTGGAGTGGAGGTTTAAATGGAAATTCTTAATTAAAGTATAAGTTCCTTTAATATATGTACTGATGTACATATATGGTAGATTTTAATATTTTTAAATATCCAGTGGATTTTTATTTGAAGTGGACATTGCTCTAACCTCTTAAACATTTCTGTTAAGAAGCAACCACAAACATTTTCCCATCATGGTGTCGATGTCTGTCCCTCAACGTCCAATTGTGAACAGCATGATAGAAAACATTGCTCGACCCTAATGAGGCCAGCGGTTCGAGGTGCTGCTGTTACAGCGGTGCCTCATACCTGCTGGGATGAGGTTAACACAGTAGCCCTGTGGCACAGAGAAGTGCAACAAAGCTATTTTCTTTTTCCTTTTCCTCTTCTTTCCCAGGTGCAGCCAGGCAGACACAGTGGAGTCTAATCACTCCGGGGGCGGGAGAGAGCCAATTAGTTTTTGTACTTGAGCTGAAAAATTCCTTTCAATCCTTGACCAGGTTGAGGTGGTACATGCCTCGCCTGCTCTGGATCTGACACACGTGCCAACTTTACTCCCACCGATCTGCTGAGTGGGACAAAAGATCACTTCTCGTTAATGCACTGCACCGCATTTGGCGAGAACCCCGTTCTATTATTTCTGCTCATAATAAGGAATCGAAGCTATGGGAGCTATAAACGATTCAAGGTGAAGAAAGGAAATGATGTTGGCCTCAGTTCTAACCACGAGGAAGCTACCGGATTAACTATTAGCACAGCGGAGATTTTCCAGTGTGCAGAAAAGACAGCAGACATGCAGGGGGAAAAAAGGGGTGATTAAGTGTAATTATTCCTTTCGGTGATCCATGACGATTTGGAGGTGGTGCCGCCGTGTGAAATGAGGCGCGTCACTCTGTATCACCACAAGCCATCGGATCGGTCTGGCTGCTACTCGGCACATTAATTGACTGACCTGTATGTTTGTGGGTTAACCCACAGGACGACTAGTTGCACGGCAGATGAATATCTGTTAATCAGCGGGTTTACATGTACAGCTGAATCAATCTCTGCTCAAAATTCAGTTTGGGCATCTAATCAGGCTTGTACTTGTCCCGGTTTACATGCAACAGAGAGAACCGAATTACTCACAGTAACGTGTCCTCGGGGTGATATGTGTAGTTTAACGGGTTAATACGCCTCCTTTTTCCGGTTGACCTATTATGTCGTTACGGTATAAACAAACAACTGGGGCACAGAAACCTTTAAACACGACGAACAGGAAAGTGAAACTCTTACCACGAGTGCTCTCTTTAATATATTTATGTAATACGTTAATATAATAAGTATTCTTTAATTTCCAATAAATGTCTGTGTCCCCCTGGCTATTGTCATTCCACTATAATATTCCATTGTATTGTATAGAATTTCTTAATAAAGTTGTTAGAAAAAAAACTGGGGGCGCAGTACAAGTAAACGAAAAACAGCGTTTTTTGAACAATTCTTTAAAATGTCTGAGACATGTGGGGAAAAAAGGCCAAGACATCACAACAAAGGGATTCAGTTTACAATCAAAGCGAAGTAATGTAACAGAAAATAACAATATTTAAATTCATTGAATCAATCAATCTTTATTCGTCACATGAGATCGTTGTGTGGGCGGCTGTTGGAGGATCGGCGGTTTGATTCCCGGCTCCTCTGGGTCCTTACGCTGATACTTTACACCGCTGAGCCATGTGATGTATGAATGTGTGTGAATGGTTAGCTACCTGATGTGTGTCAGCCTTCGCTATCAGCGTATGAATGTAGTGTAAAGCGCTATGAATGGTCAAAATAAGTAAAAATGCTTGCTGATTTAATGCGATTTATTATTTGCATTTTTTCCCTTCCATTGGGACTGGATTTAAATTGCATTCTTCTCGACAGTATTGGATGAATTCAAAATGATTTGATTTAGAATATTGACTGTTATTTCTTAACAGTTTCTCTTCTGTATGATACACACACTGTAACACAATTGAGACATTAGCGTAATCACGGAAAGTTTCAACATTTACAATTCTGTGGCAATTTCTGTGTTGGAGAGGACTGTTGACAGTCAGTTGGCACAACTCATCTTTTTTTTCTTTTTCTTTTCCTCCCCCCCAACGCAGTAATATCAATTAAAATGTGCCGGTGCTAAGAAAAGCGATTATTTTACTATCCTCGAAGCTATTAATTATACAGCGCTAATTTATCTCTCATTGACTGCAGAAATGGGCCGAACGACGACGAGGAGGAGTGAGCTCCTATCTGGTCTAGCTGCACTAGTACCGGTGCTGTGGCTGCTGTCGTTTTCAAGCTGCTCGGTGGTTTATCAGAGCAAAGCGCATGAATGCGGAGTAAGAGAGGAGAAGATGCCAAGAGACAAAGCCCACAGTCGCTAATTAAAGCATCATGGTGCCACTGTAATACTGAGGAGGAGGAAGGGGATGTGTAGGAGATCACAGATGGATGTGTGTATAGGGGGAAGGGGGACTGAGAGGAGGAGGAAGTGTAAGTGGAACAAGATAGATTAGAACGGGGAGTAAGAGATAAAGGAAATGGCGGTTGATGGTCAAGCACCACAACCTCAACGCTGAAGAGATACCGCTATTATCTTTAGGTAATCGGGAGGGGGAAGACAATGATGTCAATGCATATTAAAGCTCGAAGTGGAGAATCTAAGCAGGAAAGAATAGAAGAATCAGAGTTAAGATGGGTCTGAGTTTGTCTTGAATACTTTAAGAGCATCGTCTGTTTTCTGTTTGTTTTTTGTTCATAAGTTGGTGACAGACAAGAGTGCAGGAATTTATTTTAATAATTTTCAATTTCTTATGGTAATTATACAAGGTGAAGGGAGTTATTGTCACTACTGTCTGCTTGCGCCGCTATTGCAAATACATGTTCCAAGTATATATTTAGGCTGGGATGAACAATTATTTTTGAAATGATTAACCGAGCAATTATTTTTTGGATCCATCGATCAATTTAAGTATTCATTTTTTTTTTCAGTTCAATTTGATTATCTTCAGATTAATTGACTTCAAGCAATTTAATAAATCTAATAAGTAATGAACATTAGGTGTCGACATGGTGTTATAGCCTACACCAACATGTGAGTGCAAAGTAGAAAAAGAAAACGCACGGTGCTTTGTCATCTGCAGTAGCTGCTCCTAGGTGGGGCTTCTTTAAGTGTTGGTGCATGGCTCAAATGAAATGTCATTTCAGTCTTGCAGAGACGACAGATCACAGTCACTTACTCTTAATTGAAACTATTTCCATACCATTGATGAATCTTTCTTTTGGTCTGTTTTTATTACAGAGGTTCAGCAAACATTAACATAAACACCTGTGATTGATGTGGAAACCCTGACGTGCTAATTTTACTAGAAATTTATCATATGTAAAACATTGTGTTCAACTTTCTTCAAGAAGGCCAGATGTTGACCAAAAGGCTACCGACATATAATGCATCAAGACATCTCGCTCTGGGTGGTTTAATTACAGCATAACCATGAAATCAAATGCATCCAGGCTATGAATTAAAACAAGGACTTTTAATATGAACCTGTTCTCGCTGGAAGTAAAAAGATAAAACAGTACAATAAGTACAGTAAAATAACCCAAACTATAATTATGCCATTTTAATTTACTCGTGTGTTCGTGGATGCATTTCGAGATGATTAAGTTTGACTTCTTCCTGTAGTTCAGGTGCAGATTTTTTTTTACAAAATTCATGATGAATACACAGCAGATTAAATGGGCACCAAATTTCATTTCAGAAGGCTCCCAGATGGAAATTTTGATAAAATCCCAGATGTGTGCACATATTACGGCGATGAACTGTCTTTCCACCAGAGCAAACTACGCTAGCACAGGGCAGCCAGGGACTTCTTTTGATGCCAACACCACACCAAATAAAATACTACTATTGAATCATTTAACCATTTTATTCATCAAGGCAAAAGGGTAATAAGAGTTTTTCTGACTTGTGCTTTTATCACCAATTATCTCACCATGTTGTCATTCCCCGCTGTCAAAGCCTGTTAAATGATTCGTCGCACTGTTTGCGCGTCACTCGCGACACGCTCCATTATGAAGGAATATGATGAGAGGGAAGTAGCGTCACGCAACGCATCTTTGCGTATTAAATCACCATTACACGTCGTTGTCATCTTATTGTCCAGGCGTTTGTTTAAGCTTCTTCAATTTTGGAATTCAGCCGAGGAAAATGCCGCTTGAAATGTGAAATGTAACCGTGAGCGTCCACGCTGCCAAGGCGTGTGAGGCAGAAACACTGCAGACAAATATTGACGTGTTGAGCTGCCGTGTTATTGTGAGCGAGTGTGTGTGTAGACAGATTTTCCAGAGGGCCCTGATGGAGGGAATGTTTCATCGTCTAATTTGAGTTGGGGAGAGCAGGTGTTGCTATGGCAACGGATGCTGCCAGCGTGTAGCGAGCCAGGTGTGAGGTAGTACCCGCGCGGTCCCTCGGGGTCTCTGTGTGCACCCGCTACACATCTCCGCCTCGCGTCAGCCTTGTGCGCATGTCTACAAATGCAGACTCATGCAAGAGGCAGTCTTGTGCACAGATGAATAAATAACACAAACACCACCTGAGTAGCATGACAGCTGTTGTTATGGTAACCCTTTAAGGTTATCGGTGGAAGAGAGGTTTGTGTGTGTAAAGGAGTGTGTGTTCTGCAGGTCAGTCCTTTTAAACAAGGCTATAACACTGGTGAAGTGTATTCTACAGTGTACCATATCCCTGGAGGGCCTGTGGTTGTTTGTAGTTATATAACCTATGAATGAAGGAAATATGTCTTACTAGAGCTGCACAATTCTGCACAAAGTGACAGTTGAAGATGTTCCCAATCAGAATAAAGATAACTTCTCACAGGGATTTTAGAAACATCACAATTTGAGTTAGTTGTAAATGTTTTTCATTGTCTGTTGAATGATTATAATTCTCCACAATGTTTTTTGTGATAACTGGGCATGGTTATTCGGGCTGCAACTACTTTTTTTTCTTATGTCCAGACCAACAGTCTACAAATCCAAGATAATCAGTTTACTATTATAGAAGACTAAAGAAACCAGAAACCAGATTTGAAAAGCTGTAACCAGAGAATTTGGACATTTCCTTCTTGTAAACGGCTCCAATTGATTATTAAAATAGTTGGCAGATTAACGGATTATATAACAGTTTGCAACTAATCAATTTAATGTTTCCCACAGACCAAATAGCGTTGTGTGTTGTTAGGGGCTCTGGGAAACCCCCCACTCGGACAGTACAGTTTGTCCTGTAGTTTCATGATATTAACTTTCGCATGAATGCAGGCAGGACAAAATGTGCTAATGCATTAAGGCAGGTTCCTTACAGCTGCAGCTGTCCATCAACATTGTAACACCTTGTTTTAAATGCAAGAGACGTCAGTTTTACAGAAGCCAATAAGACCATGATTGAGCTATTCAGAAGCATGACCTATCCCTTTTAAAATAAGTGGCTCAGGAAGGAGATCTGGTACATTATTTGTGTGTCGATTTGTGGCACTTGGTTTTCATTCTGTGGCGCTGTGCCTCAGATTGGTCTATGTGTAGGAAACACTGGAATCAATCGACTAATCACTCTCTGTCGCTTAAATATATTTGTTGTTTCTCAGTATCTGCACCTCTGACACATTTTTATTATTCCTAAATAGCTTTTTTGTCCTTTTTTCTCAAAAAGGTTTGGGCACACTTTCCTTGAATGAACAAGAGTGTCAAAACTTTGTGTGTGTGCTACTGTATGTTTACATTTAATTGCATTGATATCTTCCTGTGCTGTTTGTCACGTGAAGCAAACTGCACTCTTTACATTTGCAGCTGAGAAAGACATTAGGCAAACACAGCAGAATCCCTGAATCAATCTCTGGTCCAACATGTTTGTAATGCAGAACATACAAACTCAGGCTGTCACCTAATGGGTCTGGTTCAGAGCTATTGATGGTTTCCTGTTGACACGACTCAAGGACAAACCCCTGACTAATTATATGCTGTTCTGTTAATTAGATGTGCAGAGGAAAAAATGATGATCTCCGCTCGGCTTTATTTTCCCCTAACAACTTTACTTCTCGTGCAACTGATGTCGATGCATGTGGTTCAGAATGAATCCACTCTAACTGAAATATCTTAACTATTGCCAGGACGGCCTTGAATTTTGGCACCAACATTTATGTTCCTAATTTAATCAACTGTAATCATCCTGGGGATCACCTGACTTTACATTTGGCGCCATTGTCAGGGGGGTAGGACATAATACCAATATATCATGCTACACTACTGATACACGAACATCAAATATTGATTATATTTCATAATATTTTTTTATTTACATTTTTTATTAAATGAAAAAATATAATTATGTTTTCACTGACATCTCATTGCAGTGAATAATTATTGTGAGTTACCTTCTGATTCCTACAACAAAGCATGACTATAGATTATTGGTCCTAGAATTTTACTGCAATGAATCCAGGAAGGCTCACATACCATTAGGGCTGCAACTAATGACTATTTTGCGAGTCGAGTAATCTAATGATTATTGAAAACATTAATCATTTCGAAGTTTGGTTCATAAAATGTGGATTGCTGTTTCTCAAAGCTGAAGATTCAACCAAACATGTCTTTTTATTTTGTTCAGACCAACAGTCCACAACTCATCTATCATCAGTTTACTATTATAGAAGAGTAAAGAAACCAGAAGGTTTTAGAGCAATCAAGCGCTTTGAATGTTGTTTCTTCTCCGTCCATCTTTTCTTATTTGCATTTTCAAAAAAATGCGAATAAATACTTGAATGGAAACGGTAGAAATTTGGGAAAAAAGGCTGAAAATTGACATTGTGAATAAATCATGACTGGCCTGGATGTGACGTCATGGTCAATTTACACGACGTAGTTTCAAAAAAATGGCGGTGGAGGAGAGTGGAAGGGATGTGTGGGGAGACAAAAAAAACATGGTGGTCTCCCTCCTGCAAAATCCTGATGTTATCCCCAGAGCCGACAGGTTCACCACTGAATGATGATGATCAGCTGTTTGCCGTCAATTGTTGTCATGGATACATTTTGCGCATTTCACAAAATCCGCTCTAAAATTTCTATATTGTTGGATGAAAACCAACAGTTTCTGTCAGGCTGAGCTGATTGTTTTTTCTTATCATTTGACAGATCGGACAGTTAATCGGGAAAATAGTATCGCCTATTAATCAAACATGGCAGTGGTATGTCAGAGTCCATAATTCTAAATACAGGTCACAGTGAAGAACACGTTAGTTTAAGAACGAGGGGGCTGTGCTTCATATTGCGATCGGTGGAGAAGCCCCCAGCCAACATGCCATTATGAGACAACACGAGGCAGAAGAAGCCTGGGAGAGAGCTGCACTTTCTTCTGGAGCTCTGGCTCTCATCCATATTCAGCAACAGAGGCTCGTCACCGAGCGCCAACGCGTTTCTCCTCTCTCCATCTCTCGTTCATTATCTCAGGCTCTGGAACACAGCAGCCCCACACGTGTGCGCTATTATTTCATACTCTTTTTATGCCCAAAACCTTCCCTCCCCTCTCCCATCGGCGACGTCCCGGCTGCTCCTCGGTGCCACGGCTCCTCTTCTCCACATCTGTTGCTCTTTCTCTCCCTGGCAGGGCGAAGAGGAGAAATATGCCCCAGCGATACAATTAACATTTGGAAATCGAACAGGACAAATCCCTCATAACCCTGCTGGCACTGTTGCTTTTTCACCTGCTCAAAGCCCTCCCCCCCCCCCCCCATTTTCTTGGGGTCTGTGCTTCGTTAATAGAGTAGACTTGAAAAGTGCCGTGGCACGTCTTCTTTTATTGCTGCCGTCTGGCAAGTCCAGGGTTAGCCCAGTCGACCTCTAACTGCGATTGCTTTGAAACGTCACTCCCGTATTGTCTTCCACGGCATTCTTTAGATGTCAGAATGATTACTTGTGAATAAAACATGCGAAGGTGTAGGCTCTGAACAGGCTGTAAAGAATTACCACACTTTAGTTTGAAATGCAGGTGCTACTACGCCCAGGCGTCAAAGCTACGGTCACACGCTGACAATCACTGCTGATTTTTAAGCTGTAATTGCATCTGTGCGTGTGCATTTTCTTCAACTCGCTGCAGGTTACAGTTGAATTATTTGCACATTGAGACACGCTGTGTGTGTGAGGAGGGGAGGAGGCATCAGGAAACTAGCACCATAACAGCGTTTTCTTTTTTCTTTATCTTTTCCAAGGAAGCCACATGCTTTTGACTGAATTATTTTTTATTTATTTTTTTTTCCTGAATGGGCATAAAGCTTTGCTCCCAGGTTATTATAGTTTATATGTGCAGGACAATATTCCAAATTTAGTGGCGTGATATTGTCAAGTCAAAATATTGTACCATAGAATATTATCACAGTAGGGTGTGGCGAAAAAAGAAAATTTATTTAACTATTTATTTAACTATTTAACGCACCCCCATGAGAACTTGGCAATGGCAGCAAGAAAAATAACTGTCCTTTTTAACAGGAAGAAACCTTGAACAGAATCCGACTGATTGAGGCAACTGGCCTGTTGTATTTTATGTTTCAGTTATTTCTCTGCAGCCTTGATATGAAAAAGCCAAGAGTTGCAGCAGAGCTGCAGTTTTTTTTTCTCGCGTTTGTCCGGGTATGTGCAGAATAAAACAACGAACATCGCTTCTCCAGAAAGTTTCACACACTAGGGTACATTGTAGAGTGAGCACAGCAGTGAAATGAAGGTTGCAAAAAAAAGAAGAAATCTAAAGAACAATATTGCATATGAAACTGAAACTGTAAACTACCAATAACCTGGGAGTTTATTTGAGATCAGGTGCAATTTGGGACAGGAGATTAATTCCTTCCTAACAGAAATCTTGCTCAGTGAAACTGGACAAATATGGTAATTCACTCAAATTCTTTTATTGAACCAGTATGACCATCTTAAAAGTAATATTTAGGTACTGTAGTTAAATGTCTTGCAGCTGCTTCTCCTGAGTTTTACTCTGCATACGACAGAAACTTACGACAGAAATTTGGAATTTCATGTTTTTTTTATTTTTTCACTGCACCGGAGCCATGACAATTGACAATGAAGCGATATTACCCCAGAGGGTGTTCTTTAACATCATTCAGTCAGGCCGGAGGCACGAGGAAAAAAGGGAAAGAAAAAAACATGCAATGTCAGTGGTTACGTCTTATTCCTTCATTTTTTTTTTTTTTTTATACATTAGTTAATTCCTAGTTCCTAGTTGGTGCAGCCTTTACAAAACTACTTTGTAAAGACTGGAAAGTTTTAGCACCGATAGAGATGCTGGACCTTTAGTGTTCTGCTTATAAAATATTTATTTTGAAACATCGATTTTACACTGAACAAAACAGTATTTCATGCCAGAGATATGGGAAAAAAAAACCCTTTGTGGCATTTTCAACTATTGATTCCTCTAAATAGAATCCCGCAGATTTATACAACTTCAGCTTTTTAATGCTGCTCCTCTACTTTTAATGGCCTCAAGTCTGGTGAAACGTCAGATTTCAGAGGCTCGAAAAGCATCATCAGACAACCTTGATATTTTGAAGTACACTTTGAGTGCTTCACAAACCTTTTTTCAAAGCCGCGACGCACTTGAAGCTTCAGACAGCAGAGAAAAGCAAAGTGCAGATATTGCTCTCCAGGCAGAGCAGCATCAGTCCCTAATAAAGGATTCGTAACTGCAGAATGAGAGGAGGTTTCAGACCTTTTGTCAGTCAGAAAAGAAAGAAAATGCTACTTTCACATACACAAAAACCTGCAATTGACGAGAGGCAATGAACTCGTTCTACCTGTATATGTCCATTTCATATAAGACTGCTGCTAACAAGGGAGGATGAGCCCAGCAGAACCTGAAGTCACTGCGGTCGCTTCTGTTATCTCTGCAGGCCTGCTGCTTCCTCTGCACTTATGGAATAATTTATACATATGTTTTGGCTCCTTTTCTGCTTTCAGAAGTAAGCCAGATGACATAAAAAAAAAAAGAAGTAATGACCGATTTTAGCTTCTCTCACTCACCCACTCATGTTTGATTGTTGATTTGTTGATTACAGGATTATAACAAAGTGTATAAGTGAATGTTAACCCAGACCGATTCTGAACATGTTTGAAAAAAGAAAAATCAAATTGTACTTGGAGGACATTTCCGTTTTAAGTAGTAAGTGTGTGGGCAAATTCCGGAGCACAATCCATTTAGTTTAATTATAAACCTTAAACTATTCAGAGATTTTAAATAACGTTCAGAATTTGAATGATGGTCATTCAATTAACATGCAACGCTGGGGGATATTGGAACTGCAAATTAACTGTATGTTTGTTTATGGATTAGTGAGGATTTTAAAAGTCTTACTTCTATATCTGTTTTTTATTTTATTTTATGTTCAAAACAAAGAATTACTTTCAGTGGCCATGTGATTAAACAAATACTATAAAGACTAAAAAAGTCAGAGTTTAATCTTATAATTCAGAATTTGTTATCAGAACTCTTACTTTATTCATTCTAGATTAATTCTCAGGTTTTATTTTTTTTTCAAAAAGAAATTTCACACAATCCTAATCCTCTTCAGTACACGAATTATACCGTTTAAACATAAATAAAACGAAAGCACACTTTCTGTGGCCTTAATGAGCTCAGTTTCAGTCGCAGGGGACCAGCTTAGATCCGTCAGCAGTTTCCAACAGGCGGTGTTGAGGTGGAGCTGCGGTAGGTCTGTATTTGACAGCGCTTCCTGTCTGACAGTGACAGTACCGTTCATGTTAAAGTACTGACAGCATGTGTGTGTGAGTCTAAGGGTCCGACCAGCTGACAAGTGTGTGCTCCTCCGGTTGACAGCTCAATACGTGTTCTTGACAGCCTCTTGAGTTTCTGTCGTGGCTGCTACGGGATGTAGAACTGCACGCAAATGTTTCTCTAGTTCTCTGCTCAAATGTGATTATTTTCTGGTTTAATCTATGATAATAAACTGATGATCTTTGGGTTGTGGACTGTTGGTCTGGACTAGGGCTGTTCGATTATGGGGAAAAATGTTTATCACAATTATTTAGGTTAATATGTAAATCGTGGTTATATAATCAGTTGCTATTTTCAATCAATTCATTTATTTAGCATGAGTGACTTTATGCTTCTGTTTTGAGATTTGTCGTGTTGCCAAGAGTCATAAATATTACCTTGTAGCAAGTTGTGCACGTTATGTTGCTTCTGCTCCTCATTGAATTCTTGGAACCTGAAGTTTTCCCATATAAGAACATTTCAGACCCTTTTTCTCTACCAAATGACTCTGCCCTCCCTCTGCTGTTTCTCTTCCTCTCCCTCGTACTGTTTTTTGAAGACCAATCTTACCAAACTTCCTCTGCTGTTCAGCTGCGCCTGAGGGTCCTAGGCCCACTCACTTTTGGCAAGGCCCACCCTACAACCTTTTATTGGGAAAACATTCTATTTTTTTATTTTTCGAGAGTCAGGAAAAAAGAAGAGTTTTTTTTCCGGCTGGATCGGCCTCTGATTGGTCAAAAGATTCTCACAAAGCTTTATGGGAAACAAAAATGGCCGTTGGCATCAATGCTAGCTGCAAGATATGATGGACATGGTTTATTTAACAAGTTCCAGGGTGGATAGAAAACCTTCTACACGGGCTACGATCGCACTGAAAGTAGCTTTGTTGGAACGGTCCAACTGTTAGCTTTCAGGCTAAAAGAAAATTAGTGTAAAAATATGGCAAGTAAATGCTTTCAACTTGATTATGAGTTCGAAGATAGTTTGACACAAATTGAAAACGCGATCATGTATGCCTTTCTGCTTTCTCACAGCAGTAAAATTCACATGAAGATCGTTTGAGATGCTCAAAAGTGGACAAACCGAAGCCTCCAGTCGGGTGATCTGAGCGTTTTCCGATGTCTGTACTTAACTAAAAGTTACGGTTCAGTCGGCCGTCTGTTGAAGCCAAAACACGGCGTCGTTATCCGATACTGCTCTGTGGCTTTCTCCACTGCTTTTTCCTGTTTACGTTTGTTTTCTATTTCTGCAGACGCTGCTTGGGAACGCAGTTTGAACAGTGGGTGTGTCTGTGCACAATAAACAGATAATCGCCCTGTATTTATTGTGTCAAACTATGTTTCCAAGTTTAAACGGAGAATGAATTAATGCCAGCGTGCTGTAAACTCATTATAGTGTTTTGTCATCACACAAAGGCTGATGTTGACTCTCTGTGTGTGTATTGAGTTTCCTTGTGAGACTTTCTAGCCGGATTTTAGTCCGCACCGTTTCCTCCATTGTGCCTCGTTGTTGCTCAGACCGTGATTAGATAAAGATGAAGCGTGGTGTTAGACTGTTAGTGTTTTTTTTTTCCAAATTTAGGTCAGAAATGTATGTAAGAAATTCAAAGATCAAGGCAACATTGAAGAAATATTTCCTTTATTAAAACAATAAAAGCTGACGTAGCCCTGAATTACTGCAGGAACAATTTCCTACCATCTAAACTGTGGTAAAGGAAGCAACATGTTAGCAGTACAGTACATGCTGCAGGGTTTCTACCTGTTGTGTCCTTGCATGTATATGGTTGAGTCACCTTGCTCCATACAGCAGGAAGAGCCAGAACCAACATTTTTGAAGCACTGCAGTGCTTTTATTTCCTTGTGACTCTACCCTTCTCGCCCACCAATGATACAAAGCAATAAAATGACTGATTTTTTTTTTGAGCACTTTTCTTGCTGTTTGGTGTGGTGTGAAATAGCCTGACGCAAATTGTCACCGTTATTACTTGCTGCTGTGTGATTTTGGCCTGAATGAAGACCACTCGCAGAGGAGGATTGTAATAGTGTTCAAAGCGTAGGAGCACACCAACCTGCTCTGTTATAACCCGGATCCTTTTTAGGTATTGATTTCCCTTCCTTGCTCTCTGCTGGAGTCAGGCTCAGCGTCTTACTTTCTAAAATATACAATCGAATAGGCAATGGAAATATTTGCTTAGAATAAACAAATAACACATGATAATCTCTGCAACAATTAAAGCCAATGTTTTGGCTTTCAGATATTTATTGTAGGGTTCAGTCTTAACAACATTGAATTTATGAATTACAAAATAGTATGTTAAAAAGACTGAAAAAGTCCTTTTGCAGTATGTAACTTCTCCATATTGCATCATCCTAAAAGTCAGCCTCTATTATTTTAATTAAATAACGTAGCTTAAATATACAATGGTGAACTGTCATGACCCAAAAGTGTCATCGGGGCGGTTGCTATGTCTGCGTGAGCCGAGATGATTTACCTCAGAAACTAGTATGGTGGAGTTAGCTCGTTATTGGATGTTATGGATATTGGCTGGCTTGATGCTTGGTTTTATCTAGGTAAATGGTGTACTATATAGCAACGTCATCATACTATAATCATAAGTCAACTTACCTCGTAATTTTACATTTTGCCAGAAAACAGCGATCACCAATCTACTGGCATTCACTGTGGTCCGTGTTAGGGACCGTCTGCAAGTTACATGTTTCAGTATGAATCGATTGATGAAAAATGTTCAACAGGTGAGGTTTTAGTGGAATAAATATTGTATATGAATGTAGTATGCATTTAATACAAATATAAATGAATAAATAAAAATAAATTGTTTCTTTGTAGGTCTCTGAAATGGGTATTTCATTTTATATAAATGTTTTGGTCCCTACTTTGTGAACACATCACCCTGTCCCTCAGATTAGTCTGATTTTGGATGGAATGCACCATTCCTCTGATCGGTTTCAGGTTATGTTGCCTACAGTAGCTATAAGAGCATTTGAACAGCGAGTCCCTTGGAAACGAAGGTACAGCAGTCGGGCAAATTAAACGTCAGTTTGATTAAGTGATTGCGTTTTAATCGTGGCAGCCCGAAATGTCCACAGAGTGCACAGAGTTTGCCGGGAAGACACGAGATAGATTCCTTCACATGCCGGGAGAATGAAACATCACATCTGGAAGACAGATGAGATGTGGGCGTGTCAGGCTGCAGCTTGATTAACCCCCTC
This sequence comes from Lepturacanthus savala, assembly GCA_030544235.1. Taxonomy (NCBI): domain Eukaryota; kingdom Metazoa; phylum Chordata; class Actinopteri; order Scombriformes; family Trichiuridae; genus Lepturacanthus; species Lepturacanthus savala. The sequence goes on from CM060467.1 coordinate 13,881,316, forward strand.
GGAAAACAATTAATTGTCTGTTATTATTTGGCTGCTGTATGCGTTTGTTTCACTCTTATCTTTAGAAGTACATTGCATGATAGTAGTAGGTTATTTCAGCTTTTCCCTGGGCTGCTTTGGACTTGGATGGCTATGGATGGTGCTGCAGACTGTTAAACAGTGAGGATAACTTTTACTTTTTTTTTCTTCTAATAAAGAAGAGAAAGCAAAAACAACAAAGAAATAAAGGAAGGTAATAATAAATATGATAATATTCCTATTTTCATGATTATAAAAATAGAGGACAGTGTAAACCCTAATAAGACAAGGAAAAATAAAAAATAAATGAATAATTAAAATAAAAATGCACAAGAGAGCAATTGCAAAGACACAATGAAGGTAATCCCACTCTAAACTCCTAAGCAAAAGAGTTTCTGTCTTTCTCTTTTATTAATGGGGAGAGTAAATGTATTTACCAAGTGTGTTTCCAGGTTTTGGAACTTATTACTTCACATGTGAAAACAAGTTGTATGAAGCCTTTTTTGTCTCCAGAGAGGCCTTTGTGGAATCTGATAAAGCGCCTCAAATGATGTCATTTGAGGTAATTAGTTATTATAATTTGGTGGAAATTTTGACATCTGTTTCAACCCACTGCTTCTTTGTTGATTTTATGAAACAACACACTTGCTGCAACAGCAGATTAATGTTTAAAAATAATATAAATAATTAATTTGAATCAAGAACTCTCCAACCAGAAGTGGCATTGTAAGTGCAACAGCATTACAGTGTGCAGGGCTAATGCTAAGCAGAGCTCCCACTGTGATCCTATCCAAAAAAAAACATTTTGACCTGAAGGGGGAAAAAAAGTAGCTTAAGTTAGGATGTGAGGTTGAAGTTTCTCCGAGCTGTAAAGTGTCCTCGCACAAACACACACACACACACACACAGTCGCTGAGCCGCAGCCTCCCCTCAGTGTGTGAGCAGAGCCGCAGCCTGATCTTGTTTGTCGACATGTTGCAGAGGCCTAATTGGTACGGCGAACAGCGAGCAGCTCCACTGATGCCACGCTGAGCTAACCTTTGTCTGCATCCCCGCCTGCTCCCGTTGCCGCAGGAGGGGAGACGTCTGTACAGGCTGGGGAGGAGAGGAGCCGTTTGAAGTTTCCAAAAATATTTCAGATGCAGCGATGGCCTCTGCCTGGCTGCTTGTAAAGTGGAGATACATATTTTTTTGTTTTTGTTTTTTTATCCTGTTGCACTCAGGAGGCTTTTTGGTCCATTAACAGGCCCGATATGAAAGGCTTGATCTGTTCACTAATGGTCATTATACACAAACCTGGACTCAAATGAGCTCGTAAACAGGGGTTTACAGAGCGCTTTGGCCGCTTTTTTTTAATGCGTTTTTAATTTTAGACAAAAATTATCAACAGCTTCTGTTATCCCTGTAACAGCCTGTCTGTTAAGCTTTAGCAGGGGCTCAGTGCTACTAATGCCTTGCACTTTTGCCTTGGTCCTGGCCTGCTCTCAGAACAAATGCCATCTGGATATCAGAGAGAAAACAGGAATTATCCTCTGAAGTGCCGCATAGTTTATGTTCAGTGTTTCCCTTAGGACCTGTATTTGTATACACCAGCAGTGGAGTCATTATAGTTCCCATATCATACACTTTTCCTGGGTTTTATTTGGAGTTTTAATTCCCCTAATAAGATGTATTTGTGGTTGCAAGAACCAAAACTCATCTTATTATAGTTTTACATCTCCTCTTTAAAGCTTCTCTTTGCAGCTCTAGAAAGAACTTGTTTTATGTCTGTTTCATGAATATTAATGAGCTGTGAATGGCGACTGTGTAGTTGTGGCATCACAACTTTACAGAAGTCCTGATGGCTTATTTAAAACAGTTTCTAAATAGGGACTGTTTGTATTTCTCCGTGGACAGCTTCTGATTATCATAAAATGATATTAACATAAATGTATTTACAGGACAATTTGACACCAGAGATCCAGTTTCTAATAGATATTAAAGAATTTACTTCTTTGGTACCATTATCATGACAATATTTATTAATAAGAAACACTTTTTAACAGTACACTACAGTACAATACAAGTGAAACAAATGTACTCACCGATGAAGTACACACTATGTCCTGAAGCAATTGTAGGATTCTGAACAGGGTTAGAATTGATTCATGTTTTAAATATAGCAAAATATTGTTTCTAGAGCAACAACAGGAATGATTACAATAGAAAACTCACTATATAAACTCAATATCTCCCTGGAAACAAATAAGACGTGGTTGAAATAAATAGAGAGTGAAGTCGGTGTCAGTGTCTGCCGGTAGCAGAGGCAGGAGGGGCTGGTTTGTCTCAGCCAGCAGCTACGTTTATAAGGGTTTGACTACTTTTAATATACATGGTAAACTCAGATAAACACTCAGGCGACATGCAGACAGCTTTCTTCTTCTTCATAACACTTGTCTATTAGCTTAGCGAGCAGCACAGAGAGTAGAAGGTGCTGTAGAACCAAATCCCACTTCCTATTCGATCCCCACCAGCTCCGATCAGCTGCTGGAGGTGGAAGAATCACACATTTTGTGCTGATTTTTCCTGTTTGTGTTTGTCTTGATTTTTTATGTGACGCTGTTGAAAACGCACACACTCCTACCTTTATAAATCATTTTACCACCTTTTCCACCTTTAATATGACCTACTTGTACAATGCAATTGAAAAACAAACTGAAATCGTTCAGGGCGGTGAAGGAAAAATGAATAAAACGGAGGTAATGACAAGTGTGCACACCCTCTTATAACTAGGGATGTGACTGTGTTCAGATTTATCTAACTACATTCAAACTCATGTTAAATTGGAGTCAGCACACACCTGTCACCATTTAAAGAAATGGTTCTCAAGCTTTTTCACGCCAAGGACCCGTAATCTGTTAAAAAATGTAGCTTTTAGATGTTTTATTACAGAAAGTACATGAGATTTATGGTCAGAAATACAAAAAACAGTCACATTCTGTAATTGCTTTACTTATGAATGAAATCATAATTGAAATGAACGATTCCCCTTTTTGCATGGGCCCCCCCAGCCCTCCGTATATTTGGTGCAAAAACAACACAGCATCATGCTTTGGGGCTTCATGAACAGTGAACAAATGAACAGTTCCAAATACCAGTCAGTGTTGGCACAAAACCTTCAGGCTTCTGTTAGAAAGCTGAAGATGAAGAGGAATTTCGTCTTTCAGCACAACAATGACCTAAAGTACATCCAAGTCAACAAAAGAATGGCTTCACCAGAATAATATCGAGGCCTTAGAATGTCCCAGCTCGAGTCCTAGACCTGAATCCGATTGAAGGTCTGTGTGGTGATCCGAAGAAGGCTGTGCACAGGAGATCCCCTCCACATCTGTCAGATTTGGAGTGGCAAATCTTAAGGGTGTGCGAATGTATGCAACACAGTTATTTAAAGTTTTTTTTTTTTTTCAATTGTGCAGTACAGATTATAGGTCACATTAAAGGGGGGAAAACTGAAAATATTCATGATGGTGTCTTTTTTTTTTTTTTTTTTTTTTTTTTTTTTTTTTTTTTTTACACATCACAAAAACCTGGCACTTTAACAGGGGTGTATAGGCTTTTTATATCCACCGTATAGAAGAAACACTGGAGCTTTGCTTGGGGGGAGCTATAAGTGCCGAACCGTACGGCTGCAGCAGCTTCTGTATGCAGGTGCTGTGTCCAGTGTTTATATTGCTGTTTTTATTCCACTACCGCTGTGCTGACCGAACATGAAATGGAATTGGTATGAATGTGCTCCGGGGGGGACTCTCCTTTACTGTGCCACGGTTGATGTAGTGCAGACTAACCCCGGTGGCAGTGACAGACTGTGTGAGAGCAGAGACAAGCTGGGCTCTGTAAACAGAGCTGCTGCTGCCGCTGCTGCGGTGTCAGACAGCCGTGGCGGCGGAGCTCAGGTGTGTCTGGAGATTGGACTGGAAGAACGTTATCAGGGCTGCAATAACGATGATTGATACCACGGGTCAACGGGGTAAAAGTTGGAATGAAAAGATATCACGGCCGAACTTCCCCGGATGATTTCTTAAGTTAAGACAGTTGTTTTTGTATTACAAATATTCTGAATATATATTATATCAAATATTTCATATCAGTGGATCCATTATTATTAATGTTCCGTAGAAAAAGGCTGATTGTATCTTAAACTTGTCTTGTCTGTTTGATTCAATGATTGATCCATTATCAGGGGAAATATGTTTATAAGCCAAGGAACGATCATATTTCATTAAACTATTTTCTTATTGTATTGATGATGTGGTTATTAACGATATATATTGTTTTATTGCCCAGCCCTATTTTAAATATGCAAATGAGATGTTCTCCAAGTAAATATGTACTAAGCTTCATACATTTCCCGAACAGAAACTTGATCATTAAATGAAGTCGGTTCAAAATTGTGGTTTCATTTCATTGACACATTAGAGCCAAAGGTTTGTACAGAGAGAATTTAATCATCACTCACACTGAGAAATTGAACACAGAAAATACTATAAAGATAAAAAAAAGTCAATTTTCACCATGTTTTTATGAATAAAACGTTCAGTAAATCAGGCTGCGAATGATATATGAACCAACTCCCCTGTAAAACTTCAGGATATAGTTAGGAATAAAACTGGAATGTTTGCTGTCTGCAGGTGCTGCAGAGGTGGAGATTTATGGGTCAGAGTTTGATGCTGTTTCACTATGTACAAACGTTAACTGAACTAACACGGTGCAGGCGAGCTGACTTTTGGTGACTTTAGGGGAAATCTATGGCCACAACATGGATAAAGTAAAATACACACCTAAATGTTGTTTTTTCAGCGGGCTGAAAGAAGACGTGATATGGAAACAAAATCGTAAAATTTATCAGTGCTTAAAAAAACAAAAGAACTGCCTGTTTCGCTTTGAACCTATTGTGTTTGTAAATCAGGCACCGTCTCTATTTAATTTACAATTGTGTGGGAATCTGAATTAATTCTTTTTGACACATTTGCTTAGTAAAAAAAAGTAAAGTTAATTGAGGTTTTAATTCAAATTTATAAAAACAATGACCTCTATTGGAAGCCATTTTGTTCAGTTTCATTATGATCACTCAGTCAGTTTAATTATACACAGTCCTGAGATGCTGCCACTAGCCCAGCAAAGTAGAGTCTAAAGATAGGACCGGGCCGCCACAACTGTTACAGGATAACTCAAGGATCAGCTTGGGACTCGAAAGCATTCGTGAAACGTCTTTATCATGCTTACTGTAAAAAAAAAAAAAAAAAAAGTTTAACTTTTTTTATATATCTGACATCTTCAGGGCTCCATTCTGCCAACACGTTACATTTTGAGGGAATCTGAGCATTTGAGCTTAATTAGAAGTTACTTAAAAGTCCTCATCACGGTAATTACTGCAGAGCTGCCAACACTCGACAGCTGAAGAGCTGCTGTGATGTCTTTTTTACTTTCTGGCCTGAGCAAGTTGGCTCTACTTTCCAAAAAGCAGAGCACTAGAGATGCGAACATCAAAAGTAGCCACAATGTTTGTATATGTTTTATTTGAGTATATCAGGGTTTATATCTCTATTGTTTGCTCAGGAACCCGGACCCAGACTTTTGCTGGATACGCAACCCGACGTCCCGCTCACAAGCGGCACATTCCTGGCGGATGACTTTGTAACCCGAACGCCATATTAGACTGTTTACTGAATGGTGAAACTTTCACTTGCCAGAGTTGTAAAATCCTGACTTAACTCCAACTGGACTTCCTGGATCGTGTTTCGCCGTCCAGCCGTGCGCCTCGAACAACACGCCCGCGCCACAGCAGCCCCCGGCGCTGTCATGCCGGATCGCCAGATTTGCTCTTGAAGGAGGCCTGAGGGAGGGAGATCTAAGGACACTGCAAACTAAACTTAGCGACAGGATGATGTTTACTGTCCTAACACTATACTGGAGGCTGTTTCTCACCTTCCTGCTATTAGTCCTGTTACCACCGTCCGCACTGCTGCAGCGAGGGGGTGTGTGTGTGTGTGTGTGTGTGTGTGTGTGTTTGGTCGGATAAAGTACGAGCCAGTGCTTCTACGTGCTGACAGCTCGCATTTTTAGGCAAGCGCAGATACGCTCACTCGAACGAGCACGCGAACACACAGATGTATTGAGTTGACATTTATTATACTGTTGACACACACCCGTTTGCATGATAACATTGAGTTTGTTTTGGATTTCAATTATGCATTATGCACACACAACATCAGCGTGTGTGTATTCCAACCTTCGAGGAAGCAGGAGCACAGAGTCGAGTGGAACGCCTCGACGGGAGCAAGAAAGAAGTGACATTTACCGGAGGACGTTGTTCTCTCGCTTTCCTCCATCACTGATGTTTACCACATTGCCCTTCCCATAATTGTCTCCTCGTTTCCATCCCGCAGTGATTTCTTTTTTCCATTGTAGACGTAAGCGAAACATTAGAGGGGAAAACATTTTGTGAAAAGATACACAATCGAGTCCTTCCCACGCGGGCATCATCTGAAGCAAAGTCAATTAGCGATGACGGTGGCACAGCTGGATCAGCTATCAGCGGGGTTTAACTTCTCTGTATGGTCTATCTTTCTTTAATTGATGAAGTCCCATATGACAGAAACGGAAAAAAACTCAGACTGTGAAATTGTACCAGTTGATACACAACAAACCCTATTTAGACTTGGAACACATCAATCAAACTGAAACTTTGGTATTTCAGTGTTTTTTCATGTAAGCCACTCGTCATTACCTTTGAGCTCAGTAGCTTGTTGGTAGACGCCTCTGGGTGACACACATCATATAAATGTGAGAAGGTATGTGAGAATAGTGTTATCTTTTTGTGATTCAACCGGATTTTTACCTCCACCAAAGAGGTTAGGTTTTCGCCAGCATTTCTATCTGTATTTGTCTGATTAGTAGCAAGATAACTTAAAAAGTTCAGGCCGAATTTTCGTCAAACTTTCAGCGAATGTTGGGAATAATACCACAAACAGATCATTACATTTTGATAGTCCAGTCAAGTCCCAGAATATGAATACAGGCCTGGAAATGTACAGAATTTCCCTTTTTGAAGCAGAACTTCAGTCAGAAAATGTTTAATCATCTATACTAGGGCTGCATCTAACGACTATTTCGATTAATCTATCAATTGTTTTCTTCATAAAATAGTGTAACATGTCGATCACTCTTTCCCAAAGATGCAGATGTGACCTAAAATGCCATTTTTTTTCCACAACACAAAGATCATCAGTTTACTATTATAGAAGGCTAGAGAAACCAGAATATAATCAGATTTGAGGAGCTGGAACCAGAGATATTGGACACTTTTTTATTAAAAATGACTCAAATTGATTAAACAATTAATTGATTATCAGAATAGATGTTGATTAAGGTAATAGTTCGCAACTAATTGATTAATTGATGCTTAATTGTTGCAGCTCAGATATAAACCTTGAATAACAATAGTTAACAATGCATGTGGATTCATGTTGTGTGTGTGTATGTCTCTGTTTCCCTCAGATATCTGGAGTCTAGGCGTGATCTTGTTCATGTTGGTATGTGGCCAGCCGCCCTTCCAGGAGGCCAACGACAGCGAGACCCTCACCATGATCATGGACTGTAAATACACTGTACCAGCCCACGTCTCCAGCGCCTGCAAAGAGTGAGTGATACACACAAGCCTTCACAAAAGGGAACCATCGAACTGCTCGCTTTTTGATGGAGCATCCTGGAAATCAAATCTGTTTGAGCCCCGAATTTTTTTGCTCCCACTTTTAAGAATTAGACACAAACCAATATAGACAGCCTGGATTGGTATTTGTTGATTTCCTGCGCTGTTCTCTCTGTGCTGGCTGCAAGGCTTTAGCACTATATATCCATCTATGTGGGACTGCATGTATCCCGGTTTCCACCCGCTGTCAGTGTCTGGCTCAGAGTTGACGTACTGTATATGTGGTTTGGAGAACAGCCAGTTTCATTAAGCTGACTTGGCCTGTAGTCTGCAGTAGGGGGGGTGTCAACCTGTAGCCATACTGCTGCACAGAGCTGCAAACACTATGAAAGGATGAGCCATAGTGTACAATGAATACATATATATATATATATATATATATATATATATATATATATATATATATATATATATATATATATATATATATATATATATATTTCTAACCATTGTCCAAACAAACTACCTTACATTTATAAATCCACCGACAAAGGACAAAGCAGAGTGATTTCTGATTGCCTGGTGTTGTAAGACTAGGTTACAGCTAACATTGTGATTTACTAGATATTCGTAGATTTTTTTTTTTTTTTTTAAGTCATGTAGTACAGCAGCATGAAATCAGGGGCTGTATTATTATAGATTTTGAGAATCCTCTTAGCCCCTAACTTAGCCAAAACATTCCTAGCAAAGAGCCTTAGCTTAAGAGTGATTCCAGAACATTCTTAGAGAACTGTGAGCAAGGAATGGACAGAAACTCTCATCTTATCTAATATATGACTCGTTCTTTTAAAAATATGCGATTGGCAGAATTGATGATAGATCATAAAGTCAATAGACCTAATTATACAATCTTATCTCTTTCAAGACTGTGTAATAAATGACTAATATAAATACAAATACATAATACATAAAAAGATCATCTCTGTTAAATTATTAGTAAACCATACTTTAAAATTATCCCATAATATGTTTGAAAACTCAGGTCCACTTGCAGAGTATCACATGCTGATAGTTATATTTATTTTCTTACATTAATTATCATACTGATGGCTGGAGAATATTTATTCTGGTTCTTCTTTCAGCCATTTTCTGATTAAGAAACTCTCCTAAGCCTCTTAAAAGAACTCCTCCTTGTTCTTAGAAGATTTCACCTTAGGAGCTCTTTAAGTGCTAAGGTTCTTTAGTAACTTTTTATCTTGTATCTATCTTATTTCGTCTCAACGTTGAGAGGAAATTCTAAGCCCGATTCTAAGGCTTTTCTTAGAATTTTACCACTAGGAGCAACGAATCACAAAGAATCTTTACTAACACGGCCCCTGATCCTCAGTTTTGGTAATGATGTATGTGTGTATCAGGCAAAGAATAATCCCCACAGTCTGATTTCAGCACAATTTCTCAGTTTTCTGGCCTCACTTGAATCAGCACATTTGCGGTAGATGGTGTCATTTATTGTCACAGTGGCCCTGATGTGATAATGCAGTAGAACTTCCAGAAACGAATGACTTCATGTAATACAGCAACCGTGCATCATGCCGCAGTCCCTGCCGTGTCATACTGAATCACCAAATCTGTTGTCGGCCATAGCTAAACTGCTCCCCTCTGTGATCTGCATTTTAAACAGAAGGCTGATTTATTCCAGGCCCTGCAGACCAATTTACTCCAGTAGCTGGCAGACACTAAAACCCTTAAAGATCTTTCGGATCAGAGCAGTCGAGTCCACCTCCAGTTGTGGCACGCTCAAAATAAGTTGGGCAGTTGGAAAAAATAAATTGGCAATCGCATAATTAACCGTGTGTTAGTGATTCACACTCTTAATGTTCTACTAATTAATTCTGTCAAAGCTACAGGGAGAGGAATTTCCCGACAACTCTGGCCAAGTTTAATCAAGAAGATATTCATGATGCGATTATTGTTTTTCTTTTTCCCCGATTCAATTTGTTGTTTCTGGTTAATGAGACCATCATCATTGCATCTCCTGTTGATTGCAGAGAAATCATATCCTTGCTTTTGCTTGTTGCTGCTTCTACATTAGTGTTTATTTGTGTTTTTGACAACAGCTGTTTCTCAGAAGACCTTCTTGTCAAAGACAGTCACACTTACCCTTGATCCTAAAGAAACTGTAAAATAGGCGAAGCTACACAACTTCTCAGGGAATAGAAGCCATTGTTGATGTCAGTTTGACAGCCATAGATGCTTTGATTGACACAGTGGGTAATTAGTGGGTTTCACAGACATGAGTAGTGGCGTCAGAGCCATGGTGCTCAACATGTTTGGAAGGCCAATTCTTTATTTCCACACTCCCAGAACATCACTGTATTTTTAGACACAGGAAATAAACGCTTATCTCCTCCGAGTCGGAGGAGAGATCCGACTAGATTGAAGTCCTAAGCTGAGGCAGCTGGGAGCAATCTGATGGGCTTTGACTTCAGAGCAGAAGCTATTTGTCGCACGCTGAGTCCCAGGCTTACATTTTCACCACGCCATTCACTGGCGAATTATTCAGCCATATCACAATTTAGAATTTCCAACCAACCTCCGTTGATGCTGCTGTGCTTAATCTAGCTACAGTATAGGGCTTCTGTGGCTTCAATCAGGAAAACAGTTGAGCAAAGAAAACCTTTTAAGATGCAAAGTGTAGATAGGGTCATACATGATGAATGAGATAAATAGTTATGAAAGAAAAGAGGAAGAAAGCTGTTGTTTCCAGAAACTAAATGGCACATTTTAATTAAAAAGAAGAAACAAAATAGACAAGCACCCTGACCTCCACCAAGCATATTGTGACTCCCACCCAACATTATTGTCCTATACTTATAGAATACACGCGCTATCATGGAATGAAAAGTAGCGGAAGTATTACTGTCTCTGTGCAAAGAAAACAAGCTATACAGGTGCAAGATATCACCACCAAGAGGCACCAAAAGATGGGGCCTCTTTGAAGGTCCATTTACCACCAATGTTATCAAAAAATTTTGAAATTTAATAGTCTGTTCATGATACCGTTCCCAACATTTGCTGAAAATTTGACGAAAATTGGCCAAAACATTGTGAGGTGTTTTGCTAACAGACAAACGCCAGCTAAGACATAAAAAATATCCCTCACAAAATAATTTGATGTTATATCTTCACCCTCAAATATTGCTATTACCTAACTCAGTTCAATCTTTTTCATGTCAAGGATTTTTGCTTTTAGATATTAAAGAAAGTGTGTGGAACCCATGATAAAAATGTCATTGCGTTACTTATGGATAGAGTTATAATTAACTGGAACCACCCCAAGCACCCCTGGACCCCACTTTGAGAACCACTGACCTAGCTCAAGCAATAGTGGCACACATTGGCACCCCACCATTTCACATGGCTACAACAAGGTAGTGAAGCTGTAAACACAACTCTTACATTGAAATACTGCCTGAGACTGACTGAATAACGCAGTTATTAGTCATTGGAGTCATTTACAACAGGTCTGACAAGGATAACACACCTCATTTTTTTGACATCATTACTACAGGTTCTGTTATGATGATCCATTGCCTTAGCTGTACTTCAATTCTCTCATATTAGGTTGGATGGCAACTAGCAATGGATAAATGGATATTTTCAGCTTCTCAGCACTGTCCGATGTCTGAGCTTGACAAACTTAGCTTGTGAACTGAGTTATCATTGGATCACATCTAGTTTTAAATAGCATTTTTCACACCGCTAATGCTAATACGGGCTGCCTCTAGACCCTCAACCGTCCTGTTTGCAGCAAACCACACGATAGCAACAGCAACAGCTAAATGTGTCCACAGTACAGCCTGCAGACCAGTTAGAACCGTGGAGGATGTTGGAGGAACGCCTCTTTCTTATCCTCCCTTTCCCCAAGTTTACCGCTCACTTTATTTATTGTTTGTTTTATTATCCTGCTTTTATCTCCGAGCACCACGGGACGTTTCGTGAGCCTTTATTTTTCCCGTGTGAGTCAGACATGACTATATTTCGATAAGCTTTTTGAAGTCAGGGATCCAGGGAGAGATCTTTAGTTGGTACTCAAGTAATGGAAAATGTAGTTGCCAACATGTCCATCTGTCTGTCGAGCTTCAGCCGTGAGTTATGATGTGAGCATGGTGTAATATAGCTAAATATTGGTACCTGTGAGGGTTTCTGACCATGCTCACACATGCAGGCATAGGCCTAGTAGGTTGTTGTGCCCACTGCAGATAGAGACTCTCAATAAGACTAAGATTTATTAAGTTTGCTTAATTGAACCTGCACACTCTACCGTTCTATTAGGGCTGGGTGATATATATATAGATAGATAGATAGATAGATAGATAGATAGATAGATAGATAGATAGATAGATAGATAGATAGATATAAAAAAGACAATTAATAAAAATGTGTTCATATTGATCAATATCAATAATTGATGATTTTCTTCATTCGGGGGGTATTTTATGCTTAAATACCTACGTACCTACCTATTTAAGGACCTACTATTCAATATGTAAATGTAGAGGTGGGTGATATATAAAGAACATATATTGCTATAAAGTTATTCATATTCATGGTTACCAATGGTTATTGGTCATTTTTAATTATCTATTTCTACGACCAGGAGATAAAAGGATGAATGTACTCACTTTATATTAAACTTGATTGGTAGCATGTGGCTGTTCAATAATTGATTCATTATCAAGGGAAATATGATGTTTATGAGCCAAGGAGCAGGACTGGTTTGAGTTTTTTATGCAAAACTTGACTGACACTGTCAATATTGAACTATTTTCCTATTGTATTGGAGGATGTGGATATTGGGGATATACGTATATTTATAATGTGTTGTTTTCCAGGCCTACATTCTATCATTTTACGAGTTTTAACACCTGACATGAAACCATTTTGATATTTCACTCTTTCCAAGAGGTCTAGTTAATGACTTTCAGTGATATAGAGCAGTGCGGACTGCAATATAGGCAGGTATCTTAAAATAATTGGCTTGCATTTGACCTTTGCCTGTATTATACAGTTCCCTCTGACAGATAGAGAAATGAGTCAGAGGCCATGTAGGTGATGAGTGGAGAGGGACAGCCTTGTAATTTTCCTTTGCCAGTCACCATGATCTGATTCTTGGGCTCAGTTTAAGGTCAAGTTTAGCCGCGAGTCTCTACCCGCGTTGGATTTATTCCTCTTATCCTCTACATAAGACTCGCAGCCCTCCTGTTGTCCGGCTGCTCTGTATGAGAAGTTAATGGATCAACACATTTGTTCTCATTTCCATCCCCTTGCGTCTGTTTGCGGCTGGTCTCTGTGCGTGGGGCGTTTCTGTGTTCCCGCTCTCTATTCCTGTCTGACTCACCAAAATGCGTTTACATGCCTCGATTAATTAATTATTCACTGGCTCACATTCACGCACTCTCCTTGCGAGCCTTGTTTGTTTTTGTCATCCCTGATTTTAATTTCTAGGGATTAGAGTGGAAAATAAAGAGTTTGTTTTGTAGCACCCGCCGCCACGACCACCCTCACCCTCCACCAGCTGACATCACCCTATAATGCCCTGAAGCTTTGTCAAAGCATGACGCATGGATGGTGACTAGTCTTTGAATCGGAATGCAACATTCCTTCATTTCCTGTCCTTATTTTATAAACCACACTGAATATCCCCTTTTCTATTCCATGACTTTTCTCTCGGTATGAGTCAGAACTGGCATTCGGTCGGTCCAGTGGCCGTTTATTTGAGAGGAACTGGAGAAATCCGCTGCTATTCCGACTTTCTCTCACGCTCCCCGGATCATAGGCTGGTGGGATCTCACACACACTAAGGGCGCACACACCTTCCCCTGAGACAGTGTGCACTAGCTATTATAAAACAGCGTGAGTGTGTGTGAAACCTGTAGTCGGAGAAAGTATAAGAGCAGGAGGTTGTGTGGAGTTCAAGAGGAAATCCTTTTATGCTCGAGCGATCTGAGATGTAGTGTGCTGGTATGTGAACAGGCACAATCTTAAAGTATACACATGCTTTGATTTGGGGCCCGTTAGTCATATTTTAGATGAACCATTTTCTATGAAAACGCTTAAGGCCTATTGTTTGCATGTAAGCCCACAGGCTTCAAGGAGTGATGGTTGTACAGCTCTATATTCCACGCTGCGGTGGGTGTGTTTTGCACTTTTTAGGGGCACTAATATAACTCCATGACTTCCTGTGAGCAGCTATTTCAGGTGGCCCTGGTTTCTGAAGTTAAAATCCCATTAATTTTTCCCATAGATGGTGCAACATGACTCACAGTTGGAGCTTTTTGACAACTTGGATCAGCATGAAAGTCTCTGCATTAAAACATCAGTACCAAACATTAACAACTGTGTATTTAGTTTTGTTTTTTTTTGTTTTAAAAATCAAAGCTACAAGACAGTGTACGTAATATTATTCTGGCTTGTTCCCCATAGCGGGGGGGGGGTCCAGTCACAGTGCAGGTACTTCTTCCTCTCTTGGTGTCACTCCTGCTGCTGCCATTTTGTCAAGGGAAAAGAAAATAATATATATATATATATATATATATATATATATATATATATATATATATATATATATATATATATATATATATATATATATATATGTATATTTATATATATATGTATATTTATATATATATATATATATATATATATATATATATATATATATATATATATATATATATATATATATATATATATATATATGTATATTTATATATATATATATATATGTATATATATATATATATATATATATATATATATATATATATATATATATATATATATACAAAATGTGTGTGTGTATGTACTTTATTTCATTGGAATGGCATGGCTGCCATTAAAAACATAGCAGTGTGGAGGCGTTGCCTTTCAATAGATATTCAATTTGCTATCACAAAAGCAAGGATGCTAATCCTCACATCGGGGGAGATACATCCACAGACATTTGTGGAATTTTTGCTTAAAAGTAAAGATTAATTGGTTATATAAGTAGTTGCAGATTAGCTTTCCATTGGCCAAGTAATTGTTTCTCCTATACTTCTGAAGCTTACATATTTGTGCATATATCTAGAAGTCGATGGAAATTTGTGCGGCACCGATTCATCAGTACATGTTTGCTATCAGTGTGGCGGCAGAGTGGAGATAGATGAGCCTTCCCCGCTGCCTCCGCATGTATCTCCCCTCCACTGCTCCTGCCGCTGCTGGTCCTGGTCCTCGGGGAGTCTGGCTCCGCTCTCGACTAATCCGCAGCATGACTGACAGACACCAGCGTCCCGCTCCGCCTAGCCTGCAGCCGCCGTCCCGCGGCCTGCTTATACCTCACCACAAACACACTGGGGATTGGAAAGAATCGGAGGGGGAAAAAAAATAAAAATAAATTCAGTGGTGGCAGAATGAGCTGAAATGCACCGGCCTGCAGGTTTATCAGCTTTAGTCAACACCATGTATGTGAATATGTTGATGGATGAATTGTCCCCATTCTTTCTGAAAACACTAAAACTAAGAATCCAACGTTTACTGAGGCTTTTCAGGACAGACTCCTCTAGTCAGACAAAATATTTCCTCCTTGTAAACTGTCATAATAGTTTCCTTGTCTCTTGCAACGTACAACCTCAGATCTAGGCCTTAATTTTCTGTCTTATTATGCTGAGGACATGGATTACTTCTGTGCATGATGCTTGTTTTTCCTGTATTAATTTTAGTCATCTCACTAGATCCCATATCCCACCCAATCCTATTAATCTGCAATCTCAGCTCCCAACTGTGTCATTTCTATAGAATTTAAGCTGCTAGCAGCTGACCAGCTGTATAGTTTTACATCCTCTCCTCTGTCGATGCAAATGTCTCATGCAGTCTGTCATGGTATATAATTCACCATATATTAAATGGCAGCATCTGCTCCTACTCAACGCACGCTATATACTCCCAACAACAGACAGTTGAAACGCTGGCTAAACTGCAAGAGGAAAGCGTCGGACTGATGACTGATGGCACATTTGCTAAGCTTCTTGCAAATGTCTGTCAGAGCTTTTACAGTTTGTGTCACCTTATTGTTACAGTCCCAAAACGCAGAGGAGTCCATTTGAATCATGTCACAAATTAGAAGCTGGTTTAGGGCTGTTTTAAGGCTCATCTGCTCCAGTTATAATGTGTTGAAGTGTACATTCTAAGCACTTTTCTATGCCATGCACATGTACTGAAAACCATATGGGAGACAAACACCAAAGTGATCAAATTCCACAATAACGACAACCAATTCAACACTAGTAGGGAAGATTTCTGAGGCACCCTAATCGTATTGAGCAGAGCTCCACAGTCACCTGAGTCACTTACAGTTGCCATGACAACGTCGCTGTGATGGCTCCCGGCAGTGGAGCAGGTGGAGATCTTCAAGCACCTGGGCAGCAGTCAGCCAGCACTGGCACATCCTCGTCCTCAGCATCAAGACCCTGCAGCATCTCATGTTCAATAGAACACAGCTAGCTCAAGTTCATCCTGATAAAACTCTGGGTCTTGAAAATAATAAACACTGTACAGCAGTGTTTATTGATTTTTTTTAAAAGGCATTTGACACTGTGGACCACACATCCTAATTAATAGGCTACATAATATAAACTTGAGTTTCAACTCTGTAAGTTGGTTTGAAAATGTTTCCTTACTTATAAGGTCACAGACAGTTCTTGCAGATAGTCAAAGGTCATCACCCAAGGTGTGCCCCAAGGATCTATTCTGGGACCAATATTGTTTACAATCTATATAAACAATATCAGTGTAAAAATACTAAGTTCTGATTCATCTTATTTTTATTTGTCAGTGATGACACAATTATTAATTCTTGTGCTTCCTCTTTTACCACTTCCAAAAACTATTTAGCTTCTTTCAGGCCGATATTTTAGTAAAACAAAATTCATGCATCTCTCTGACATTCCCAGCCTCCTGTTCCACACATTATCATTGATGGAGAGTGTTTTGGAACAGGTGGCTTCTTATAAATATCCCAGAGTCTGGCTTGATTCAATATTGACCTTTTCTTAGCAAGTGGATAAGATAACCTCTCTGCAAAAAAGAGACTTGTTATGATTATTTTTCTTTGGCAGCAGCCGACCAAACGGCCCTTTCAAACCACAGGTGCTTAGTTTGGTTCATTCTCGTTGGTGTGAAAGCACTCTGGTGAATTACATCAAGCAGACCAAGACCTCCAAAAAGAGATGGTCTCGGCCTGCTTGACTCTACACCAAATGACAAACTTTGGAACTATTCGAGATGTATCATGGGAGGGGATTATTCTGTTTGTTTGAAGATAATCTTTGATGAAACGTTAATTGGACCAGTTTGTTTGCAGGTGTGAAAGTGGACCACGCTGGAGACTTTATATTACATAGTAAAAATTCTGTAGAGTCGAGCTGTCTGTCTTAACAGTAAGTTACTAATAGATAGCCTTGAAACTTATTTTAAAGCTTGTGCTATTTTCTCTTCCTCCAGTCTGATAGATCGGATGCTTCAGAGGGAGCCCAAGCGGCGAGCGTCCCTGGAGGAGATCGAGAGCCACGCCTGGCTGCAGGGAGTCGACCCATCCCCGGCCACCAAGTACAACACTCCCCTGGTCTCCCACAAAAACCTGTCGGAGGAGGAACACAACAGCATCATCCAGCGCATGGTGCTGGGAGACATCGCAGACCGAGAGGCCATCGTGGAGTAAGTTATTGCTCTTGTCTTTCTATGTACACAAACTGGACCAAAGAGGTGAAAGAAGGGTGAAGTCCTCAGAGGAACTAAAGCTCGCAGGCTGAACCCGCAGCTCTTTCGCGCCTGACAGTGATACATCAACGTGCCATGATGAGTTATTGTCCCTATACATAGACCAAACTAATTCAAGTGACCCTTTTCATTTCTATCAGTGTGCAGATCTGGGGTTTTTTTTATTTATTTATTCAAAGCTGCCAAGAGTCCATGGTTTTAGTTTTTGCATTCATCATGTTAGGCCATTAAAGAATAGCGCTGATTTTAGGGTGCAACCAACAATTATTTTCATTATCAAAACATCTTTTGGATATTTTCTAGATTAATTGATTAGTTATTTGGTCTATAAAATGTCAGAAAATGGTGCAAAACATTTGATGACTGTTACGTAAAACCAAAGATGATGTCCACAAATATCTTATCTTGTTTTTCAGTTTGCTATCATAGAAGACTTATTAAACCAGAAAATATTCATGTTTGGAAAGCTGGGCTCTTTTTTTTTTTCTTCTTTTTTGCAATTAATTAATAGTTGGTAACTAATCAATGAATCCCCAAATCTAGTTGTTGTAAATCTAGAAAGAAATAACAGAATGCCAAGACAGAGAGTTTGGGAACAAAGAGAAAAGTGTTTTCTTATGCAGAGAGGTTACAACAGTGGATGTGGGTGGTTCTGAAATCAAAAAGAAAAAATATCTAATTTATAATTAAAAATCCTAAATATGCAATCCTACACACCAAACCTGGTGAGAAAGCTTTCACATTTCTATGTTACGCTTAGTTATCATCATAACCAAAAATAACATTCACTCATCATTTAAAGCCAGTGAAGCAGCAATAGATGAAAAACACAACCTGAAGAATACACCGAGGTTGGCATGTCAACAGCAAATGCAGTCGCAGAAACATCAGCAGATTCTCACGTGATTCGTTCACGCGCACAAACCACAAAGGAAAAGTAACGAGGGGTTAATTGTCCCTGCTGAGTGTAACTGAACTGTCTGTCACCGCTCTGAAGCCGCTGCTGGAAAATCGATAACGTATCATGGGAAAAACACAGCGCAATGCTCGGCCCTATCGAGATTTTATTTTCTTTTCCAGCCATATAACACGGAACACTCGACATTAACAACACCCGAAGCCTTCAGCTAGAAGAGAAAGCCTTGCTTTGCATGAGAGAACATTTAATAGGGATGAGAGGAAGTTGTTGATTTCAGATGCAACATTTCAAGTTCACACTTGTTCCTGTCAGCAGTGTTTCACAGTTCATCTCCTAGCTGTGGTGTGATGGAGAGAAGCCTACACAGTATACGCTCCGCTCTGAGTGTTGACATTCTCCATTTACACCTTTTTTTTCTTTTTCTTTTTTTTAATTTTCCTGTGTGTGTGTGGTAGTAGTTGTATAGATGCTGCGAGCGAGTGTGTGTCTAACGTTATGAAATGCTTTTCTTTCCCCCACAAGCCAAGGCTTTTTCCCCTCACTGAGCTTCAATCTTTGATCGTGTCCGTCTGTGTGACGTGGTGATGCTACAGTTGCGTTTCACCCCACATCCTTCACTCTCCTGCCCGACACAGCAGCTCTTTCTTAAGCTGGAGCGTCGTGCTGCATGCAGAGTCCTGGCCTAGCGAGCAGCGCCTCTTCCCTCCAGCACTCTCCCGGCTGCGGTACAGAGCCGCAGTTTTGATTGGCTCTCACACTCGAGCGCACAATTCCCCTCGCCTGCCAGTCAATTAGCTATGCCTTCACTTGATTAAGCTGGGCGTTGTCACCAGACTTATTATTAGAAGTTTCTAAAGGGAAAGGCAATTTATTTTATCCCCCCCCCCTCCCGCGTTATGTCCTACCACAGCTCGAGGTGATAGTTTAACATGTGCTGACGATTTATTCCCAGCTGTCACTGTGTTCTCTGGCACCTCTCAATGCTACAAAAACAGTTGGATAGTTTAAAAAAAAAAGAAGGAAGAATGTATTTGTGCTGAATGTTGCGCTGTGTTGAATAAATTGGACTACTTACTTTTAATTGTTTTGTTTTGATTGTCTTTTAGGTAACAGGAACTAAGGGAGGGAGAGAGACCGTTCTATGGGATGCACATTAGTCTAAAATTAGTTGCAGAAAACCTTGTTTGTTTTTGTTTTTTATTAAAATGGTAAAAATGTGTTGGTCTCCACCTCTTGAATGGAGAAAAAACAACTAAGCATCTTTGGGTTCTGGACTGTTGATTGGGCTAAACAAAGCATTTTTATGAACATGTCACCTTTTACTCCATATTATCTATTATATACCAACTGATTTATAATGAATCAAATCATTAATTTAAGCCTATATGGTCAGCACTTTATAATCAACTTACCCATTTATTAAGTGAGGAGTGTGTGTGTCTGTGGACAACCTCATATTTCGGATATAGCTTGCTTGATAGATATTCAAACCATTAATATCAATAAGTTATAATCCTATAGACTTGAGCATCACAGCACTATTCTGCAGCAGTAATTTTGTTACAGTATAAATCTCCATTGTCCTGTTCCCTGCACCGATTGTGCAGCCAACATAACGAAAGTATACAGGGAAATTTACCAAGTAAGAGATTTATCACAAGTCCAGTTTTTACAGGGTCCCACTTTTCTATAGGAATACTTCCAGTTTGTAAAAAGTTTAAATTAGTTAGTTGAGCCACACTTGTTTTATTTGACAGATTTATATACATTATAACAGAAAGATTTCTTAATAAACATAGATGCTTCTTACATAGAAGTTTCTTATTAAAATATGTTAACGTAAATGGGGAAAAATTGGAAAATTGAAAAATATTTGAAATCTAGAAATATAGCCATTGTAGGGGAAGTGGTCACAACATGACTCCTAAGGACTCCTGTAAAGAACAATACCTGTGTGTCTGTGTGTATGTTTGTGTGTGTGTGTACACACATAAGAAACATATGCGCAGACATATGGGAGCTGGTTGTACACACAGTCCATTAATGCTCTCTCCTGTGTATCCAGCTGTTGGCAGATTTGATTAGTTTCGATAATATGCTGAGTTTAAGCTGTAATCCTACTGGCTACACGCGAGGCAGAAAAATGTGTTCCTCTTTGTACAGAACTCACCAGGGTCAGAAGGTCAGGCCTCAGCATCATATGAGTCTATTTAGACTGTGGGAGTAAGGACAGCATATGGTAGGTAGGTAGGTAGGTAGGTGGCAGGTGACAGTGTGACTTACGCACCTCAACTTCTAGACTTTGCACCTCATGAAAGAAACGCACAGATTATCTCCTATAATATCTCCTGAACTACCTGTCATTAGTCATGGAGCACTTTACTTTGCTTTTCAGCCTCTTAACTTCATGTCACAGTACAGTGCTACTCTGACCACAAATCTTTTATATTCTATTAAAATTAATAGTATAATTGTTTGGGTTTCACTCAATACTGACTCACTGCTTTATTTGGTCCGATACATTTTGGTAAATCAGACTTTTTACATGTAATTAGACAAGAATACACCGAGGTTCTTACACAAGGACCAATAATGCAAATATGTACAACATTTTAACCCATAAGGACCTCATTGAGTCTTTGTTCTGGAAATTTCCTCATACAGCTTTATCCTTAATGTAAAAGCTAAAAATAAAAAATAAATGGAAAAAAAATGTAATGTAACTATGATAAACACACATTATGTACTACTAATCAAAAAAACAACAACCAAGCTGATTCATTTTCAAACTAAAAATAAATTTACCATAAACACCTAATGTGACATCTATGTAATATTACAGATCTCTGAGAGTTAGTGTTTAAAAAAAAAAAGTTTGAGAAATGTGTTCCATGTGGTCTGTTTTATGTCAGGCCCTAGTTTTCCTTTAAGGAGAAATGGGCTTTGGGTGTGAGGAAAAAAAATCAGCTTTGTATAGTATTGTATATATCTGCATATAAATTAAACTCCCTCAGAAATAATACATTTTAACCTTGAGAATCAGTATAATTCATCGCTTTTATATCTTCCGTATAGTTTTATATCTCCTGTATAGTGACCTTGGATGTTCTGAAAGGTGCTTAAAACGTAAAAATAAAAAACAATTAGATTATTATCATTTGAATACATATTGAGTGTAGTAGTGCTGCATGTTGGATTGTCTCTGCTCGGAGCTCAGCTAATTCAAACACTGTGGGTAGATAACTGGGAATATAAAACTTGACAACCACACGTCTCGCCTGGCACGATGACACAAACAGCGCTGCTGTGTTGTGCCTCCTCAGGGGCCAATCTAATGGCTATTTTCATTCATATCAATAAATTTCCTCGTTATTTTCAGAAAACCATGACAAATTTCAATCATCGTTTCCCGGAGACCCAGTGTGGTGCCCTTAAATGTCTTGTTTGTAGAGATGTAATATATTTAGTTTACTGTAAAATATTCAGTTTTCCTGTCATACAGAGGACTAAAATGTTCACATTTGAGAAGCTGGAATCAGAGAATCTGTGCGGCCCTGTGAATTTATGCAGCGGTTACTCGGTTACTCGCTGCCCTCTCTGCTTTCCGTTCGCGTGCTGACAATGCAAATGTGTGCTTTCAGAGCCCTGGAGACCAACAAGTACAACCACATCACGGCCACGTACTACCTGCTGGCGGAGAGGATCCTGAGGGAGAAGCAGGAGAAGGAGGTGCAGACTCGCTCCTCCAGCCCCAGCAACATCAAGGCCCAGTTCAGGTAAAGCCCCGCTCCGTGCACGTCAAATCAAGACATCAAACTAAAACAATTAACCTTTCCCACGCTGTGTCAGATGGATTTTTAGAGAGCAGCGTGAGCAGGAAGCACCGCCGCTCCTCCTCATCACAACTATTTGAGTCCTAGTATGTAATTGACCTGTCTCGCTCTGCCGCCTCATGCCGCAGCCTGTCTGGTTTCACTTTGAGCCCAGGCAGCCACTTCAGGCCATGTTACATCTGCAAGGGTTTCATTTCTATTTCTGGGTTCAGCGGACGTTCCACCTGCATCACCAGGAGCACGTCTGTCCAGGCTCAGAGGAGACGGGAGGGGAAACACCACCGGCTATTAACAGATTTTCCACAACGTTTTAAATCTGGCGTCTCTTTAAGATTTTTCCACCATTCATCACCCTTCCGATTCCTCGGGGGAGGTCAGCGACGACAGTCGCTCATCGTTATGGCAGCAAACTATGAAAATAAATCCCGGTTTTATCTTTTAAACTGTCTAGGAGGAAACGGCCTTCTTCCTCTCCGTTTTCCTCGCCAGCGTCGTTCCTCTTAAAAAGGAACGCAACGTCGTAGTTATTTAAGGAAGGAAGACAGAAGAGAAACAAATAAGGAAGAGAGGAGAGAGCAGGAGACACCGGCATGCCTCCACATTCCTGTTCCACAGAGGCTCTCAACTCTAACATGCTGTAACAAGTCAATTTAAAGCGTGAAGGCAACCCGGTCTTTTGGCAAAGTTTCTTTTTTTTCCGCACGGCTCCTCCTGACTAGATACTAATTGATGTTGAAGTTTTGTGACGCTGAATAGATTCGGTGTAAAAGAACAGACAGAGACCGAGCAGGACAGGTGCAGAGAGATTGAGAGATCCCAGCTGAAGGCAAAAAAAAAAAAAAAAAAAACAAGAGGAAATGCAAGTTATGACATTTTTTCAGGCGGAAAGAATGTTCAAGTTCAACGGTGACCCACACAAACGCTTAAAAAGCAAAGATGAGCCAACGTCTGTGGGCCCGCACGGCGGCTACCAGCATCACTTTATGATGTCTAAACAACAGTCCACAGCGCCGCGAGCTGCACATGAGCTCGGTGGAGAGTTGAGATAAAACGCCAACGTCAGCACCTGCGGACGTGTTAATGTAACGTGTTAAGAGCTAATACAGCGCCGCCAACAACCACAAACCCCCGCCGTCCAATAAACGCGAAATATAAAAGAGACGCCTGTAAACCAGTTTACAGCTAGTTCAGAACACAGCAGCACAATCCTGGCTTCTCACCATCGGCTGTTTGTTTTCGAATTGATTTTTAAGAATTTGATTTTATTTTTAAAGAAAGTCTGGCTCGAAGCTCCACAGCAGATATGTTGTTCATATGCAAACCAGCTCTCAGATCTCCAGGTGGGCCCTTCTGGCCAAAGTGGCAGCTGGAATCTAAAGGTGACTCCCCATGGAGCCACAGAATCAACAGACTTGTTTTAAATGACTTTTGTAGAATCCATTTATATGTACTGGCTTTATTGTGATGTCGTCTTTCTATTACTTTTATGACCTCCACCAAGGAGGTTATGTTTAGCCGTTTGTCTGTTTGTTAGCAAGATACCTCAAAAAGTTTTGGCTGGATTTTTGTGTAAATGTCAGGAATGGTATCATGAACAGATAATTCAGTTTTTGTAGAGGTGAAGAAGAAATCCTGGTTTCTGAATCACTTAGAGGTTTTTGTTTGGTAACAGGTGCCATCGTGGTGGTGATATCTTGCACCTCTCTCGCCCCAACAGACCAAATTTTGCATTTGTTTCTGGACTGGAAGTATTGAATAAGTATAGGACAACAATGTTGGGTGAGAGTTACAATATGCTTTTCAAGTTATTTTTTATTTTCATCTAAAAACGTTTCTTATCGCTTCATCTTTATGTTTTATCTTCTTTTGTCACAGCGTTTTAACTGGGTTTCGCTTTAGTTTGGCCTCGTCTGTTCCGTGTTCCGTTGCCTGCTGAGCCTCCTGCTTTTGCTCCGTCTGTCAAAGCCCTCTGTAAATGCTGTTTTTAAAGATGCCATGTAAATAAAAAGTTATTATTACTGCCATAAATCTGCTGAATGGACGCCACCAACTGTAAACAAATCCGATTATTACGCTTTGTGTCCTGATGTATTAAGGTTTTATAAGCGGAGCATTGTCGATGCATGTTGCGATTATTTCAGTCGACCCCCCAGAGTCGCGCCGCTCCTGTAACTAATAAATGGAAGGGTAGGGCCGCCCCCTCTATCCTGGCGCTTTATTAAGTGTTGGACATGATGGCGGCGACTTCAACGCCTCCGCTCTGTTGTATCAGAAGTCCAGAGGAGGTGCTGAGGAGCGGCAGCAGCCTGCTGAAATGGATCTTTAGATCCAGCCCCGCCGCTCTGCAGATTACACAGATTACAAAGCAGCTGTGTGTTTAGCGGTTTCTCTTTCAGCATTTTGGTGTTTAAACGGAGGAGTTTGGACCTGATTTTTACGGGCGAAAAGTGTTTGCAGATGTCAGCACAGATGTGTTGTAGAGAGTGTGTGTGTGTGTGTGTGTGTGTGTGGAGCTAACGGCGACTCTCATGGGATTAATTGTTGTCTGACTCCTCAGAGCGCTGTCGAGGGATCGCTCAGCCCCACTGTTTGCTCCTGTCAGGCTGTAGAATCCGACTCAGCCGTTCATTCAACACGTATAAACAACACGCATCTCCTCAAACACGTCAGTCAGTTCAAATGGCTTCCGTTTCAGTGTGAAATACAAACCGAGGTGTTTAATTATACGCTGACACTACAGATCTTCACCAGTTTGTAGAGGTTCGAATGCAGAGACTTGTCTGAGCACTGAAATGAAAGTTGTGTTTATACACTGCTAGAACTGAAATGGTAACAGGTGAAGATATCTTGTTTTTAGTCCAATTTTGAGAATAAATATCTCATTTCATTGGCAGATAATTTAGCTTATTTCAAGATTTTTCTTCTTGATTTTAGGTAACTCAGTCCTTTTTGTAAGGAAATGTTTGTCTTGTTTTCTTAAAACAAGAAAATTTGACCCACATCAGGAAACAAAAAACTTGAAACAAGATAAATGATCTGCCAGTAGAATAAAATAATCATATTCAATACTGGACTAATTCTACAACAAGACAAGATATTTTCTCAAGGTGAACATACTGTTTTGCTGTGTTTGGAAACAGTCCCAGGTCGAGTTCTGCTGAGCAGCTTTTCTAAAGCTTTAGTTTTGTATTCTGTTGTTTTCAAAGTCAAGAATTCCTTTTGAAATTAGGTATCAAGCCTGTTTGGAATCATTGAAATATCTAAACAAAGAATCAAAGGTTAGAAACTGGCCTTAATGATTTTTTACGATGATTTTGATTTTTAGTGGTTTAGTTTAATATTAAATACATATACTACATATACTTGTATTTAAAATGGCCATATTATGAAGAAAAAGCACTTATTCAGTGCTTGTTTTTTTTTTCCAGAGTGTGTGAGAGAAGGCAGACTGCATTGCTGCTATAGGTCTATATATATATATATATATATATATATAT
Source organism: Lepturacanthus savala (assembly GCA_030544235.1). Lineage (NCBI taxonomy): Eukaryota > Metazoa > Chordata > Actinopteri > Scombriformes > Trichiuridae > Lepturacanthus > Lepturacanthus savala. Next base: position 13,907,092 of record CM060467.1, read on the forward strand.
ATATATATATATATATATATATATATATATATATATATATATATATATATATATATATATATATATATATATATATATATATATATATATATATATATATATATATATATAGAAGACAGGACTAACTTTCCTTCAGCATCAACCTGTTTGAAAAGGCTTTTAATGGGGCAGTCCACCAATTTTACTCATCAGGCACAGCCTCCTTGGCACCTGGAGGAGAACACAGTCCTGATAAAGTCAACAGTGACAAGACTATGATCTTAAAAACAGAGTTTCTGTTACAAACCGTGGAGTTTTTGAGACCCGGACAGATAGTTCCGCCAACCAACACACTTTCGGAGATCTGTCCGTGTTGTTCGGCGTGCGTCTGTCAGCCGTGAGCGTTCGGCGTCTCCAGCGGCGTGAGCCGGAGCGTAATGATCCGCAGCTTCTACACCGGCTGACACTCGCAGCTCTCTCTCCTTTGTGCAGCCGACTAATAAGCTTTACAAACCCCCGTCCTCCTTCCTTCGGTTCCTGTCAGTCCACATTTAATTGGCGCATTATTCGGCAACAGAAACACACAGTGGCCTTTGTACAGCAGCAGCTCCATTATAGACGGAGACAAATCCTGCAGCATGAACAGCAGCACAGACATAAATGACCTTAACCGACCGCCACATCTGTTGGCTTCATTACAGTTTCCTCCTCCTCTCCTCTGAGTCACAACAACAATATGTGTAATATTTCCATATTTCAGCGCTGAACAACAATCTTTGAAGTGGTCCCTGCCGTTTGTTCTGGGCTATATTTGTAAATAATCTGCTATATTTATCTCTGTGAGGAGTGACGCCTCCCGCCAGCTGCAGATAATAAAGACCTTTTTAAAGATGATGAGAAAAAGCTTTTTCAACTCCCTCCATCTGTCTCCCAACAGGCAATCCTGGCCGTCCAGAGTGGACATGCACCAGGACATCGAGGACAGCCTGGCGGCGTCGTCCATCTCCCACGCCGGCGGCCCTCAGTCTCCGGCCCGCAGCGCCGAGAACCTGCTGAATGGACACCGCTCCAAAGGCCTGCTGGAGCTAAGCCGGCGAGAGGAAACCACCGTGATCGACTCGCCACAGGTCCGATCATCAGTACACACGCTCACTTTTGTTTTTATCTCAGTTTCTCGGATGGATGTTTGCTTATCATAAATCTTCTTTTTTTTTATTTTATGCCGTTGCTACAGGGAGCCTGTGCCACCGCTACCGCCTCGGGACCGGCTCCCGGCGCCCACAGGACCCCCACTCCCGCCGCATCAGCCGCAGCCAAGCAGAGAACCTGCTTATTCAGGTCTGAACCATTTCTAATGTGCTGCCGGAGGTCTGGAGATCAGAAAATAGATTGAACAGTTTCTATTGGCGAGCTGATGTTAGAAGGCCAGGGTTCACGGCAGGGATCAACATTGACTAACGATAGTCAATTAATCAACCCCCGAATACAGAAACAACTAATCAATACAATTTCGATACATTTTCCGCAGCAACAGAACTCATTAGTCAGAAGAAATATATAATATTCCATGTCAGTGGTTAAAAACCATCCTGAAAACATTAAAGTAAATGTATCCATGAACACAAGAGATAATACCAGAAAAGGACAAATCCACCTGTCAACATGTCACTCATTCTGAACTCTGAGGATACATCCAAAGATAGAATCTGTTTCTCAGGACATGTTTCTCAGGATCCAGGTAATCAATCACGTCTCCTTGTTTCTCAGGGTGGAGGAGGACGAGGAGGAGGAGGAAGAGCAGGACCCGGCTCCCCTCCCGACCCAGGTGATCCTGAGGCGCAAGCCGCCCTCCATCACCAACAGGCTGACGTCCAGGAAGAGCGCGCCGGTGCTCAACCAGATCTTCGAGGAGGAGGGCGAGTCGGACGACGACTTCGACATGGATGAAGGTCTGCCGCCCAAGCTCAGCCGCCTCAAGATGAACATGGCGGGGAACGGCGGCGGCGGCCTGGGCTCCGGGGCCTCGTCGTCGCCGGGCTCCACGCAGAAGCGCTACCACCGGCGCAAGAGCCAGGGCCGCGGCTCGTCGTGCTCCAGCTCGGAGACGAGCGACGACGACTCGGAGAGCCACCGGCGGCGCCTGGACAAAGACTCGGGCTTCAGCTACGGCTGGAACAGGCGGGACAGCAGCGAGGGGCCGCCCGGCAGCTCGGGGGGAAACGGCGGCGGCAGCAGCTCAGGGCAGGGGAAACCCCCCGGGGAGGGAGGGGGCACCTCAGGTCCGGACAGGGGGAGTCCGCCAGGAGGGGGCGGGGGAGGTGGTGGAGATGGTGGCGGAGGAGGAGGTGGAGGAGGCGGAGGAGGAGGGGGTAATCAAGGACAAGACAGCCCCTCCAGTTGTTGTAACAACAGTAGCACTACTAGTCCCGCCCTCTCCGCCCTGTCCCGCTCCTCCCGCACGGCGAGCCGTGGCACCGAGCTGGTGGAGAGCCTGAAGCTCATGAGCCTGTGCCTCAGCTCGCAGCTGCAGCAGCACCGCGGGGGGCGGGCGGGGCGGGGAGGAGGAGGAGGCGGCGGCGGGAAGTTCATCATAGACCCTCGGAGCCTCTCGGGAGGAAGCGTGAAAATCCAGGAGAAATCGGCGTGGCGGATGTGCATCGGCTCCACCGGGAGCCTGGACACCATCACCCTCCCCATCACCGCCGCCCTGCCCCGCTCGCACCACCGGAAGGCGGCGGCAGGACCACAGCACAGCTCCCCCGGCCAGCGGACGGGGCCCGGCGGCGGCGGCAGGGACGCACGCGGCAACCTAAGCGCTCTGAAAAACGGCGTGCTCCAACTACCTCTGTGTGAGAAGACCATCTCCGTCAACATCCAGCGGGGCGGCGGCTCCAGGGACGGCCTGCTCTGTACCTCAGCGCCAGCCAGCTGCTGCCAGGTCATCTGAAGCCCCGCCCACTACCCGCCACGCACAGCCGGACCCTCCCCGTTACCCGCCATGCTCACCTGGTCTCCAACTTCTCCCCAAAGATCATTCATGTGAACACACGACTCCTTTCTTCACTCGGCAGCATCACCACACCTCCTCTTCCTCCTCCCCTTCCGTCACATTTGAGTCAGACCATAGTAACTGATTCAGGATTGAAAACTTGAGTATTATTATTATACTCTCATATTATTATTATTATTAGTGTGTATGTGAGAATGAAGAGGAAAAACTCAATATTATGAGAATAAAATTGTAGTTTTAAAGCTATTTTAATGATTTAAATTGAGCGGAAAAATTCAGTCAGAAAATTGAATTTTACAAAAGTTTTAGTATTTTAACAATAAAGTCAACATATTTTGAGAATACTTATAATTTTGTAAGATAGATGAACTATTTTCACATCAAGTTTATGTGAACTTCCTTTCACAGTTTCTCATTAAATTGACTTTATACCTGTAAGAGAAGCTCTTGTAAAATTAACAAGATCGCTGTATTAGTTGATTTTCAATTCTTACTTCGAAATATCAACTTTTCTTGGGGGGAAAAAAAATGTTCTCCTCATTTGATTCTCATAAAGTCTCATAACGTATTTAGGATGCATTTTTCTCTGATTAATTCTCGAATTCGGACTCTCCGTGTAACTTTATTCTCATAATATTAGCGGCAGCCTGGCGGCGACGCCGTGGTTGCGGCGTTGTAGCGCACAGTCGCTGAAAGGGAAAGACGAGCGCTGGTCCTGCAGCAGGCAGCTTGAGAGGAGGAAGACTCAGCCCTCCGCGTTAATACACTCCAACACTCCAGTAAACAGCCTCCATCCCTCCTCCCCCCGCACCTCCTTCCCCCTTCACTCAGATATCCTTCACCCCGTCAGTCGAGGGACGGGAAGAGAAAAAGAAAAAAGGTTTTCTGACTCCACGTTGCACTCAGACAATCTGTTTTATGTTGTTTTTAGTGGTTTAAAAAAAAATGTTTACCAGGATGAATTCAGCTCCACGCATTCACATCATTTGTAACAAACTGTCGGTCTCTACCCCTTTAAATTCGGACTTTAAAGCGTCTCCTCCTCACAGAGGCGACACACTTTTAGCTTTTTAAAACGGAACAGCAGGAGAGAACCCGGCGGCGATAATACCGATACTGTAGCAAGCGTGGAAAAACATTACTGCTGACCATATATTTAAAAAATGAGGTATTCTTCATATTTTTTTATTCTCATCGCGTCGCTGTAGTTGCATTTGACGTGTCGGGGCTCGCCAGGCGCCACACAAGTACAAAGATCTGGGTAGTTTTGTTTCCGATTTGACCTCTGCTGGCTTCTTTTAGTCCCACCTCGCACCCACACGTACCAAAAGCCTACATGACTTTCATGTGTCGAGTATGTATATACAGTATGCTGAAAAGTAAAAGTTTATTTTTAAAAACTTGTACATTTTTTTTTTTTTTTTTGAGCAATCTGCTGTTTTAAAATGCTGACGGAGGCTTGCGTAAAGTCTCCACGGTTGGAATGAGCGTGTAAATCGGGAGGAAAAGCTCACGACTCGCAGCTTTAAGAGAAAGCTGGCCAAGAGATGAACAAAATGAAAGAGAGGAAATGGGGAAATTCTTAAAGGGCATTGGCAATAAGCTATACTGTGTGTTGCAGCTATCTGTACAGAAATTCATTTGTTACTTTTTTTCTTTTTTTACTCCACATGTCGGACTAAACATTTAAAAAAAAAAAAAAAAAAAAAAGGAAAGCTATCTTTGAAATATTTTTTTTTCCTCTCTTCGGTTGTTGTCTGAGTTTTCTTTTTAAGAACCAAATGTAAATAGAGTTGTAAATACGGTGCTCTTTCTCTTTATCTAGAACAGCGGAGTGAACCTCTTGGTGCATAGCTGTACAGTAATCTAGCCTTATAATTAGTAATACTGTATGGGTGTCTAAGATAAAAATAAAAGCCGTGTGAGGAAAAAAAACGACACGATTCTATTCATACCGTCAGGTCTCTTGACTGTTGTCTTACTCAGCTGTATCCAGGTGAATGACGTGCATGTTGTTTCAATGTTTGACATTCAGCGACACTGAGAGGGAGCGAGAAGTCAGAAAAATGTTACTGGACCAAAAAGCAACAGAAGAAGAAGAAGAAGAAACAAAGAAGTTGGAACTGACAGAAATATTCAGTGTATTATTCTGTAGTTGATACCTGTTGTCAGACGTTACATATAGCTATGGTAATATCCCAAAATAAAATGTGGAATTCTGTCTCATACATCTGGTCTTCTGGCTCTTTCTTGTTAGTTTGGCAGCTTTAGTTCAGATGCAGATTTGACACAATGGATAATATAAGATTTTAAAATACAACACACAGTTGAGGATCAGTGGTCTCTGCTTTTTTTTTTTTTTTGTCTTCTTGTAGTCAGATCAAATTTCACGTGTCTGAGTTAACAGCCCAAACAAATAGTGATTTCTCACATGGTTTCATTTCAACAAACGAGCCAATAAACGATTACCATAAAAGTGACAAACTAGTTGAAACTAGCTCCACCTCCAGCAGCTACAACAGTAACATGCTTCTTACACATATATTGTATGGTTCATATTAATAATCTAATGTCATACATTTAATTCAGTAGGATTTTTAATGCAGGATCTAGACTCGTGTGGCATTGATACCTTTACTTAAGGACCTAGAATACTTCCATTTCTGGAAATATACATCTGCCCGGTGTATAAATAAGTAAATAATTTATATAAATATAATAGTAATAAACGCTGCTCGCGGCTGAAACAGACTGGGCCCCAGTGTGAGTAAGACACGAGTGAGTTATGCAGGCCAGAGGCTTCATGAGGCTGTGATCCAGGTCATCGAGGGTGTTGAAATGCAGTCAGCGGTGATTAACATGCTACATGACACTGAGGACTCTTACTCTCTAGGCCCGACCGACACGCTCGGGCCTCGCTACTCGAGTAACACGCAGGTTTCCCGAGCAGCCGGCGGCGACGGGTCTCGATCTTTCTATGAACTCGCCCTTTAATTTCCTCGAACAAACGCTGTGCAATGCTGAGCAGGTTTCTTAGCCCCCGGCAGCGAGAAAAATCCAATAACGGTTCAAACATGCAGCGGCAGGTACAACTAGACACACACATTTCCTTGTTTGCAGATTTATTGAAGTTACAGAGAGCTTCTTAGGTTTCCATCTGTTTTATTCTCCACGTCTGTTTCAACACATGGTAATGCAAATATCAGAGCGTGAGTGTGTTGTAGAGCATACAAAAAAAACAAATATTTAAGATAGACTTTGCATTTCAAGGCACCAGGGGTGTTAACAGAGTGCATGGTTTCAAACTTCAAGTCATTATTTGTCCGGACTCAGAAGTATGAGCTAATATCCTGGTCACACGCTACATGCTAAAATAAGACGCACGTTAATCTTGATCTCTCGGATATGGAAGCGTAGTCGTGTTATCAGCAACCGGTTACATCACTGTGATGGATACTGAATAGTGTTGACAGGTGAGCACAGCTCAATTTATTGAAGTGAAATATTTGAATTGTGGAAGGTCATGCGATATAAAACTTTTTTTTTTTTTTTTTAAAGTTCACCTGGTCTCGTCTGGGATCTTTTAACAGAACGGAGGTCGACACTGAACGACTTTCTTCACTCGGCTTGAATATTCAGACAGAAAAATAATAATAAAAAACATGTTTGTGTGGAATTAGTGTTTTTATCCTTTAGTTCTTAGTGAATGGGGTTGCCTATTACATGTTAAAAAACAGGTATAATAAGCTAAAGATTCTGTATTTTTCCTTTTTATTTAATGCCTTATTCATAGTTGTTAATTAAGTGCTTTCATTGTGGAGTGATTTGTTATACCATAATGATTTCATCATTTCAACTTGTTTTTTTGGCATGTATGAGAAATATATATATATATATATATATATATATATATATATATATATATATATATATATATATTTCTCTCTCTCTTTTTTTGACATGTATCAGGCTTATATTGTTATTATGAGGCAGAAGCGAGTTTAGAAGGTTCCCCAAACCTCGTGAGAGTCTTGCGACAGTTGACATGAAAGTCATCTGTGTTCGGAAACCAGAGATAGTCGAGCAAGGAGCTGATTTGCTAATAAACAGGCCTGGAGACGAGATTTCATGTACCCGACTTAAAACTGGAAGAGCCGCCAGTCAAATCAATTAATTACTTAATTACTAATTTAAATAATTTTCTCCTCTTGACTATCGCTTCTCAACCAGGAGGCGGGGATTGAGTGACGCCAAGCTGCTGCCGGCAGGAAGTTTGTTGATCCTTGTTTTTTTTTGCAGCAATTTGTAGCATTTTGATAACAATCTGAGCCTGGCAGAGCAAAAAAAAAAGAACGTTTATAGAGGCTGTCACAGCAGGTCAAGCTGCTGCTGCTGCTGCTTCTTCCTCAGTGCTGGACCAAATTTTGAGTTCTCTCCTCATATCACTTTAAATAGCAATAAAATTCTGAAAATAGGGCCCATGTTGGAAAAAAAAATGCAAAAAAGGACAACGATTTATTTACTTGAACATGGGCAAAGCCCAATAAATATATTGCACCAGAAACCGTTGGAAGCTAAAACTATTTTAGTACGACCAATTGAATTTAAGAACCTTTCCATTTGAATTTATCAGCGTTTTTGAAAATATTTTAGTTCTGCACATATAGGAGTATTTACTATACTGCTATTACTATGAAGTATTCACTAGAGACAGTTAAAGGTTTTGTGAGCTTGGAATCTTTAGGGCGTTATTTTAGTCCCATACTTGGAAGTGTAGCTCTCAAGCAAAGAAAGATAACGCTGTCAGTCGTTATTCTGTCATGGAAGCCGGCAGGTTATTAAACGGAGGCTTTAGAGAAGTGTTTTTTTTTTTGCTGAATTGTTTCATACCTCACTGGCTATTACAAATGTAGCAGGATAAAACATTTGCATAATCCCAGACCACAGTAGAAATAAACCCAAAGTGACTTCAGTGGCTGAAGAATAAGAAAACAGATAACAGAAAAACTCCTTCCATTAAAAGTTATATATATATATATATGTATGAAATCAATCTGCTACAGAATAACATGTATACAGCATTCGTCTGTGATTTAACACCCTACTTTCACCGGATTTAACGACCTCTATGACCCCGTGTGCACCGCCCGCCAAAATAAAGTTTCATTACAGTACATTGCATTTAGACAACAACAGAACATATTTGGTACATAGCTGGAGAAGATCAGCCGCACTAACATGACAGAAGTAACGTGTTTTAATACATACATGGGACGCGTTTGTGTCAGAGAGGCGTGTAAACAACACTGTGATTTGTTCGCGTGACGGGTCCTTCAGAGTCTGTAGACTCTCCGCTCCTCATCACTCGCTCTTGCCGAACTCCGAAGCTTCGAGCATTTTCTGAAACACACACACAAACACATTCATGTTGGTTAGCTGGGTGTAATTTAAAAGGGAGGTGAGAGGAGTTGGCGTCTGCTGCGTTTTATAGAGTTTTATAGAAATAAGAAGCAAAAACCTCCCCATTATCCTTCTGTCTGCGTGGAAACACTCTCATTAAAAAGGTCCCAACATGTGCAGTTGCTAAAACCACGAGTTTACAACTCAAACTACTTATGAGAAAACACAAAGTTAAACAGTTTGTCACATTTAGCAGCATTTAGTGGAACAAACTTGGTAGAAATGGAATATAATATGCTTTAATTTGTATATGATTCAATCAAAATAAGAAATGTGTTTTTTTTTTTAGCTTAAATTGAGATGTTTTTAATCTACATGGGTAGTGGGTCTTGTCGTTACCCGATGTGAGTCGCTGCCTGTTGTGAATTAGTCGGGTCCGGCCATTTCCGCCATCTTGGATGAAAAAAAAAAAAAATCCATCCTCACAGCAAACAACTAAGGATAATAGTTAAGTTACGCACAGAACTACTAATCTTCCATTGATCTGCTTTTTTTGCAGCTAGTAAGATGGTGTCCTGTCTGCATATACACCTTTGGGATCTGAAGAGAGTTACCACCAGTTGCAAAAGGGTTTTGTCCAAGTGGTGTTGCCGTCCAACATGGCGGAAATGGCCCGGACCTGACTGCACATACACAGTAATGGCATTTGGTAACGAATGAGGGTTAACCTTAACCCTAACCGTTTGCGGAGCCCACCGTGTTGTACTGCCATGTTTCTACAGGAACCCGGAATGGACAAACCAAGATTTCCACATTTTTCTTTGCCAAAAAGGTTCTTCTACATGTTTGGAGAACTAACTTGTTTGCAAGCTGCGACTTTACATGCGCACATAGTTTGAAATATAATGTTGCGGAGTCTATGTTGTTCTTTGATTAAATGGCAGAAAAAACAATATCAAAAGGTTGAAGGTCAAATTACCTTAAGAAAAACTGACCATTTGGACGGGTGGAGTTGGGTAATGAAAAGTGTCTAAGAGGGTTTGGTGTGAAAGATCTGCAATTCATTCCTCAGAGATGCTCTCAGATTCAGCAGGTTTTTGTAATAAAATATGTTTTTATACAAAAGAAGACATATCAGGTGGTGACATTAATTGCTGAGATTTCAGACTTTCAGTCGCTCCAGTAATCAGTTGAATCGCTGCCTTCCACTCGACCACTTTAAGGAAGCACGTTGCTCGATTTCACTGCATCAAGAACTTTATTCAGAAACAACAGACGTCAGACTGCTACGAATACCATAACGACAATGCATTGTGGGTAAAAGTTCCCTCGCTCCCTTGGCCCTCTAAAGGGTCGATCTCAGCATCACTTCAGTTTTCCAGACAAATGGATCAGCACTTATGATGGCGGCAGAGATTCCCTGAGGGGGAGTAGCAAGTGGAAATAAACAAAGGTGAAAGAGTTAAACTAACAAAACTACTGATGAAACGCAGCTTCGGTCACTTCTGTGTGGGAGGCAGTGAGATGCAGACACAGCAGGTGTTCTGATAATTCTCCGTATCCTCGTAATTAATCTCTCTTAAATATAAATGAAATTTCCAGAGTCACTGGATGAGTTTCATTCATCTACCAGTGGACTAATTCTACTCAATACTGGACTATTCTTCACCTGGTAAGATTTCATTTTTTGGGAAGACTTGTTTTGCAAATGCAACCTGCCCACGTAGCATAAACGAGCGCATGTGTTTTAACAGGTACATGGAAATATTCGGGGTATAGATTATGCTAATTATCACACCTCACGGATCAAAACAGGTGGTTTAAAGGAAGTCCGGGAAAAAGTATTTGATTTTTTGCATTGTTTATAGATTCAAGATTTTTATAGTTTATAGATTTCTTAATAAAGAAAATAAAGGAAAAGAATATGGGAATATGAGGGCAATGAAAATATGGTAATTTCATTGTCATAGGGAGTATTAGATAGAAATAAATGTAGATATTGTTTTAAAAGTTTTAAAATCTGATTACTGCTTTGCACACTCTTGGCATTCTCTTGATGAGCTTCAATAGGTCGTCACCTGAAATGGTTTTCACTTCATACGTGTGCCTTATCAGGGTTAATTAGTGGGATTTCTTGCTTTATCAATCAGAGCAAAGGGTGGCTATTTTAAAGAAACTACAACATAAAACGTGTTTTTGGTCGTTTCACCTTTTTTTTTTTTTAAGTACATAACTCCACATGTGTTCATTCATAGTTTTGATGCCTTCAGCGAGAATCTACCATGTAAATGGTCATGAAATTAAAGAAAACACATTGAATAAGAAGGGGTGTCCAAACTTTTGGCCTATGCTGTATATAGTTAGGCTGAGGACACCTTGTAAACTGTTTAAAATGTAAAACTGTGTAAAATGTTTTTCATCGCGTCTCCAAAAATGACATCAAGTCCTAAGCTGCGAGGCGAGGAGCGGGCGTTTACCAGCATCAGAAGGGTCTGGACGCTGTCTGGCTGCTACAGAGACACATGACGGCGGCGGCGACGGCAGCAGCAGCAGCAGACAGGTATTGTTCATCTCTCTCTGCTGCTGACAGCGTCGTGTCTCGGTGAGGAGGAGGAGGAGGTTCTCTGGAGTGGGACGCCATCGACGCAGCGTAAGCAAAAAAACCTAATCCTGATACGCAGAGCTGATCTTTCCGCAGCTGTCCAAACATGAGACGCCCGTCCGCTGGGGATTTTCCCCCGCAAGGTTAGGACGGGGAGAGGACATGAGCGGGTATGCGTGTAAAAGCTGATAAAACGGAGATGTGCTGCAGACACAGCTTTGGCCTGACTGTTCCAGTCAGTAAATCATGTCCCTGCTACAGCTCCCGGTTGCTCTTTAATAAATTACAATCCCCGACTTTGAAGATGCCCCCTCTTCCTCTTCCCCAAATGCTTATCTTGGCAAAGTCCTTTTTTTTTTTAATTCATTTAATTCTGGCAAGGAGCAAAGGAGGCAAATTACACTTGCGATTGGGAAGCGTCGGACGTTATTAAAGTTTCCGTCCCGCAGACTGAGCCGCCGGGGGGGTTGTGCTGATGCGGCCGTTTAGCTTCAGGGGCAGCAGAGGGGTTAAACACAAACGGACTCCCTCAGGAACATAAAGAGGCTATTAAATCCTTTCAATAACCAACAGGGCGTCTACGGCCTGGATTTATTTTGTTTTTAGTGTTTGGCAGACTCACCGCAAAGCTGCAAGAAGCCGAACGCAGTAAAAGCTACAATACCAGGAGCTAAAAGGATGACCTGTAATAACCTTTACTGGACAACAAGCTGCTAAAAGAAGTCTATTTTGACACTTAGAGCAGTAACAATTAGTCAGTTAATCGACAGCTATTTTGATAATTTATTAATCAAATCAGTCATTTTTAAGAAGAAAATGTCCAAATTGTCGTTCCAGCCTCTCAAATCTGATTATTTTCTGGTTTCTTTACTCTTTTATAAAAGTAAGTTGATGATCTTTGGGTTGTGGACTGTTGGTCAGCGATTGATATTTTACACCATTTTTTGAACTAATCGATTAATAGGTCCAATAAATTGATCGACTATCTAAAAAGTCTGTAGTTGCAGCCCTATTTGACGCTTATCATCAGTTACATTCATATTATCTTCAGATAAGCTGCACAGTTATTGTCCAGATAATGGTTTCCATACCATCATGTTTTTTTTATAATTATATATTAAAAAACATCATCTTTGTATGTCTTAACAGACCCATTTTAGAATCATATCCATTAATCATCAAGATACTAAACTCCAAGTCTAAAATATTATAATGAGAAATGTTCTCAATATTTTGATTTGGTAGCTTAAAATAATGATTCTACTATAGTATAGGAATATACTTTGATTCTGCAGGGCCGCTTGTTTCAGTGCATTATATAACTGAAGTGTCTGCACAGGATAATGGGCTCTGATTGGCCAGAGGATGTGTGTTATTTTTTCAGAGAACCACACTGTTTAGACGTAGTAGCAGCGAATTAATAGTCCTACCTGGGTGTAAAGGTGGATCCTCTTTAATCAGGATTACATTTTACTGATTTATCTACCAGGGGTCAGGATAATCCACTACATAAGAAATAACCCACTCACAGTTTCTCAGTGTGGAAGATGTCTTACATAACAGGAGGCCATCCACCGAGCCAGAGCCACTCCCTGCTCAACATGCTCTACTGATATGTCAGTATTGATCAGAGAGGAGAAGAAGCAGGCCTTTACACAGCCTTATTTGATATCTCTCCCTCTCTCGCTCTCTCACACACACACACACACACATACACACGCACACAGAGACAGAAACAAACAAAGGGATTAAAAATGTTCTTTCTCCTCACCAGAGTAATACACACACCCACAAATCACACATGCACACTTCTTCACACACACAGAAACACACACACACACACACCACTGCTGCTGCAGATCTGAGCTTATTTAGCCCACTGGGTGGGGGCTACTCGCTGTGATTGCAGTTGTGTGTATGAGGATTATTAAGGTTTGACAATTAAAGTGATTTTTTTTTTGTCATGTGTTTGTATGTTTGTGTGCAACATCTCCCTGTGCTGTAGTCATTAAGTTGTACAAGTGAGGGACAATGTGTTCTTCTGTGTGTGTGTGTGTTCCAGGGTGGACCTGCTGTACTTGGTCCTGCAACCACAGCCCTGACGATGCATCTAACAACTTATTGGACTCAGGTTTATGTATCAAAATGGTAGCAATTCCAATAGCCATTCCACTTATCAACTAACTCGGTTTTATCAAGGAATCTGTAAAATTTCTGTTTCCACATACAATAAGGCAGAATGGCCTTTTTAAACGGGTCCTATTAATGAAAAATAAAAAAATAAATAAAATAATTGCACATAAGCCATTTTAGAAAAGGCAGTTAATAGTAACTGACCTTTGTCCATGTAGCCGCCCCCTTGACTTCTGTAGGGAGGGGCGGGACCTTCCTAATCACTCTTCAGAGTGAGTGTGTGAGAAGGCAGACTGTAGTGCTGCTACAGATCCAATTTTTAATAAATCGACCATGAAAATGTAATTAAACTGGGAAATTAGGGTCCCTTTTAAGTCAAGAACATAATCGACTAACAAATCCTATGTTGACTAAGACCAACTGATTAAATAATTGAATATGAGTCCTACAGTTTATGTCGGGATTTTGCGGAATGGACTTTTACTCATGCAGGTAGGCACTGGTTATTCTGAGAAATACTTTGAATTTAGTCTTAGTTGTCAAAGTCATATATTAGTCTTTTTATTTGTTATAGTCAAGATGAAAGTCAAGATTTTGTCAGCGGAACTCTGTATAATAATCATAATCATAATCTCAGAGTTTCATGATACTGTAACAGATTCTGCTGAATGCGTTTAGTCAGTTAAGCTACTGACTACTACGTTCATAAAAATTGATGCCTGAAGTTTGCTAGAAAAAGTACAATACGATCTTATTTCCTCAGAGCGTTAATCTTGGCAATAATTTTTTTCATTTAGTCTCATCGATTATATGAAAATGAGTTAATGGAAGGCACATTTTAGTCTTTTTTGTTTTGGTACGGTCACCTTTTCACAGGTGGACGCTGGGATGACGTCGAGTGGAAAGCTCTCAACTGCGACTCTCTGTGTCTAATGAGGTCAGGCTTTCGGTATGAGAAGCTCTTGTGCTGTGTCTGTCCATTCTCCTGTGATTGATCTGCTCAGATGGTGGTGAAAATCCAAGGTGACTTGCAGATAGAGAAGCGCGGCCAAGAAAGTCACTTGTTGGCCCGATCGAGTGTCTCCTGTGGGAACGTGAGATCTCGGCGCAAGTTCCACTCACCACATTATCCTCCAGACCCTACAGTGACCCTCTGTGTCTGCATGTTGAGAGCCAACGAGCACATTTTATCTAGTGACATTATTAGGAGGCAAAGGGCAGGGTGTTCCATTTTCATCAAATGAAACACTCCTGTGTAATTAATATGTGATCATCATAGCTCGGAGCATCATCGCATTTCAACACTCTCTTGTAGTTTCGGGACGAGCCGCGCCTTATGCATGTTAAACACCTTTCCTGACTAAATCCGTGAAGAGTCGGTCACCCTACTGAAATTTCCCATGAACTCTTGCCGCTTTAATTTCCATTCATGTTCTAATGAGCTCTGGTCTTTGGTGCTTTCTCGCTGCCAAAAAAAAAAAAATCCAGTAAAAGGACCAAAAGCAACAGTTTGTTATTAGACTCCTCAGCACTTCTAATATACCTGCGCAACTTGTGCTTCCAAGCTTAAATTTCCCGCCAGAAAACAGTCACGTTTTGCTGTCGACACAGACAAATATGCGCCAAAAAATAAATCTAGATGTCGTCATCAGACGATAACCTAACCCTAACCCTGAGGTCAGTGAGAAGTGATCAGTTATCAGTTCTGGAATTTCTCTAGACTCGTGTGCAACCTTTGATGGATGGACTACCAAAATCCTCCCAACCGCCCTGTCTGAACCCAGCATCTCTTGGTACAGCGCAAGGAAAAGAGTCCAACGATACATCCACACGACTATTTTTTTTGGTGAAAAAGCACATCTTTTTCTATGGTTACTCCTAATGTCTACAATGCTCAAACCCTCATAGCCTTCAAGCATAGCCAACCAACACCCATGTTCGCTTTATGGTAGGATCTTATTGGTCCCAATGTGAACTTCCCTGATTCTTTACACCTCTTTACCTTTTCATCGGTGCTAACGAGAAGTAGCACATGCTCGTTGTAATACCCAAGTGACTAAACCACTAAAGCATTCTATCTAGCAGACTATTCCATGGCTTCTAATGCTCCTGGTACCACTGTAATATGTTGCTGCGTTTACTTTGTGATGAGTCCCAACCTGTGTTTTCCACCACAAACTTCTCACCTACCTTAACTCCTGAAGACCTTCTACATGCCTTACCCCTTTTACACAGATCCCCCAATAATGGAGCAAAGAATACTCCTCCGTCTTCGCCTTTTTATACTGAAGCAACTAAAGCTGGCTTCATTTTAGGCAGCATGCCAGCATTTTGGAATCAGTGAGGTCACCTGTGACACAACAGCATCAAACACAAGCGAAGCTGCCATGCATCAGGTACAGCGATGCAATGAAATGAAATTGAAAAGAAGAAGAAACTGATCACACACATATGAGTCAATGCAGTATTGTGGCGACCACTGCTCCGGCTGTTCCATCTTTGTAACTTTATGCAGAAAAAAGGCTCAACAATCTCACCTTGAACAGGCTGTGTAAAAGGGGCTATTATCTCTCAATCCGATTGTTTCTATCTTCTAACCGAGCTGTCTGAACTAAATGTCTAGTTTTGTCAATGTGTTGTGATTGCTGGTCTAAAGAAGCAGTCTAAAAACCTTAATTTAGCTCCAACTCTGCCTGAATGTCTCCCCGTGTTTTCCCCGAGGCTGAGTTCAGACAGCCGTCCGCCTCAAACTGGGACAAAGACGAGGTTGTCAAAGTGTCGGGAGCTGCGTTTTTATCTCGAGTAGCACCACAAACACACAGCAGATGCGATGATGTTAGGTATTATACGGCGCTGCCAGTCAGACACTGTGGTTTGATTTTAGTTTTCACAGCAGAAACTGAAAACCTCAAACTTGAAACAGAACTTTGAAACAGAACACAGCGTGTTAGGTCACAGATCCACAACAAAACCGTTGCCAGTTAGAACATCAGGTGAGTAGTCAATACGAAATTATTGCCACCGTCCAACTACTCGGCGGTGAAAACTGTTTAATGATGTCACCCCAGTCTATAAATCACACACAGCTACTCACCCTCCATAGAGCTGCCTCTGCAGAACCAAGAGACCACAAAACAACACTGATCAAAGAAAAAATATCAAGTTTATCACAAAATTCAGCCCATGCAGTGCCGGAAATAAACACCAACAGGTTATTGTACAGAATCCAAGCTGCTCTTTATTCTGCTGTGTTACCATTATGTTACATCATTTCCTTCCACGGGTTAAGATCGCTTGTTCCTGCCTGTTGTGGTGCAATCTGCTTTAGAAACACCACGCTTTGGAGACACATCCGTGTAGATGAAGAAACTGTGAAGAAACGGTGACGCATCGAGCATGAGGAGGAGCCCGACACGAGCCGTGTGAGAGGAATGATGAACCGAAAGCCAAACACCTCATCACAGGAGCACTCAGCGACCATCAGTCGCCCATCAAACAAATGGCTGCGGTGCGGGGCGAGCTAATGCTTTACTGTGGAGCCATATCAATACTATTAGCATAGCGCACGCCGTTTGTCTTCAGCAAAGTGGTCTGGGGCAGAGAGTAAGGGCCCATTCTTAATGCAGAATGGGAAGCGATAGACCAGCATGTTGTAATGGACACGTGCATGTGATCCTTACAGTTTAGAGAGTTACAGCCTCACCACATACACACACACAAGATAGATGTTTGTATCCTGATGCTAACGAATAGAAAAGTCCATAATAACAGAAGAAAACAGGGTCAGACCAGATTAAAGGATTGATGAACACACCTGAAGATCTCAGGCTTGACATCTACAGTGGGGCTGCAACTAATAATTATTTTGATTAATCGAATGAATGATTAATCGATTATGATATTTTTTGTTGCCCAGAATAACAATCTACAACCCAAAGATCATCAGTTTACTATAAGATAAGACTATAGAAACCAGATAATAATCAGATTTAGATATTTTTTTTCATTTATTATCAAAATAGTTGGTGATTGATGTAAAAAATGGCAAATAATTAAACTTCACAACTTGTCCCCTAAAGTTCATACAAGGTCAGTAGCAGAGGTTTTGGAGAAATGGGGAAATGTAGTGTTTAATAGCAGTAGTGCACTAATATGGAATAAACCAGACAGGAAGAACAAAAGATTTGTCTACACAGTTTCAAAGGTAAACTGAAATCTGAACACCGATAAACCTGATCAAAAGACTGTACTGACTGATTGATACGGTCCAATGGCACCGCATGATTATGGTGAAGCAGATCAGCATGGAGGGTTTCTGAATAATACAGCTCTTGATGAATAATACAATGTGTTTTTTTCATACTTGAGTTGCATATTCAGTGATGAATATTTAATGCAGTAGTGAAATATATCATTTTTAGACTACATTTCAAGGGTTTTCATATGTGTGTACAGGACTCTCTGGAGAGCAGTATTGGTACCGAGTGGATTACAGTAGTGAAATAGAGAAAATTGAAATTATTGCATTATACATTACACACACATTCACACACGCACACACTGACAGTTTATCCCTTAAGCTGTGAAGTGAGCAGAGCTGTGCAGCAGTGTTGGTGTGGGTAAACTTTCAGTCATTAAGTGTCAGGACCGGATAACAACGCTGATGAGGCAGGTGAGCATGGACCTACACACACTTAGACACACCCACTGTTAAAACTGATGGGCTGTCTGCATCAAACATGAGCAGCGTAGCGGCTCGTGCCCATTTGAGGTTCCAAGTTCAAGGTTCAAGGTTACTTTATTTGCCATTTGTGCATAGGCCAGAAATTGATTGGAATTATTGCAGGGCTCTCAGAGTCAGCCAATAATAGAGTAGAAAAATACAATATAATAAGAAAAAGTCAGGATGGGTTAATGTCTCGAGGGTTTTTGTTCTTAGGCGTCAAACTGTTGTTTCCTGCTAATACTCTTCTTCACAGAGAAAAGCTGCTGATTAGACCAATTTAAAATTTAAAAATCTAAAAGCAAACACAGCAGGAGAGCTGTGCGACTGCTTAAATATAATGGGAGCATATACAACAAGGCAATTAAGCAGGCTTTCAAAAATCAGGCCAGTGTTTCTCCAATACTATTTATTAACTTGGTGGAGGTAACAGCATGATATTAATGGATTTTTATCTATCTCTTTAATAATATACACAAAGAAGAAAGCTATGTCAAAGGATACATCAGATACTTTAACACGCTTTAACTTTAACTACTCCAGTGAATGTAAGAGTGTTAAGTTTGTGTTTTCCCTTAAATCAAAGCAGAGTACACATGACTAATAAAAAGGCCCAAATTTCTAGAAGGAAACACGCTTCATTGCTAGTCCGGGTACATTGAATGCTATCACACAGATTCCATGAAGTGTTTTTTACCTTTTTCTTGAGGGCCTCCAGTGATTCAAACTCCAGGCGGGACAGTTTGATCTGGATGTGTTTGGGAACATCCGGGATGAGGAAGGTCAGGATGAACTTGAAGAACAGCAGTCCGTGCTGGAATCATAGAAACAGAAAAAAAAAACGCGTCAACGGGAAATCTCTTTTTCTTATGGGTCAACTTCAGCGATCGTTTTGCATAAATGGAGGAAGAAAAAAAACAAATAAAAGAGATCAACGCGTCGTGATCATGTTTTTAATGGCACCGTGTCCTTCAGTAGAGGACAGAAGAAGAGACGGGGAGGGAGACAGACAGGCGGCCTCGGTACAAGTGTTCTTGAAGCGGAATGAGGACAAAAAGTGAAGCACAACAGTCGGTGTTGGCTCTGATCGCTCATACGCTGGTTTTGAAATGAAACAGTAAAAGTTTGGGCCATTTTAAACCCTGAAAAATCAGTTATTATCACAATTGAAATATAATGTCCGAGAATACAGAGCCAATAACTGAAAAAAACATATCTCTGGTTATGTGATCGCCAGACTGTCTGTCTGTTTGTTAGCAAAATATCTCAAAAAGTTTTGGCTAGATTTTTGTCAAATTTTCAGCAAATGTAGGGAATGGCATCATGAACATATGATTACATTTGGTAATGATCCAGAGGAAATCCTGGTTTCTGGATTACTTTCAATATTTTGTTGTAACATTGCGGTAAATGGACCTTCAAACAGACGCCATCGATAGGGGCCACCTGGTGGTGATATCTTGCACCTGCATAGCTCTCGGAGTGCTTTTCTAGTAATAAATATAGAAGAATCTGAGCAGGATTTGAAAATACGTTCCGTGTGAACATGTAGAATGCCTGAAATACGAGCTAGTTTCCATACGAATGTCTTCACTTTTCTTTTTTTTTTTTCTCAAATCTGGCAGAGCTCCACTTATCGGGAACAGCTGACCGGCCCTGAATCAGCAGGGTGAGTGTTTTCCCATGAAGATGACAGCACACATCCACTCACATTCATGCTGAGCAAACACGGTTCCCAACCAGCCACCCTAATCTGCGGCAAAAACACTAACACACACATAAAAGGGCGTAGACCCCTTCCCACACACACACACCTGTGCCAGTCCATCTGGAGGACTGCCAAACACCATCAGCTTCTTTGATTCAATGCCCTCCTCCTCATCACAGTAATGGAGTCGTGTTTGCTAAAGCAGATAACAAATGGGGAGAGAGTGGATAAGAGGGGCATGCTGCCTCGCAGAAATTGGTTTCAGGCTTATCGAACTAAGTGATTTGGGTAAGACGAATTGTTACGAGCTTCTATGTTCTGATATAATATGTTCAGTTCTGGGAAATGTTCACATCACATCACGCTCACACCTACTTGTGGTAACGCTGAGCTTCAACAGAGTATGATTAGCGCTATTATGAAGGCAATCTGCTCACAAAGTCAATTCAATTCAACTTTGAATTATAGTAAGAAAACCTAAAAGTGGAATATTCTCAAACAAGTTTAAGAGGAACGGGTATTTTTATATAATTTCTAAGCACATCTAGGGATTTAGATGATGATTTTTTGGGAAATGCTGGTAAAACATTAAATGAACCAGTTTCACATTAATAATCGGTGTTTCTCTGAGCTATTGCTTTTTTTTTTTTTTTTAAATCAAGGTCTATACTGCTAAAAAAAAAATAAATCTTAACAAGAGAAAATATCTTGTTTTGGTACAGTAAGTCCAATATTGAGTAGAAATATTTTGAAATATCTTGATGGCAGGTAATTTGGGTTATTTGAAGTTTCTTTTCTTGATTTTGATCTTAATAATGTCTTTATCTTAAAATGCTTTGAGAAACTTCAAACAAGTAAAATTAACTGTCAAATGGAATAAGATAATCATAATAATAAGAATCAAGATAATTCTACTCAATATTGGACTAATTGTACTAAATACAATATATTTCCTTCGATAAGATTTCATTTTTTTTTTTTTTACAATGTAGTTATTTTTAGACATTTTAATTCAGAAAAATTACATACTGGGCCTTTAACTTGCACATTACACTAGCTGAGGTTTCTAGAGATTCTCAGGTAAATATTTTGTGCCTTTAATTGTAATGAAACTCTGTTACGTGCAGTTTATATTACAGATTTCTGGCTTAAAGAAACACAGACTCAGAAGTTTTTGTCATTCCAGTCAGCAAAGCACCTCCACTAATTAACAAGAAGAACAAGCTCAGAAATCCCTGATCTTAGGGGCTTGTCATGTTGATTGAAAGTGCACCATAAACACTGCAGCTCTTAGTTGATTGCTAATGCTATTCAAGCCTAATTTATATTTCTTGTTTAGCAGCACTCGGCGAGACGCCCGGTGAAGTCTGGACTTGTGAAACGCTATTGTTTTTTTTTGTTTTTTTTTAAGGTCTGACAATAAATCCTGGTCTGTCTGAGGTAATGGATGCGATCACACTTCAGATGCTCCGTCTGAGAGGTATTTTTATTGTCATAGCTACACCGGGTACATTAAGCCGGGGGAAAGGAACTTGACCGTTCTTCTCCTTGACCCGTACGTTGACCCGACTCTCCTCCCATGCATCAAAATGGCTGAGTCCACCTCCAGACTCTGAGCTGGAGCAGACAAAGCTTCTTTTTTTTTTTTCTTAATGGAGGCGAAGTGAGCTCCTAGTAGCATCTATAATGTTATCTTTTCCATTTCTGTAATGAGGATAATAATCCTCCCATGTCTCAGGCGGCGTCCTAACCTTTAGACTAAAATCTTGAGATATGAGAGCGGACAGGTCTTTAAGAGAATGGCACAAATCAAGGAGGACCACAGCGCGACTGCTATTCCACTCCTCAGTATTCAGCGCTGTACGTTGTTACCATGGCATCCCTTCACTGTTAATTGGAAAATTAGCATTTCAATTCACTATTAATTCAGCCATTTCATGTGTGATCCCACATTAGCAGAATATGTCATTCAAACCCAGACTCTCCAGCACATGCTAATCTGTGAACTCATTGCTACTCTTCACAGAGTAGTTATATCTACACATTCTGGATTAAAGACAAGTGTAGGTTAAAAAAAAAAGAAAAAAAAAAGATAATACTAAGCTCCGCCCACTGACCTTCTGTCTTCTGGTCCAATCAAATGTGAGGATTTACTTGAGCGTAGTAATCCAGGTAATGCTACTTTACTACATTTCAGAGGGAAATATTATACTTTTAATCCACTATATTTATTTGACAGGTTTAGTACGAGTCACTTCTCATGTAAAAAATTATACATTAATAGCCTAACTGCTGTTTAAATAGTCTTTTTAATTGTTGTGCATTTTGAGTTACATAAGTTACATAAATACAATGTATTAGTATTATTATCATTATAAAAACATGCTATACATTTAAATAATATGCAAGCAATGATTACATACAGGATAAAGGGAAAGAACCTGATATTCTATTTGATGCTAGTGACTATTATTAAAAATCCCGATCTGTGAGGGGGGGAAACCCCTCTTATGAGTAACAGTCCACATATATGGTTTTTCTCAGACTAAAGTCTGTACACCATATTATCACAGTAGGTAATACTGGAAGATTAAGTCGGCCCTGTCAGTGAGGTAGAGCCACACACAGAACGATGCCGTCAGGCTCCAGGTCTGATGCTTCTGTAGTTGCCAGTGGGCGAAAGCTAATCTGATTATCTAAAAAACTGTGTAATGGGATTACTGTGTGGTGGGCTGCTGAAAATAACCTTATGACCTTGGGAGGAAAATTAAAAAAAAAAAAAAAACAGTATGAAAGACGATACACGTGGGAAACTTTATCAGAGCTGCATTAATGACAAAAAGCATGTGACTTTGTCAAAATGAGACTTCAGGACATTATCCTATTCACTTAGAACTATGATTTAACCTTTTAGCAGGGATCCGGTCGGTTCAGTTTCAGGGTTTTACAGCTCCTGTAAAACCCTGAAAGTATAATTTCTTGTACTGAACAGTACAAGAAATTATTGCTGGAACATGCAAACAACCAAACACACACACACTCTACAACCTGGCCGGCTGCTTGTTGTACTATACTCTTCAAATCACACATGAAATGGCGGTGATGACTGTTTTTTGGGTTTTTTTCGGGGGCTGTGTGATCAGACGCGGAGTCGCTCTTTCTGTTTATTGGCTTTTCTTGTGGCGAAATGAGTAGATTATAACCGGCAGACCCCGTGACTCTGAAAGAAAGTCTGTCTGTTTCTGTGGCAGGCTGGCCGGTTGCCTGGTTACTGCTCACTCATGCGTGTAAGCCCTATACAGTAATTACCCAGGTATCATAGCACCGCTGCTGAAAAGCGATGAGCCTCTACCCCCCCTCCCCACACACAAACACACACA
Source organism: Lepturacanthus savala (assembly GCA_030544235.1). NCBI lineage: Eukaryota > Metazoa > Chordata > Actinopteri > Scombriformes > Trichiuridae > Lepturacanthus > Lepturacanthus savala. The sequence goes on from CM060467.1 coordinate 13,930,027, forward strand.
CACAGACACACACACACACACACACACACACACGCCCTCCCCACCCCGACTCCATAACCAAGATAAGAATGATTCGATTTTAACCCCTCGGCTGTTTGCATCTTCATTCTCCCTTTTTAAAAGCGAGATGATTGTTAACGATTGGTAAGACGACGGCTTCACCCGACGACACAACCTGTGGTCCTCTGACAGCCTGAAGCACAGCAATAATAAGTTAGGAGGTACTGAAAAATGCACACATTCGCCGACCTGTTAAAAGGTCATTATATATATATATATATATATATATATATATATATATATATATATATATATATATATATATATATATATATATATATATATATATATATATATATATATATATATATATATATATATATATATATATATATATATATATATATATATATATATATATATATATATATATATATATATATATATATATATATATATATATATATATATATATATATATATATATATATATATATAGAGGATGTTGTGTCAATGAGTGGCATGTGGGCGCAGCTGCCTGTTGGAAAAAAAAAAAAAAATCACACAAGCTGCTTCTCGTTACTCTTGCTGTCCCGTCTCTTTAATAGCTCGCTCGCTCTGTCTCGTGCTGGATGGGGAAGAACGTGCCCAGATGTACAATCAGCCAGCGACTCAGGTCGGCCGTACAAACCTGCTTCTCTCAGTCCGTCTTCCCCTCGTTCTCTCCCTCTCTCTACTCAGGCCTTTCTGCTTTCCGTTCTTCCCTTCAGCCCCCCCACCTCCACCTCCTCCCCGTCTGTCTGTCTGCTGCTGCCTTCATTTCATTTGTCGGCTCTTTCGCACGCTACCTATCTCCACTTTGATCTGAGCCTTCTGCCACAGGCCTGTGACACACACACACACACACACACACACATATATGCGCACAGACGGATCTAACTGATATGGTGTGCCGTCATGCGGCAGGATGGATCGCTGACACACAGGAAGAGAGAGCAGTAACCTCGCCATGAGCCGCCCCTTGTTTTTTTTTTTTTTTTTGCTTTTTGCCTTTTCCCTCCCACGTGTTCACCGGAGCAGCACCTGCACCTCCTCTCCTTACTCAGGTGAGGGGGCATCGAGTATAAGTCAAACGCGGAACATCTCCCCCGAGGCCGACGCGCGTTCTACTGCTATAAAAAGTCATGTTCGCTCTCCGTTCAGCCAAGGAGACAGTTTGAAGGAGGCCGGGGATGGATGAGAGGTGGCGCGCTCCCTGTTAGCACAAGAGCATGGCACTTCCCCACTGCTGCTTGGCTGAGGGTTTAATCAACAAGAGGCCCGGAGCTCTTCTCGTGGCCCGGAGAGTTGTCGGAGTTTGACCAGTAGGGCTGTTAAAATGACAGTTTGTCCTTAAGGATGACACTAAAGGGGGAAAAAAAGGCCATGAGGTTGTTAAAATGATAAAAAGGCCAAAAAAAAAACATCTTACCCACGGGAGCTAAAATGGGCTCGGTAAATCTCTGGCAACGGCCCTGTTAAAGTTGACATTGTGTCTCCTGAAGCTGGAGGGAATGGAAATGGCTGATCCTCTGAGGAGTATTGGGTGTGAACAGCCTTTTTAAAATGTACAACATTTCTCCTGTGCAAGTGGATGCTCAGGGGGGTGGGGGAGAACATCCACTGGGAAGCTCTGAAATGTGATGGATCAACGGATCCAACGGTCTTTACTCTTCTGAAAAATGGACATAGTGAGAAAATACATTTGAAAAAAAAGAGCATTTTAATTAGTTAAGTTGGACTATGATCAGACACGTTTCTCTTGGTCTAACTTCTTCTGTATTCCCATGCTGGGACATGTGTCAATTCCAAAAAAGGAAAATCTATATATTAGGGTTGCAACTAACAACTATTTTGATAGTTGAATAATCTAGCATTTATTACAATGATTTGGTTCATAAAATGGTGTAAAATGTGTAGCACTGTTTCCCAAAGCTGAAGATCTAAAATACCTTTTTTTTTGTCCAGTCCAAGACACAAAGATCATCAGTTTCCTATCACCAGAAAATAATCATAATCATTCCAGGCTTCTGATATCAGGAACTATTACTACTATGTGAAACATGTAACTGAGAATCTCCATAAATACACATAGATTCCACAAATGAGTGAGATCTCTATTGGGGGTTGAAGAGCTTTGTTTCCCAAAAGACATCTCATTGGTGTTTTGATGATGATGCTGTCAAATCAGTCAGTCAGTCATCTTCTATACCTGCTTATTCCTCATTAGGGTCACATGGTCTGCTGGAGCCTATCCCAGCGTGTTACGGCGAGAGGCAGGGATACACCCCAGATGGTCGCCAGCCAATCATTGTAATAAGCCATTCACTCACACACTCACACCTATGGGCAATTTAGAGTTGCCAATTAACCTGAGCATGTTTTTGGACTGTGGGAGGAAGCCGGAGTACCCGGTGAAAACCCACGCAGACACGGGGAGAACATGCAAACTCCACACAGAAAGGTCCCAGACCCCAAACCAAGGAGGTCTTGAACCTGCCACCTTCTTGCTGTGAGGCAACAGCGCTAACCCCTGCTCCACCGTGTCACCCGCTGTCAAATCATTTTCTACAAAATCTTACATTCAGTCAGTTTGAGATTCTACAGCTTTAACAACATATGATTTAATCATTGAGTGACTGTTGTATGAACTTACTGTCTTATATGGAGTAAATATATGGAGCTAATATCGGGTCAAAAGTATTAAACTGTGGGGGAGGGAGGATCTTATAGTAGATCAAAAGTTATGTACTTCTGAAAAACTGAAATTTCAAGTTTTGATCTTGAATTCTGAGAAAGTACTAAACTTTTGACCCAATATTAGCTCCATATATAGTGATAGGCAGGACCACAGTGATAAAATGGAAAGGGTTCTTTACATAAGAAAAAATGGCTGCGGAATTGCATTTTTGGCATTTCTACATTTTTAACTTTAACTTTCATGTGTTGGATGGAAGCGTCCGTACGTTTCTCTTTATCCATTTGTGATTTTCCTGTAATTTCACACTTCTCGATCCATCCGTTATTTTCTGAGCACTTTGAATCTATCATACTTGACACATACTTTAATCAACTCATAAGTATGTATGTCAGTAGATGTATAAAATAAATAAACAAACAAGTCCCATCAGCAGTACTTTCCACCTAGTACAACATTTGGTCACCAAGTCACCTAATGGGAACTTCCACCAAAGTAAAATTAAATTAGACTTAAGTTTCTCCTGGCAAAGAGAAAAAGCACAGACAGCGAAAAACTTCTCCACAAACAGAGGGGTTTATCACTCAGCTCTCGCTGTGCAGGCAGCACATTCAATCACACATGCGGACAATCAATATGACCCAGTTTCCATCTCAGCATCAGCAGCGACCCGCTGTACAGGTAGAGTGGACTTCGGTGCCTTGGACTCCCTCCAGGAGCTCGTTAAAGCAGCACAAACCCCCCGGAGACGTGTCCTGAAAAAACCCTCCTCACTATTTCTCTGTTTGTGCAGTTATTTCAGCATTTCCTCCGGAGCTGGAGGTGTTGCTGCGCCGTCTGAATATAATGCGGAGGAAAGGGAGCGGGCTGATGCGAACTTTAATAGAGGTGGACGCAGGAGAGGAACGATCTGCACTCAAACACACATGCATACACACACACAAAAAGGCCCAAACAATGATAAGCTGGCAGGAATACACATGCAGAAACACTCTGGATCATTCACAGATCTGTGTGGAGTTGGTTTGGACTCTGGCTCCATCTAGTGAGCAGAAGGCTTCAACAGTCCCACAACTCCAGTGTGACACACACACACACACACGAAGCGGGTCTGACCCTTCACCCCCCACAGGTTTTACACCTTTTCCTCCCGATTGCATATTTGCATTTGATTTTTACACATTTTTTTGTGTTCATATAATAACTCAGTACTTTGCAAGGTTATGTTTCTTCTGGTCAATTTCTCAATTTCAGCTATTATAATAGGTCTAAAGCATGAAGCGTTTTCCACCCCTTAAGCTTCCTCATACAGATTTTTGTGTTAATTGATATCCCATTAAAATATAATTTTCTGATCCCCTTCAAACAGACCATAAGAATGGATTCTTATATTTTGTCCGTTCCATGTCAACGGGAATCTAAATATGAATAAACGAAAATGTATTAAATGGAATTGCCTTTTTGTTGTTGTTGATTTAATGAAAAAACTCACAATAAATTGGCAAACGAACTGGTTAAAATCCTGAATATATAAGAGCGACACATTCATGTCATGTTCACATATATGTTTATGTGAAATACGCAAACGGGTATGAAGCAGCTTAATGGGAATTCCATATCCAGATGCAATTCAATCATTCTTCATTTATATAAAATCAATACGGGTTATACTACATATTACAGCTGCATCTGGTTTTGAAACCACGATTACTTTACTAAGCAGAAAGACAACAGCTTCTCTGGTTCTGCCCTAACATTAACTCTGAATATCCATAGTAAAAAGACAGGGTGTAGTTAAAATTTGCAACGTACATTTAATTTAGCAGGCACTTTTATCCAAAGCGACATACATCCAAGAGTTAATACAACACGAGCCGAGGACTAGTCGGGAGAGAACAACATGAGTAACAGCCCTATAGCCGAGTTTGGGCCTGACAGAACTTTAGGTGCCGACAGGCAGTGCTCAGGGGCGACGTATAGAGGTCGTAGAGGCAGAAAGACGGAATGATTCTTGGCAGAGTCATTTTGGAAACTGTCGCGCAAGTTAGACCAAACTGAGTAATGTCAAAAAGTGACAGTTTAATAGCTGTAAACGATGACGAATTCGCAAAAAAATAGCCCTGCTGCGGGGCAGCTGCGGCTCAGAGGTAAAGCGGTCGAATTCCAGGCTGCATGTGGACGTGTCCTCGGAGCAAGATTCTTAACCCCAAACTGCTCCCGATGGCTGTTCCATCGGTGTGTGAACGATTAGATCCTGATGAGCGGTCGGCACCTTGTACGAGAGCCAGCCGTCCGAAGTGTTCGAGGAGACGAATGCGGCCCATTCGCCATCCTTAAATTGTTTTGTTCTGACAGCATTTCGGTGACTTACAATGTCGCCGTAATATCTGAGGGGAAAGTTGGAGGAAGCATCGGTGTGGGCCATTTTTGCTGAGAATGTTCGGATGGGATTTGAGCCTTTTAATTTTCACAAACTTGTCGACAATGTGTCTGAAGCATCAAGTGCAGGTTTGGCGGCGTCTGTACCCACAGCACAATAGGTTACAGTAGCAGAAAATACAAAGCGGATTAGAAATTACAGCGTATCGATCGGAGCTGCGATCGCCTCTAGTCAGACTGCTCTGGACGGCACCGTTATGAACGTGAACGGGCTCGGCTTTGTTCCCATACAGGCCGGTGCTGCTTTTAGTCTTCTTGGTACAAAACAAGCCGTGCCTTGTGTTACAATAACTCAACACAATTAGAAAACCAGACGCTCCAGAATATAGGGCAGACGTGTGACCACACACACACACACAAAGGCCTACTGTACAGGGCGGATTCTCTATGCACGTGTACACACGTTCATATTACCTCGATAGCAACGGTCCACAGAATGAGCTGCATCTCGGAGTCCGGGAAGTAATTCTTGACTTGCGGAGACATGCCGATCAGCGCGCAGTTTGTCACTATGGCGATCACACTCATGGCCTCAAAGGCGAGCTGGAAGCAAAGAGAGAGAAACAGTCGTGATTTGTTTCCAAAAATGGAAACCAATTTCTCCGGCTGGGCAGAGTGTAGAGGAAGTGATACCTCGGTCTTTATCGATCTGACCTGGAGATTATTATATATATCGATTATATAAAAAATTTGACCCTGAGAATGTTAGGGAACATGCAAGTTAACTATGGCAACAAGGAGAGGATACATACACACACACACACACACACACACATATATATAATGTGCATCAATAATTCAATATATAATTCAATATTGTCTTAATGTTTAAAGGACGGGTTCACACATCAAACATTAAATCTGTAATAACCCAATAATCAGGTGTCAAAATGACACATGTTTTCTTGTTTCTGTTCATACTGTCCATTAATTGATCCCTTTATGATGCAATTTTGATTTAATTAATAGGTGATAAATTCCACAGTCCTCCAGTACAAAAATTTTGTTCGAATTTACGTTTTTTTTGTTACAATCATTCCACTGCAGCTGAACAGGAAAACATTGTTCACTTTATCAAACAGCTGAAGCCTCATATTAGCTTCAGATTCACTTTTAAACACATTTAGCTCAAAACGAGGACTGCACGGTTTTGGTCAATGGTCAGTGCTTTCAATACGGGAATTTAACTGTAGATTCTGGGTTTTATTTGAAGTTGTGATATCATTAACAAGACACTTTAGTCGTTTTAATAACCGAAAGATCATTTCCATATAGTTTTACGTCTCCTTTCTCAAGCTCCTCTGCGTAGCTCTAGAAAAAACAGGTAATTTCCATGTTTATTATAGGTTTATATTATAATCATGTTGATTATTTGGAGCTAGGGAAACCTTTTTTTGGAGCAGATTTTATTTCCCCAAGCGTGGGAGAGGAGACAGAATATACAGGCCGAGCTGTATAATGATCTAATGTTGTAATGGAATTAAATGTAATGAGATTTTCAATTCCGCGACTGTGCTTTGAGCGTCCAAGCGGGTTGGGCATGACCTGAAAATAAAAGAATCATTCAATTGTATCATGAAAAAGCATTTAAAATCTTGCTAAAGAATTGCGACCTATCTTATAAAATCAAGAATATCTATTCACCGGGATGAACAGTCGGAGTAACTCACGCGGAGGCTTGAGCTTGTTTTAGGTGCGGCTCACCTGCCAGACTCCGATGTTGGCCGCGGGGTCAGAGAAGGGTCGTTTGAACACGCGGCACATCTTGAAGGCGTCCGAGTAAACCTCGGTGATGTTGTTCAACACGACCAGGACGGCCGACAGAGGGTAGACGCACGAGAACAGGCTGACGTAGCCGAAGAGCAGGAACAGCTCCAGGTAGTCATCAAATGTTCCCTGAGAGACAGAAAAAAAAACAACAACATACAGACACAGATTAAAAGGAGGCCGAACGAGAAAAGATACTACTTTGTTTAATGTAACTATGTCTCCCTACCAAGTACGTGCTCATGTCGGCCTCCAGCCGGACCTGCTCAGCCAGAGGAAGCTCCTTGCCCTCGATGGTTCGTTTCTTCTGGATTTTGCGGATCATCTTCTTGTTGCGCCGTCTCTGGAGCCAGTAGGGCAGGAAGGCCTCCATGAACTGATTCAAGATCTGGCTGGTGATCAACAAGGTGGCCAGACTCTGAGAACGGACAGGGACCGGAGAAGATGAGGACAGAAAGCCAGGACGGATTCGTGTTGAGGAAAACGGTTAAACAGAGAGGGAAGAAAGGAAGGAGGGAGTAGGAAACGGGGCTGGCGAAAAAGTCGGGACGATGAGAGGAGGGAAGAAAGATAAACACAATCAGGGAAATGACAAAGTAATCGAGGAAGAAGGGAATAAATAATGAAAGAACGGAAAAACAGGAAGGTTGGGCAGAAGGGAGAAAACCGGGGAGGAGGGGAAGGTCAGAGGGAGGAGGGTATGCCGACCTGTCTGAGCAGCGCCATGTCCTGCATTATGAAGGCGATGTAGAACAGTGAGGCGAAGCAGTTGAAGAAGTTGAACTAAGGGGAAAGGACGATAAGTTGAAAAGCTGTACTCTGATCACTGAAGGATGAAATTGATGATGTTTAAAAAGAAAATGAAAAAAAAAAGCATCATTAATACTCACTACTAATACTTTGAGGATCAAGTGATTCTGATACGAGGACTCTAACCTGTGGTTCTCTAAACATGCAGAGAGGAAGAAAAAGAACATTTGGAGCATGTTAGAAATTAACTGAATTAGAATTCATTTTGTCCAACATCCGCCATGACTCAGGGAAAATATCTAAATGCTTCTGAATGAAGTTCATGATTGTGTTACAAAAGTGTTTTTGAGTTGAATCGATAACAAACGCGTAGATTGTAGCTGTAGATTTCTGCTTGTGTCCGTTTAAAAATGCACTGATTCAGTATTGGACTTTTGGACGTTTGAATTGTCAAAATGAATGCAGCAGACCTTCAGTCAAAACACTGGATCCTACGCCTCCCATAATGCAAAGCAGCACTCTTTCAGTAAACCTGAAGATAATGGATATTTTCTCCTCAAAAAGCCCTGTAATGCCACTAGAGCTGCAACAATTAGTCAATCAATTATAGTTGCCAACTATTTTGACATTAGGTTGCATTCAGCTGTGAGAAATAGTGATTAACATTTATAACAAATAATCAATTAGTGGTTTTAATAATTGATTGATTAAATAGTCATTAGTTGCAGTCCTATATAAGAATAACTGACGTGGAAGGAGAAGCGAAAAGCATCACGTATTTTAGGTTGCATCTTCAGCTTTGGGAAAGAGTATTCGACATTTGACGGCATTTTATGAAGCAGACAACTAAACGAATAATACTTTCAATAATCTGTAGATTAATTAACTATGAAAATAGTCATTAGTTGCAGCCCTCAATGCCACACAGGAGTTTATCACTGATCAGAACACTTCACCAGTCTGCACCATCTGCACAAGCTCTTTTAGTCATGAGAAAAGATCTACTCAGCCATATAAACCCCTATATGGGACCAATCTCTAATAGACCCCAAAATCTCTAAATCTTCAAAATAGCCTCATATGTGAAATTCAGGAAAACCTCATCTATCTACAATCAAATAATCCGTTTATTGCAGTTTCTATTAGTTGATTACATGCAGTTTGTTTGATCCGACAGCAGGCAAAAACCCAAATGATAATGACTTTTCTGTCATAGTGAAAGCAATTCTCATTTTTTTCCTAGAGTCATTCTGTAAACAATGAAATAGCAGTCTGCCAATCAAGCAATTGATTTCTGGATAATAAATTTACTTCAGGGTGTCACACATATAGACCATTGTGTGGCGCTGCGCCACAGAATAAAAACCACAAATTGAATCTGCCTCTTTTTTGTTGTTGTTGTGGTTCTGTCATTCTCGCTCACACACACATACATCAAACTCACCCCACTCCGTGAGGAACTCGGCGGCGTATCTGTAGATGAGGTTCATAATCTCTATGACCACGGCGTAGATGATGCTGGGGATGAACAGCAGGATTCCCGTCCAGAAGTTGGGGTCCTCGTCGTGGACCGTCAGCACATAGACCTCCATCTGAAAGTAGATCATCATGACGAAGAGGGACAGGTAGAGGCAGAACAGGACGAAGGGCAGGGACACCAGGTAGATGCGCAGCTGCCTCTTGGTGTTGGGGTAGAGCGGTTCCCCGCGTCCCGTCACAGGGTTGAACCCGAGGACGCCGTGGAAACCGGGCCGAGGCTCTTCGAACTCCTTCTTCCTGCTCAGCGTGCCCCAGCGGTAGGCGAGCGAGGCACTGAAACGCTTCCATAACTGGTGGAGGAAAGGTTTCAACCAATCAGATGCTCAACATTCAATTCCATCTTTGTTTTGTTTTAAAGAAACTGTTTTGTAGTCAGGCGTCTTCGTCTCAAACCTCTTAGGAAAGTAAAAGTCAGTCTCCCTACCTCCAGGACCACAGTGCACCAGATCAAGTTAAACACGGCGAAGACGACATATTTATCGAAGTCCTCCCAGTCGAACAGATAATAAGGCACCCCGATGAGAGCCATAGGCACCAGGGCATAGGTGAAGTACTCCAGGAAGCCAAAGTACAGGGCTTGACCCTCTCCATAGTAATGTCTGATGGCGTCTGGGGACAGAGAGCGGAGAAAGAACGAGAGGAAAAACAGAGCATTTCAGTCAAAAACAGAGGGAAGATTAAGTGGAGATATAGAAGAATTCACCACGACTCAGGAAAATATCTAAATGCTTCCGAATAAAGTTCATGATTGTGTTACAGCAGTGTTTTTGGGTTGAATCCGATCAGTAACTAAGTATTTGGATGTTTTCTGCTTGCGTCATTTTTAATATGCACTGATTCAGTGCATATTACTTTCATAATGTTTCGGGGACACACTGGAATTTTCAAAGTGAATGCAGCAGACCTTCAGTCAAAACACCGGCTCCTGCCCTTCCCATAACGCAAAGCAATACAGTCTTTCATTAAACCTGAAGAGGATGAAGAAAACAACAAATGACAAACGCTAAAGAAGTAAATTAGCTGGTTCCAGCTTCTCAAATCTGATCTGGTTTCTTTAGTCTTCTAAAGAATGGTGATCTTTGGGTTGTGGACTGTTGGTCTGAGCAAAAAAAAAAAAAAAGACATTAGGTTGCATTTTCAGCTCTGGGAAACAGTGATCAACATTTCTAATAACCGTCAATTAATCGTTTTAATAACCGATTGATTAAATAGTCCTTAGTTGCAGTCCCAACCCATTAATGTCCAGTGGAATTTCAGAATTTGTCCAGACAGAGGTCATCATGAGTTCATCAGAATACAGACAAGCCCATAAACCCAATTAAAATGCATGCAAACTCATCATCATGGAGCTACATTTCTCATTATTTCTCACTAAAAATGCATTGGGAAATATTTTTATAACTAATTCTTATTTGAGTCTATCTGACCATTAATTATATAACATTTTAAACATGCGATCGCAGGAACCTGTATTTCCACTAGATTTTTTATTTTATTTTTTTTAAATCAGCACCATTTTTGTGATGCATTTCCATTTTTTTTTTATTAAATCTAATTGATCCACAAATTAAGGCATGATCAATCATGTTAATATTAAAAACATGGATTTTGCCACATGTTTCCACAGTTTTGTGCTTCCACTTCTCTTCTTTTTTTTTTTTTATCCTGGACTGTGTGGATTGTGAGTCCAAGGTTTTCCCAAAAAGGGACACGTCTTCCACTTACCCAGTGGCTGCTGAGTCAGCTTCACCGTTTCGTACCAGGAAAAAGAAAGTCTCTTCAGTTCTTCCCTTTCATGCAGGGGGAAAATCTGGATCAGGATCCCTTTGGACTGCAGTCTGCGAACTCAAATACCAACGAGAAATCAGCACGTCGTTTCCAGACAGTTTTTTATTAGATGTCTGCCACCTTGTTCTCCCTAATCTCCAACAATATTTCTAGGCAGCTTGGATACGAAATGGAGTAACATGGACAATGTGGAGACACGTCTCATATAAAAGTATATTAATAATAAAAAAACTGTATTGTACTTTATCTTCTTTAATAATGAAAATCAGAACAACCTGATATGTTGGGTTTTTGTGAATTATTTAGTGGATATTTCACGACATTTCTGAATTTTGAGACGCATAAGAACAGCATTGCTGCATTTTTATCTATTACTTTTTGTCCCAACTAAATAAACACGCAGCTTTAATTTTCTGAAACAAGGACACACAGAAACAATAGTCTGGAACACAATGCACTGTCTACGGCAATAAGACCTATTGTCTAAAACAGAGTGACTGAACACAAGCACGTGAAAGCTCTATCGTTTCATCTGCCGTTTCTTGAGTGCGTCATTTGTCGAGAATGATTACATTCTGCTTTAATGCGATTTGTCAAACACGGAAGCTGAATGGAGGCGCCCTATCTCCGCGGCGAGTTCATCACTTCCTTATCTCGCTTTGGGAATATTTAACCACATTTGCATATTTATTGTTGCCATACGGCAGCCACGAAGAGAGCAAGAGAGACGCGGAGGCGGTGGAGGAGAAAGTGGAGGCAGAGGCATTGCAACTTAAAACCTTCACTACTACTAAGAAAATCTACGATAGACTGGAGGAAAAATGGAAATGAGTCAGGACGGATGGTGAAATAGTAAAATCCTGCGACACGCCGATACAAAAGAAACCATCATCTGCTACAGAAACGCATTGATTATGTCGATTCGGTATCCAGCAGCTATCGTTTGTTAATTACTTTCACAATTATAATCACTGCTGTTATTAGAGATGAGGAACATAATCGTTCAGCAGCACTTTCTCCGGTCTGTGATGCTGGAGGAACAATTATTTTCGCTTTTTAATTAATCCGTTTCTTGTTTTCCTCATTAACAAATGAACTGTTCTGTGTATAGGATGCCAGGAGAATAGTGAGAGTGACATCTTTAAATAGCTTGGTTTGCCTGACTAACAGTCCCAAGGTATTCAATGTTCAAAATCGAAACAGGAATAAGCACATTCCTGCATTTAGAAAGCTGTAACTAGCAAATTGATACATAACTTCAAAAGGTATAGTGTTAGATTCGGTGTCATTTAGCAGCATCTACTGGAACAGACTTGGCAGAAATGGAATATAATATTCATAAGTATGTATTAGTTAGTGTATAAGGCTCTAGAGGCAGCTGCCACCATAGCTTCTCCTACTCAGTTTGATGCAATTTGCAACCTGGACCACTAGATGCTGCTAGAAACTACAAACTGTACCTTTAAGTTTCTAATAACCAACTAATTAGAGGTAGGTGATATGGAAAAAATACTATCATGGTATTATTAAACTATTAGATACAATTGTTGAGAAAATGGGTGCTGAAGTGTCCCCCGTGAGTCAAACCACATGTTAAATTGCCCTCATGGCAATCAAATTATGTTTTATCTGTGATTTTACTTCTATATCGGGCCCTATATTGAGCTAGAACTACATCACACAAAACCAGTTTGGATTATCTGGTGCTAATGTGGTTTTAAAACGCACTGGAATACATTCATGTTGCTGTGTGTTCTTCACAATCCAACACTGAATCCACACAGTCCCCATGGATGCTGATCCTAACAACAAACTAACCCGAGTAGTCTGTGTAGTTACTCTGCGTTAAGGCTCCATAATGTGCCATTTGTGTAATGGCATATAAAACAGGCCTAAAAGTGCCCTCTTTGGTGGTAAAGACATTTTCCCCTTTTGTTTCCTTTTCACCTCTGCCCCTTTAAGTTATTGTATTTTAAATGTTCAGGACAATTAAATTAACGATTAAATAACCAGATTTTTGTCTAAACCAATGAATTAAATTGATGCAAAAAAAAGCCAATATTTATTGTTGTTGATATATATATTCTTGAGACCATGTAACTGCTAGTGGATTGGATTGAGTGTGTGTGTGTGTGCATGTGTAAGTGAGGGGGGGGGGGGGGGGTTATCATAGTTAATTCTGTTGTAAAATGTTGCTGTTTTCATTATCATTGTACCTTTAACATGTGCATTGAAATTTTTGGGGGCATTTACATTTTATTTTTTACATTTTATTTTTAAATTCCTTAATGTAAACTGTCCCTCTGTAGGAAATATAGGTAAAATAAAATAAAATATCCCCACAATGATTTCATACAGCCATTAAAAAAAAAATCTCCAAGGGAATATCTCTGACAAATTTACAGTATGTAGCATCGTGATATATTCTGTCATATCGGCCCACTAATGGTTATCACTAAATTCACAGCAACACAGCTCATCTGACCGTGACACTGACAGAGTGGGCGCTGAATAAACACTCACTGATAGATTTCCCAGGGTAGAGCTTGGCCTGAGTGTATCCTGGTACGTGAGTCTCCTCTTTGGCTCGTAACGTGTCCAGCTCATGTTTAATGATGTACTGACACTCCGCCATGCTGAGGAAGTCGTCGCCGTCGCCTGGGGAGACGGAGCAGATCAGAGTCCGCCTCAACGCACGCCGACATTCACAACAAAGGCATGTTAAACAGCTGACAGGCTGCGGTAGCTAGGAACCCGCGTCAGGCTGGGATCAATACTGCAGTCAGAGTGCATCAGGTACAATGATATCACTCTGCTCTGGTAGATCTCATCAATTTACCTGCAGCTCTTTTTTATTGGTTTAGAGTGGTTATAATGATCCAGGTAGCCGAAATCATAAAGCACATTTACAAGCATGAACTGAGCTTTTGGGCTGCAACTAATAATTACTTATTTATGCGATATGATACATTTTTTAAAAAATGGTGTCCAATTCTCCAGAAGGTGAAGTCTTTAAATGCACGGTTTCGTCTGGTCAACAGATCAAAGATGTAAAACTGAGAAAAGCAACTAACTGCACATCAGGGTTTCTGCTATAATTCAGAAAAAATAACTTAAATGATTAAATAATTATCAAATAGCTGCTGATTAATGTTCAGATACCAACCAATTGATTAACTAATAGTTTCAGCTTTACTGACCTTATCTAACACTGAAGTAATATGTTCATTGTAAATGTCTGGCTACTAGTTGCATTACTTTCACAGCATGAAATTATTATCTTAAATATTAATACAGTAAATTACAATAAAACTGATCAATTTTACAGATGCCCATGGCATGAATGTGATATAGCAGTATGCAGCTGTGGAAGTAGAGTAGTATGTCGCTGTACATGGATTACAGTGATTGCCTGTATATTAACATTTTGACTGTAAAAGTAATAAACTCAGCAGCCAGTAATTTACTGTAGATTTTCACTTAATAGTAATGTAAAATGCAGGAAAATTGATTTTTTTTTACCATCTTAGATCAGATCTAGACCAGTATATATATAGTAAGTCTATGTATTCAGTGATCATCAATTGCACCTTTGCTTTTCCTGCAAATGTCTGCACACGTTTGAAGCTCAAGTCGCCTTCGCCTCCCTCAATAGATGCTATAACAATGATCTGCTCTTTGCAGGCTCGTCTCCACACTGTTCAGCAGCAGTTAAGACTTTTATTTCTTCAGCAGAAACATTCATGAGCTTCAGCCTCAGCCTCCTCCTGGACTTTACCTTTAAAGTCTTTGAAGTTGTGCTTGTTGCTGCAGGTGAAGCCCCTCATGGATCCGTCGTGGAACTCTTTGAAGAACCCCGCATCCTCGGCCCCAGACAGCAGCCTCTGCCTGGACGCCCCCACCAGGAACATGTTGGGGTTTTCCTTTTCCTCCTGATCTGCGACTCCGGGGCCCAACTGCTCCACGAGCAGCTCGGCTCCTGGGAGAGCGCGTTAACGGCAGGGATTAATAATCACATAGACGTGGAACGGAAAATAAATATGTCTGGAGAGTTTGGAGACTTCCATACCTCCATTCTTTTGTAGGTCTCTTATCCTGCTCAGTAGCCACGCAACGGCTTCCTCCTTAGCGTCTGAGGCCAACTCCAAAACCACCAGAGGAGTGAAGCCGCAGCCGGTGCTGTCGACCGAGGAGCCCTGCAGCATCTTCACCTTTACCAGGACACCTGCATGAGACAGGAATACCACCGAAAATGAAGGAAATAGAGTGAAACCTGTATTAAGCTATTTTGAGCTCGATCCTTTGTTTCGCAGAAAATGTCTCCAGTGTGGTAACATTTAAAAATGTGTTCAACATCCACGCATTGTCTGCAATACAACTAATTTGATATGGTGCCTAAAAATAAATCCATTGATAAAAGGTGTTTATAACTAGATCTTCTAGGGTGTTTAATTAGGTATTTTGTCAAAAAAAAAATATAAATAATAGACAAAAAAAGTTTAATTATGCCATGTAAGCCATGGCAAATATTACATAAAATTAAACAAAAAAAAACATTGAGGTATGAAAGCTTTTAAACACATTTAAAAATATATATATATTTAAAAAATACAAAAAGAGCTACCAATACTAGGTAACATCTTAGATTTAGGAATTTTTTAAAAACAGAATTCTGTATCAGCAGATACTCAATGGATTTAAATATACACTAATTGACAATAATTAATTTGTACCAAGACTGTTCTGCTAGAAGCTGCTAAATGTCACACACTGTACCTTTAACAAGGTAAAAAGTCAACATAATTAGAATGATAAGAGATATTTAGCAGAGACACAGTATTAGATAACACACTCCGAAGAAGGTGTGTCCAGATCACAGACTCCATGAAGTGACCTTTGCCCTGTGACTCCTCAGGGAGCTGAATGCATGTCACATTCATAAACTATGAGGGCAGTGACTAGTGAACAGATGACGGATGAAGCCTATTGACAGAGACAGCTGACACGCGCGCGCGCGCCCACACGCACATACACAGCGCGTGTGCGGTTAATCTTGGGAGCCCCATGCCAAATATTGAAAGAGACATTGGTGTAAAGCAGCGCTGGAGGTCGCACGGGTAGTTGTAAGCCTAGACCTGCTCCACTTAGAGGAGCGTTCCCGGTAGATCGGTGGCTCGGTGTCTCGGTACCGGTACTCACCCGGAGATCTGTGTCAGTGCAGGGAAAGCTGCGGCGCTCAGGCTGTGATCCTGCGGCTCGGGGCGGGATCTGCCCTGCTGCCCCGTTAACAGTCTGATTGGATTATAAACCACATGTCTGTAGTTTGGAGTCTGGACGCCGGGGCCGCTGCGCTCTGTGTTCCACGTCACGGAGCAGCGCAGCAAACTTCAGCCGCCACGCCCACCGACGTCCCTGTGCACGTGAAACTACAAACCAAACCACCCGCGTGCGTCGGGCTCGCTCACGGTGACGGTAAACAAACCCGCTCGTGGCGTAATATTATGATAAATTGTCCCTACCGACGTATATTTAACGATGTAAAACGTTTCAGTTGCGTGAACCAGGTTGGTGGGCAAAAAAAGGTGATATTATGCTAAAGAGTGACAGAGAAGGATATGGGGGATACTCAACTTAACTATCTGGCAACCCTCAACTTCAAGCTAAGCAGTGTTGCCTAGCAACAGCAGTAGTTACATTAACAGGTATTATAGTATCAGATGTAATGTGTTTTGGTGTTTTAATTAACAGTAGTTGAAGAAGTAACAGTAGTAGTAGCATAGTAGTAGTAGTAGTAGCAGTAGCAGTAGTAGCAGTAGTAGTAGCAGTAGCAGCAACAGTAGTAGTAGTAGCAGCAATAGTAGTAGTAGTAGTAGGAGTAGTAGTAGTAGTAGTAGTAGCAGCAGCAGCAATAGTAGTAGTAGTAGCAGCAATAGTAGTAGTAGCAGCAATAGTAGCAGTAGTAGCAGCAATAGTAGTAGTAGTACTAGGAGTACTAGTAGTAGTAGTAGCAGCAATAGTAGTAGTAGTAGCAGCAATAGTAGTAGTAGTAGGAGTAGTAGTAGTAGCAGCAATGGTAGTAGTAGTAGCAGTAATAGTAGCAGTAACAGTAGCAGCAGTAGTAGCAGTAGTAGTAGCAGTAGCAGCAATAGTAGTAGTAGTAGTAGTAGTAGCAGTAGTAGTAGCAGCAGCAGTAGCAGTCAACCTAATAAAAGTTGTAGTGGCAGACAGTAGCAGTAGTAGCGGGAGCAGTAGTAATTGTATTAGTAGCAGTAGTATTAGAAGTAGACTTCCCTAAAACTAAACTCAGATCATGTGATAAACTACTCTCAGATGTTAGGTGTTAGAACTAGGACTTAATGAAACCTATTATACAGCTGGACACTTTAGACAATTAGTAAAGGTGTAGTCAGGCGTTCTAAGGACAGTTAGTGGTGTTTGTAATCTATCCTGAAATCTAACGTTTTACATTTCCCTGTAATTGTCAGTGTTCGGCCTTGTCCTGTGACCTCCAGCCTTCTTTTGACAGGACTTTTGCCGACTGGCATCTTGCGTTCTTTATTTAGCAAATTCTGTGTCTGTGTGATGAAGTTGCTTTCCTCTCCCTCAGGGAACGAAGCTTGATGTATTGATCTTCTGACGGTGTTATCGCTATCGGTCGGCCCGAAGGTGCAACTGGATACAATTGATCCAGGTACTGCAAAGAGTTTAGAGCTCCACACGCTGCCCCCTTAGAAACCTTTAACCCAGCCATAATGTGACACGTAGAAAGCTCCTCTTTGCTTTGAACGACAATTTGGCTTCTGACATTTGCACTTATTCTGACACTGTTTCTAAGCAACAAATCTGCTGGAACCTTGAGTCACAACAATATAACAGGTGAACACCGGCTGCAAGTTGAGCGACTG
Source organism: Lepturacanthus savala (assembly GCA_030544235.1). Lineage (NCBI taxonomy): Eukaryota > Metazoa > Chordata > Actinopteri > Scombriformes > Trichiuridae > Lepturacanthus > Lepturacanthus savala. The sequence goes on from CM060467.1 coordinate 13,947,952, forward strand.
AAACATGTCTCTGATGAGTAGATCAAATGCACCTGAGTGTCATCTGAACACTTTAATGCATTGGATACAAGGAAATATGACATTTTGTAGAATGAGTTAAGTTGGTCACACATTTACTTAAATGTGATTGCTGAGCCAGAAATAGTACAGAATCTTAAATATTTCTAATTCATTTTACTGGCAGCCATATTGAACAGATACCTGAGGACTTCTATCCTGTCAGCAGTTGATTCTTTTAATTATAAGTCATTGCATCTCCTGTGATTATGAATGTTTATTATATATTATATGTATTAATGTATATTTAAGGTATTATCTTAGCTACTCAAACCCAATTAAGACTTAAATAAAGAAGAAGATGAATTATTTCTGTTCTTATGTTATATAACAGTAAAATATAGTCAAGTAGTATTCATGTTTGTTGTAAAATGTGACACATTATAACCTGCTTATGGCTCATAAATACAATCAACTCATATACATTTAAACACATATCTGATTGTTGATGGACTTTTGGGATTTACTTGTTATTTTTCCACAAAGCACCTTATTTAGTTTAATTGTAGAGGTAAATGATTTTAGGTTGTATGTTACTTTTTATATGATCATCTACTAAATGAACATATGAAAGTCGTTCATCAAAGCAGAAGTGAATCACTGTGTTAAAGTTTAAAACAGCATTTTGCTGACACGTTAATGACTCAGACTGTAAGACTGTAGTTGATTTATACGTTGAGTTGCACCGGAAACTACTGCAAAAACTACATGATCCAGAGTTCTGTTTCATTATCCTGAGTTCTGTTCCATCAGCCCACATCATCTACAGATACTAATGTAAAGTTCTTACCTAAGTTGTCTCCTCTGCTGCTGCTGAGCAGCTGTTTGATGTTATTTGACAGTAAAGCTACTTCCGCAGCGCCTCACGCTCTGTAGCAGGGTGCGCTTCTTTTGAGTCACAGAGAAGAAAATGAGTCGCTGCGATGAGCGGAGACAGACCAGAATTTGTCTCATTCTGGGACTTACAAACTGTTTAATAAGATATAGTTCCAAAAATGTAAGTTGTTAAAAACTAAACCCTCTTTACCAATGCAGCAGAGTTAATTAGTTGTTAGAACATTGTGTACCTTGTTCAATAATATAAAATATATATTTTACTGCACTCAAATTCAAACAATGCAACAACAAACATTAAAAAATGTTTGGGCGAAAGAAATCATCCAACACTGGATGAATCGTTTTATATATCCAGAGCTGTGTGAAAAAGTGCGCCCTTCTCCATCAGTTAATGAAAAGAGTTTACATCAGTTACTCATTGTTATATAGAATGAATTTTCTGAGTGAGTGTACATGCACATATTATTATTAACAAATATAATTATTGTCTTCATTTCAATCAAAAAGATCAAAATAATATATGACATTTAACAGACAAATACATATGTATACACTTACACAAAAAAAGAATCACAATTAAAAATAGAAATATAAAATTATTAATTATTTTCTCCATATTTGTATATTTATTATTCCTATATTATTGGTTGAATGTCCCATTTGTGCCTTATTTGTATTGTTGATGCTGATTAATACAAATTAAATAAAACGCGTGTGCCTTCACGGTCAATAAGGCACCGCCCGGTGAAGTTGTCCTAGACAGCAAATCAAACGTCTTGAATTCTATTTCCCTACGTCACTGTCTCGAGGACCAGCTGACAGCGCGAGGCGTCGAAGACGGTTTAAAGCAGCAGTTTGTGTCGGTATGGCCGAGCGGGAGGAGACGGAGATCAAAGGGTGAGTGTTTCTGTTCGGGAAGGTTCCTCGTGCTCCAAGTAAACACAGTAAATACTCGGTGTTCTGTCGTTACGCGTCTGCCGGTCTGTTATTCTGCGTAACGCCAGGAAATAGCCGCATCCTCGTTGTCTTCCACTGTCAAAGTTAGCGGAACAAAATGTCAACAGAGCGGCTTAACTGGAAGTAAACACACATGGAACATGGTGCCCGGAGCTGTTTGTTTACGGGTTGGCAGGTTGTTTTTTGCCTCACAGATATTGTGTTTGTTTTTTTCTCTCCCGTTTAATATATTTGTCTTGGAGCACCGAAACTTCCAGAACAGTTTGCCTCTGATCTTTGACCTCATACACTGTTTTTTTTTTCTGGCTCCAGGCTTGTTCCCAGAATGTTGTCAATGGTCGGTGTGGACAGTCTGTACAGCGGCGTGCGGGGCTACGTGGACACGACTATACGGTAAATAGCTATATATTTATGTTATAAACAATTTAAATTTAAATTAAAAATACGGAATAGAACAAAGATACTTAAAAATAAAACACAAGTAGGTAGATAAGGTGCAGCGGTGAGAAGATTGTAATAATACACATGGTAATAGTATAATAATAGTCAAATTAAAATAACAGTATAGTAATAGCAGTATATAAAATCTGTGTAGGGTTCAAAGTGCAAACAGTGACAGGTAGATTTAGTCCAGGTGATGAGTTGTATAGTCTAATTGCACTGGGTAGGAACAATGTATTATTATTATTATATACATACATTATTATTATTAAGTTTACACTCAAAAAGAAATCACAAATCAATATTTGGTGCTATAACCCTCATTTTTAATCCCAGTGAGGAAAACAATCTTCCTCCAGGCTTGTTCCCATATTGCTGTCTAAACAGGCACAAAACACACCAAGATTCATGACTCAAGATTCATACAACAACCTTTTAGGAAACACAATGGAATTTCTGCAAAGACAACAACCGCATTTCCGGAAAGACGACATTTATAGAAAACATGATAACATTTCACAAACCCATCTGCCTTTAAAGGAAACAAGAAAACGTTTAAGGAAGAAAAAAAATCTGGCTCCAGGCTTGTTCCCAGAAAGCTGTGTGAACATTTACACATTGAACAGGTACAAAACAACATTTCAGGAAAGTCAATGCCATTTAGTTGTGTTTTCTGGAATGGTTTTCCAATCACGGCCACTGTATTTTGCCATTTCCTTCACACACAGTAGAGCTCTTTTACACCTGGAAACACACATCGTTGTGTAACAGCAACGTCGTCCCTGTGAAACGTTTAGTTTGTGTAATAAAGAATAAATAGGTCCTCAGCATTATTTACCTCTCACACTTTATTGCAGGGTAATGGTGCAGTTGAGGTAACGTGGGGGAAACGATGCATTTCAAGATGAGCTGTGACTCCAAAGCAAAACTGATGTGATGTGTTTCTGAAAGATTCTTTAAACACTTCCTGAAACATTTGGGAGGAATCGAGGGTTTGACTGGATATGAACTCGCATGTGTAGTTTCAGGACCTTCCTGGTTTCAATTCTGCTATTCTTTCATACGTTGCAAAACGCATGAAAAGGAGCCAGATAAATCAAGAAAATATTTTATAATCTAAACTTGATTCTAAATTCTAAATAAATGTAAGCATTTGTCAATGTCAGGAGGGAGGTTTCCTCTGCTTTTTACAGAGCAAAAACTAAACAGCTGATGCCAAGGTCACAGTTACTTTTTAACTCTCCTTCAAGTGGCGTTAATTCGTGTCCCTCCTGTAATTTGCGAGGCTGAAGCTCATGAATCTGCTGATTAAGGCGGACTCTCCCCTCTCTGTGTAGGTGGTGCTGGCTCCCCGGCTATTTGCCGTCATGGTGTCCAACCTCTGAGAGTCAGCTGAAGACCGCAGAGGACAGGATGCTGCAATGTGAGGATGCAGCTACTCATTTACTCCTCTGCCTCATATGAGTGTTATTAATGAGACAAGTAAAAATAATCATTCAGAAACTTACCTTCAACTACATATAAAAGTGTTGTTTCACCACCAGTTGTTTCTCAGTTTAATTTCAGCCCAACAGTAATCTTATAGAGATTAGTAGTGTTATATATATATTTCTATTTATTAAATGCAGCCTGTTGAGGAAATAAGTAATGAGGAATATGGTCGACATATCTGAGCTGACACATTGCATTATACACTGTCACATTACATTTTACAGCAGAAACACAATAAACCTTTATTTTTGCAGTTATGCAATGACCTTATGCCAATAGTATTGTGTAGTACTAAATTACAAAATGTCAGTTTGATTAGAATCATCAGACGTTTCTCTCTCATTGTAAACTGCTTAATTACTGCTAATTTTAAAACACACGCACTCCTCCAGATGTGCAGATATGAGTTAAAAAAATGCTACAGTAACTTCCTCTTTATACATTACTATGATGGTACAAGGTTTTTCCTAGATAAGATTTTCCCTCTAGATATGTATCAATACAGTCTATATCATATCAATATTCTATGTTAGCTGGTTCTTTTTTTCCACACAAAAAGTATATTAAAAGGGCATCACCTCCAGTAAAAAATCAGAATCTACAAATATACACATTTGTCTTCATTTTTAAAAGTTGAACTGCTGGACACAAGCCGTCTTGTATGTTCTTGTAAAGTCTATTTTTAGTGTTTTCAGGTTTCCGGTTTCCACATCATACTTGTTTAAGTTGCATATTAGATCAAGATCAGCTTCCAAACTTTCACAAATCATGCTCGCAGTAATCCAATCAGCCTAAATTCTGAATTTTAACGAGCTCAGGAAACTTTCCCTACGGGAAACCGCCTTCTAGCATCAAGCTCTGCACATAGATCATTCTGCACAGTGAAGTTCAAACATCCACCTGTGGGAACAAGAAGGAACTATATTTATACGCTTTTAATGGTGCAAACATATTTAATCAATCACTATTTTGAAGTTAGTTAGCAGCCAGTAAGAACTGATAAGAGGCTTCATTGTTCGTTTCTCTCTTTCAGATGTAAAGGGCGCTTTTACCAAACGCTACGTCCATATCTCCGGTGGCAACATGCTGTGGACTCTGAGTTCCAACTGTGACGCCGTGAAAGGGAAAACCCCCCTGGTCTTGCTGCACGGTTTCGGGTGCGGCGTGGGCCTCTGGGCTCAGAACCTCGACGCTCTGTCCCAGCGTCGGCCCGTCTTCACTCTGGACCTGCTGGGCTTCGGCCAGAGCAGCCGACCCCTGTTCTCCTCAGACGCACAGGAGGCCGAGGACCAGTTCGTGGAGTCCATAGAGCAGTGGAGGGTCAAAGTGGGTCTGGAGACCATGATACTGCTGGGCCACAACCTGGGAGGATACCTGGCTGTATCATATGCTATTAAATACCCAGGCAGGTGAGTGCAGATTATGGGATTTCTCTTATTTTACTGTATAGTTGTGTTGTTTTTATTCTCTGGTGCTGAACCTGTGGCAAAAGATGAAATATTTAACTAAAGCAATGTGGATGTATTTGAAACGTCTAGAAGTTTCTTCTTGGGATATTTGAAGAAATAAACTTGAAGGTTTTTTTTGTTTGTTTTTCCAACATATTTCATTTGAATCATCATTTAGGATAGTGTAAAGCAAAGCACTTATAAAAGCTCTTTTTTTATATATGTTTCACCTCTTAGTTCCCTAAAAAAAATCATGTTATTATTATAACTGTAGAGATCATTTCATAAAATATTCAAATGAATGGTGTGTGTGCCACGATTGGCTGGCGACCATCTGAGGTGTATCCCTGCCTCTCGCTGTAATGCGCTGGGATAGGCTCCAGCAGACCATGTGACCCTAATGAGGAATCAGTGGGTATAGAAGAAGATGATAATTCACACAGTAGAATTTCTTCATGATATAAACATTTTATATGTTCATATTAAGGCCGAAACAGGAGTAATTGACTAGTCCGTTGATAGGATTAATGAGATTAATTGACGAATATTTAGCTAGTTGAATAATAATGAAATCCTACTGTTCTGTGTTCAGTATTTTTCTGTTTTGAACTGCCGGCCAGACAAAGTGTTTGAGGGAAGTATATTAGGACTATTTGGTATTATTCAATATTTTATATTGACAGCTTTGATAATGAAAATAATTATTCACAGCCCATACAGACCTCAGAAGTTCATTATTATTTATTATTATATATTATATTATTCAGCAGGTGGCACCTCTAATTTAATCAAAATGGATAAATGACTATAGGTAGATCTAAAGTGGCTTACTATAATTACAGTAAGATGTTAATTCATTGGCATGTTGGAAGTACTATTCACATGTATTACAAATGTAACATTTTCATAGATTCTTATTAGTAATATAAACATCTTGTGACCAAGAACACGTGACACTGTCAGTGAACAAGTCAACATGTTAAAAGAAGTCCTTAAAATAACAAAAAAAAAGTTAATCTGCTCATATAGCAGCTATAAAAGCTATAACAAGCAAATAAATGGACCTTGAGTTGAGATTGTTTTGTCAAGTTGTAAAATAAAGAACAACCTAAGTGTTGACAGAGAATCTAACAAAGAAAGCTGCCCAGAAGGAGAAAAATACTTTGTACTAAACAGTGTTTGAATAATGAGTTTGCACTTTTTAGAGTTAGGTTAACATGGCGGCGGCAGTGTCACACGATGGAATTGTAGCGGTGCTCCTGCACCAGCAGGTGCTGGCAGCTGATGATAACAGCTGTGTCCTCCAAGCCTCTCTCCTCCTACTAGACTCTATCTCTCCCGAATCTCCAGCTTCCAGCCTCCAGCAGGCCCCCCGCTCTCCCTGAGGGACGTCTGATAAAATGTCCTCAATCCGTTATCGCCCTCCTCCATCAGTAACGCTAAAAAATAATCCCCTTTATTGTTATCTCTGTGTTCCCAATGGCCTTTAAGTTACAACAAGGAGATGTTCTGTTGATCAGGAGCGTACAGTATACATGTAACTGTTCGTGTTCTAGCCTAAAGAGAAAAGCTTTCAGTTTACTTACAGAGAAAAACATGATAGATTACAAATTGTGTTTAATGTTGGATGCGGTTTTTGGTACACTGACCGTGTTCATTTTTTCTTTATGTAGGGAAAGTGACTATTTCAGTATAACCGGGACTGTGTGGATAGGGAAGATGAATGTAGTTTTTTTTTTTTTTGTTTTTGTTTTTTTTTGGGTCTCACCTTTTGTTATTATTACTATTATTTGAGCATTAAACTCCATTTACAGAAATTACATAAATTCATATACATGTGTGCAAGACGATATACAGTATATGTTTTTTCATATTTTTATATGTAATTCTCTAATTTTGTTAAAGTATCTAAAAGGAACAAGCCTTAGCACAAGCTAATTAATGTCTGTAAAGTGAGAGCTCCAGTTGTTATTTTCCTGGTATTGTAGGAACATCTTCTGATATCTTTATAATTATTACTCATTGACTGCTGAGGTGACATCACCACGACGATGTGGAAGCGCTGTCGGGTGATCACATGGGTCATAAACAAGGTTACTTTAATCACTTCCTCTGGAGGTGGAACTGAAAGAGATTGTGCAAGATAACCTCTTGTTTTTTTTCCTCTCTAATGACTTTGAAGAACTCAGGGGCTTGTTAATATTCTGTTTTTGTGTTTCTTATACATAACAGAACCAACGAAACATTATATAATCCAAATGGCTGCATGTTATCTCTCTGTCTCCGACCTACAGAGTTAAACACCTAGTCCTGGTGGAGCCCTGGGGTTTCCCCGAGCGTCTGGACACAGCAGAGACGGACCGTCCCATCCCGATGTGGATCAAAGCGCTCGGCGCCATGTTCAGGCCTTTCAACCCCTTGGCTGGCCTGAGGCTCGTCGGACCTCTGGGTAACACACACACAAAAAAAAGTAACACATCATTGGCAGCAACCAGCATTACCTGTTTTCAGCAATTATGGAAACTTTAATGACCCCCCCCTGAGGGGAAAACTGAGTGCTGGCTACATAATACACAGAATAGAATAAAAATAGAATTAAAAAAAAGAAAAAACAAGGTCTGTCACGATACATGACTGTGTTTTTTAAAGGGAAAGTCTAACAATTTTTAGTTATCAGTCAGTTTACAGTACTAACTGCACATGTGTAAAAGAAGTAATAAGAAATTGTAGTGTTTCTGGTCCTTGTGAAGCAGAAAATGGTTAATGGTTGTTAAAGGTACAGTGCATTGTTTCTAGCGGCAACTAGTGGTGAGGATGCAGATTAACAGGTGAAGGTAATAAAAACACAGAGATCCTTATTGAATGCTTTATATCTTTACTAAAACATACTTTGAGAAATTGAAATGTACACAAGGTGCTTATAGAAGCTATTCCACCGACTAATTAAAACTGGCTAGTGAGTAGATGCAAACCCTCCTCGTTGTTCCTGATCATGCAAAGTATGATGAAGCAGCCTTGTCTCTTAATTGCTACATGACACAGGTCCCACTCTGGTCCAGACTCTGAGACCCGACTTCAAGAGAAAGTTTTCCTCCATTATTAGTGACAACACCGTCTCAGAGTACATCTACCACCTGAACGTGCAAACTCCAAGGTCAGTCCCCCCATCCAGCCTAATTACTGCTGCCTGTTTTAATTGCCTGCGATGAAAGTCATGTATTCTTCACTGCTGCTGTTTACTGCCCCACATTGCTCCTTGTTATTAACATTGGCTTTCCTGTGCTGAGTGAGTTGTCCTTCTGTGTCCCGGCAGTGGCGAAACGGCCTTTAAGAACATGACGGTTCCCTACGGATGGGCCAAGAGGCCCATGCTGCAGAGGATGGACCAGCTCCATCCTGACATCCCCATCACCATCGTGTACGGCTCCCGCTCCAGCGTCGACAGCGACTCGGGCAACACCGTCAAAGAGATGAGGCCGCACTCGCATGTGGAGATCATTGTAAGTTTCTGCTGTGCTAATTGTTTCAAGGTTTTAAATTGAATTATTAAACAACACTTTGAACACCACCTACATCTCACAGTATTAAAAAAATAAAAGCAAAGAGACAAAAAACTATACAAAAATTACCATTTGAGAAAAGTCAAGTCATACATTTTTATTTGTATTTGCCAAAAATCACAGATTTGAAATTTTAACAGGGAAAAAAGAGGAAGAAACCTCAGAGCGAGTAACAGAGGAAGAGCCCTCTTCCAGGACAGGTGTGGAATAGATTGTTGAGTATGTCATTAATTGGAATAACAGAAATATATTGATTCATAGTGTATGTGGAGGATGAGGTGACAGGATCCATTGCAGGTTCCAGGTGCCACCAGAACAGTCAGATCCTGCAACAACAGAAGACTCATTGCAGTGGCTGCACTGCAGCATGTTCTGTAAATTAGAAAACACAGGACAGGACTCCGCGAACAAAACTGATGTAAAAACGTTACATCACTGGGTCATGAGTGTTACAGATAGAGGAAAGAGAAGCTCAGTGTATCTCAGGAGGTCCCGACAGTCTAAACCTATCACTGGGTAACATTGTTCTAGGCCAGCTAGGCCAGCCCTGACTATAAGCTTCTTCAAAAAGGAAAATCTTAACCTGCTAACTGTAGGGAGAGCGTCTGTCCTCCAGACTGAAACAGGAAGACTGTTTCACAGGAGACGAGCCTGAAACTTAAAAACCCCTTGTCTTCACACTATCAGAGTCATTGTATGTTAATAACAGATATAATAATGGATTTTATAATTCCATACGGTACATTAAAACAATAAATGCATAAGTAAGAACAAACATGGCATAAAGAGCATCCTCACCTCACAAGTCCAAAAAAAACACTCCAACAAGTTAAACAATCCCAATCAGTGCCTTTAACAAGACATGTTGATGTACAGTTCACTTGACGGTGAACGTGTGCACATTGTTAACCAGTACTGCTACTGTATAAATAATGTTGATCTTATTTTGACGAGAAAATGTCTCAGCGCAAAATAAATTAATATGTGGGGACAATTAGACTAAATATGTCCCTTCACCTCATGTAACCTGATACTAAACTTTTACTTAAGACAATGTCAGACATCTAAGCTCAACTTGTTACTTTTTTCTATTATTCTATTCTATTTTATTACTAGTGTCTATAGTTATTTATCTACACTTGTAAAAATAAATTAGTAGCTGAAGCATCAAAAATTGTTATTCAGTCACAGCTATATAGAAACAATTGGGGCGAAAATGAAAACTACTTGTGCAATCATATTGACTGTTTATGGTAATTCAATGCTTGTCTCCATTCTTAATAAAATAAATGCTAGCGCTCTGGTTGCTTAGAGACCCTGTTATTTACCACTGTTGAAATGGTTCCATACTGATTGTTGAGTTTATTGTTGGTTGTTGTTTATTCAGGATTTCCTTATGCTCATCTTACAGTAACACACAGATCCAGTGACAATAATGAAAATCCCATTTTTTTTAGATAGCATTATAATAACAATCATTGGTAATTACAAAAGCAAGAACAATAGAAGAGTGTTCCATAAAACCATGGTCCTATATATTACAGTGCTGTAGGGTATGGAGTATAGATACTATTTCTAATAAATAACAATAAACTGATAGATAATCTATCAAAGGTTGTAGAAAATGATTGTTTCTTTCCACTGTCGTTTTATGAAAGCATTAAATCAGCAGCACAGTGCTTTCCAGTAAAAACGATACTCGGTTCACTGCCTCTTTTGGCGTATTGGCTCCTGTTCTTAATGGCCCACTTCTCTTCCTGTGCTTCATCCTCCCTACAGACGATCCGTGGAGCTGGACACTACGTATACGCCGACCAGCCAGAGGACTTCAACAACAGAGTTTTACAAGCATGTGATGAAGTGGACTGAGGCAGAGATGATGCAGTGTTGAGCTATCTGGACACAAAAAAAGAGGAACACCAATAAGAGGCATCAGCCGGTGATGCCACAAGATCCCAGTCACTCAAAGCAGGAAATAAGGATTGTTTATATATGAAACTTTTCTTTTCAGCGATTAGAGTTAGACTTAAATGTCATGACATGCTGACATATGATATTCACTGATATTCTAAAACACCTGGTGGATACGGGCCCTGAGCTGGCGCCGCAGTTCAGGTCCCTGTTTAAATGCATTTTAGCAGCGTTCCCACACTGATGAAATGATGCCTGTGGTCTTAATTCACATGGTTCTATCATATTATATACAGCAGAGAAATAGACAAAGGAGATATTTTTAAATTCAAATATTCTGCTAAACACACAACCACAATGCCTCAGTATTTTGGTGAATGTACATTTTTGTCTATATGTGGCCTTTCGTTGCTCCTGTAGTTTGTTAGGAATTTTCGAACAGAAATTGATGCAAACATGCAGAAACAACTTTAAAAAGTATTGTTTAATCACATGAAAATACTTTATACATTATACTTATATTTTTATGCATATTTTTGATAAAAGATGCACTGAATATTTTAGAAAACTAATTTATATCTAAAATTAATAGTTATTCATACTTTAAATCAAATTGCAAAAACACATTTTCTTATTGCATGATGACACTGTATTGAAAAGCATACAGAGTTTGCAGTTTAATGCATTTCTTGTACATTGCTCAACCTGTGATTTCTGTTTTTTCCCATATAATTCCAAAACAGACAGGAGGCTCTCTTCATTACATCACTGCATCAGCACCAGGAAGCAGCTATTGATTCTTCTGCTGCCAATAATAATCTATTCACAGTCTGTCTCCTGGGTGAGAGCTGCCTTTTCTGTCCAACTAAAGTGTTTGTTTCAGTTGCATTTTGGTTGTTGAAGAGCACACAACCTTATTTACACTTTGAAGAAGGTACACAACTCTTCACACCTTTTTGACTCAAAAGTAATTTTTATATCTAAAAACTGCATCTTTTCATTCACCCAAGAAACCTGTCATGCACATTTTTAAACGTGCCTTTGTTTTCCGGTGACTTAAATACACAGTCTGATAATGTGTCTGCATTTAGAATTACAATTGATTTTCTGCTGGGCAGTGATGATGCATGCAGTATTATTGTAACAATGGTAAAATGTATGTTCTTTGCCTTTGTTTTTGTCTTTTGGGTTTTTCTCTGCTTTTGAGCTCTTATTGATGTTACTTCACTTTCTCTAAAACCATCAATTTGTATATATAATACTATATCTATACTGATCAGCCTTTGATAGAGTTGATTTTGTGTATTCTTTGTCTGCATCCAATGTTGTGGTATACCACAAGGCTACATATTAGGCCCTGTTTTATTTTCTCTCTATATATGCACCCTTTGGGGTCTATTTTCAGAAAACTTCAGATCTCCTACCATTATTATGCTAACACTGAGCTGAAGCTCCTGCTAACACCCTTTAGGATTTATCTAGTGTTAATTCCCATTCCCATTGCATCAAGGATGTTAAATACTGGTCATAAAAAGCCTCCTTCAGCTAAAGCAGAACAAAACTGGTTTTAATCTTAGGTATGGCTTTGAATATCACTCTTGAATTAATTTAAAAATGTTCTTATTTCCTTCCTTCCTTTTTTGCATTTTATTTACACGATTGCATTAATTGTATTAATCAACATTAATAACATAATATAGAACAATGAAAAAACAATACAACAAACCATGTATTACAACAATAACAACAATGAGCTAGTTAGAAAAAACTATACATAAAAAATATGTACAAATAAGTCAAAAGTAGAACAGTTTGGGTGCGGTGGGGAGGGGGGATGTCTATTACCACATCCTCCTCTACAGTGGCCTCCTCTGTAGCCACCTTTGCTGCATAGAGCCTTTTCTTTGCCCTGCAAAAGGCCCGCCACGACCTGCTGCACTCCTTGTTTGCTGTCAGCAGCTTTATAATCATTGGGCTGAGGCTCACAATCAGCTTTTCCCAACTCCCTTTTGTGCTGACACGTGCCGGCTTTGCTGGTGTCCAAACTGTAATTCTTTACAGGCCTCAAGGTGAAACACGATGTGAGATTTCTTTTCTTTGGGGTTGAAAGAGACTGGAACATCTTAACTTAGTGACTGCCCCCACTAGTCCCCAAGACCTGGTCCGATTGTGGCCTCAGGCCTAAGTTTCCAGTCACACATTCTTCAGACTTGAAGACAATTTGGGCCAGCCCGATGGTTCTTGCCGGTTATGTGGTTGCCCCCCCTGCAATATACAGAAACCAGGCAGACCCAGTCAGATAAAACTCCAAATACAGCAGGATTGAAGAAGAACATTTATTATGGAAGTATATTTCAATTTCAGAATTAAACAAGTCATTATTTGTCCGTTTGCCATTTGGGAATACTGATCTCCCATTCAATTGTGTGCTAAATGCCACAATATTAGGGAACAACTAAAATCTGACATTTAGCACAAATTAGAATAGGGGAATGTCAAACCTAAATATCTGCATTTGAAAAGGCCGGAACCAGTTCCAAACCAGTCCACGAACCAAGAGGATCCTTTTTTCTATGTGACACATTTCAATTTCACAATGATAACTCAATATCAAGTCATTATATTACCTTTGACATTTGGGAACATTGGCCACCTCATTCCAAGGTGTGTTAAAGTTCAAAATATTAATGAAGGACTGAAATCTGTTAGGACTCTCATACTTGGCCACAAAACCAGCGGCAATGCTGGTCTTCATCTTGGCCTAAGACCTAAACTGTCATTTTGGTCAGGACCCTGGGGCAGTGACCATAATTAATCCTTTCCCATGGCAAATTTGCCCACCTTTACCTTGAGGCAGCAAAGGACGACCCTTTTGGTGACGGTGATCAGGGCAGCTTCTCTCACCAATAGCACTTCCATGCTGGCACCTGCAGTTTAGTCTGCGGTCAAAACGCTGTTTTTCAGCTTTTTACTTGGCCGTCCATGCTTCAACGAGACTATTTGCTATAGACCGGCACCCAGGGATCCATCCACTGGACCCAGGAGTTCCTTCTCAGTAGCTCAATTTGCTCTTTCACCTACCTCCTGCCTGCGGTGCATTGAGGTGCCAGTCCATATGGGTGCTCCTATAAGAGCACCGGAGGCCTCATTATGGATGTTCACCCTGCCACAGCAGAGGTTAAGCAGGTTCCCCTCTTCTCCACAGGGTGGCTGACGGATCGGGGTCAGGGAACGGGATATTTCCAAGTAAACCTTCTGGCGACCGACAAAAGTGGTGGCGTTTTGTATGAGTCAAAAACAGGAGAGAGGGGGAGAAGATGGTAATAATTTAGTATGGCTTAATTCTATCTTAACACAGCTCATTACACATGCGTATCTATCGGAAATGCCACGTTAAATATGCAAATTCCGTAGACACTACAAATAAAACTGCATTAAAACAGCATCCTTATGTGTCCCAAAATACACTGTGAACACAAGACGTACGTGTGTGCTCTCAAAATTTCTCTGCACTGATTCACCCAGCTGAAGATCACCTGGTGACACACACACACACACACACACACACACCCGTCATGCTTTACAGAGAACGGCTGAGACGAGCTGTGCATGCAGAGATGATTTCCTTCTGTCCACCAATCAGGGAATTAATCAAACCACTTAACCAATTTCTACTAATCTGACGAACCTCCTATTTACCCTATGGATTCTGTATGATTGGAGGATGAATTTGTTCGGCCTTGTGATTCATAATAATGATTAGTAATTAGTAATAAATAGTAATTATTTTTCTCTTTCTATTTGATCTTTTCATGCTTCTGCTTGAGCTGTGTCTGCTCTCTGCTAAAAGATTTTATACTGGTCTGATGAATATATTTACCACGTATTCTTTATGACTAACCCAACTAAAAATGTTGTTATAATGTATAGTTATTTATAAAGTTTAATTTAAGTGCACAGCAAAAAAAAAAATCTTATCAGGAGAAAATGTCTTGTTTATGTTAGTCTGGTTTTCTTATAATAAGACCAAATTGATCCAAATCAAGAAAAAAAATTCAAACAAGCTAATTATCTTTAATAACTACCTGCCAATGGAATAACATAATTCTATTCGATATTGCCTAATTGTACCACATACACTCGAAATACGAGACATAGTCACTTGTTAAGATTTCATTCAGTGTGGATATCAAATACTGACACATTTTGTGCAGGCAGTTCTTTTTTTTTCATTGGGAACAAACCAGAGATAGAACTGTGCTGCTCAAATCTCCATCATCCCACTGCCTCCCCGTCTCTATCACCGCCATCTTCTCCCCACTCATCATCTATCATCACTCATCATAATCAACCTTCATCCTCCCGGGAGCCAGGATGAACAGATTCCTTCACTAAGGTCGGTGGTAGCAACCTGAGTTCATGAAACAAAGAAAGAAACAAGGTTGAATAAACATAATAGTTATTTCTATGAAAGGAATAGACAGTTTAATTTGAGGTTTCAATTTATTCGAGTTACTATTGGGCCTAAACTATTTAGGTCAGCTATCTAAATGTCTGTTGTTCTTTTGTATAATTTAGATTAGACTTAATATGAGTCAATAAGAGGAATTTCCTATTATTTCAATTTGGTTCCAGTTGCAGGTGCAATTTGATTCACTCCCAGATTGTGTCCAAATTAATGATTCCTGTAAATAAATGGAAAGCGTATTGCTGTAATGAGAAAGAATATGAAAGGTTATTGTTCTAATTGAAAGAAATTGAGACAGAAAAAAAGACAATAATACATAATTGGTGTGAGTTATTTGTGCCTAATGATCTGCTGCCCAATCACTGCTCTCCATTCTAGGCAACCACTTAAAGTTGTCCGCCCTTGTTGGTCCCCCTGTGGCACTCACTTTACTTCATCTAAGACATGGGTTACGTTTGACAAACAAACTACATGACACAGGTTTTGTTTCAAACATATTTATACTTTGGCATATTAGTAGCATTGCACATTTAGTTAATTTCTTCATAGACAACAATTTAGTTTCTTTAGATGTCGTAAGTTGTTCAAATTTGCATTTCTTTGAGTGCTGCTGTTGGAGAAAATCCTTTTTGAAAGACTTAGAAATGCTAGATTTCAAGGATTTCCACTAGAGTATTATTTTTATTTTTTTTACTTCAGTGAAATTTTACTTGATGGCATTTTTGAATTTGTATCTTTTATGTAGAAAATCACAATCAACAAATTAATCTCTTATTTTAGCATTTTCTTTTATTCTTTAAAGTACATTAGGATTTGATCATTTTCCTTTGGCTGATCTTATCCCTTTGACAGATTTGTCAGTTTTTTTATTTGTAGTTCTGTTGAAATTGTGCATGTTTTACCTCTTTTTGCTTTTAAATGGCCGGAGGAACCAGCGTGGTCCCTCATAGCCCTAGATTGTGGAAGAGAATTTAAATATACATCTTTGAAACCCATCTAAGGACAGGCCTGACAGCAATCTGGCTTTTATTCTTTTGTGTGCTTATTTGTTTGTGTTTGTTCTCAAAATATTTCACGCTTATAATAATTTCCTCTTGTTCGTGTTTGCTTTTTTTTTTATTTGTTCATTTCTGTGTTTTTTGTGCCGATTGTAATCATCGTTTATATAATCCCATCATTTAATCTTTCTGTTAAGTACTTTGGTCAATGTTTGTCTTTAACTGATTAATATTGACACATTGATAACCAACAGTTTCATTATTCCAACTCTTTAGCTGTAACTATGCCGCACCTTGTCGAGCAATGTTATGATCCAGGGCTGGATTTATGGTGTTTGCATTATTGCAAATTTCAATATGATTTTGAATGGGATTTTCACTTTTTGTTAACCTGAAAGTCACAGCTTTAATGTGGTTTTCTATGATGTCTCCTTAGGCTCCAGAGGAGCTTTTATAAAGTCTGAAATGAATAAGATCTGGATCATCGGGGTTATCTCAGGACTTGGACACCGCAGATCTACAACAGAACACCGGTTTTACAAGTGCGGATGAAGGTTTAATGAAAGACGCTATCAAGTTGCATTAAGGGAAATGCAGGATCTAGTATTTTGCAGTCATAACACATTCTAGAGTTGAAACTTTAGGATACTTTAACCCCAACGGGTTGCTTTTTTGAAATAGTTTCTTACAAATACCCCGACAAAAAAAACAGAGGTGTGATACAAAAATCGATGGAGTCCCACTTTAGGTCAGTAACTGCAGCTTGTCAGTGTAAAATGATATATTCTGCATTCTAAAGAAACCGGTGGAAAGTGTAAAATGTCACTAAACAGGATCGATGGAATCTCATGATGTTCCTTTTCCTGCCTTTGTGCTATCTAAGAATGTACACAGAGGCCTATTGGTATTTGTATGTTTTGAATAGATCAACAACAACAAAAAAAAAGGCTAAATTAAATTTCCCACAAACGTGAACCTTCTTGTGCTCTGCTCTCATCGCCTTTGCTCTGAAATGCTATAACCGCGGTCCACCCGCTTTTCTGTCCTCCCCTTTCTGTCACATATGAATGATGCGGCTCTAATTTGATTCTGCATCAAATGTGTAATCTGCGTTGCAACATTTGCAGACCCCCCCCTCCCCCGTCCCTTTTCCTTTTCACTTAAATGGAACAAAGGTGACAGATGAATCAATATTTTTTTTCCTCCAGCTCCCCTTATCATTTCAGAGCTGTCAGGCCTCTGCCTGGCAGAGAAATGATTCCTACGCACTCAGAGCTCAGCAGAAAGGGGCCTCTGTAGTTCCACCCCGCGGCCACGAGAGGGCACTCACATGTAGACGGGGAAGACGTGGCGGAGCGTCTGGAAATGTTCACAGTCGGCCCTCTTTTTGCACTTTTCTCTCCTTTTTTTTTGATTTCATCTGCAGAGAAAAGACTTGAGACGCTCACTGTTGCATGACCAGACACAAACACCTTTCCACTTTGCCAGTTACTCAAAAAAACGCCATCCGAGGACAGCGAGGGAGGGAATGTGAACAGAGAAGGTTAGAATGAACAGTGGGATGTGAGTTGCTTTTTTTTTCCTCCTCTCCTCCTTTTCTTTCCCTCCTCCGTTTCCTAGATCCGGCCTCGACGTTAAGGCAGATATCGATCGTGAAAGACATCCTATCTGTTTTTTTTTTTAATTCTCCCGCTCTTCGATCGATACAGGGGGGGGGGGGGGGGGGGAATATGCAAGCTCATGTGAAAGTATTTCCGAGTCATATGAGGCCGGCGGGGGCTGGTTTTATGCCACTCAGCTGTTTTAAGTTTCCCGGCTGTGCTAGTTTACGGTCACTGTTGATTAAACCTGAAAACAGAAGGAATCTCATTGATTTCGATAAGTGGCATCATCGCCGTTGCACCGTACGAGCTATCGGAATGTATCTGGAGCCTCGCTTGACCTGTTTATACCTGGAAATCTGTCCCCACCCACAGAGACTGCAGAAGTGACAGCTCTCCTGCGTGGTTTATCTGTGGCATTAGCCGGATATCAAGCAATTAAGTGGGAGCACACCGCAGGGTACACACACTATAAAGCTACAGTAATGCCGTCCTTCTCTGACACGAGACCATAAAACACAACATGGCAGGGTGGGGCTACTACAGACCTGTGACTCACTCCGCTGCCTGAGAAAAAGCCAACTGATGAATCACAGCGGCTGCTCTCGCTGGAGCTGGAGTTTGAAAACACTCCTCCAGACACACGGTTCTAAATCTGATGAGAAAGAGCATCATCACCGTCATCAGAGAATCCGATCCAAAATGGTCCTCTGAGGTAATAAAGGAGCCAGTGGTGGCGGTGGTGGTGGGGGGAGCGGGGTGTGCAGCAAAAAAAAACAAAACGGTGCAGTTTCCATCGTTTTACATACTGTCTGTTTTTGCTGTGTCATGCCTTGAAGCGTCTCCGGCGGGCAGCGATCAGACGGATCCTGAAACGTGCGGATCCGAGAGCCCTGCGCTTCCTTCCCTGTGATGTGACTCGCTGGGAAATGTGAAGGTCCAGCGCTGACATGAGAGGAACAGGACTGATTCAAACGTGCATCCAGCCTGATCTTCCCCCTACGAGCTAATCTCACAGTGTACAAACCTCGACCACAGTTAGCCAGTCTGGCTGCATCAAACAGCGTGTGTGCTGCAAAACAACCCCAGTCATTATCAATGAACACCACCCATATTCTATATCAGAGGCGTCAAACATGCGACCCAGGGGTCAGAACCGGCCCGCTAAAGGGTCCAATCCAGCCTACTTGTGACAGTACAAAGCTGTTTTGACAATGGGGTACATACGACAGCAAATCTGATTTCAAATGGGTGGGACTTAGCCTGGGTATACCATAGACTGTATAGGGGTACACCCATCCTTCACTGCACGCCAATTCACTTCGCTCTGCAATTCAGTCTGGACACAAAGGACTCAATTTTCTCCTCATCTAGGGAGCCAATCACAGAACAGGGGAGGGTGCAGCAAGACGATGAGGAAACACAGAAGTGACTTAGTTGATAACCGTGGATCCAACATGGAGGCAGAAGGTATTTTGCCTTTCGATGCAGCTTAGAAAGTAATTTAGACCACGAGTTTATTTTGAAAAATGAGCAACTTTTAGCACGAAACTATTTCACCGTCCTCAAGATACAATTGGCTATAAGATACATACAGATAGATATGAAAAAAATGAATGGATGGTTCCATTGAGATAAGGTCTGGTGTTAGCCAGGCTAGGCTGGAAATAAACATATAAATAGCATAAATTGCTCCCTTTTATGAATATAAATGAATTATTAATATTAATATATTAATTTGCAAAACATGAGCGATGACATAAAAAAAATGAAGTGCAATTTCAACAATGTGATGTCTCAGTTATTCCATATTTAGTCTCCTGGTGCATTTCCATTTAAAACATTTACACACTTTTAGGCAGCAGGTGAAGTTATCTCCTGCCTCACAAACCATTTACAGATCACAGCTGTAGATATTTTAGTCCCTTGAGCTCTGAAAGATGCTCAATGACTTCACATTTCTGTGAAGAAATAGGAACAGAAATGGTTAAATAAAGTGTAACAAAACATCGACCAGCTCTATATTATTATATATGTTTTCTTAAATGAGTCCTCCACCAATTTCATAATGCACTAATACAACATTGCTGGACTCACAGACAGTTTAAAAGAAAAACAAAAAAAAACATCAAACATCAAAATCGAAGAAGAAGAATCAGAGATATGCTTGTCAAAAACAGCCACGTGCATTACCCACCATCCAACTCAATTGCAGATAGTTCAGCAGAGTGTGTGTTTTCTAACACGGAGCAACTGAAGCTGTCATACTGGATAACATTTGCATTTGACTGCTAGTCCTTTATTCATCAATGGGATGAGGACTTTAACAGGCATTGCTCTATTCTGTTTCTATGTCACCCTTGCAAAATATTACCCAACCTTGGAGATGGAAAACCAAAGTGAGGTCACTCCATATGCAAATGCTGTCGCAAGAAATTTGCGATGAACAGAAATAGATTTTTCATTTCATTTTATTAAGTTCATTCTAATTTGATTCTCTTTTTTTTTTAGCTATCAAGGGAAAGGAAAAAGACACTTTATTTTGGAGCAAGTGGGAATTATCAAATCTGCTGCTTGCACATATGGTCCCTTTCACTTAACTCGTTTTCTAAGGCTAATAAATTTCACAATACAGCAAATGTATTCAAAACCCTGATAATATTCAAGAACAGATGTTCAAAGCAATGAACGTCAGCATAACCTATTTTTTTTTGTTTTTAATTACAGATGAAAACTTTACATCATTCATTTAGACCAGAGGAATTTATAAACTGATAAAATGGTAAGATTAGAACAAAAAAATGGTGATTTGATTATCATCCATCTTTAATTATCATGAATAAAATTCTTACACTTACAGGCGGGGGGGGGCACTGTAAAGAGGGTTAATAGTTAATTAGTGATAGGTAATAGGTGATAATATGTTTTTTATCAGGGTTTTAGGGTGTAATCAACGGGAAAACCTGAAAAACTATTGTTAAATAATTGCAGTTCCATGAACGTCCACTTGAGGCTGTTTCTCAAAAATGAGTCAACCCCATTGACGCCCATGTTAAAATGCTATTAAGGCTTAAAGTTACACATAATTTAGGTGTGACGGGTAGCTAGCCACTAGGTGAGTGCTGCAAGGCATCAATGTTCAGTGACGCTTTATGAGTCCACAAACCAACAGGTGACACCACAGAAACTACGTCCATTACTTTATAGTAACACTCTATGGGTATTATGCATGAAATAATCAATGAATGGGTTATTGAACGCTTGCAATAGCTAATGATTGTTTGGTTGAATAGAGTTGTAAAGCATCGTTTTTACCTCTGTATGTGCTTCTAAATATACTCGTCTGCACAAGGAGTCGAACGGTGATCATGTCCACAGCTGATATGAGGAGGAGGAGAAAAGGCAGAAGGAGATGGAAGAAGAGGCGGAAGAGAAAGACCTTTACTCTGGAGCACAGACCAGGCCAGACCGGGCTCATCTTGTCTGGGTTGCTAGGAGACCGGCGAGGCGCCTGATCTAATTTATTAAATTCAGCCTCTCGCCTCCTCTATATCTCTCTCTTTCTCTTCCTGTGTCTGTCTGTCTCGCTCGCCTCACATTGGGCCTCCACGCTGCTTTCCCTATCTGCCGTTATCTTTCCCACCCTCTAAGGCGCTTATCTCCCTCCCTTCCTCTCCTCCACTCGCTCTTTTTCTGTCCCCCCCCCCCCCGCTCACTCTATCAGGCGCTCCCCAGCTTCCTGTGGGTACGAGTGGATCTCTCTCTCTCTCTCTGTCTGTCTCTCTTTCTCTCTCCCTTTCCCGTCCTCCCTCCATCTCAGACCTCAGACAGCGTATCTTCTCAGGCTTGTGCGGCAGTGCCACCCCCATATCTTTCACACCGAGCCATGAGTACCACCCTCAGGCAGGCCAGACTAACCAGGCACACACACACACACAACCACGCGCAATTCGCATTACCATTTAGTCTTGCATTCGGAGTCACTATACATAAATGTTGATGCATCAGCCTTTCGCCACACAAAGCACTCCGCGGCGCTTATTGCCTGAATTATTCAACATCGCTATCTTCAGCCCGATCAATGATCATTCATGTTCAAGATAATCGATAGGGGAGGAGGTGTACATGCTTTTGAGTACGTTGCCAAGGGATAAAGTTATATTTGTTGTTGTATATTTCCAGCGTTTCAGTCTCGCTTAGATTTAGCTGAACCAGCTAATCGAAAGCACAAGTCAATCAATCAATCTTTATTTGTCGCTTGTGATCACAGTTTAAACACAGTTAAATGCAACAGTAATAAAAAGGAACTAAAGGTACTATTAGGGGTTCTCGATGATCCAATATCATCGATGCGAAGGGAGAATTAATCAATATCACTCTCTTTATAAAATGCTTTTAGTTTGAAAATCCCTCACATCCGTGACACAGTTTCCATTGAGAAAACCTCCAAAAACATTCAAACGGTGCTAGTGCCAAGACAGATAAGAAAAAGACAATGAGGATAATTACTCCCTTCATGGGAATACATCAGCAGTCAGGAGATATTCTGGACAAAAATCTGGTTCAACAGACAAAACACAACCAGCTTCTTTCTGCAAGAACTACAACACTAAGAGTGACGAGTATCACCGCTGCCATTTCGTGTTTAATTTGCGAGGAGAGGAAATGACGAGGGAAGTGACCGATAAAACAAAAGGTTAATTGTTATTCTTTTTTTTTTTTTCCCTAAAATTGAATTGAAATGTCTGGAAGAGCCCAGTAAAATTGTCAAATCATATTTTAGTTGCCTCTTGTGAGTTAAATGTAACTTATTACGTTAAATGGGCATATTATATTATCCCATATCGATCACAGGCCCCTGGATTGAATCAAGTGAAAACAGACTTAGACTTTCTTTATTGTCATTGCTAAAAAAAAAAAAAAAAAGATATTTGGTTGCATTTGGCTTCAGAGAATGTAAATAGAAAGTGCAAAATCATCAGCAGAATATGTGATATTCAGAGTAATGTAATACCTAATTAATTATATAATACAATATAATAATAGTAATAAAAATACCTAATGCCTAATGCTTTTCTTCACATGTTTTCAACCGTTATTTCTATTGTGAAGCATTTGGTATCATTTGTGAGGAATATTTTATAATTTTTCATGTTCTCATGCCTTAGCATGTTAAAAAAATGTACAGCTACCGCAAGTAATAATTAACACCTTGAGCAGTGTATTAATATTCTTTTTCTGTTGTGCTGTTTAAGATGGTGGTCACGGAGCAGCTCCCATCACAGGTCAGCACAGGTCATGACTAATGAAAAGGCTGCGTGATGAGGGACCACTTAGAGCAGAACACAGTGACTCATGATACACACACACACACACACACACACACACAGACAGTCTCTTGCTCTTTCATGGTCTCTTCAGTTCTTCAAAAATGTGTTTAAGCAACACACACACACATACACACACACACACACTACTATAGTGAACCTTCACACAGAGCTTAGCATGTACGTTATAATTGGAATTTACAGTCACGAAATGGAAAAGACGTACGAGGCATCACACCGGAGTCAGCCACAGTCGCCCTCCTCATCCCGCTGCCAGGAAAAGAAGACAGTTGTCCCCTGGGAAATGTGGTTCTTCTCATCATCAAGGGTTTAGTCGATCGTGACCTCGGCAGAATGAGATCAGTGGCTCCGCCGTGTGCGCGCGCCTAAGTCATCATTTTGTCAGCCACAGTGACACAGCATAACGGGGAGGTAGCGGGTTAACGGGAGGTGCCGCTCCCCGCTCCTCCCTCCCTAGCCCCACATGAGATGTGAAGACCGAAAGCAATAAAAGGCCTTTAAAATGCTTGTTAAACCGGAATTTTTTTTTAGCCGTCCCCTTACCCGTTTTACGCGGGTCTTCATGAATCATCGGCCCCTTACTGTAGGTGCTACTGTGCGTATGACTGCGGATGAAGGAGAGGGGGATGAAAAAGAGAAATAAAACCCACACTGGTGTAATGCCCCCGGGGAAGTGACAGCTTGAACAAAATTTTAAAAAGATGACGTAGTAACGTGTGTGTGTGAGATTTGCTTCTGTGTGACTGTGTGTGTGTGTTTGCTTATGCTTTTTTTTGTCATATGTGTGTCCGTCTGTGTGACTAAAGGCAGGTGGAACATTTTATAAAGGTTGGTTTACAGAACGGAAAGTCTTGTTCCTCCTCTTCATTTTCAAATCTCTTTGACCTTTTAGACCTCCTGACTCCTGAGATGGCGTTTACTCACAAGATGAGTTGTCATGTAGACTATGTTATGTCGACTGTTTTATATGTACTGGCAATTTAGTTCAAATGATTTGATATTTTTTAAAAATGAAACTTTATTAACAGCACACAAGTATACACCATATTAAACACAACTGTACAAGTGTAAAGTGTATTCAACATTTTGTATAAACAGACAATTATGAACATCCCAGGATTTTATGAGAGAACATATGAGAATAAAAAAAAGAAAAACAAAAGGATAACTTATTAATCAAATATTTTGTAAAGCCCAAAGAAATTATGTTTTAGCAGATTTATTTTCTCTCACAGTCAGAGATGGAGATGACATGTTGTTTGAGATATACTAAAAGTTCTGGAAGGTTAGGTTTCTTGATTTCTTGCGAAATGTGGTAGAAATGACTAAAATAATCATAATAAATCATAATGTCAAATAAAACTGTCATATTTAATAAAACCGAATGAAAAAAGGATTTCAAAGTATTTTCTGCTGCTGCAAACTCAGTTAGGAATGGCTTTTTTTTTGCGGGGCAGATTTTTTCATCTTTTTGAGCTAAAAATGACAAATCTAGTCAGGGATCGTGACTGACAGATTTCATAATGGCACTGAAACAGGAAAGGACCAGCTTTTGTCTCTAAATGGTACTTTTAAGTAAACGGAAACATAGATTTGTCACCATTTAGATTGTCAATCGTCAATTATGCTTAAAGGAAGGAACAATAAGAAGATTTTTTTGAGTAGAGGGTGATTTTAATTGAAATCCAACAATTAAAATCAAAGCTAGCCAAGATTTCGCCTCTTATTTGTCCTCATCATCAGATCATGTTACAGGAACTTGAACACTTGAAAATTCATTGCAATATTTCTATATTTTTGCTAAGTTAACTGAAATTGCTCCAAGTGTTTTCAGTGTTTTGTCATTGCAGGACTCTTGCCTGTTCTTTTAGTGTCTTTTCATGTTTGTCTTTCGCCATTTTAAAAGCTTTTAACAGCCCTCGGAGACGTCAGGGGAGCATTGTTGCATCCACTGAACAACGCCTAGTTTGTCTCATTGTAATTCCTCACCACTGATGCTACTGCCGAGTTCACTGAGAACTGTCAACCAGATTAATGAATTAGTTCACTGCGGCCACACACACACACACACACACTGATGCGCACGCACACACAAAAATAAACACAAACCCGGACTCTTGTCATGAGGTTTGACTTTGCGGGAAACTACTTTCTGTTCTGTTTAAAAGCATTTAAATTCACATCCAGGAGTTTCTCGTCTCTGCATCGACCCGCAGAGGGAAACGGCAGGACGGCCGGGGAGCTGCGGTGTCACTTTAGATCAGGTTTCATCCGTTTCATGCAGATGGCCTCGGATTCTGTTCGCGGCGTTGCTGTCAGTGGCGAATTGTCACACAGTTTCGCTCCTCATGCTGCATACGGCCATTATCGGTGGTTCACTGCAATACGCTGCAACCAGTTGCATCGTAAAAATGTTGCTCTTACTAGAATACCTTGATTTTGTATTTGCAAGATTAAGGCAATGCTTGATGCTAGATGCTGTGTTACGCTGTTTCATTCTAATCTCCATAACGTCCTTAATATAACTTACTAACTAAAAAAAGTGACGTAAGAGATTACGATGGACCTTTTGAGTTGCGGCAACTTTAAGGCCTTTTAAGTAGAATTAATACTGTTGTATTACTTTAGGTAAACACATAAAAATCGAGTTGAGTTAAACTAATACTACTAATAAAGCCGTGTTGGATAAACTTGATAATTTTATCCAACAAGCCTTTTTAGCAGTATTGTATTTTTTTTAATTTTATATATATTCATGCTTTTTATGACAAAGCAAATAAAATAAAGTGAATCACAAGCACATCCTACAAGATGGAGGTAACACTTTTAACAATGTGTTTTATTTTCACATCAATATCTCCTTTTGTTCCAGGTAACTTGCTCGATCCCCTAGTGTGCCTCCACTGATCTGATCGTCAGCCCCGCCCTGATTGTTTCCACCTGTTTTCCATTACCTTGTGTGTGTGTGTGTGTGTGTGTGTGTGTGTGTGTGTGTGTGTGTGTGTGTGTGGGGTTATATATAGTCTCTGTTTCCCTTTGTCTTGTGCCAGTTTGTCTTTTCTTGTGAAGACAGAGAGCCAATACCAGTCCATGCCACAGTTCATGTCAAGTCATTTTTTTTGCTTTCTTTGCACCATAGTCTTGCATGTTATTTATATTTTTTTTCATTCTGCCTTTTTTTCCATAGTCATAGTACAATTCTTTTTAGTTTTCCTTGATAGAATGTTTTGTATTGCAGTTTTTCCTCCCAGTGAGTGAGACTTTCTTACTTGTGTACTTGGGGATTTCCCCCTATGAGAATGATTTTCATTTAATACTTTGTCATTAAAAGATTGTTTTTTGTGCTTTGCCTTTTCAGAGTTGTGCATTTGGATTCCGGTCCTATTTCAGTCATGACTGCTGGCCTGAGGCCTTGTCTACATGAACACTGCTATTTTTTTAAACCAAACTTTTATAGCCCTGGTTGAAAAAAAGACTCTCATGCACACCACTGGTGTGATTAAAAAATATCACAGACCACATGTAACCACAAAATTCACCTCAAACAATGTCATGCACATGCCAAAGCAGTAGGTGGCGATAGAACTCCTAACAGGAAAGCCATTTTAGCCAATCACAAGGCTGGAAATATTCATACCATGAAGTTTCAAGGCAAACAGCAGACACCTCAGGAAGTCAACACATCCTGCAGCAACTGGTTGCCAAGAATTTTCCGTAACTCCCCATAAAACATGGGCACATAGGACCATGGGCGAACACATGTATAAAACAGAGGACCCTTTGTCAGATTCCCATTACGGTCTAAATAAATCTTGGGAGTGAAGGACTCCCTGATAGTTAATGTAATTGTCCCCAAAAGCTATATCAAATGATATCATTCACCGCTGTTGTCATTATAATCATGACATGGAGTCCCAACACATTCTGGAGTTAGAACCAGTGATATAGTCAGGGGCATAGTCACATATGACATATCCCTACTATTTTTACTGGGGCTGTTTTCTTATACTGACTATTATAAATCAATATTTGCCTATACCTTTGGTATACCCACTTATTAGCTGCTTAACAAGCCCATAACCTAGAGTCTTTTTAGCTTTCCCTTTTCCTCTCTGAAAACAAGAATGAAAAATAATTTTTAGATGCTGATTCTTTGTATATTCACCACCGCTGACAACCAAATCAGTCTATATTGGACTGATTTGAATTGCCAATCAAAAGTCCGGTATTTGATTGCAGTGGAGATGAGACATAAACCCGGCGTCATTCACGTACCATAAGTATACAGTAGGGCTCTCTATAGTCTTAAAATTGATCTCTGGGGTACATGTAGTAAACCACTTATCTGTTTAGGACTACATCACTGGTAGTAGAAAAGTGGGTAACGCTGTTGCCTCACAGCAAGGAGGTCACAGGTTTAAGGTCTTGGTCTGGGATCTTACTGTGTGGAGTTTGCCGGTTCTCCTGCTTCCTCCCACAGACCCAAAACATGCTGAGGTTAATTGGAGACTCAAAATTGCCTGTAGGTGTGTGTGTGTGTGCGAATGAAAGGTGTGTGTGCCCCAGAGTAGACTGACGATCTGCATGGGGTGTATTCCTGCCTCTTGCCCAAAGTACGCCACTGTGATTGGCTCTAGCAGACCCCCATCCTCCTAGTGATAAATAAGTATGGTATAGAAAATGGATGGATGGTTATTGTCTCATTCTTGGCGTGATGGTCCTTAACTCTAGTCCGATTTTTGCCTTAGGACATTTGTATTTTATATTATTATATCTATTGCATTTTTCTCCAGGCGTCTGTGAGGATGATGAAATATACATGTAAGTCTGTCTCTGCGAGATTGAGACCGAGCCGAATACAGTCTACAGACTTCTCTCAGTTTCACAGCGCTCGGGAACCAATTACTACATCATTACAATAAACTCGAGACCACACGATAAAATCACATCAAATAAGGGGGCCTATTCCAACCGCCGGCCTCACGGAGCGGTGGTCCTGACAACACTGACTACTACTGCACTTCAATCAAGGCCTGAGTGAAAGATGGATGTCCTGATTTTATCACGGGATTGAAGTTGCTAAGAGACTACAGTTTATAGCGAAGGGTTTTCGCCGTTAGGACCTCTTATAAAAAGAGTCACCTGATGGAGTTCAAGCACTGCGAGAGAGGGCTGTGGAGACGTTCGTCCTGCCGAGATGACTGATGGAGCTGAATCTAAAGAGCCAAAGGGACTCCGGCTCCCTCATGGAGAGCCAAACAGAGGGTGTTGTGGCATGCACAGACACAGACAGCACTCAAACAAAATGATAATGGTTGTACGGCTTTAAATTCAGGCGGCAGCAGCTGCTCCACATAATGCATTCCTTCACGTAATGACTTGCTGAATGTAAATGGTAGAGACAGCGAATGACAGTGTGTGAAGCTGACAACGAATGTGCACAAGTGGCGTCACACACTACATTTTTCTTTCAGCTTCCAGAGAATGGCAGATTTAGTCTCGGATTTAGCAAACTGGTCTGTCAGGGGTTTAGCTAAAATCCACATTGTGGACAGTTTTATCATTGATCTCGGACGTTTAAACCATTGCGGTTATTTTGCGAAGTAGTTTTGTCACAAATTTGTTTACTTCAAACAGCCTCTATCTCTGGGAGCTGAATTCACATGAAAGTTGTATGCAACTTTTAGCCTTTAGCTTCTAGCTGTGGATCCTTTGTATTGCATATGAAGTCGATCTATCTATCTAATATATTTATTTATATATTATATTTACAGGCTACTTAATTCAACTTCAAATATATAATACACAAACCCTCTTATTCGTTTGAAGGATCATGTCGATTCAGGAAAAATTACCAATGTACAATATAAATCTACAGTTCATTACTTGTATTACTGGTGGCCCAATAATAACCAGCAGGATAACTCTACCTGCAGCCTTTTCTCATCAATTAAACAAACGTATTTAGAGCTTTTAGAAATGAATTTCTTTAGTGCTAATATCTGTTAAGTTCTATTTTAATTGTCTGCTGTGTGTATTTTCAGTCACATTCTGCAATGCACCAGTGCAGCAATACATCTGTGATTGGCATTAGAACAGCAGTACTTTAAAATGGAATAAGGAAGGATGTCTTAGTCTGTGAATGAAATTCCTCCGTCCTCGCATCTCTCTCTCGTTCTTTCATCCCTGCCAGAATGAGCAAAGACACGAGTAAGAGACCCGAGCGGCCCATGAGGGATTCCTGTGGAGGCTCCAGCAAGGTTACAAACAGCAAGATAGCCTTCATGGAAGTTTTTTATCAGACCGAGACATTCCTTTGTTGTGAATCTGTTAGCGATTGGATGCCATAGCTGACTGCCTAGGGCCTATAAGCTATTGCACCCAATTGGACACATCAGAATTTAAAAACTGCAACGTTTAGCGGCAGATTCAATTCATTCCAGTGATTTAAGTGTAAATGAGATGAATTTGCTAACTAATCCTTAACAAGCTTGTAAGAGGGAGCTTTACTTTCAATCTTCAATCTTCAATAACGTTTTTATAAACAAAATGGTGAACAAAATACTAGGGGTAAGTAAAGAAACACAACTACATCGTGGAGTAGTGGTGATTGGGGTGGAAATTACAGGAGAGCTAAGCGGAGATCGGCTTTGTTGCATTCATTGCAAGGGCGGTTTGTTTTTCTGTATCTTTGTTGTGAGATTTTCTCTTAATGAAATGAAAGATTGAGAGAATTAAAGGTAAAGTGTGTAAATTCTGCTGACATCTGGTGGCAAGGACATGAAATGCTACCAAATAAATACCCCAAGCATGTAGGAGAAACTATGGTGGCAGTGAAAAACATAGGTCTGCCTCTAGAGCCGTTGTTTGTTTTGTCCATTGTAGGCTACTGTAGAAACATGGCGGGTTTTGCAAAGGCGGACCCACTCCCCATGTAGATGACCCTAAACTAATTTTGCTGAACTATAAACCCATTTCATGCTTTAGGCACCAGATTTCAATTATAAAACGCACTTTCTTCAAAATGCTACACACAATTCTCTACTTTGCGCATTCTTTATTGTCAGATCTTCTTGTGTTCAGACAGAACATGCTGACATTAAATGGGTAAAACTTACATTTCCAAGGCTGTTGTGTAATTTGCAATCAAACTTTACCAATATAAGGTCCACAGGTGAGCTCCTGTGCCTGTGATGTTGATTTGACCCGTGGCCAAACAGGAACTGAAGATAGGATGCACCCTAATTGTTATTTTTGTAATTGTTTATTCTATATCATTTACACATCCAGTTGTGTTTGCTTATATTATATATAGGCTACAGCACTTTTGGTAAAAAAAATAGATACTACAATACAATACTCCTGATATGGCCTTCATATTGTGATTTCCATTCATAGTATTGTTTTCCATTCAGCACATCAGTGATCAATTGGTATATTCTTTATTTCTGTGTGCTTTAAAAATGTATGTAAGCAACTGATAAAAACTGTAGCTTGATATGGTAAAAGTAGAAAAAGTAGTTTTTCACAGTCGCCCTGCAATTGATCGTGCTGGTCTGTGTTTCCACGTGCATGTGACATGTTTAATAGCACACCGGAAAACAGGGCTCCCCTGGAAACCACAGTGTAATTCGAACCCTGATAGTGACCCTCAGCATACAGAATAAAAATCTATTCTTGTCTGCATGTCTGCATGTTCTACCGTCATTATTCTCATTCAATAAAATGGACACAGAGGCTAATTTGAATAGACTTGGTTTACTTGTTGTTTGTCCTCTTGGTTTTTCAGTTGTTTGAGCCAAAAATGTGTGCACGCGAGATTAATTAAAATTCAGCATTTCTCTTGGCTGCGGTGCATTTACGTCTGTTGGGGGTTTGTGATGATGGGGAGTCTCTGCCTCTACTTTGATGGATTTCACCTTAAATGCATGTATATTTTCCTTACAAAAATGCTTAATTTAGAAAGAGTCGCGCACACACACACACGAAAAAGATATTTTTCCTTGCATACACAAGTTGAAAAATCTACTGTGATATTACAGTGTGGTATCACAGAAGAATATAACAGTACATCCCCCAAAAATGCAAGGTAGATTTTTTTTTTTTTCTTTTGCTGGATGGATTTTTCCTTTAGTTCCGATGCGGACTGATGTAAATACAGCTGTAGTCCGACTGCTGCAGCATGAAAAGAGGCTAGAAATTATTCTGGGGGGGGATTTTATAGTTTAAAAAGCACTACAGTTGCCTATGAAAACGAGAACACAAACAGGCAACACAAGTATTAAAAGAAGCATAAAAAGCATCTGGAACAAATATGTATTTTTAACACCATCCAAGGGTCTCTCTCGCTCACTCTATCTCCCTCTATATACTCGCTCTCTATATATATTTTCCTTTCATTTTCTTACCTTTTCTCTCACCCAACCCCACCCCACCTCCATCCTTTCTTCCACAAATGGCAATGTGTTTTAGCACCAGTGGAAAAATACAGTTTGTTGCCCTGCGGATGTTGTTTGTGCCTCCCCCATAGGACGGCTGGTCCTATTGTGCGTACACACACACACACACACACACACACACACACACATCCAGGTACCCACAGATTCTGCTCATGGCAGGCCTCAGCTGCTGTGTGACATGGCACGGGGAATATGAAAGTGGAGGAAGGAGCGAGGAAAAGCAGACATGAATAGCAGAGGAAGAGTGTTGGAGAGGCTGCAAAAGTGCCAGGAGCAGAGAGCGAGTGAACAGGGAGGATGGCGGCGGCTGAGGGAAACAGATGGAGGGAAATCTGAGGAGGAGAAATGGAGAGGGAATGCTGAAAAGAGGCAGAGGGAGGCTTGCAGAAGACGGCGAGAGGCTGTGGTGGGGAGTGGGGGGCGGGGGTGCAGATGAGATCTTGCATGCCAAAATCAATGCGAGGCTGGTTGTGTCGGGTTATGCGCGAGCAGAGAGAAAACAGGAATACATGCCTAAAAATACCCCGCAACTACGATTGACAGCGGGGGGAGCAGCGAACAAAAGGGGTGGGGGTGGTGGGAAATCCATAATACATGATGGCGGTGATATTGTATAGGTGAGGAGGTGTGCAGTCGGCCGTCTGCCAGGCGAGGCGGCGCACGGCGGCGCGCGTTCATGCATATGTATGATATCTTCATGGCAGTGATAACGATGACGATGATACGCACACCTGCTCGTAGTGTGTCGGTCTGTCTGGTGCATCCGTCAGCCTGGAGCCGCTCAGGTGAGGCGCGCTAAGAGAGCGCCCGAGTGGGGTTACCATAGAAACCACGGGTGTCCCGACTGTAAGCCTGGCGACTGACTGCAGGACTAGCTGGCGCGTGGACTGGTTTTCAGGTGAACGAGAGTCTATACATCAGAGGAGCGGTTTAAGCTTCAGGGCGGAAAATCTATTCAAAACCTTGTCCCTCCTTTAACGGTTTCTGCCAAACAGCCTTTGAGCAAGGCATTCTGCCAAGATGCTCAGGTGTCACCCACAGGATAGAGATGTCATGAAACATTCAAACACAGCTGAAGCGGGAAACCAGGTGAAGTTAGAGATGGGTCAGTTGTGGTAGGTCAAAGTCAACAAACCATCAGACATTCAAGAAGTTCAGTCTGCCTGAACCATGGAGATTTTTCACTGGATTTATAAGCCATGAATCCCCTGGTTCTGTTACATGTACAGTAAATAAAGCTGATCTTGACCTTGACCTAGGAGAGATTGTTGGTAGTTCCAGCCACAAGCAATTTAAAAAAAAAAAAAAACTCATCACAATTGTCCAAGTAGTCATTTAAGTTGATGTTCCAATAGTCCCTAAGACTACCCATGACTAACCATTTATACTGTAGTTGCATACTGGCCAAAGTCTGCCAAATGACTGTCATTTTATACTCAAAATAAAAAAAAAATTGAAATGTCAGATTTTTTTCAACGACATGATAGTAGACAAAGGTTTTAAGCAAAAAAATGAATTTACTAAATGCTGCCTGTCATATGTCATCATCAACTTCTGCCCCTTCCTCCAAAGAACATTGTGAAGACAAACTCTACCAGAAAGATGTAACTTTATTTAAATTATTATGATTTTCAACCCTGTATATATCTATTTCATCGTTCAAGTCTCTAGAATAACCCCCCCAAAAAATAATTTTCCACCTGGAATAAATCGTTTTGGGCATATTTGTCCAAGCAGCAACTATATTTGACGGTCATTAAGATGCTTTTTTCTAGAAAGAAGAGTACAAAATGGAAATTTGTGCAAAACATGGACAGAGTTCCGAAACCTGAAGTGAAGTTCTATAGAAATGCCTACATGTCATGAGCTGGGGGATCCATCCAGTTCTTGAATGCTTCACAATCCTATTACAATAGTTTATTTCATGGTTTGTTGGCGTAGCCTCCCAAGTGTCCAGAATTCGGCCCTGACAGAAGTGTGAAGGCCCATTATCCTGAAACTCCAATAGTTTGAAAAATGTCCCATTGGACCAAAAGCCCATTAGCCTGACAGCCCGTTTTCCTGGAAAAAAACAAAACAAAAAAACACCCATTGCTTTCGAAAATATGCACTCTGGAGTTCAGTGACTGTCCATATGCGACAACATTGTGGTTAAAGTCTGGTTAGGCACAAAAAAACCACCACTTGGTTAGGATTAGCTAAGGATCACGACAGTCACATGGTGCGTTATTTCTCCAGAGGAAAAAAAAAAAAGAGCTATGAAAAGGGCCACTATGAGATACATTTTAACAGTAAATCAAATGCAAATATATTCCAGTGGAGCCCCAGATTCAAAATATAGACCTGTAAATGTGCATAATAGGTCCCATTTAACTACAGCATTGTCGCATCATCAAACATTATCATTTTTTTCCACAGTAATTTGGAACAGTTTTGGAAGGCACAAAACAAATTATGGCACAGGCTGCTTAAGGGGCATCAGACCAGAAAGCGCCTCTGTGTGTCGTTCTGGACCAGCGACATATGTTGTTGTTGAAATTGTAGGACTTGTTGCAACATCCACAGTCAGCGTGTTGGTCGATTTCCAGCCACTGCCAGGATGTGTCATAAAAACGAATGAAACCTGGAAGGGATCACTTCTTTCCCAATACAGACAGCAGAGGACGATAACAGCAATCAATTAATGTGTCAGTGTACATCTAAGGTATATGAGTGAGTAGTTCATTTTTGGCTTATTTAGAGGCATCATGGTATTTTGTAACCTATCTATCATTCGTTAGGCAAAGAACAGGACTTTTGTATTCTTCCACCAGAATTATGAGAAAAGCATCATTGTATTAGGCAATTTACAGGAAATGCAATTGAACAGAAAAAAATACATGCAATGTAAAGAAAAGAAACACTATTCAGAGAATCTTAAGTAGTTTTCAATGGCTAAAACCTTTGGGCTTTCAATAGTGTAATATCAGTCACCCTCACTGCAGAAAGACACAAAAATCCTAAATACGAGAGTAGAAGCTTATCTAAATAATCGTGTGTTATCAAGCAAGCAAAACCATTAGGCACACAGCACATTCCATTCCAATACTCAGAAAAGGGTTGGTATTGCACAGTGTACCTTAAAACAATCAACCGAGCTAGAAGCACAACCATGTTATAACAAAGTTAATTAAATGTGGAATAGAAAATAAATGTTTTTAATCTGTAATCTCTTTAATGACTGTGACACTTAAAAAACAGCTAGTGTTAGCACTAAAATTCTACATTTTTTTCTGAATATATATCTAAAGGTTGGCATTTAAAGTGTAAATTAGGCAAAAAAAAAAATGCATTTAGAGTCCAAAGTATGAGGGTAATTGATTATCTAAAGCACCGAGGTGTCTGTTGCCAGGGGTCAATGTGATCTTTGATGTCAAGACTAGACTTTCTCAAGCTTCTCCTGATGGAGTCTGAGAGGTCTGAGCTGATGACACCCAGTGAAACTCCGGACTGCAGAGCAGACCGGTCCGACTCCCCGCTGACTCCACGGCAGCCGATTCAAGTTCAGCAAGGAAAACAAGTATTGCCTTCTGTTTCCATGTTAGGACACACAGTAATAAAACAGGTAATGTCTTGAAAAACACACCAATATGAGATTGTTTCGTCTCGGAATGCGCAGTATTTGCTCAGTACCCGAGCTCATAAGAGTACGTAGACGACTACGTTGCTACAGGAGTACAGAAGTTTGTTTGGTTATTATCCGACATCCTGCTGCCGGTTGCAGATTTAATCAAGGTCACCAGTGGATCTGGCATGTGTAACAGTGATCTGACACGTCAATTTGGAGATTGCAGATGGAACACATACCTGCCTCTTTCGGATGGCTGAACAGGAAGTTAATAAGCTGGAAGGGAAGGGTCTTTATGCTGCATATGGAAACAGCATGCAGGAAAAGAATCACACATTAATCTTTACTCTGCCTTCCGCACATCACCGCGGTGATCATGAACAATTTGTCTGAGCGAAAAAGACGAGCAAAAACAACTGTGGCACTTTTAGTGCTCATCGTAGTGCATCGCTGGATTGGCATTGAAATGCACAGGTGCTAGAGAAATGTCACTGTAAACTACATCAGCGATCTTTGGTATCTTTGAGCTCATTGTTTGGATTCACTCACTCTGCTCTCATCAAGATTATTCTAAGACACAGCTGTTTTCCATGAATGATCCCACTAAACACTACCTGCCCAACAACAAATCAGTGACAAAGTCAGTGACCAGCTGGTGAACCATTGAAGCATTTAACAACCAAAGAGAAAGATGTTTTCTCAGGAGTTTGTGGAAACCAAGCCAGAGATTAAAGGAGACCGACTGTATAATGATGGATGTAGCGGAGCCCAGCGCCGTCTTTTCTGTTTGGAGCCAGGAACTTCCGAATAAGGAGTGCACTGGAAACACTGTTACCCTGCTACCTCGGGTCCAAGCTAACACTAGCTCCCTGTAAACACAGAGCATTGATACATGGGCTAACGTTAGCTACTTTAGTTACTTTTTGCTAGCAGGGGAGGAACTGTAATCAATTAATCAAGCAATTAATCTTATGAACATCATAATACCACGGGACAGCATCCATGAACACAGTAGAACTACAGGTCTGGAGACAAATTGCTGTAAACAGAAGCTAAAGTGCAAGACCTGGAACCAACCGTCCCACATAGCAGATACAAAGGCCTACAGTAAGAAAATAAAAAATAAATAAATAAAATATATTAACACAACAAACCTCAGTACTTTCCCTTCCGGTGGACCCCATGGGACCTTATTTCGTAAAGATATATGTACATTAGTCAATGGCCAGAGACAAATAACATTGTGTGTATTGTGCCATGAATATACATATTGGTCCATTTAGACGCCGCAAGAATGGCCTATGCGCTGAAACGCACCTGTATTCGCTAGTTTCCCACCAGTGCATGAGTCAATTTCACGCCTGGTGCTGTGATATTTAGAGCAGAGCAATCGGTAAGATTCGTTGGACAGATGGCTGAGAGGAAGGTGCGGAAACATGGCCAAGAAACTAAAAACAATGCGAAAGAATGTTGTGTATGTAACAAGAGGTGAGAGGTTATGAAGGTTAAGCCTTTTATTTAAAGTGCGCCTCATCAGGGCTTCGAAAACATTATTTCAGAAGCTAAAAGTTGAATTCTTCTTCTGGAGAGTTTCTTCTGTCCTGTTTATAGCTATATTTATTTTTTTTTCTCCTTATAAATGTCACACAGTAGTGTGTGAGTTTATCCTTTATATGATCTGTTGTGTATTTTACGGTTAAGCGCCACAGTGGTGATGAGGGAAAAAAAACTTTTTTTTATTTCAGAGCGTTTCAAAGCATAAATCATCCACTTTATCATAAACATTGAAGCCGGCAGTGTTACTTATGCTTGGACCATAAATATTGCATGAGCATATTTCAAATTTAAAAGATGTAATCCAACTTATATCTCAAATCATAGTCTGCTCAACATTTGATTACCTCACCCGGAGCGCAGACGAGAAGATCAGTTGTGGAGCAGCGCAGCGCTGTTGAAAACAGGATGTCAGGATTGTGAAAATAATATCTTACACTGTACATATCACCGAGTACAGTTTTAGTTTTCATAACACTGTAACTTCAAGAAGTCAGAAAATATATTGTGAAAAGTT
Organism: Lepturacanthus savala; assembly: GCA_030544235.1. Lineage (NCBI taxonomy): Eukaryota > Metazoa > Chordata > Actinopteri > Scombriformes > Trichiuridae > Lepturacanthus > Lepturacanthus savala. The sequence continues at coordinate 13,985,206 of CM060467.1, forward strand.
TGCTGCTGAGCTAAAGTCTTTTCACGTTACAGTGTATGACATGGCTTATGACTTTTAAAGGGGATGGAAAAGTGGGCAATGCAATTTGCATTGATACCATGTCTGTTACTTTGGAAAAAAGCATCTGCTGAATCTTAATAAAGTAAAGAAAATTAAAGGGATAGTTCAATATTTTTAATAAATTCACCAATTGTCATGATTCCCATACTCATAGTAATAGATGCTTTACCTTTTTTTGTTGATACAAGCTGTTTCCAGACCAGTGGAGCAGAGCCACAAGCTGCTCTACTACTACTAAGTGGCTAATGGTATTTTTTGGTTTCCCTCATCAAACTCAGCAAATACACAACCCAGCAACTCCTAAATGAGATAATAATGTAACATTATGAGATGGAACAGTTTTCTGGGTAAATGTAAAGCCAGACTTCACACTCCAGACACGGCTACTCGGCGGAGTGATCCCCAAATAGCCCATTTAGTGCAGCTACTTCTGTCAACAAAACAAGTATGGCATCGCTGGCACCGCCTGAAGGCACATGCTGTGTAACTCCGCGCAGTGGCTTACTGAAAAATGTAGACCTGTATATTTGCTACATGTGTTGTAATGTTACAGTTATTATCTCATAGCGTGGTGAATGTGCAGGTCACAACTCGTGCATCACACTGCTTGGGAGTTGTGTATTTGGTAAATTAGAGGGAAACCAAAAAATACCAAAATTAGCCGTGTGCTAGCTGAGTAGCTGAGCATCTCAGTGCTCTACTCCACTGGTCTGGAAACAGCTTCTCCCAAAAAAGGTAAAGCAGCTATGAATGTGGGAATCATGACGATGGGTGAATTCATTAAAAATGTTGAGATATCCCTTTAAAGCTTTTTTAATACATAAATAATACAAATAACAATGCTTAAAATATTCATACTTTTGTCTTCCTGACTTAATCTGATCTGAGTAAAGAATGTTTTATAAAGCATCATGGAAATGAAGTTGGATAATCTGTATGTGCCTTTAAGGCCAAATGTGTGGTGACTGTGAGACAAAAAACACCCATGAAGCTTCACCTTTGCAGGGAAGTTATATTGTTGAGTGCAGCTCTGCCTCAGAGGAACGTCTGTCTGGATGAAATTGCAGTCTGCTTTCTGTCACTACTGTATAGGCAAGCGTATATGCGCGTGGCTATTCAAACATGCAGCAAGGCGTAGCTGAAAAAAAAAAGCAGGCATGGACAATTAACCTTCCCAGAGAGGCATGCACAGTGACAAGCGAACCTGTTGACAGAGAGTTTTTAAAGCTAAATAATCGGGGTGCAGTGGCTGAAAAGCACCCTCGGCTCTTAGCGTGTGTGTGTGCGCGCCAGACTTTATTAATTTGCTATGCCAATGAGTCAGTGTCCATATTTAATAGCTGTGTGGTTTTGTATGTCACAACCCCCGGCATTGCAAGTATTGAGCCATGATTCAGTCAAGGGCGACAATCCAGCAACAGAACAAGAGGGAGAGAGAGAGAGAGAGAGGAAAAATACCCACCCACCATCACCAAAGCACACACACATGCACATGCACACACAAGTTCAGACGCAGAGGTAAATGCACTGGCTAACACACACACATGCGTGCGCACACACACACAATCAGATGATTCATCCCTTTAAACTGCAGGCAGTAGCCTGGTATCTGGGCAGATGCTTATTGGACTGTGAGAATTTCCCATCTAAACAAACGATGAGACATGGTGAGGATGCAGCTCGACACTTAGCAGTTTGAGCCCAGTTGGGCTCTTTACACACACACACACACACACACACACACACACACACACACACAGATACACAGATCCGCACGCATGCGCACCTACACACATATACACACAAACACAGCCTGATACGCATTGATATGCATATAATATGAACCCCAGGGGGAGTAGTTGTTGCCAAGGTAACAACTAATGGAGATGCAAATAAATAAGCCTCAGTAAGGGTTAAGGAAGGATTTTTGTTAATACGTTTCTTGGAAATGATTGATGAAAAATGTACCTGTATGATTCATATATATATAAATCTAATTTTTACAGAAAAAATATAGAGATGTTTGGAGGCAAGGTGTTTGTTAAATTGTTTACTAAAAAGTGACAAGCAATTACTTCATGTGTTTGCATAGTAATATCCTTAAAGGAGTAGCACAATTTTACAGTTGCACAAACGTATGGACATGGCTTTTTTAAATCAATATTTATTGCATGTATGATACATGCGATTACTGATACATAATGTATTTTTCAACCATCACCAGCAGTGTTATATCAGTTATTTAGTTTACAGCATTCACATTGAAGCAGATATTACAAAGTCAATGAAAGATATATAATCATGTGAAATGTATGACATATGAAAAAGAATGATTCAGTTGCAAAAGTGATTTTTTTTTTGACAAATCACTATGTTGGCTGCAAATAAACTGCGTCTAAACTGGGCTTAGTTGGTCCTATTTGTTGCCAGATGAAAAGTAGTTTTGTTCATGTTTTGATTTCAATGGAGGAATGAACTTTGGAATTGTGATTATTTGTAAATGTTAAATAATGGAAACGGTGTAAATAAAGTGAGTTTCAAAGACTCGTCTGAATGATGAGGCTGAGATATACAGATCTGATTAAAAGTGAAGATGAATATTTAATATTTTACTGACTGATGATGTGAGATTAAACAGAGTACATTTTCTGGAAAATGTTGTGGAAAGATGATATGCTCTGAATTTATGGCCATCATCATCGCCCTTATAATTATTGCATCAATGTTATATGTGTTCATTTTAAGGGGAGATTGATTATGATGTTTTTTTAAAGTGATATATTGGTCATGTGATGAATCTGTAAAATATATATATAGAGAGTTGGGGTTGCAATATGAGGTATGAACTATTTTGAGTGAAAAACATGAGCAAATCCAAGGAACAAATTAAAATGATTTGTCAAAAATATCCCCCTACTGACACTTGGTGTCAAGAAAACATCTTCGATGGTATAATTCTAAAATCTCATATCTCACAATGCCTTGGCAACGTATCTAAACTGCATTTATTATGGGGAATATTTGATTAAATTACTTGTTTTTGCCAGTTCCCCTTTTCTTGACCTCATGTTTTTCATGTTGACTCTTTGCCAACTCCTCATTAGATTCAGAGGATGATTTTATTGGAACCAAAGTCCAGAAACATATATCAGTCTTCACTAATTTAAAATACAAACAAAGATTTCTTTGCTGCATGCAGATGTTTCCTTCTAGCTTTTAAGCAGGCACTCTTTCCTTTTGTGTATATGCAGGTTTTTCATGTTTGACCTAATTTTGTCTGTTTTTCTTATTGTTGTATTACATGCTGAATATGTTTCAGTATTTGTTTTAAATATGATCTGCATCAGTGATTCTCAATCAGTGGCCAGAGTAGCTTCAAGGGTCACAAGATAAATCTGAAGGGTCGCAAGATAATTAACAAGAAAGAAGAAAAAGCACAAGAATATATTTTTTGCTGCATTAAATTGGGCTTATTTAGAAGCCTCTTGTTCTTTTGAAATGCTGGATAGCTTCTCTCCTCTGGCTCTGAAAATGCTAATCAGCAATCAGTGTCAAAGGTTTGGAAGCACTGATGGTGGAATTGTGTATTTTGCTCTTATATTTGTATAAAACATGTAAACACACACTCACATGCACACAACCACACATACACACGCACACACAGCATCTGCCATCAGGCGTCAGTTAATCGTAAGGTGGAAGAGTTTTTTTTCCTTGCAAAAACAGTGTCATGAAGACACACTTGCATATACACGTTGAATACACACACAGATTCACAGACAAAAATACAAACATGTACATACAAACATGCACTCAAAAAGATGACCTATACACATGCATGCACACACACACACACACACACACACACAGCCAACCCCTGCTGTGAGCGTTGACCCTGCAGATGTAGGTCTGGTCTGATGTGCTGAGCTTTGACCTCATTGCCTTGTCTGCATGTCTCTATGTTGGATACACGTCAAACACACACACACACTGACATACAGACACACACACACACATGCACAGACACACACACCGATACGAGGCACAAATAAGCATTAACACACATTCCACATGCTTCAGAACATCCTAAAATAATGTGAATGCATCAGTGTGTGTGCATCAGATACAGTAGACAAAGTGTGTGTACTGCATCTTTGTGTGTGTGTGTGTGTGTGTGTGTGTGTGTGTGTGTGTGTGTGTGTGTGTGTGTGTGTGTGTGTGTGTGTGTGTGTGTGTGTGTGTGTGCGTGCGTGTGTGTGTGTGTGTGTGCGTGTGTGTGTTCCTGCCAGGCCTGCACTAATAGTCTTAATGCTTCCTGAGGAGTTGCCCAGAGCTGCATTAGCCTCTGGATGGGCCATTGATTTGACGCAAAGAGCTTCAGCCCTCCACCCTCCCCAACACACACACACACGCACGCACAGCACACACACACACACACACACACACACACACACACTCTATATGGCCAAGGCTTCCTGTCTCGCGCCCACAGGGTTATCTCCCCAATGCAATTAAGGTGCTTTAAAAGTGCATTTTCAGGAAGAAGAAGCATGGGGGTAATGAGGGAGAGTGCTGGCTGGACAGCTCCGCGGCTGAGTGCGATGGGAAGCCCCTGCTCCTCGCCAAGAACCCGGCCAGACGCTGAGATGGATAGACACACCCCGTCTAAGAGAAGAGGGAGAGGAAATGGATGCATTACTAGAGGGGGGAAATGTGTATATGTGTGTGCCTGTAATATTAGAAGGGGGCGTGTGTGTGTGTGTGAGTGGGGGGGGGGGGTCGTATAGTGCAATAAAGGAAAATAGTTTTTTTCTGCTACACTAGACACACCTTGATCATTGTTGATGTGTCAATCAATATGCAATTCAAAGTTGATTATATCATTCAACTAATAGGGTTTCATTCGGTTAGATCAGTCCGTCATATTCCATCTATTTGTCTTTTTCTCTGCAGGGAAAATAGCTGCATTGTTCTTCTTAGCCAATAACTCAGATAGCAGCTTGAGGGTTCCTGCAGTAATGTCTGAGTGAGCCAACACACTGTGGAGTGAGGAAACAATAGATGCAGTTTTTCCTCATAAATATAATAATAGCAGGGATCCAACAAATGAATATCTTTGTCATTGAATAGTTAATTATTTTTGTATTTTTATTCATTAAATTTGCCATTAAATAGTGAAAAATGGCTCTCATAGTTTTTTCTCAAGAATTCTTGGTGTCCTCTTCACATTGATTGTTTTGCCCAAGCATCAGTTCAAAATGCAAACTGAAGAATTTAATAATGAGAACTGATTTATTTAACTAACTCTGTTAGGTTACAGAAAAAGAAAGAAAGCAGATAACAGATGCAGAATGTATCTGTTATCTGAATGTAATGTATTTAAAACAGAAATAGTTCTATATCAACCAAGTTCTGAGCCAGAACAGAAACGAGCGAGATGAGCGATTACAGGATCCAATTAGTCATTGATCGCATTCTCTCTAATGTCCAGCAGGGGGCGACTCCACTGGCTTCAAAAAGAAGTCCAATTGTATAGATGAAAGAATAAACTTCCTGATGACGGATTAGCCTCTGAATGCATCATCCAATAGTTGCAGTGGAGCAGTCCAGCTATCAAATCCAATTTCTGTCTCTATCATTGTTTACAGTCCAAATATTTGTCGTCGCCATTTAAACTAATTTCGGTAAAAGCTAATGTAGCTAAAAAAAAACAACAAAAAAAGCTAAATTGTGAAAATTTGATGCAGTGTCTTAGGTCCTGAGATATCAATAATCTATCAATAATATCAATAATTGTACTACCTATAGATTCTGCATATTAATTTGCAGTTATCTGTTTATAAAAGGTAATGAGAAAATTACCATACTTATCACTTGATTTATTAGCTCGGTAAACACTTACTTAATGTGTTTATGATCTCACTCGCTAGTGATGTAGGGCGTGGCTATTTTGTGATAGGCAATTTACTACAACGGTTATGTACATTAAGTATCATAATGCCGTGAAATACTAATTACAGTAGTATTTCACAGCATGTTTTCAGTTCATGAATTGTAAAATTATAAGCTAGCCAATATTAGCATTGCCGTTATCACAGTAAATGCACTGTGCTAACCAAGCTAGCAGCTAGTGTCAGCTCCACCCTCATCCAAATACAGTCAGTTCTGGATCTAAAAACCCAAGATGGCTGCAGTCTAAATGTCAAAAACAAGGATCAGTTAAACAGTGGGCGACGTTATACTGGTTACGTTAATTATTTTTATATGGTTATGTATCTGCCCTTGCACGTAGGAAATAGTGGTTTGGGTAACTGCTCTGAAGGCCATTACCAGAGTGTTCATCATTATACAAAATAAAATATGTGAAATTTCAAGCTAATTAGTAGACGAAGGTCCTTGGAGCAGGGCTACGCCTCAAATGCACTTCTAATCACCTGTCAAACCTACTTATACCTTTATCCTTTCCTTAATTTATACTAAATTTAACTAAATTTGTGTCGCTCGACTAATCAATTTCCCAACCAATTATACAGCTCTGGTGAACGCCGGGAAATAATTTCAACTGGAGTTCACTTGAAGCGATGATGGGTTTATGCCTGTCATAATATGGGTTTTCCAGTGGAAGCAGGCTCAGTAAAGTGGTGTGCCTGCTTGTGCTCTATAGTAAGCCATTTCCCTGTCCAGATGATTTAGACACATTAGGGTTAATGGGCTAATTACTGCAGCTGCTCCATCTCTCTCTCTCTCTCTCTCTCTCTCTCTGCATGTTATGCAATATCTGGGAGGATACAGACAATTGGGTTTCAGCATCTGACACTGACGGAGAATGTCTGTCTGACTGCTTCCCTGCTGCCCTAAGCAGTCCTCCAGCCCATTGCGGAACACACCACATAGCGTTATTGGGTTGGAGCACGTTCTGAAAACTATGGGAGCAATAAAACTCTGCTGTTTGGCTCCGCGCGCGAAAGGGGCTTCATCAGTTTGCGTCTTACACAATTTAGCTTGCCTTGAGGCAAGACGAAAGACTGCGCTCCGCGACAAAAGACGGGCGCGCAGGAGAAAAATTGAAAAAGAGGCTGAACTGAAGAAGATAACCTTTCAGAATGATGCACAAATTGCCGCTTTAAAGTTACGAGCAAAAGCGGGAGCGATAAAGAACAGGAAGGAGAGGTGAGGGCAACAGAGAGAGAAATGAGACAGACACAGCTGATGTCCTCAGGCTCAAAGTGAGTCATAATAGCTTTTCAAAGGGGGGAGGAGAGGGGAAAAAAAAGGATGTTTTAACAGACGATAGCCGGAGTGATGCCATGGTGAAAACTTTACAAGAGGTCAGGAGACACGAGAGGAGAGGAGATGAAAAGAAGGGGGGAACAGGAAGCTACAGGCGGTGGCGTGGAGGAGGTATAGCTAACACACTATAAGCTAATGAAGTGGGAGTACTCCTCTCCCAGCCTGCCTCTGGTGCTGCTCTGCTGCTCTCAGTAAAACTGCTCTCTTTCTGAAATCAATAGCCCCATAATTTCACCCAAATAGCTGCCCCGGCTGCCGTGAAATGGCGACAAATCATGGGTGCAGCAGCGGCGGCAGTGGCAGCAACGCTGCCGCAGCCCGGCTCGACCCCCACAGCTCCGACGGAGGAGCCAGATATTCTATTTATCTTCCCTCAGATCCACCCGAATGCAAACAGCGAGGAAGATTTGTGAGAAAAGAGAGGAGATCCGTAAGATGGAGGTGGAGGTGGTGGTGTTGGTGGCGGTGGGGGGGCGAAGCTAGAGAGAGCGGCGGCATATATTTAAACAGGATTAACAGGCAACGGAGGCAATGAGGCATTTTATACCAGCTGGCTTTGAAGCAAAGCAATGGTGTTTTGATTGCATTGTTAGGGCTTTGTTTGAGGTCCAGGCACGTCTCTTCTTCGGCGAGGAGCGGCGACGCTGCAGCGTGTTTGAAAATCCTTGGTGGAGTACTTCTTCACACATGCTTCATTTGGGGGTTTTTTGAACAAAGGGGGAAGAAAGGAGAGGATTTCTCTTCACATTGAGATGTTGGACAATTGGCTTAATGGCGCCAAAGCAGAATCAATTCTTGGCCTTTTTTTTTTTTTTCTCCTTTCCCCCCCCCCCCCCCGCTGGCCTGTAATGTTAAGTTTTCATCCCTACCCTCGGGAATGATTCACGCCGCCTTATTAGCATCTAGATCACATTTAGAGCTGTTACAGTGACCATAACATGCAGCGGGAAACAGGCCAATATGTCAGCAGCCATGTCGGTGCTGTAATAAGGGGAGGAAGTGGCGGTCTGGGGGTCATTACGGAGCGTAAACCTGATATAGCTGTTGGAAGGCAGACACACCTCATGGGGTCAGATATAAAATGGTGCACAAATTCACACACATGCAAGCACCGACTCCGTGTAAGGATGTGGCAGCTAATATAAAAGCGTCTATACCTCCGAGAGCCCGATAGGTTTATAGGATTCACTGTGGCTGACAGATTGCTTTATTCTCTAAAATTAGTCTTGTCATGTGCAGCAGTGCGGCCCTCAACGTTCCCCCCCCCCACGCCTGCCTGCTCCTCCCCAGACATTACGCCCATGATTACAATCTTTCATATCAAACTCTCAAACCAGTTGACCATTATTGAGTCTTGAGTAAGAGCGGAGGAAATTTTGTATTTACTAGTGCAATGCCTGTAGGAAGTATTTATTCCTATAGAAAAGTGGAAGATAAAGAAAATAAAGGTGATTTGGACTGTTGCACCATTTTAATAGACAAATTTTACATTGTGTAAGACATGAAGAAACATCAAGACAAGAAGAGACATGAAAATACAGTTACTGTAAGAAAAAGGCTACAATTTTAGATATTAATATACTTATCCATTATGAAATTGTGTTGATAGGCCAAGCAATGATGATAAGTCATGTAAAATGTCATGACAGATCTCATGATAAATCATAATAAATCTCTTACTTCATACTTTTTCCTGTATAGTGTCACAACCTGGGCATGCCACTGTTATATGTGTTTATAAAATAAAAGACTTTAGCCCCAGATTCTGTTCTGTTAGGTGATAGTGCTGGGATTTGCTGAGATTCTGTAATCACATCTTGGAGTAAGAAGGCTACAGCCCCCAGTAGCCTGTGTTAGCATGAGGAATAAAAATAGAGGGACGTTGCACTACTTTTGTTACATTAGCTGCACGATCGGTGCAGGAAGAAACGGGACAACCGAGCTTTGAATTGTAACGAAAGTGCTGGGAAGCAACATGAGGAGGAGTGCCGAGAAAGTGCTGCCGCAGGATAGCGCTGTGATACGTACATTTGTAGGATTTTTTTTTATTTTTTATTATAGTACAGTCGTATATTACAGTACAGTATCTAGACAGGAAATTGTGGGAGAGAAAGGGGGGGAGACATGCAGCAATTGAGCTATTGAGTCCGGCCAGGACTCAAACTGCATCAGCTTTATATGGTAAGCATTCTATCCCCACAACACCGCGGTGTGCCAGTTTTTAAAACTGTGTTTTTAAAATCCATTCACATAATTTCACAAAAAAAGGATAAAATCCATCGTGACATGCTCAAGCTATATCCGAAAGCTGAGGTTGATCTGACAAACAGTCAGAGAAATACACAAGCCACAGACTCACAGACTCTCCTTGCTTTTATGGATCAATAGATGTTAGACGCCGACACATCTGCTTGACATGATGCATGTTCAGCCAAGCAGGTTAAATACTGGATTACATAGTCGACAGCACGAGACAGCGGTGATGTGATTAGACAAATAAAAAATGTGTTTGAGAAAAAAAAAGCAGAAAAACGATGACGATTTAATGTTTTTTTTTTATTTATTTTTTTTTTTTATGTTTTTATTTTTTAAGTTGGCTACAGCTCTTGCTGGTGGTACAGTAAGAATAAATGAAATTTATTCTTGAAATGTATTAATAATAATACACGTCAGGACAGTTTTGTCCAAAAAGACACATAATTGATCACTGGGGGAAGCAAACACCCCGATACACTGATGTGTTAGATGATGAATTGCAACAGGCTTTTGTCTCCTGTGACATTTCTCTGGCAATTCAAATCATGAGAAGGAAATACAGTCGAATAATGTAGTCAGGCATCTAAATAACAAGAATGCATCAACACGTACATATAAAGATGGTGAATGTATTTTTTTTTGTCATATAATCACCTTATAAGTTATGTACATAAAGAAGAGAAACCTCTACAAAGCTGAGGGGAGCTGCAGAATTAGTCTCTGTAGGTTTATTATTATGAGGGATGCCTCTCACATTACATATTATCATTTGATAGATTTTAATATACTGATATTGATTCTCTGCTTTATCCAAGCAGTTTTATTTAATAAAAAAATACTAAAAATCATAAATATATGGTAGCAGATTACAAATCCACACCACGAATGTGATTCCATCCACATTGAACTGGAATGTAGGATATAGTTTAGAAGCGGGGATTTCAAATCTTCAGCTAATGAGAGCTTTTTTTTTAAGTTTTAAAACTGTGTCCCGCCTTCTTTGCTCGTCTAACCTCTGTACATCTTGTCTGACATTGTGCATTCCAAGAGGTAATGTACGCAGGGCTGTGAAATATTCATATATGCGAGCATGCCTGTGCCGTAGCGTTTTACACCTACACAGAGCACTGTGACGGGCAGACAGCCTGTTACACAATAAGAGGCTTCTCCCTGGAGAGGTCTACTAAAGACTGGGAGTTCAATCTAAAATGGCTCACTGTTAAGGAGGAAGGCTTGTTTTCTTACAGCTGCAGATGAGGAGGAAGTGATTGAAGGCTGCAGAGAGAGAGGAGGGACGGCAAAGGGGGGGGGGGTGAAGAGGAGGGACAGGAGGAGGATTGGAGGATGATGAATACAACAAAGGCGCTGTGGTTTAGGTTATGATGAAGTGTCAGAACTGCACAATAACGTGCAGATTATTCTCTGTCTTCAGGTTCACGCCGGGTGGCGTCAGCCAATGAATTTTAAGTTATCAGTCTTGGAATTTTTTTTTTTTTTTTGCTCCCTCTCTTCTTTTTTGTGTGATGTATAACACGAGGCAGCATCTGAATTCTGCTGCAGTGGGAACGGTTCCGAAGCAGTGCCTCCTTCACCTCCGGGTTTCATCCCAGATTATAACTGCACAGTTTGCTTTGTTTGGAAAAAAAAAAAAAAGAAAAAGCCCGAAGCCCTGAAGCACTTTGTCCAAAGTCACATAGAATTCTATCACAATACACAGAAATCATTTTTTCATGCAGGAGTTAAAAAAAACAATCAATTTTCACTACTGTATACTGTAGGTTATGAAGGTCAAAGATCTAAATGTATTGTATTCCATCCTGTGCATACATCATCTATTGCATGCATGTCCATCCTGTCCATGTTGTGTTACTGTTATACAAACTGTGAAGGTCTTTGAGGCAAATCTGTGATTTGTGATTTTGGCTTGACTTGATCTAAAGTGTAAGTGGAGGGTTTTGGATGTTAAAATCCTTATTTTAAGGATTTTCTCCTATGAACCAGTCAGTAAAAGACCAACAGCTCAGACGTCAGCCCAATGTTTATTATCACATTAACGCTATTTTTGAAACTGTTATTAAAAAAAAAATCCAAAAATGTATGAGGCTCCACATTCTTTAAAGTGTAAGCTTAAAGCCGGTGAATCAGAATGTCCCTTAAGAAGAAGCCACAGCGAAGGCAGCATTGCTTGTTGTCTTTGGTCAGGTTTGAGAAAATGGGAACTTGATATCTCATTTGTGCTGTTTTTGAAGCTATTACTGGACCAATAAAAAAAAAAAAAAAAAAAAACATTTGTATTTCTGCGGCACCATTCGTTTAACAGTAAGTAAGTTGCGTTCTTAGGGATTTTACAAAAGATGTAATGTTAACCAAATGAAAATGCTTTTGTAATATAGGCCTTGCCCTTAGGGGAGATGAGCACTGGGCCAAGGCCAGCGAGAGAAGGAATTCACTCCCGGTGGATTCTCCTGCCTTCCTGGACGACCACAATGTGCATTCCCCCGCGTGAGGCGACGAGATCCGATTCCACCTCCCCGAAACCTGTCCCGTGACATTTGAAGGAGTGAGGGACTCAAGTTCCCACTCATCGTGGGGGGTATGTACGGTGATGGAGAGCAGATGTGACCACAGCAAGAGGCTCCCGGCTATTTCCAGCCGCCCAGCTGAGTGCACGCCGCCCTGCAGCGGAGCGAAGTATGTTCAGCACCACGGACAGCTCCGGACAATTTATGCGGAGGGATGGCCAAGGAGGATTCTCACATACACAGGAGCGTGACGCCAAAGTTGGCTAATCATTGTCACTAAAAAATTTTCAGGGAAGTGTTAACTTACTGAAAAGCTTTGCGTTTGAATAAATGCTGGTATTTTTTTGGGGGGGGCCTGAATATATCAGGGGTCTGTGCCACAAAGCTATTATGATGTTATCCGGCTAATTTGATGGATTTGCTGACACAAACTCATTAAAACTGAATATGTATGAATTCAAGACTTTTGCTCTGCAGATGGTTGTTATATTGACTTTTGGTCATTAAACGAGAGTCTGTTTTTTGACACAGAGACCTCAGGCCTATAGAATGGAATCAGTTACTGATTTGGTGACATTCAAGAAATTCCAGAAATTGCAGTTGCTAGCAGGTATAAAGAGATCTTTGGGTTTAAATAAGAATTGAGAATATTATTAATGTCGAAAGGCGCCAGAACACATGAAATGACACCTGCTCTGTTCCCATACATGTTAAGTTGCTGTTTATGATGATTTAGGACGTCACTAGGGCAACTCCCTTTTATGTCACAGTTTTTCCACAATTGCTATGACTCATTTTTCACTTCTGCAGTCACATTTCCAAATCCTCTAAATGCTGCATTATACAATTAACACATCTCTTGGTTATTTGACACAAATAGCATGCAGTTAACAGGTTTTACGAAAGGCTTGAACTTGTTTTACACATGAACGCAACCGAGACCAAAACAACAGATTTCCAACACCAGATTTGCAAACACTTTCACGCTGTATGTCCGAACAGTTAACCTCACGTTCTAAATGTTGATTCAACCCAAATGTCATATATGTCCTGTATTTTTATTTTCTGTTGTTGCTATAACAGAGGATCTCTTTGGGCTTAAAATGTGTGGCTAAAGAACAATATGGAGAAAAGGAAAGAGAGAAAGAAAGAATCAATGGACAACAGAGAGGAAGGCGAGTATCAGGACAAGTTGGACAAGAAGAAATTATCCGGTTCAATGCTGCATTCTGTAATTTGTGTTCTATTCTGTACACACACACCATCTTATTTGTCCTGGGAGGGGGATCCTTCCTCCGCTGCTCTCTTCCTAAGGTTTCTTCCTTCTTCTTTTTCTTCTAACGTTAAAAGATGATGACTTAAAAATTACCAACGTAGAGCGAGAGGAGTTAGAATGTGTGATAGAATGTCTTTTTTCTTTTTTTTATTTCTTCTGTGCCTTTTTCTGTTTGTCTATATTGTATTTTCACACAATGGTGACCAGCAGTTATTTTGCATATTATATGCAGCAATTGCTTGTTGCAAATAAAGCCTTTACTGCCGCAATTTTGTCAATTACTGCTAAAAACTTCTCCGAAATGGATCAATCACAGAATGTTTGCAAAAAAATAAAATAAAAAAAAAAACATTTACTAATCCCAGGAAAAGAGAAATGTAGGCACTTCAAAAGAAACTGCAGTGCAACTGATGATTCATGATCAATACAATATAGTGTCTTTCTCAGTTGATTCCACACAATTTTTGAAAGCATTACCTCATTTTCCCAATGCAAGACCCGACACATCTCTCTGCAAAATGCTACTTTGCCTTCAAAACAATGTTATGTCTCCTCAAAATGGTGACGACACATGCACGAGTATCAGGAGCTTCATGCCTTTTCATCTTCAGTGTTACTGTATGTTTACTCCTGTACGTTTTTTTTCCTCAAATATCAAACAACACACAAATATAGAGTAACAACAAAAATATGTCTTTATATATGAGATCTGGCATTGATGGGGTCTGTGCAAACTAATGATAATTGTGTGTATTGTTTTGAAGGAAAGTCTTGTTTAGAATTGAAATATGGGTCTAAAGCAGGAAAATCTGTTTTATAGCTCAGCAGAAGTACTGAAAAAGGCTTTTTAGCTATTGGTAAAAATAATTTTATTATAATTTTTCTACATGTTTTTCCTTTAAATGTTTCTGCTTCCCAAATACCATCTTTTTCTATGTATATGATTTGGCAACATTACATTGACCTATACAAATAAAATTGACTTGTCTTGGCATTCCTATTTCTATATCTGTCACAACAGGCTGCATACTGTCAGACCCCGAGGAGCCAAATAGCCTCTATATGTTTGGGTTTCTTGTGATTTGATGAACTGGGTCCTGTGCATCTCGAGGCCCTGTGTCAAAAACTCTCACGACTTTATTATGTGATTTGTTTACTCGAAAGTGACATGATATGTCAATAGGGACCCACATATTGAATCCAGGTTAAGGTTAACCCAGCCATGACGCTGGGAGCTATATTGCCTGAAACATCCCTTCCCTCTTAATTTTCAGTGTATTTTTTATCTATTAATCATCCAATGAAGTGGATTTGAATCAGAGCTCTGAAGGGAAACGGTCCCAGAAAGGCTCACGGGAGTCTGAAGTCAGTCAGGTTATGCAAAGAGTATCCACCACTGCTGCATGTAATATCATTTTAAGAGGGGGGGGAAATTGCGTCCCCTAGAAATTATATTTCTACACTCTCTGCTAAATGGTTTTTGCAAAATACGTTTTGGAGGAAGATAATTGCTGCATGGATTATGTCACTGGCAACATTTTTCTTCACAGTCCACAACAGCAACTGGGGTTGCATCCTATAAATATTTCTTATTGTTGTGTCAGTGTTGATTAGTTTTTTTTATTTTTTTATTTTTCAAAAAAAAATCAAAAACATATCTGCTGTTGCAAATTTGTATTATATGAGAATATGATGTAGGGGACAGGGTTGAGGTGGCGCAGTAGGAAAAAGACAAAAAAAAAAAACAATAAAAATAATGACAGTTGCCTCTGCACAAGGCACTTCCTGAAAGTGAACAGCTCTTGTGAGGATCTCTATTAATAGTTTGCTGTGCTATTTTAAAAACACATCACAGACGAAGGTAATGACACGATAATAAATGAGCTTTGCTTTACAACGATGTTCTCAGACCCCAATCATTTCCTCACAGTGCGGACTGGCATATTTCATGTTTTAGTGTGGATTGGATTCATTGTTTCATTAGTTAGTATTGTATGATCACTGTGTAAACAAAAGATATACTGTATATAGACCAGACTTTAATTGCATACAGATATAAAATGCTGCGTAAAAAGCCCTGATTGACTGGTTATGTGAGAACTATAGCTTCAGTTTTAATGACATTTGTCTGCAATCTATTTATCTGATTCCTTTCTGTATTTGGTCCTGGTCGTGTCACGTGGTACGAGGATAAAAAGAAAGTCCAAAAATTCAGCAAGCAATTCAGATGGCTGCAACCAAAGCCAGACAGATGAACAGAGAGAGAGCAAGCGCAGCTCTGATGGAAAGCGATCTCCACCACAGCGCCCTGTGTGCATTGTTCTGCCATGATTAAAGCCTTCAGCATCCACTGGCTCAGTTAACATGCAGGGGAAGGTGGGAGGGAGGGGAGTGTAGATGGTAGGGAAGGCAACCTGAGGAGGAGACAAGAGACAGATAAAAAAAAAAAAAGAGAACTGTGTGCATGTGTGTAAATGTGCATCCACCCTTCTTTGTGTGTGTTCATGTGTGCTTGTGTGTGTTCAGAGAGCGAGGGCACCTAAAGGAGACTTTCCGTGGCTGCAGAGAGGAGAGACAGTAACCGGATTTATTGCATAACGACTGCTGTCAGCCAGACAGCAGCCTCCTCACTGAACAACCTAAACTTGTCAGAGGATCTCAAACCCCCAGCTGCTGCTCAGTTAGCAGAAAAACATCACAGATAGTAGGGGACTAGGTCAAATAAAGTCATCAACCAGGAGTAGAGTATCTAGTTTTTAAAATAGTGCAGAGCCCTTAGGAAATATGTATTCCTACAGAAAAGTGGAAGCTTAAGATTTTTCATGCTTGGCCAAATGATGGTGTGTTGGACTGTTACTGTGACATAGACTTAATAGACAAATTGTACATTGAGTAATACATTGATAAGGAGAGACATGCAAATATAGTTATTGTAAGGAAAGGGCTGCAATTTATGTAGAAAGTCTGGAGCTCAATCTAGATGTCAGTTTTTAAATTGTGTTGATAAGCCAGGACCTATGATAAATGTCTTGCTTTGTATTTGGTCCTGTATAGTGTAACAACCTGTGCATGCTACTGTTATATGTGTTTATAAATAGATGTGTTTAAGCCCAGATTCTGTTCTGTTAGGTGACAGTGCCGGGATTTCCTGAGGGTCTGTGAATGCGTTTTGGAGAAAGATGGCTACGCCCACAGTAGCCTGTGTTAGCGTGGGGAATAAATTAGCAGCTAAACTGGATAACGTCTTAGCGTGTGGTTTTAGAGAGACGAGACGTTACAATACTTTCATTACATTGGCTGCACGATCAGTACAGGAAGAAACGGGAAAACGGAGCTTTGAATTGTAATGAAAGTGCCGGGAAGCACAATGAGGAGAAGCTTAGGATTTTTTTTGTGTGGCATAAATGCCTTTATTATACAGTAGCCAGACAGGAAGTAATGGGAGAGAGACACAGACACATGCAGCAAAGGACCGCCAGGGTTGGCTGCTTAAGAAAAAAGGCTCTATATGGCAACTAGCACTTAGCTAGCCATTATCCTTCTGACTTGTTAATATGAACATTTACTCATGGAGTAATGCTACAGTAATGCTAGTAATAATCCATTAATTCCCAAAACCACTCCCCCTTTTGGGGGTAGAGTCCCACTGTCACATAAAAAAACAAAAAAAAAAACAACAGGAAATTAGCTGGTTGTAAAACAAATAACCACATGAATCCATAAAACTCTTAAGCCAATGCTACCTAACTCCATCAAATGTGTGTAGATGTCTGGATAAGCAATGTCTATGTTGGGTCATTGATCCACTTGTATGGTGGAAGGGGAAGGATGGCCGATCAATCAACTTTAATTTATTGATGTATCGCAAGCGGTCAGACTAGATGTGTGCACTCATTCTCCTCCACTGATACATTTCTATGAGATCCTTGATCTATAACAGTGACTCATACAATGGGTCACTGATCACTAAATCAAACAAATTGGCGGTTTGGTTATGTATGGAAAGCCAAAATCCTGAGCAAATGAATAGGACCTTTTGGGCGTTTTCATAGAAGTGTACACGAACCTCCACTGGAGTGTGTTAGAGTGCATCTGTAGTAGCTGTGTCCCATTTCTGGGGCTGCATCCTTTGAGGCGTGTCCGAACCGAGCTTTGTTAAATGAGACTGTCTGGTCTATTTGCGTCACCAGCTGTTTCCCACCCTTACCCTTGTCTTTCAAAGTGCCGTTCCTGTCGCTTAGCAACATTGACAGCTGCAGTTGGCAATCCGGACCCAGCTAGGAGAAATGGAGCCAGAAGTTTTCATTTTCTTAATTCTTTTGCTTCACCTTTTCTTAGAGGAAATGGAGCTGACGATATGTAGCTCAGTAACATAAAACATTTAAAAAAGACCTGTATATTCATTTTTAATACATTTATAATTAGGTTGTATTGTGATATATGTACCTACTGTATGGCTGCACTGATGTTCTCTTCCACTAAAAGCATGAACCTTCACTTTACATTCACACAGCTAAAACTGTTAGACCCCATCTGTGAAACTAGCTATCTTCCTATAGCAAATATATATATGCTGAGGGGACATTAGAACCAGAGTTAAATTTCCAAGAAGCTGTACACATCAGTTCACTGGATCATGTTTTCCCAGGGATGACAGGGGATGTTGATCAGTCGATTATCTCTGATGACCAGCCAGCAGGTCCCCATATGTGTGCAAATTTCCAATTTAGATTGCCCACATATTGGGAATCTAAACGGCTACGTTCTTAACTGAAAACATGTAAACACTTAAAAAAGTGACATATAAGTAGTGGCTTACAATCTCCACCAATGCCGAGATCCATCTCTTGGATCCTCCACATTTGGGAAAAGAAAGCTGCATTTTTCAGCTAAAGCTGAAGGAGTCTTTGAAATGGGACTGCTGAACTGCTGTGATGCATTCGGTCTTCAAATGCAAGAATTGAGGAATTGCTGTGTTTGGATGCACGTTTGCATTAATGGATGCATGGTAGGTTTATGTGTGTGTGTATGTCAGGGGACTGGTGGCGAGGAGGAGGAGAAGAGGCTAACAGCATATTAACAATGCTAAGAGTAGGTGGCAAGGGAAGCTTACTGTCTATTTTACAGCAATTAAACACCCCAGTTGGTTTTAGCCTATAGTCTGCTGCACCTCCCCCTCTCTCTTTGTGTTGCTTCTTTCATTATCTCTATGTCTTCCAGCTCTCTCTTGTCTCTATCTTTACCTTACAGATTTTTCCTTCTAATGACTCTACCCTAGCCTCTTTTCTCTATGTCACTCCGCTGTGTAAACGTAGCCTGATTCTCCACTCTCTTAGTTTTCCTTGACTGGTGATGACTACTTGATTCCTTGTTTTATGATGATGGCAGGGGATGTTTTTTTAAGGTGCTGTGCCTATAAACATCTGTCACATTTAAGATCGTGACTGCAGCTCATAAAGGATTCTGCACGTCTTATTTATGTGAGAAAGAAGAGACAGGGGTCTGTTTGCTATTACATTGGTTCATTGATTTTATTATGAAATATTGCAGATCATTCATCATCTGTATATGCTCATACATTACTGTCTTTTATTGACATTTATAGTTTCCAGCCATTGCCTCGTATTTACTCTATGCCAATCACATCTGCTGGTTTTGTTGATTGTGTATCTTGACTTGGTGTCCAACATATAATAATATGAAGTTTATTTTCTACTGAAAAAATGAATGAATAGTTAAACATTTTGGGAAACGTGGTCCTTCATTTCTTGTCAAGGGTTAAATGAGAAAATCAATAACTCTCTCCTGTCTGTCCATTCAATACAAGGCTAAATCTAACAGTTGATTTATCTTAACATAAAGACTGGACCCAGAAGGGAACAGCTAGCCCGACTAGTCACTGCATCCAGTCAAAAAATAATCCTGCACAACACGGCAGGGCTAACACATTTGGAATGTATTTATTGTATTACTGTACCTGGGTTCCATTTAGCCAATGAAAGATCCTGCTTCTTTTTGTTTTGTGTGTGTGTGGGTACTGAAGATTATATCCTACACATTAATCCTCCCTGATAAACTCAAGGGAAATTCTACTGTATGACCCACTTGACAGGTTCATTAAGGTTTTTATATTAAGCTCCCTCATTGCAGCCTTCCTGTTAATTTTTTTTTTTTTTTTTTTACAAACCATGATTATATGCACAACAGACCTGATATTATTCACATAAACCGGTTGGATGCTTTCTTATTAAATTGTTAAGTTGTATTCTGTTCCAAATGTTCCCTTCATTCCTTGACCTATTGGTCGTTTTAAATGTTGAATTGTCTTTGTTTAAAATGTATGGAAAGGTTCATATTGTTTCAGTGTTCCACAGCGCTTCTCACTATTTACTTTAAGGATTACCTTGACCTCTGATTTGCATAATGGGACGTGTAAATCTATAGTGGTTTTCTGTAGAGCTTGTTTTGCTAACCTATCCACCTCTCCATTTCCCTTCAGACCTACATATCCAGGAAGCCACATAAACAGAATTGGCATACCTTGATGAATAAGCCTAGGATAGACCTTATTTCCTGGTTATCTTTCTCTAACTAATGCAGAGCCATGAGCTTTGGCGTGCACGTTACTTCCACAACCTCTATGTCTGGAACAAGTGGTGCCAGTTGTTTGGTGTTTGGAAGTTTCCGAATTATCAATATATATTTGTACATACTGTTCTGGCAGTCTACATGTGACCGATAATGCTGTTAACACCATGAGCTCCAGCAAGAACATGTCTTCCAGTGATATTGAGGGCCTCTGACTCAACCATTGCTGCTAATAACTCACCCACCCAAGGTTTGCACTGTAGGTTTTTACTATACTATACTTCCTGATTATACCATGTTTGAGGAACAGTGGAGATAATACGACTAATCATCTAGTCAGTGGAGCCTATAAAAGCTGTGGTTTGTAAGGTGATTGGTTGCAACTGTTATGTCACTCTGGTGTTCACACAAAACTAATCTGATCTTTGTCCTAGACTACTCACCTAAGCCACATTTAAGGATGAACATGACCTATAACCAAACTACGTAATCCAATCAAGGTCCACAGTGTCCCAGTGTCCCATTGTCCCAGTACTGGCAGCTTCAGCAGGTACTGACACAAACTCAGTACTGGTAGCTTAAACAAGTACTAACACAGACACAGTGCTGGCACCTTGTGCAGTCAATTGTGTACAGCCAGCATCAAATACAGCTCAGACCCCAATAGAACAGTTGCTGCTCCATCAAATGACCCAGTAGGCACCAAGTCTTGAATGATTTTATGAGGACTGATTTAGGGCACAGAGACCCATTCAAACCAGGATTGGATTTTTCTTGCACTAAAGACAAGTCCAAACAAGGTTTGCATTCAGGCTTATTACAGTGACAGCTGTCAAACGGGGTAAAGATTACCAGGAGCTGGCTTTCGTACTCAATCAAAAACAACACTGTGTATTGCTCTTTTCTAAAAACGGAAGTCATCTGTGACTGGTCAAACATCAACGCCATTCATTAAGACCATGAGGGGAAGTCCTGAACATAAACAATCTGTCCTAAACAATAGGATTAAGTGGAGAGAACTTGATCTGTACTGAAGTCAGGACAGACTCTTGACCTGCTAAAAATAACAATTTTGGAGGCTGAAAGAAATAGTGGGATGTCCTTACACATAATGTCACCCGGTCTCTGGCTGAATGAAACGTCAGGGTTCATCAGACAATGCAACCAGATAATGGAAGCTTCCTAAAAGAGGGTGGAATTACTTGCAAAATTTGGCCGTTGTCATTGAAAACTATCTTAAAGATGGAGAGACGTAGGATTGTTACCTTGGGGAGTGCACACTGAATGAGCTGATAGAGACTGTGAGTGACAAGATACTGGATGAAATAGTGCAGGAGTATCTTGGATCTGGAGGGCTGTCGTAGGACAGGTTTTTGTTTCATCTAAGCAGTAACACACCTGATTCCACTAATGATTGGTGCTTGATTTATAGAGTCAGGTGTGTAACTGCCTGGGTGGAACAAAAGCCTGCACCCACTCCAGCCCTCCAGGACCAGGAATGAAGAACCCTGCAATAGTGATTTAAGTGAGTGACTCAAATTATCAATTGTTGTGGACTGCACACTGGACATCAGTCTGGAGCAAAATGTCCATGTCATATTTTGAGAAGTGTGACTTGGCAAGCAGTGGGGGGACTCAGACTGTCTGAAGGACGGGAATGGAAAAAGGTACCAGCATACAGAAATGATGCATGGTGTCGAGTAGAGGGCATCACGTTTTGTCAACTGAAAAGGCACCCTAGAGGATAATCTACTGACTGAAAGGGCACCCTATCACATTTTGTCACAAGACGGGTACCCTAAATGTCACTTCACCCACTGGAAACGCACCCTATAGGGCACTTCATCTTGGAAATTGGGCCACCGGAGAGGGCACTATCAGGTTTTATCCACCCTCTCGGATGCCCCCAAGAGGTCGCTTTTGCCGTGTTTTTTTCCTGCCTGGTGTGTCGGATGTGAGAGTATGGCAAATGGTTTATATGGTCTACAGCACAGGTAGGAGGGACTCTAAGCAGAATTTTGCTTAGGTCCCCAGGGAGGTCAGGAATGGCTCTGCTCCTTTAATATGGAAGGTAATAATACAGAACACAACAGAGAGCCAAGATTTAATTTGTGCTGCCTGCAATAGCTCTGCAGATCAACTTTGTGTTCAGTCAGTTTCCAATGTGCTGTCATTTAGGCTGTTCCGGAAAATTAGTCATTTAATTGATTATGGTCTGGTTTTACTGAATTTCGGATTTATTTTGCATCCGTAGAGCATTCATGAGTATCATAATGTTAATGTTTAGAGCAAGTAATAAGCAGCATCCACCTGCAGTAAAATCTGGCAGATTTATTCATCAACATTTCCAATGTGTTGTTTTTTCCACCGTCGACGAAAGCTGAAGGATGGAAACGGGAGATGCTGTCTCTCTCTCAAATGAACTGACAGCTTAGATCATGAAAAATACAGATGCAGTCAGACTCAGTGTGCTTCTCAGTGGGGTAATTTGCAGCGCTGTGTGTTGCCAGACTCGATTGATTGTTTCCATGGTGTTCCTTGAGCACATTGAGGCATGAAACAGCACAATGCAAAATATCTCAAGCCTCTGAATGACATTGATTGCTGTAACTCTGCAGTTAAAGACATGTCATAAAGGCATACAGCACACTTTGCAGGGTTTTTTCACTTTTAAGCTCTACAGCAGAACAACATTATTGTTAATGTTTACGGTTTTTAATATGTAAATATTTTCTCATTGATTATGCATTAAATTGATTATGCATGTCTGGTTAAACTAATGAGTACCTTCTCGCATTCAACTAATTATTCAGCACTTACAGTACATCACTAAAAGCCTTTGCTTTATGCTCCAAAATTTGCCATGTGAACAGCTAATTGTTCTGCAATTTATACGCACTTTCTGTATGCTCATCTGGGATAAAGAAAGGATTCTTTCATTTGCTTTTTTGCAAATGTGTCCAAGAGATTTTTGTCTCGCAATAATCAACCATCCTATGAACACAAGAGAAACAATAATTAAAGAGACACAGCCAACAACAAGTTCCCATTTGGTTCAATATGATTGTATTATATGCAACTGAATGGAAATAATGCATGAATTAGCAGTATACAATGCTATAAAAACACCACAGATCAGTCTGCAAAATGGGATCAAAAGTTTAGTTACACCTCTTTTTTAAATTGTTGACTGGTTTTGGATAAATAAACCCCTATTTTTTTTTTTTTGGGGGGGGGGGGTCTTTTTGTGAGTCATGCAGGAAGGTGCACAAGAGGAATTTGGGCAGGGATTAGAGGGACCAGAAAATATAGAACCAGAAAGCTGATAATGAGAAAGAGATGGAGGGTGCAGCTTCAAAAAGATCCCAGTTGCTGAACTTGTAACTTTAAGCGAGGAATTGTCCTGTTCCCAATGGGCACTTCATTAGTCTAACTAAAGACACAAAACAAAACCCAGTAATCAAATCTAATCTGCTACGCACCTGTATCCTATCACGTCTGCACGTGTCTATTTAAAATGAACCAAGATAACCAGTACATCAAATGTACTTTCGTGCATAGTTTTGCATAGTTTTTTCCCCCTGCAGAATATACGTACCTATAACTACAATGTATTTGTCTTATTCTTCCTTGCAATATATCTTTTTTTACATCTCCATATTTTCATTAATCAAACTTTGCTTTGCTTACAGACAGGCAGCACTGATGCAGGTAGCTTACTGCCAGCTACATTCTAATTAGCTGATAGGTTTGACTATTCAGTCAACTAGTCAGTCACCAAAGAGCTGCAGTACATATGCTAATGTATACGGATGCTGAGGAATAATCGAGTGTTATCAAATCGCAGCTGGCTTCTGCAGTATTGTTCTTCAAATTCTGTTTAAAGAATATAGTTTGAAAAAGGGTGCATGCATGTTTCTAATTTCCTAGTGTTTCCTATCAACTTTATTTCATTAGACACTAATACACATGTAGTCTGTGAAGAGAGACAGATGTTAACATGAAACATAAGTGGACATGAGCTCACGAGCTTGAGGAGTCTTGGCCTGTTGCTGACCCATCTGGACAGTGCTGCCATTCTCTTAAAAGCATGAATGTCATAGATTTATTTAATTACAGAAAGGCCAAATTGGTCATGCTCTATTTTTTTTGTTTAGCTTGATGTCATGGCGGCCTGACTCAGGGATGACGTTGATTCCGTTGTTGTTGGAGATGGTGACGCTCATTATGCTGGGAATGGTAATAGTGGTATTTCTTGCAACAGCCACGAGTGATCATCGCGTTCAGGCTGAATCAGGAATCAGGACCGGTGACTGATAAATTGTGCACAAACAGAAGCTATGTGCTTAAACACAGAAAGCAAGAGATGAGAAGATCCAGACTGAGAGAGAAGGCTGACTCACCAGTAGTTAAGGAGGTAAAGGAGATGACAAGTGGACAGCTGGTGTCTGGTGTCTGTTATATTAATGACGGCGGAGACTCGGAGATACAGGACGGTTCCACCTGCGGTCTTCTTGGAGGGGGGGGTTTCAAAAACACAAGCACAAACTATTTTTTTTTCTTTTGCAACGACTGCTCTTGCAGTGCTGATGGAAAAACTTAACACTGGAAATATTGATTGGAGGTAATGGGCTCTTGTTAAGGGCTCACAGGGTTCACGTCTGAAAAGCTCAGCTGATGCAATTCTGTCAGTTTCACTGTCAGATTTATAACACTTGCTGTGTTCATGCTATCCCACTAGTGATATAACACAGTGCTTCCACCATAGTAATTATTTATTAAACAGCATTGTTATAATAAATAAAATTATAATACCTGCAAAAAGGGAGAGCATCCTGAATATAATGAAGAGGTTATATCTTAGCCAGAAGAGCACATGTGCTGATGTGGCTGAGATAATATTTTCACTGAGTCCTTATTGGACAGAAAGTCTTAAAAAATAAATAAATAAATAACTATAGCTGCAATGTGATTAGGCACAGAAGGGTCATCACATTGCACTGAGTATTGTTACACATTGCATGTCAGCTATTCCCCAGTTTCCTTATTACTGTAGGTGAATCACAACAATGTGTAACACAGAGTGGCTCATTTAAGCTTTATTAGTTGGGTCTATGGTTGTGGATGAATATGTTACTATTGTAGGTTTAAAGAAATGAACAGCGTACATTATAGCATTAGCTGCAATCTGTCACAACTTTGATTTTCTTCGATTACAAATACTCAGAAAGCCGAACTACGTGTTCCAGCATGCACTGGACCGCCCATATATTAGACAGGCACATAAAAGGGCTTTACATATTGTCATGACCACACCTCTTTTGGGGATCGAAGATCTTGGTTCCTATTGAAGTTAATGCAATTTAACATGTTTTTGCTGACATGTGTGTATGCATTCATAGACATACACAATGTATGCATTTTGTTAAATTAACCTTTGGTTTATAGTCATGTCTAGTAATTTTTTTGTTACCTTGATCGTCAGCCCACCAATAGCCTCTGTCCATTCTGATGGAGTGATCAAGTAGCATTAGGCTAAGTATTGTCTGGATTGTCTCTGTTTATTTCTTTTACATCCACTATACAACAGTTTTTCACTGTTTCTCCCGTTCTTCCCGATGTGAAGGCGATCCATTTTCCCCAAACTCTGTGTGCTTGCAGACAACTGTATGCGTTTGAAATGCTCTTCTCGCCTCTGACAGCTGACTGAGCTGTCATGACACCATCCAGGCTTCCTAGGGATGAAGAGGAAACAAGCTTCTCCCTGTGGTTCTTACTGACGCAGTATGACGTCAGTGGGTGGTGAAAGATAACTAGTTTGCTACAGCTGGCTACAATGAAACAGCATTCACAAGTATTCACAAGTGTTTAAATTAAAGGTACTGTGCGTAGTTAGTGGTGGCATCTAGTGGTGAGGTTGCAGACTGCAATCAAGTGAATACCTAGAAGTGTAGGAGAACCTACAGTAGAAAACCCCAAAATAGAGAGGCAGTGGATTGGATTGTCCTTTTTGGGCTACTGTAGAAACATGGCGGGCAACATGGAGGGAAACCCACTCCCCATGTAGATCAAAACGGCTCAATCTCAGGTCATAAAAAAAATGAAATTGTTATGTTGATTGAATTATTGAAACATTCCTATGAATATTCCATTTCTGCCAAGTCTCTTTCACTAGATGCTGGAAAATGCCACTTAATCTTACACATTGTACCTTTAAAATTGTGATAATTAGATATTAGCAACTTGTTATTTTTCCTTCTCATATTCACCACTGGTTAGCTGAGCCAGTTCACCTCTCGTTCTGTATTATGGAGGTAATTTACTTTTGGAATCTTCACCCAACCCTTCACCAGATAGTCATGATAGTCTTAGCATGTGAATTTGGCTTAAATTGAGTTTGAGATTCTGGCAGGATAAGGAGGAGATTAGCAAGCAGATCTCCTCGAACACCAACCGCAGATATCCATCTCCATGCATACGTAATTGCTTCAGTGGTTGCGGGCTGCTGCTACCTGCTTTTACAGCCACAGCACCCACCACCCCAGCCCTCACACATCTGCTGCTTTATACTGCAGCTGCTGCTGTGCGTGCTATTGGTAAGTGCTGTTTCTATTATACATCATACTCTAGATATTATAATATGCATTTCAGTATATAATATTCACACATACAAAGTCATCCACAAATACCTGATTTACCTTGAAAAAGAAAGTAATTGAGGTTCCTGGTTTGCTTACTGCCTGCAGCCATAAAGGATGTGACACAACCAGGAGGGTGTAGATGAAGACATCCGCTTCGTGCTGCTATAGTTGATCACCCATCATCTTTAATTGTTATGCTAGCTGTTATGGCCTCCGCTTTCTAAAATCTCCATACTGGAGCTTGACAAGTCAAGAGCCTCTTGAAGGATCATCCTTGAACCTTGATGAATAGCAGTGATGACAGTTGTATTACCAGTATTTGTCTCCTCATATGTTCAGTAGGCCTCAACTAATGACTATTTTAATATTCGATGAATCTATCAAATATTGAAACAATTAATTGATTGATCAATTTTGTCCAGACCAAGTCCACAACCCAGATATAATCAGTTTACTATCTTAGTAGACTAAAGAAACCATAAAATAATGTATTTGAGTGCATGGAACCACCTTTTTCTTTTAAAAAATGACTTGTATTCTTTATTGTTTAGTCATATTTCAGTCAATGAAAAGTCTTGGCATTTTATTATAGTTAAAAAAAGGATTTTAATCTAGTTTTAGTCAATAGTCTTTAATTAATGGTAATCAAAATTAATCTTGGCAGGTTTGACACAGACATTTTTTAAAGTGACACCAGAGTTATCAGACTGAGCTGAATGCAACCTACACGCTAAACGTTTAATAAAGTGTATAACCAAGCAGGGTTAAAACAGTAAGCAGATATTAATCTATTTGTGATGACATCGCCACATTTAGTGCCAACAGCACTAGAGTGGATGCTCACACACACACACACACACACACACACACACACACACACACCCGGCAGCAGCGCTAGAGGAGAAATACAAGTGATACAAGTGAAAAACTCCCCAAAGTTCTCTGCCCAATGTGCACCCAAGTATCTCATGAAGCCTCCTGGCATTCTAAACCTATAACAGCACAACTAGGTTCTGTGCATGTCTGAGTCAGCCTGAATTATAAGCTTTATCAAAAAGGGAAGTTTTTAGCCTGCTCTCAGATGTAAAGCAGTCTCTGCCCGCTGGACTGATTCAGGGAAATGGTTCCACAGGATGGTTCCTGATAGTTGAAGGCTCTGCCTCCCATTCAACACTAATAAGCTGCGTTCTGGGAGCGCTGCGTTCTAGTCGGGTGATAAGGAACAATGAGCTCTTTGAGATATGACAGTGTCTGACCATTAGGAGCTTTGTAGTTGAGGAGGAGGATTTCACTGGGAGCCAGTGGAGAGAAGCTAATACTGGTGAAATATGATCTCTTTTTCTAGCACCTGTTAATATACATGCAGCAGCATTCTGCTCCCCCCTGAACCGATTTCAAGCAGGTGATTTATGTCACAGTCAAAGGAGGGTTGAATCGAGGGCAACTGCACCTGGTTGTAGATACTTTAGGATGTTTTGCCTCTCCAAAATATTTACTATGTATTGTTATATTATCATCTATTATCACTAGGACTAACCCAAATAATTTAAAGCTTAAAGGCCAAAGAAGACCTCATTTCCTGCATTCGTTTGGACTTTTATGAACCAATTTTGTGACTTTTCTGCAAGAATCTTTTGTTAGAAATGTTTTTCTTTATGGAAAGAAAACATGAAATTCTTCTAAAAGAATATATCATTCTGAAAATGGTATCAAATAAAAGCTCTAAAGTAAAATCTGTCTGATATCTGTCAGCCTACAAAAGGCAGAGGTTTTTACATTTGAAGCTGCAGTCAACCTGTTGACCACACGAAAGATTTAGCTACATTTGGTAAACATGCGAAAGGCACATAAACGGCCGCTCCATCATTACTGCGTTTGTGGAATCTTTCCGCGTCTCGCTGCTCTTTTCTCAGTCCGTCCATTAGCATTGTTGGGTATGTTAATATAGAGGCTAGCTCATGAAATCATAACACAGGCAGAGGAGTGGGTTTACAACCTGCTAATGACACCGTCACTGTAAATCTCCTGGATAATAATGATGAGATGAATGTGGGCACATAGACCAGCTAATACTGCTCACTCTGGACTCTCACTCAATCCATGCATGTAAATAAATGCTTTACACACGTCACCATGTATAAATGTTAGTGCTGGTGCCACTATAGTTAGACAAACGAACACACATGCACACATTTTAGTTTTCACATCTCAGTCCTCCCAAGCGGCCTGGTATCATTCTCGTTCTTCAGTTTCAAAATCTTGCAATAGTCTGACATAGTAGTTATAGCTACAGTGCAATAATGACGTAGCAGATTAAGAAATTTATTTAGATTTTGTGGGAAAATATGTTACAATGGCATCACATAACTGCTAACCTTTTAATTCAGTTTTTTAATGAAGTTTTAGTTTTTTAATCTATTTGTTTATCTATTATTATACGTCCTTTATTTCATTTAGTATTATTTTATTATCTTGTGCACTTCAAACTTCATTTACCTTTCACCTACTGCTTGGGGTTTCTATTACTTATCCATTCATTTATTTATTTGCATTCATTTATTATATTCATGGCATTTTGAATCATTATATATCTAAGTCCTGCCTCTGATGTTTCTTCAGTTCCTGTTTTTTTTTTCTTTTCTTTTTGAGGGCTTTATGAATTACAATTACTGTCTTGTGTGTGGGTGTGTGTACGTGCAAGGTTATTACTGTATTTGTGTTATTGTGTGAAGCACTTTGTTTTTCGTGTCTGAGTGATTAAAAGATGAGGGAAAAACTATATGAATGTATAGATGTAGACTAATGGGGAGAGAAGTGGTAGAAGTGGTGCTGTATACAAGTGCATCAATGGTTAGTGTAAAAATAACCTCTCTCTTCTTCTCCTCTCCTATATCGCAGCCTCTTCAGCTTCAATTACCCTCCTCTTCCTCGAGGACTGCCATTCTGTAAGGTATAGAACGGCACAACAGTTTTTCTGTGTGGAGTGATAAAGTATATGCTCCAGTAGTGGTGCCACAGTAGTTTACTGCGCCTATAGCAGGGCCACCTCTGTTGTCACTCAACCCCTGCTGTGGTGGAAATAGACCACTCAAAGGTTCAAGGCTCTGAGTCCATCACCACACATGTACTAATCATGTTCATCCTAGAAAACTGGAAGAAAAAAAATATGCACAGTGGGTATCCCATAGTTTATGTTTCCTTTAATAACTAGTGAGAAACATTCAGCAACATTCCGGGTGGACTTTAGACCTCTGAATAATAGCGGTCATGTGGCGTCTGTCGAGTTAGCTATTATCTAGAATGCTCTAGAGTGAGTTAGGGATGTATTAAAGTGGGTTCATAAATAATACACAGCACCTGGATTGTGTGTGTGTGTCAGAATATGGCCCCTCGGTGCACAAATGCTCATAGATCATGAGAGATGACAGTGGAATCATCAGGTGCAGCTTCTATAATAGCAAGCATTAGATTAAGTAGTATTTAACAAGTTCTAATAGAAGTTTTTCAATTGCATGTTATAGATAAAATGGCATTCAGTGTGTTAGCATGCAGTCAAGCATCTGTGTCTGCTTTTTCCAGAAAGTCATGTTTGGAGAAACCTTGAGTAGGGGATTAGAGAAACCTGATTACCCCAGTTGCATTTAATATTAAATGCCTGCAAGACTTGTTTAGTCTATTTTACTATTAGTTTAATGCACAGTATTTAATTTGAGTTCAACGTCCGATGACGAAAACCCTTCATCCAGGTAAAGATAGTTAAAACATGAGGCTAAAAAGTCTTTCGTAAAATGTGATTTAAAAATGGATAAAAGGTCAATTCATGACAACTTTGGGCTGACGACCACAACAATGATACACGTGCTTAAGGAGACACAGCCACCCATTTGTCCAAAACCCCCAGATTTTGTAAAATGGCAAAAATGACAGCCTTTAATGGAAAAAAAAAGAAGTCCAGCACTGTCCATGGTGCTGAATTAGCAGGATGATTTATAGAGTGTGACGATGCTGTGGTTAAAATTTGGATAGTTATTGGCACAAAAAACACGACTTGGTATGGTAAACCCACACCAAGTCATCATTTTAAACCAAACCATGATCTTTCCTTAATCAAGGTTATTGTTTTCTTTCTCCTGCAGTCTGTAATTTATAGAAAAACAAAGTGAGAAAGCTTCTACCGATAAACCAGGGGTGTCAAACTCAATTTATTTCATGTGCCACATACAGCACCATTTGATCTCAAGTGGGCTGAGTAAGAGCACTTTCACACCACTAGTTTGATTATTTTGTCATCCCCAGGCTATTAAATTTTTACTATGTAGTATATAGACTCCAGCGTGCTCCGCTTTCACACTTGCAAAGGAACCGAAATTGGTCCGATTTAAGTTTCATCAATGTTTATCTTCCAAACAAACAGGAAATTAAATAATTAGTATCCCCTCCTATAATGCATTTCAAATAGTTTGGACCTGAGTTTGTGTTTTCACCAAAGTTTACCATTTTGTGATCTCGGTTCGCTTGATTTAGTGCACCTCAATGCAAATGATGCTTTCACACCAATGAAGGTATTACCTCCGTCAAGGAGGTTATGTTTTTCGCCTGTGTTTTTCAGTTTGTCCGTCTGTTTGGTAGAAAGATAACTCATAAGTTCTGGACAGATTTTTGTCAAACTTTCAGTGAATGGTGGGAATGGTACCATATATAGATGATTAAAGTTTGGTAATGAATGAAGAAATCCTGGTTTCTGGATCTTTCTGAATTTTTTTGTTATTTGGTAGCATTGCGGTAAATAGACCATCAAACAGGTGTTTGTTTGGGGCCACCTGGTGGTGATATCTGACACCTACATAGCTAACTATGAATACGTTATCCCTTGAGCCCTGAAAGATGCTCAATGACTTCACATTTCTGTGAAGAAATAAGAATTGGTCCATTTATTCTCACACTTTGTACAGTCATCCAGTTGGTCTTTAGCAGGCCGGTTCTGGCTCCCCGGGCCGCATGTTTGACACCCCTACCCTAAACAGTAAACAATCTGTAAGCAGCTCTTCCACAATGGGCAGGAGAGAAATCCGGTTGCATCTGCTGCAGATTTACACTAACCAGGTTACTTAGGTTCATGTAAACACATATTGTTATCTATGATTAAAGAATTGCCTTAAGTCATTGCTACTTTATATTGTATTCACCAATGTGTGTGTCACAAATCGCATCCTCACATCACATCACACAACTGTGCTGAAATATGTCCAACATGCAGTACGGTGAGGCATGGAGGATTGCCTCGTCCTGTCGCCCTCACCTACATTGACTCACCCAGACAAGACAAAGACTGATAAAGCAGCAGCAACGGGGGGGGAACACAGATGCACCATTGACACGGCTACAGACCAACACAAGGACGACGTCCCGTGTGTGCGACTTCACACAGCTGAGACGTATACATTTTCTCACACTCTCTTCAAAATGCAAACTGCCTGCCGCACATTTTCCCCGTTTAAAGCAGAACATCGCAGCTATGTTGCGTAAATGAATTTAAGGCTTTAGGAAACACTTCACATTTTTGAGTGGCATCCAACAGCGTCGCCCCCGTCAAGGAGCACTACTTAGCTCACCATGCTGCTCATGAAGCTAAAATAGATTAATGATACAATTTGTTACACAAGCGTAGCGGTAGAAATTGGTTTCCGAGCTGCACGTTACTCTGCATGAAGCGGCATGGAAATGGGGCCGCATAGGATACGGCTGCAGCGAGCTCAGTGTTGACTGCAGGGCTCCTTTGTGCATCTGTCAATCAGGCGGCCTGTCGATATGAGCCCCGGTACCCATTAGCCTCGCCGTATGGTGCTAGAAGCAGCAGAAGTCAAGTTAAGTCAAGTCAAATTTATTTATATAGCACATTTCATATGACAGCCATAAACTCAATGCTTAAAATAAAAGAAATAGCTATGAATTATACATGCAAAAAAACAATACATGTAGAAAACATATAAAACATCAACTGCACACAAAAACATTCATAATTGTTTCATGTGACATGACTTAACATTCTTACCAAACCTTTTATGAAGGTGGAAGAAAAAACAACAACTTTTCAAAATAAAAGTCCAACAATTGCAAAAAAGCAGCATTGCCGGAGGCAAACTAGCTTACATTCAGCTGACCTGTATTTGTGTAACCTGTACATCATTAATGTAATCTCTCCAGCCTTTGTAGATATTTCATAAATATCTTATGAAGTATACATCGAATGTCACTTTACAAATATTGCGTTAACATTAAATCATTGAATCAATGACAGAATTTAATGTTGATTCAACATCAGTTTGCGCTCTCAGTTAATATTGAAATGATGTTGAATTATTAACTATAGACCGGTGAAAATTCAATTGTATTTTAATTAATCTGCATATTGAAAGTGATTAAAGTGATTCCACTTGCTAAAAAAACTCATC
This sequence comes from Lepturacanthus savala, assembly GCA_030544235.1. Taxonomy (NCBI): domain Eukaryota; kingdom Metazoa; phylum Chordata; class Actinopteri; order Scombriformes; family Trichiuridae; genus Lepturacanthus; species Lepturacanthus savala. The sequence goes on from CM060467.1 coordinate 14,018,291, forward strand.
ACACCACGCTGAAACTTATTGGTCCTATGGTAATTAAATGCAGCACCCCTGTGGTTTTGGGTGGTGCACCCCGGAGGTAGCAGCAGTCGACCTCCTGTCTCCCTGGTAGGTTGTACAGGTTATTAATTGCGCCATTGTTTCATATTAATTACTTTAATTTTAATATCATAGGGTGGTTTAAGTTGTATCTTTAACTTGTAGCTCCTGAACTGTTGACCATGTCCTTTTTCATAAAACTTGATGGTGTTTTTCTCTTGTTTCGTGTGTTTATAATATAGCAAGTGCTACATGTTGGCTAACCTGTATTTTGGTTTCATTTTACACCTTTCAGCTTTAGTTTTGTGAGGATATAAGACTGACTGTAATGTTAATTCTTCTGTCGAATAAACTAAAACATAAAATAGTACCCAACACAATGAGAGAATACAGCCTCACTACACTAACAGTAGTTTTGAAGTTTGCTTGGAGTGAGAATTAATTATTTTAATTTTTTTTACCCAAGGGGTAACGTGTGTTTGTGTTATGTTTAAGATCCCCTCAGCTAGCAGCCTGATGTTTAGCCTAAATGAAAGTTGTTGAATTTTTTTTTTTTTTACAAAAATACATGTTTGCTATTTTTACTACATAAAAATTAACTTTCAAATGAAATATGGTTGTCATTGACATGGCTGTAGCCACAGCAGGATATAGATTATAGTATTTTGTGTAGTAGTTTTTACTTACTAAACTATTTCTACTGGTATAATTAGTTATAATATAATTTAAAACACATTTATCTGTATTTATGTTGCACTAACATTTTGTTTTAATATCCACAATAATTGACTGAACTGCAATTACAATTAAATTACAATTACAACTTTTCCCATTCTAACTTTTAAGAGATACATGGGATATCTAGGTATTTATTAAGAGGAGTTCATCAATAGTTAGAAGAGTTCATCAAGCTATTTCAAGCCTAGTTTCTAAAAGACGTGATGGAGTGAAATCATTTGTATGCGTATGTGTGAAAGCTGTCAGCGGAACATATGGCATAGGCAGGGGCTAATTTCACAGTCCATTGTGACAGCCGCTGCTGGAATGGTAATCAATACCTCATCTCAAAAGCATAGCTAACCTACTTCAACAATAGCTGCGAATTTGCATCAATCCATATGGCTTGATGAGTGATATGGTAAATAAACTCAAATTCAGCATATACGAAGCACTGAAAGGAAAAGCTTCACTTGAGTGCCCCCAACTTCACCTTCATTACTGAAATCAGCCTGAGCTGGAAGCATTTCCTCATATTTGAGTCTTTCGCCACAAAAAAGAGCTTCATCAAAGAGTGTTTGCTGATGTTTTCTCAGCGCTGTACTGTACCTGCATCGATCCATGACAACTGCGTGTTTTCCCATACAGCAATGCATGGATTGGTGGTTTACTCTGTGCATAGATTTACTGTGCCGTGTGCTAAACGCCACTGAGAAATATTTAAATCTTGATGTCATTATTTACATTTTTGTATCCGTAATAATGAGTAGCAATACAAATAGATGATAAAGAAGATTTTAGAGGAAGATTTGGTCACTATCCATCTCGTTTTCCCAGTGTGTCTTCACTCTATATTAGTGTCTTTGGAATTCATTCAAATTTCAGTGTCACATATTTATGTTTCTTGGTTTTTAACGTGATAAAGTCGAAAATATAGTACCATAAATAGTTGCGATAAATCAGTGCGTAATGTGTTGTTGCTCCTCGTTTGGAGATGGGATGAACACTTAAGCAAGCAGCTGAAAAAGGCAGGACTGCTGCTCACACATTCTCTATCTCTCTGTCTCACACACACACACACACACACACACACACACACCTCTGGCTCACCTTCCTTCAAGGTTCAGTGGTTATTCATTCAATCACACGCTAACTTCACTCTCCCAAACACACACACACACATTGACACAGCCTCATTAGCATATCCCACTCCAGCATTTAGCAGCCTACTGTAACATATAGGTAAAGCTCAGTCAATTACAGCAGATTAAAATGTGCTTACATGTACTAACACAGGCAGTTATGTGTAGCTCAGTTGGCTATGACCCTGTTCTCTCTGCTGTAATAAAGTGTATAGAAGATCTATAAATTAAAGTGTGAGATTTTTCAAATATTAAAAAAAAAAAAAAAAAACTCTTTATAAATGTGGAGTAATCATTCGATTGATCAAGTGAGACAAGAATAGTCTGATGGTCGAGGGAAAAAAAAAACAAGATTTCATTACTTGCATGAACAAAAGTTATGACAGCAACTCTCTTAAATGGTTTTAAACAGGTCATATAACGCAGAATTAAGTGCACAATTTATGCCCCTAGTCATTATATTAAATTGTAGCTGATTAAAACGGCTCGACAAGAGAATAATATGCTCCCTCTGTGCCGTAGAGCTCCATTGTTGTCCAGAAATGATTAAAAACACATCATTGAGTCACGGTGACATGTTCCTTCATTACCGCACGCTGTAGTTAATTGTGACTGTGCCCCCAACAAATGCCATATTTTCTCCTGTTGAGTCATGTTAGCTAAAAACTACAGTGACCAGCTGGACACACACACTTTCCATTTATAAGCCTTCATTAAATAAACTTTTACCTCAATGGTACAGCACCAAATGAAATCAGTCAAAAATACCATTAAGATATACTCATAAAGAATATAATTTCCTGCTCAAAGCACTGTTTTTATGAAGTAGCTCATGTCCATCTTCTTGTATTTGAACTAACTGAATGCAAACGCCATTTAGGAACAGACCTTTTTCACCACAAACACATTGATAAAGAATCGTAGGGAAACGCAGGTGTTAACGACACTAATTATCCATCCAGGTCAAACAGAGTCAGGTGCTGCTGTACGTGTTGTTTCACTGGAAAACCTTTGCTATACTAATTTAAATAGAGCAGAACCTTAATTGGTGTTATCATTAACACCTGTGTTTACCTACTATTTCAGGTCAATATGGCTACCATGAAAAAGGTGTACTGATTTGCTTGGCCTATGGTGTCATTTTTTTGATGTTAAGGGTGTCAGTATGCTTTAGAACTGCTGAATAGATGGCTTCCTCCCACAGTTCAAGAACATGCTGAGGTTAATTGGAGAGACTAAATTGCCCGTAGGTGTTAGTGTGTCAGACCCCTGTGTCCCTAGTGAGGAATAAGCAGGTATAGAAAATGTCTCTGTTTTCCTTTTTGGTCTTACCCCCACCGCATGCAAATTTGGTCAGGCTCTACTGCCGGACTAGAGCAAAGCCGGACCAGATTTGCATGCGGTCTGTTTCCATCGTTATCAATGCTTGTACTTCCACCAACTCCCAAGAACACCTCTGGCAGTCTGGAGGCCTCCAGAGCAGCTACACAGAGCTTCTATTTTTTCCCGGATGCCACAGCACAGCACGACAATTCAGCACAAAATATGTCCAGTTTTATTTCTAAAATTTGGATTTTTGAGGTGGTTTTATTTGTTTATTTAGATTTAATTTTAAATTAAATAGGCCTACATTAGTACACAAAAAAAAACACATGGTTGAGGTTGCATCACAGTTTTCTCCCAGAAGAGGCATTTCAACAGATCAGCACCGATTTGTTTAATACTCCTCCCCTTAATGGATGTGGTTATATATAGAAACATCCTGCTGCTTGATGCACGAATATAGGTGAAATTACCACATGCGGTGGAATTTGGGGGTTACATAACTTTTTTTTGGACAATTTTAATGTAAACAACCAAGCGAGAGCCTTTCTAAAATCATGTATGATGTTATTTCTACATTAGAACTACAAACACTACACCCTTCCTTGATTCTAATGATACTTTAAACAACAAACCTCCACCAACACAGTAATTTCTGGTTGAGTAGATTGTAATGGGTGAAATTTGTCCAAATTTTTTGTTTGACATTTTGCATGTTTCTAACCTAAATTTGATCAGTTTTTAACCTTAAACAAGTGTTTTACTCACCATAACCACATTCTTTCCAGACCTTGCCATGTGCAGATATTCCAGATATATATATTTTTTAAACTGGCTTTTAACATTAAAATAAGTTTCCACTGAATGTATCACTGTTTTTATTTCCAGACGTTGCCTACCATCAACGTTCTATCCGGCAATGAGGTTGAACGGCTTCTTTCGTGTCCAACAGATTCAGACTGTTGAAGAAAAGCTGTTTCCTGAGCTGAGCGGGCTGAACGTGAGGATGAATGAGCAGCGATTTGACCGACTCGAGGCGAGGGAGATGACAGCTCGCTGCGAGGCACACAGCAGGTCTGTCACCCAAACGCCTGACCGCCGTCTTTTTCTCTCTCTCTCGCTTGCTGGTCCGCCAGTCTGAAACACACACACTCTCACACACACTTATCACCGGTGCCCAGCGTGCAACCTCAAGTATAGAGCATCGCACAAGTCATGACCAGGCTCTTTGTTTCATTTTGAATCGTACATTTTAATTCCCTGCACTTGTTTCCTGAGCTAAGAGGCTTCATTGTCTACAACCTCTGGAGGCATCCATCCTCCCCCCATCCCCCATCCTCCGATTCATCCTTTCTTCCCCTCTTCTCACCTTCGGTTCCCACACTCCCCGTCTCCTTCCTCCTTTCCTTCCTTGCCTCCTCCCTTCCTCCCCCCCCCCAAATCGTTCCTGAAAACCATTGCCGCTCGCGGAGAGGATGCGAGCGAGGCGAGACCTCCCGCCGTCGTCGGTGGGAAAAAAGGGAGAGACCATCGGCTCGCAGACGGAGGGATGCAGCAAAGGTATAGGTTGGGAGGTAGTAGTATAGGCCGCCTCAGTCCTCCCTCCACACCTCCCTCCCTGCATCCTGTCAGCCCCCCCTCCCCTCCCACCTCCCCCTCTTCTGTGCCAGGGTGGTATGACCTGCTGGATTACAAAACAGCCCTCCCATGTGTCTGCCTGTTCTCTGTGCCAGCCGAGAGACAGCGATACCAAGCTCCTGGAGCGCCGGTGATGGGGTGGGAGGGGGGGGAGAGAGAGAGAGAGAGAGAAAGAGAGAGGAAGGATGACAAAGGGAGAGAGAGAGATGAATGGAGAGGAAGAAAGCAAATAAGGGGAAAAAACAGATGTGGGAGATGCAGAGCAAGGGGAAGTAAAGAAAAGAGAAAAAACAAAGAAAAGAGAGGGAGGTAAAGATGGGAGGACGGAGGCAGCAAGGGGAGACAAAAGCGAGGGAGAGAAAGAAGAAGGGAAAAGAGAAGGAAAGAGAAGGGAGTTTTTTTTTTTCTTTTTTGAGTGATAGCGAACATACTGTATATGAAAGCTTTTGGAGGAGCAGGGACGCTGAGAGGCATCGGCGCTGTCAGAGCATGTTCAACCCTCAGGGACGGCCGGGGGTAAGTCGCACACACACACACACACACACACACACACACACACACACACACACACACTCATTCATGCATTTACACACCACCGCCTCTCAGCCTTTCTATATTCTTCTTTGTAGAGGTCCTGGAGGCTTAAATGTCTCACGTAGCGGGCACTTCATGGCCTTAATGTGTAGAAAATATATGTTTCTAGTTATGATAATTGCTTCGGTCACATTCACCGGTTGTCAGCTGGCAAGCTGAGGTGTTCAGGTCCGTGGCGTGGGTCAAGAGGCTTGGCCGCTCTTCTGACGAAGGCCTGTAACAGTCTCACCTTCACAGCAGGACTTTTCACCCCCCCCAAAGTGGTCGTGCTACCGTTTTTCTGCACTTTCATACCCTCTGTTTGTTTTAGTGCCTTTCCTATTTTGTTGAATAATGCGAGTTTGGGTCATTTCATAAGATAAAATGAGATCAGGCTCTTATCAGGGAGCAGAGTCGTCTGGGGATATGGATAATGGCGTAGAGAGGGAGAGGGGAATCAATTTCATATGATGTCTGACAGGCTGTCATGGAATCATTATGCAACCCCCAGAGACAAAGAGACGCTTTAAGGATCTATGTGTGTGTGTGTGTGTGTGAGAGTGCATCCATGTGTTGTACTTCTGCTGGAAAACACACTTAAGCACACACATATATACACGTACACACACATACGCACACACATTCCTGTAGCATACAATCGTCCTCTCATTGCGGTCGCACAAACAGCTCAATTTCAAAATAACCAAGCAATTGGGCCTTAAACCGGGTTACAGCAGTCATCTAAGGAATTTTCTCGCAGCCTCTAAAGCCGGAAGAGTCTCAGGGTTGAATTTTCCTCCACAGCTGAAGAAGAGAAGACAACCAGTCTCCGGGAGTTTGTTAGGCTGTTGGTTGTAGCAGCGCTGTAGATTTCATTGTATCCTGTGCTGGGAGGAGGAGAACGGGTTTGCTTAACCTGTTGAAGCAATAAGAGGACAGAAGTCTTTTTTTTTATATTGTTTGAATGAGAGACTCAGATTGAGTTGCTTTAACTCCCCCCCCCAGGGTGAAGGAATTACAGGAAAGAAGAGGGGAGGATGATGAGAGGAAGTGGTGGTCTCTCTCTCGTGGGGGAAGGAGGAGGAGGAGGGTGGTGGTGATGGTGGTGGTGGGGGGGCTCCGCAGCAGCAGCAGCATCAGACCTCAGCCGGGTGACAGGAGGAGGTGAGCGGGGTCGTCATGGTAAGTGGTCGTCATGGAGATTGAGGATGTGACGGGGATGGGACCCTTGTGGATGGGGCTCACCTGGTCTGAAGAGACCATTATCTTCATTTCTACCTGCATTGCTTCCACCCACCCACACACACACACTCCTGTGGCATTGTGTTGTAAAGTGTATTTTATTGCTGTTTTTTCTGTTCTTGGCTGCTGTGAAAATCTCCCAGAGAAATATAGAATATCACACTGACACAGAGCCGTATAGGCTGGAAAATGAACAGGCGGGCGTAAAAAAAAGGCGGGGTCAGCGCCTCTTTTTGTCGCCGCGTCTCTGATTTATTCCCTCCTGGCCATCACCTTTCCTAACCCTTGTTGACATTTGTTATTGGTAAAGTATTAACGAGGTCAGTCTGCAACCATTAACTTCAGCTGCATTTTGACTAAAACAGGAAGGATTTTCTTTTTTTTAACACTTTACAGAATAAAGTAGCTTATTTTTAAACATCTGTGGTTTCGTATCAGAGGGGAGGGTGGAGATTTTTGCAGATTTGGATCTTTTTTTTGCGTGTGTGTTCAGGTTGTGGATAATATCTCTGTGCTGTGGTGCATTTGGAGAAAGTTAACCACTCATTCACATTAAACGGCACAGGTGACAGTGTGTTTCCAATGAGGAGGGAGTGTGTGTGAGTTGAGGTTGCTCATTAGTAGGCCAGGAGAGAGCAGGTACTGTACATGTACCCCCCCCCCCCCCCCACCCCCACCCCACCGCCCTCAGGTCCCCTATCTAGGCTGATATTTCTGGACACGCATTCATGTATTTCCTCTCTGTTCCTCCAGTCTCCCTTTTGGCCTTTATCTCAGTGATGGTTACATTTCCTTCTCCTTCATCAACAGCTTTTATGTGCTAATATTTGCCTAAAGCGTTCACACTGATAGCACATGAATTTGTGTATTTAGCCAATTTTTTTTTTTTGTGCAGGGGGGTGGGGGGTTGTTCGCCTTGAAGCCTCCTGCACTCTTGCATGCCAGTGATTGAACCATAATTTGAATATCTAAACGCACAAAGGAGTTACTGTATGCAAACCGTGTAACGCAACAAAACTGCCCTCGGCTGCGAATCCTTATCGACACAAACTGTAGAACGGTATATTTCTCATTAATGGTATTCTGCTGCTTATTCATCCAGATCTGCTTAGTTCAAAGTGTGTGTGTGTGTATGAAAGCAAATCTGGTTTGGTTGAAACGCTGTATATTAAACCTTTACAGCCATACCTTTAAACGCTTAAAGTTAAAAAATATCTATATCAAAGCAGGAGTTTCACATGAAAAAAAAGAAAATAGATGCCCTCAATTTGGTTTGTTTGATTTGATCAGCAGTAATTCAATCAGATTTTTCCTGCTTGAGTGCTTGGTCATCCTTCCCTGGCTGTGTGAGGGCTGCGAGGCGCCGGCTGCATTCAGCTGGGCTGTGGTTTTCTCTGCGGAGAAACTGTAAGGATTTTACAGCAGTATCATCACACACACACACACACACACACACACGGCTTTGCTTCTTGTGTTTCATAAAAAAAGCGCCGGGCTCTGGCCCTGTGGCTGTGTGTGAGGTAGCCATTGGAGGAGAGTGGAGTGTGTGCGGCACAGTGTGTTTGGGGCCTTGGGTGTGGCATTCACCGACAGAACCTAATACGATATTGTGTCTCCGCTGTGAAATACAGATGTATTTAATCAGACGTATGCATTTTCAACCTCCTCCTTACATGCGACTGATTTTTTTCCCCCAAGCTCTAATCATGCATGTTGTAGTTGCATTTGTTTGATTGCTTAAGAATAGACCCTAATGCATTAAATGACAGCCTCGTTTTTTCAGACACTCGTTCAATTTTAGTTTTTTTTTTCATAAACCACGTTTCTATTAAATCTCGCACAGTGTGTAAAATAGTGAAACATCCACTAGTACGTTTACGGGTCATTCTTTCAACTGAGGTTTCTTTTAATCTGAAAACATTTTATAGAATAAAACAAGCCTGTACACAAATTTATTGATTAGTTCCATTTCCTCATTTTGTCTAGAATTAAGTTCCAATCATGGAAATTTTCAGTTTAGATTTTAATCCAACATTTGTCATTGCTGTCACATCAAAAAACAGATTATTTGTTTAGAAATGTATTACTTGTATTGTGTGTTTCAATGTATAAGCACAAATAGAAATTTTATATTTTTTATGGTACATGTGCTAAACATATCAGATGAATGAGATATGAATGAAATCTCTGGGAAATGCTCATAAATAAAGCTTGAAATGAAACTAGAGTTCAGTAGTTTTGGAACAGAGCCTAAAATTGAAAAAATAAATTGCACCAGTTGTCAGTAAGTTTTAAACTTTTTAATTTGTTTCAACCATATTGCACAATTTCACATGTGAAAAAGTATGTGTGACAGTGCAGACGGCAATTCTGGACACCGTTGAATGCACACATTAGTGATTCTAAAAAATCTTTTATTTTGATGGGTCAATGGGCTTTTTATGGGTAAAATGTAAATGCAAAATGTAATAGTGTCACACTAAATCACATTCATGCTTCTGCACTGCACTCTACAGGTGAAACCACCTTACTGGTGTTATTTTTTTTAACAATTTCAACAAATGGTCTTTACAATATTTCAAAATAAAAGCAGTGCAATTAATTAAGTGACTAACTAATTCATTGGTTTTAATAGAATTTTCTGTTAGCATACTAGCATATCTTCTATAATAAGCATTGAGTATACATGAGCTGCACAATAAAAAATTTTATTTTCTAATCAGGATACAATCAGGAACTGTTTGGAAAACACAACCAATGGAAATACTTCACACACCACTAACTATTTAGTCCTCACAGAGAAACTCACGCTCGTCTTTACCCATGCACTCCTCTGTTATACGACCGTATCCATGGTAACAAAGCATCCAAACCCTCGAGGAACTAACTGAATGTAGATTTTATGTAGTATGACACAGCAGGAGGTGACACCGAGGGCACAGTTTTCTCATATATAGACGGATCTATTTATTTGACATTTGATAAATCATATTTATTTCATTTTTAATTTCAGGGCCTAATGTAATGTAGAGTGGCACCAGTTCAATAATTAATATTATTTTACTTCCCTGATTATTTAATCTATGAGTGATATTAAAAGTGAAGTAAACCAACAGGAGATGGTGCATTTACCATTCAAATAATCCCCCTTAACCAGAAACACAACACACACATCAGGCTACGTTCACTTCGTGCATGTGTGTGTCACTTAGAGGACATTCAAATCCTTTGTTCTCCATCACGGAGTTGATAACGGAGACAGTTACCAACAAATTTAATTAGTTTTTTAATGAGTGTTTTAACAGGTCTCTACTCTGCTGACTTTTGCTCAGCAAATTGCTTTAGTGAACACTGAAACATGTTTTGAACATGAATTGTTTCAATTCCACTTCAGTGTAGTGTTAATAATTGGAAATGTGACTTCATTTGCCCCCTTTCATTTGATTTAATTACATATGATTTGAAAAGCGTGTTTAACAAAACTATTTAGAAAGGTGTGACAAATTATCAGTTAAATGTTAATATAAAAAATATTGTGACTGTGTGTTATGAAATCACGTATTTTTTTGTTATGCTTGAGACTCCTTTCAACGCATTTTAAATTAAAACAAAGATAATATATGAGTATGTGGAAGACAAATTAAGAAACACATTAATTGAAAATGCATATGCAAAGCAAAAAGTGCCCACACTGCACGTTGCCGTGTATGTGTGTGTGACTATATTCTTAATTAAGTTGGACAGATTGTAAATGTTGCTCTGAAAGAATCCTGACCTCACAGCCTTTCCTGTTTTCACTGCAGCGCTGCTCCTTTTCCCAGAAAACGAGGCAGGAAATGCACGACTCAAATGAGAAAAGCCAGCCTAGGCTTTTTTTTTTTTTTTTCAGTCACAGACACACATTACTAAGAAGTACCGGTCCAAGACTTACATGCCGCCGTGAGATTTACAGCATGTCTGCACAGTCAGAGATACAGACGGCTAAGTTGGCACGCTGGCTGGACTCAGTCAGCAGAAAATAACCCACACTGGCCCCGGTCGAGACCAGCGCTGCTTATCAAACGGTTCAGATTTTTACGCTGCTGTAAATGTTTATCAGCTTCCTATCTTTTAGAACGGCTCAATCAGTAGAAAGCAGCCTGGTCCTGCATGGTTTGACTCCCATTTAAGCTCCAATTTTTTCCAAAGTTTTCATGCATATAATCATACCAGTCGAGTCACTAAAAATCAGGTTATGTCTCTTTTTTTTTTTTTCATTTTGTATGCTGCAGAAAATAGTATTTTAATATCTGGCAACAAACATTGTCAGTTGAACAATTAAGCCAATAAACAAAAAACTATTTATCCCAGGTACAAAATTTGTTTTTGGGGATTTACTCTAGAGGCTTAAACGATTAAATAGATATATACAGGGTTGAAAATCATAGTCATTTAAATAAAATTACCTCTTTCTGGGAGGGTGTGTCTTCGCCATGGAGGAAGGAAGTTGATTACGCCATATGACAGGAAGAACTTGGAAACACAATGATTTTTTTTTTGGTTAAAACATTTAAGTTGTCTACTATCATGTCATTGAAAATAGCTCTATGAGTAACATTTAGATTTTTTAAAAAAATATTTTGAGTAGAAAATGACACTCATAGGGTTTATCAACTATATAGTCGCCAGTGGTCTTAGATGGGTTATAGATCACAACTGATCCTGGCCTGGCAGAGTGGACTTTGATTTCTTCACACGTCCTTATCAGCCCTGTGTTAAAACATCACCAGCGTTCCTATCCTGTTCTAATGGCACCATTACCAGCCGTCAATAATGCAGAGGGGGTAAGTGTGTAGCCGTACTCCCCCTCAGGACTAGTCGACCGGATGTGAGAGCTCTTTCCTCCCGATGGCCGTGCAGAATGAGGGGCTGTAAAGGTGCTTGTTTGTTATCCTAACACCTAAACCCCATTGGGGAAAAACACACACACGCACGCTTTTACGCTCCCACTTACATATGTGTGCACATACACACACACACAAACGGGCATGGAGCTATTAGAGTCCACAGAGATACACACAGATACACATCAGACATTATCACAGCACGGAGCAAAAATGCACGCAGCGTGCACCAAATAGCTGATAAGGAACAGGCAGTGGAAAGACACCACATGCTCTCACATGCGTGCATGCGTCACGCATCACACACATCACATGATCACACGGTCTCTGAGTGGGAGTCTTTGTGTGCTGTAAGCATATAGGAGTGGAGGATGAGTGTTTTTCTGTGTGTGTGTGTATGCGTATGTGTGTGTGTGTGTGTATGCGTGTGTTGGAATTCCTGGAGTAGAGGGGAGGCTGCAACAAGGAAGACTGTTGATGCTGCATGTTAAATAGCCAGACACTGTGAGAAAATGTGTGTGCGTGAGTGTGCGTGAGTGTGTGTGAGAGAGAGAGAGAGAGAGAGAGAGTGCTACTCCTACATGTCCATCCATCCAGACACAGCTACGCATCCGTGTGGGAGGGGTTAAGAGAACAATGATGGGTTCCCGTCTCACCCTCCTCACACACGGTGTGTGTGAGCGCGTGGGAGCACATGTGTGATGACTGTGCGGGTGTGTGTGTGTGTGTGTGTGCGCGTATGTGTCTGTGTGAAGAGCGGTGGACTCTCACATGTGGCTGTGGAACTACAAGGTAAGCTCTTTCTTTCTCTTTGTCTTTGGGCTCCTTTTCAACGGTTGGCTGTATCTTGTGATAGATTTATCATGAAGTTTAATTTTATTTTTTCCATATATAAATCCTCTTCTGTCTTTTTACGTCCTGAGACATTTCAATTCCAACTACAAAGCACTGGGTGTTAACTGTACGCTCTATATTTCTTTTGTTCACGCTGGCTGACTTTAACGGTGGTGCCGCTAACCTCTCTCTACTTTGAGCACTTAGGTACTTAGTGTGGCTAAGCCAGTTTGAATATATTAAAGAGCTTATTGGCTCATAGTAACTCCATCATCCACACCTATCATTCATCATGTGTCACTTTGACATGTGTGTATATTGGCCTGCGGGCATGCGACAAACCCCCAGAGATCACACGCCCTCAGTCCCAATTTGTTCAAAAACGGTTTACAACAGGGTTCCCTGAGGATAAACCTTCCATTGTCTTCCCACGCTAGATACACACACCAAGGCACACACATGCAGAATCAAACTGCAGTGCATATGTATGCATCCTACACAGCGGCAGCAACATTTCCATATCAAAGATTGTCTCCCACCAAAGGAGATGTAATGGGCGGTAAACTTTCCACTATAATTTGTTGCAGGCTAATATTAGCTCCTGGCTGTGCGTGTGTGTATTGGATGACATCTGAGACTGACAGAGAGGAAGAGGGCTGGTGAAGAGGATAGGGTGAAGGGTAGAAGGTCGCGGCGATGAGGTAAATGTGATGAAAATGAAGGAAAATGACAGTGGAGTAAAAGAAATAGAGCACAAAGAGTCAGGGTGAAGGAGAGAGGAGGAGGAGGAGAGAGTGAGAGTGTGGAGCATTTTTACATGCCTGGTTGCATCCCCCCCCAACACACACACACACAACATCTCTCCTCCCTTCCCCCGGCCCGGGCGTATGGACGGCAGGCAGGCAGCCTGCCCTTTGTTTGACATATAGCTGCACACAAAGGCATCCAAACCAGACCTGAAATAGCGCTGGAGAGCAGAGGCACACACACACACACTCTCTCTCTCATCAGGACCACTTCTGATTGGCTCAAACTCTGATGCTGGAGACCACTACAATAACCAAACAATGCATCTGTTCAAACAGCAAATTTGTCCTCTTTTTCCCAATCAGTAAGAGAAGTTCCCGACTCGCCCGTCGTCGCTTGATGGGTTCTCGATAACAATTCCGCTTTCCCCCGGACCAGCAGAGCTTTGTTTTCTTTCTCCGCCGCTCCGCAGACAAAAGAGATAGTGTTGACTCCAGAGAGCACATCAGAGACCGCTCCTCTCTTGGGGTGGGGGTGGGTGACGGCGACTCGCCTGACGCCGTTTTCTTGCAGAGACACGAAAACGAGTCGTTAGGCTGAACACACAGTTTTTCCCCCGCAATCAATTCCTTTGTATTTGGAAAAAAAACAGAGCTGGAGCTGTGTGGAGCTCTGTGGGTGGAGGGGAAAAGGGGGGGGGGGGGTTGATATGGATAGATCTGGAATAAATGCAGCAATTTTTGGCCTCTGGACCTGAACAAAGTAGGGGACAAAGCAGACGGCAACATCACAGCACAGTTATAAACCTGGGACTAATATGATTGATGCAGCAGTTTGTTTTATATCTAATCAGTCGCAGGTTAAATGCTGGCTGCATTGCCAGGGCACCGGTGCAACAGCAGCGCCGCATGCTGAAATAAAAGAAACGATAACCCTCCCATTTATGCTTGTTAGTGCTCCCATGCCTTCAGGGACCTGAACTGCATAAAGTCTCCTGACACCTTTTATGGCATAGCAAGCCATCTTTTTTTTCTGTTTAATTTATTAGAAGCAAGGAAACAGCCTGAAACATACTAGACACAAAACATTATACATTTTTTGTTCTCTTTTTTTCTTTTTTACATCTACGTTAGGCTATAGGCATCCTCCATATTTCAGGGGGATCTGTTCAATGCGATGACAAGCTTTCTGCAGGAATCTGTGGTAAATGGATTTCACACCGCACTCCTCACAACAGGGGATTTAGGGCGCTGGCGGGCAAGAGAGCAATATCTGCCACCGGAATGTCAGCAGTTTCCATTTGAGCTGCAAAACGCTGTGGAGAAAAAAAAAAAAAAACGCCGTACAAGACAGTTCATGGCATTAGCCTCGCTCTGCATCTTTGGGGGAGGAAGAAAAAAAAATTCGACAAACTCTGTGGCAGGCAAATTAGAAACACAAACACGGAGCTGAAAGAAATATAACTTAAAAAAATAAAAGACATGGTTTAAGTGTGGAGGTATAAACCGAGTGCAAGGAAAATCTATTTATGAAAAGTCTTTGTGAACACGAGGAAGCAGAATCTTGCATTTTTCAATATGGAAGTTATTACCACAGCGACTAATCCTGCACTGTGCTTAGCTACTTAGAGAGGGAGAAAAAGTGAGGGGGGAGGATGAGCAGAGAGAGAGAGAGAGAGAGGTGAGGCTTTAATTCCAGCTGAGGATGGCAGGTATGTTAAAACCAGATAAAACGAGACATTAATTGAGTGACAGAGTTTGCTAGTGGGTTTTATCATAGGCTTGTGAGGGAGAGGATTTATGTGTGCAGCCTTAGTGAGTCCTCCTCCTCCTCCTCTCCCTTTTTCCGTCTCTTCTTTTTTAATTCCCCCTTCCTCTACTGGTTTGGTTGTGGTTGAGCTGCACGTCTCGGCGGGGGGCCGCCAGAAGCCCCCTGGTGAACCAGCTGCATCCAGAACATCAGCATAAAGTGGACAAAATGGTCCAAAGTACTCTCAATACCAGCAAAAAATTCACTGTTGGCCCTGGTTGTCAGTGCGAGTTAAAGCAAAGAACGTCTGAACCAATCCTCTCATAGGAGAACACATGTGAAGCCATGATTGAGTGGTAACTAATTTTTTTTAATCAACATACGGTTCCTTTCTCATCAAAGTGACACAGCTAAAAGCTAATGCAGTGTGCTATTCAAGGCCCTGTGTGTGTATGTGCATGTGTGTGTGTGGGGAGGGTGCTTTTAGCAGAGCCGTGAGGACACATTTGCTTTCATTTGAGGGAAAAGAAGAGGTAATTTTGACCGGACCCTGGAGCCTCGGAGATCATCGTTCTATTCCGATCTCTTTTTTAGGCCGCCCTAATTCCATATCCTCATTTCTTGCGGAGGCTGTGAGAGGGATTGTTGAATCCCAGAGTATGTAGATATTAGGCGAGACATGACAGAATGTCATGCCTCTTAAAGTTCACTGATAGGTTTAAAGGGTTGATTCAACCAAGCAACATACATATTTTCTCACATACCTCTACTATCACTATGCATCTTGACATTTTGAGATATCATGATTTAGGGATTTTCAATTAGATAAAACCTAAATTATCCAGGGTAATGGAGAAATTGTTTCTGGATTGAAAGCTTATTGTTACATACAGTTCCAATTCTGTGAGCACCAACTTTATTGTGGTTGGTGCTTGGAGTCTAGTGTATTTTATGTTAGGATCCGAAAAGCATTTTCAGACATAAAGTTCCATATAAATTCTAGTCAGCGCTGTGGAAAATCTTTGTATTGTAAAGCATGCGTGTGTGTGTGTGTGTGTGTGTGTGTGTGTGTGTGTGTGTGTGTGTGTGTGTGAGATGGGTCAGATGATCCGTGTGTGACTTTGGGGACGGCAGCACATGTCACTGTCAGTGACTGTAAGGCTCTTATTGCTCGAATGCATTTTTCAAATGCTTTCAGTAAAGCACAATATACAGACGGCCAAACGGGTAATTACATTCAAAGTCTAAGGATTTAAATTTCTATTATTTTGCCTTGACCTTATTCAAATGTTCTATTCCATTTGTTAATCCTGGTTACATAGGCTGAAATTGTTTTTTTTTCACTATATAGCAGAATAACTTGTGTCGCAAGTTAATCATAACCTGTGATTAATGCGCTTTAACAGAAAACAAAAGATGAACAAAACTATTCACGGAGTGTGAAGATAATCTTCAAGAACAAAACGAATGAATAACATAACACTATTCATCTTTGATCTCTAAATTAATCTTACACAGTTTTGCCATAATTGTCCCCATCACATAGAGTAAACCATCTTAACCCCCTGTCTCTTGCATAATTGGAGACAAAGACCAATTCTTAATTATTAACCCAATTTATTGTGTGATATGTTTTAAGGGTTGAAATCAGAGTAACTTATTTACTATTTATAAAAATATTTTGATTAATAATCTGTGATTTTAAGGCCGTTGAAGAACATCTGCTTCAAATCCCACACCCTCCAACATGATATATACTTTCTATCTTAATTCATATATCCCATATTTTATGATCTTGCTATTGTTTCCTCACAAGAAATGTCAGCATTAAAGTATGCTGCATATTTCTAATTTATTTAATGACAGTTTTTTCATAGTATTCCTGTCATACACATCATACAGCTGTGTTTTTCTCTCCAGTTCAGATGCTAATTTGCATGTGTTCCCAGCATTATTAATGTTTTTGAGGATGATTTCATATAACAAATTCTTATTCTTATGTTTCATCAAAATGCTCTTTTTAAAAGCTACATATTTAGGTTGTCAAAACCCAAATAAGAGTAAAACATACCGCAGGTTTGTCCTGTGAACCTGAGCACCACTGATACCTGGAAAAACATTCGGATTCCATTTAGTCCACTTTCATGCTTAAATCAATAGCTCCGTGCTTGGCTATTGCGCCCCAGCAACCTCTGCCGCCGTCGGCCTAAAGGCGGTGGCTGCTTTTTTTCCCCCCCCGAGCCAATCAATGTTGATAATCATAGCTGTGATATAGACGGTGGAGCTGCGGGCCGCACGGCTGCATGATTAATGAGCTTATTATCAACACGGAGCGGACCTCATCACAGCTGCACCGCCTGGGAGAGACACGGTCAATAGGGAGGCAGCATGCAGGCATGCTACACACACTCACACACACAAGAAATGAATGCACGGGGTTAAACAAACATGCACGCAAAAACACAAACACGCATCCCATGCAGGTGATTTATTACGCTAAATTTATTTTTTTTAAAAAACGCTAAAATGTATGCACCCGCGTGTGCTTGTGAGGATTCACAGTCAATGTGCAACACACGCTGCCGCTTCTTTATTATTCTTCTTCGAGGAAAAACAAATGATTTACTCTGACATTTAGCTTTCTTCCTGCAGGCCGTCAGCCTTTCTGTGGAGAGCAGAGGGTTTCCACCTGCCAGCCCTGGGATCAGCTAAGAGGTAGGATTACCTTCCTGTTGAGTTTTTATGGAACCAACTGACCCCAAGGACCAAAGCTGTTATGCACTCGACGCATAAAAATCCTGAATATCATGTACTGAAGATCTACTCTTTTTTTTTTTTTTTTTTTTTTCACAATCATGACCCACATAGCATAGCAGCATCTCTCTTGCTCTCTCACTCACTCATTCTCTCCCACCATAGATCTCACAGCCTTCACCTGTATAGCTATGTATGCATGAAAATTGAATTTGCCAGCCAGCTGAGGTGTAAAGCTTGTCACATCGTCCTCTGGCGTGTCCGCCATGACAGGCCGCGCACAGGAAGTCAAGATAAAGCAAGCTCTTGGCCACCAGAGGTGTCAAAAGTATTCACTTTCATTATTCAGGTAGAAAGAGAGATACTGGGGTTTAGAAATACTTCTGTAGAAGTTGAAGGATCAACTCAAGCGAACGTGCAAAAGAAATTGTTTCAAAACTACTTAAAGCAATAAAAGTAATGTAAGGGGAAAGATGCTATTAAGGAAAAAAATTAGGCCACAGGGGTCTAAAGTCACTACTATAGTTACTATAATGTTATATTAGAATGTTAATATTAAATCGAGTGGGATGAACCTGTCTCAGCCCATTAAAAATGATGTATTTTAGTACAAATACATTCAAAAATTATATATATGAACTATTGAGCATTAACATGTGTTCCACAGAGCAGATGTTATCATGACTCCTATTGTAACATTGCAAATAGTATGAAAACTGAAGTTTTCCTGAGTTTCTGTCACAGTCAAACTTTTTCATACGATACAGACGTTTGCTCTGTGCTCTAGGGTTTTTGTGATGAGCTGAAATGAAAGGAGTAACTACAAGACTGTTTTTAAAAAAGTAAGGAGTAGAAAGTACAGATAATTATGAGGAAATGTAAAGAGTAGAAGGTAAAGTAAAATGTCTCATTACTCAAAATGCAAATAAAAATTATGGAAAATATTTCCACCAAATTAAAATATGCTTTAGTTAGAAATTGTTTTGTGGAGTGACATAAAGGTAAATTTATGCCTAATCAACGTAACATGCTGGTGCTACTGTTACTAAAATACAAGGGGTAAATTCAATATAACATTTAAAGGTTCGTTCACCATATTTACTCATGTATGATTTAAGTGTGGGTGACCCAATTGAATGGAGGTAGCTACAAGTATATTTAAAAATGAACATATCTCATTTATTAACAAAACAATAATTATGTATGTATGACAATTATGACATATACTTTAGTCGACAGTCCTGTCAGTCATAATAACAAACAGTTGAAATGTGTCATCCAAGATTAGACAGTTTATTAAACTTTATTGCCCGTGTCTTCCAAGACGCTCTCCCGTCTCTTCCCGATGCTCTGGTTGAACATTGGAAACATCACTGCCACCCTCTGCTCTGGAGTTGTAAACGTGATCTTACTCAGAAAAGCATTAGTTTCTGTCTACATAAATGGATGAGAAAATGTTAAATTAATGCAAATCATGTTAAAATAACATAACCTAATATTGTTCAACCTCAAAACGTGGCTGTATATGGGAGAAACTACATATCACATTCAGATACATGTTGCAGATGTGCAATTTGGCTTTGTAGCTTGGGTAGATACCCAGATTTTCGACATAAGTATGGTAATGAAGTATTTGTACTTAGCTACTTGACACCTCGGTCTCTCAAAGAACACCACCTCTTCACCGAGTTAATAATCCCGAGCTTCCATTCCTGAAAGTTAGGACTTCTATTAGCAGAGACCTGCTAAATATACAACAAACTTATGAAGACGAAGAGATAACACTCTTTTGTCTAACAGTGTTTTAATTAGTTTTCAGTGCTGGGTTTGATTCAGTCTGATAATCCAGCCTCCTCTTGTGTGCACCTGCTTAGTAGCCATGAGTCACCGGATTCAATTTGCATTTTGCACCCTTTGAAGTATTTAACAAATTGCATAATTGTGCGAAGGCGTCAATATAATTTTAGTTACACAACTCGCGCATCCGTCTCCTTGTGGGATTAATCATTTAATCACCCTCCGACTTCATTTTGCTTCCATCATTTTCACATTAGGATTAATGTAGCTCTCTCCTTCACCTGGCCCAATCAAGAAAAGCTATATTTCAGTCTTATTACAGATCCTATCATTTAATGTGGCCTGGAAATGACTGCAGCCACGGCGTCGCCTAAAGGTAGTTACCTCCTATTTAAATTATTCTCCAGGAAGGATTATGAAAAAAAAAAAAACCTCTGTGGAACGCCTATATCCTCTGAGTTCACGTGGAAGATAATTAGGAGACGCAACATTTTAATAGGTGTTGGTAATTCGGTACCATTGGCTTCGCAGATGACAACTCAATTCAGTGGCTCAGGGAGAGTCGCTGGCTGCAGAGTTTCCACTGTCAGTTACAGCGAGGTATGACCATCTTTCTACGGTGTGACTGTTTTACCCCTTCTTCCTCCATCTTAACCTTGTCTTGTTCTTTCTTCCACCTCTTCTTCAGCCCTGAGCTGTATTTTTCCACCCTCTTGTCTTTCTTTCTCTCTTTCTTTCTCTCTTTCTCTCTCTCTATCTATCTGTGGATGCCAGCTGGTTCAGTGTTGCTGCAGTGTGCCACGCCTGCCAAGCATCCAGTCTAAAAGGCAAACTCGTCCCCCCCCCCCCTTTTGCAGCTGCAATACAATAGCTCCCCCATCACGAAATTACCAGTGACTCCACAAGCCTTGCCACTTTGTGATATTGTGCCTTTGACTTGCAGGCACAGGTGGCGGTAATGTCTCTGTGCTCCGAGCGCGGAGGTCCTGGGAATGGAGAAAATATAAAGTGCTGACAATAAAACAAGAATAAATGACGCTTGGTGATTGGAGAATGTTGGGGGAGGTTTAATTAAAGGTGATATACGATACAGTTTTTCCTACTGTCTGCAATGAAAAGACCAAAACTGCATTAGCTCATCCGACTTTTCCAGTCTGCGGCGCTCAGACCGAAGTCCATTTGTTCCTACTGAGGACATACAGCCTCTCTATATGTCTATTTATGAACTGCTCTATTTGAGCCTTAACAATGTTGTTCTGCTGAAAAGGAAGGGATGTTGAAGAAGCAGGTTAGTCGGCAGGATTATGAGCAAAAAAAAGCAAGAAAGGTTACAATTTAGACAACCCAGAATACAAGGAATACAAACCAATGAGTAATTTTACCCATTACCTAACGAACTATTACCTTCTCAGCCTCACCTAACTGGACCTAATGTGAATATAAAATTATTGTTACTGCTGAATTATAATTTATCTGTAAGCCCACATGCACTTGTTAATTAATTTTAACAGAATGCACAGTTACTAGAGAACTGGATATGACCAGTGGAGCAGGTGAGTAAGTACTCAACTGAAACTTCTGTATTTTGGCGTATTTTTATACAACCTAGAATGACTGGAACGTTGTATTAAAATTATGGATTCATCACATTGAGCTCTGGTAATGTTGGGATGTAAGGCAAAAAAAAAAAAAATGAACATACACATACATTGTCCCGCCTTGATAAATCCATGTAGTACGGATAAAAAACATCAATCTTCTAAAGAAAAAGGGCCTCAAATATTATTATTAGTGTTTTTTCAGCTAGTTCATGAAACAGCCGCTCACTCTTTTTAGCAAACCTTGTTGGGGACTACTTTCAGCTGCGGATTAGGACACATTTGGTGCTGTCAAAATAAAATCCAGTATCCACGTTCATCATAATGAAGGAACAGTGTGACTCAGTTATGTGTTTTTAATTTTTCGGGACACATTTGGAGCTCTAAGGCACAGGGGGAATAAGATGCAACTCATTGTTACTTTTTGATCTTTTCTTGGAATTGGACTCGTGTGTGTGTGTGTGTGTGTGTGTGTGTGTGTGTGTGTGTGTGTGTGTGTGTGTGTGTGTGTGTACTTGTACCTATAGCGCACGTCTCCGCGAAGCCACAGAGACTTTGACAGCAGCCCATGCAGAGCGACAGACACAGACCAGTGGCTTCTTCTAATGAGCAGACTGTTGTTGGTCTGCCGTTGGGACCGTCGCTTCAGGGTTGGCACACCCTACGCTGTTTTATTAACTAATTAAGTTTCCTACTTAGACAAGAAAGTCCAGAACTGGGGGGAAAAAAAGAAAAAAAAATGAATGTGATTT
Source organism: Lepturacanthus savala (assembly GCA_030544235.1). Classification (NCBI taxonomy): domain Eukaryota; kingdom Metazoa; phylum Chordata; class Actinopteri; order Scombriformes; family Trichiuridae; genus Lepturacanthus; species Lepturacanthus savala. The sequence goes on from CM060467.1 coordinate 14,040,076, forward strand.
TTCATCCCTATCTCGCATTTGCATTCGGACACAGTCTGTTTGGTCTAGCAGCCCGGAAAGAAATATCCTATTTATAGGCATTAATAATTATCCCTGCTGCTCCGCCACTGTGGCGATGGGAGGGAGATACTGTCATCCTCACTTTGCAAAGTAAATGTTGTTTTTTTCCCATGATGTTTTACAGATCATCAGTGTGAATTCTGACAAATCAATAGCACTTGTGTGCTCAAACTTTTAAAGTGTGTGTGTTTTGCCTCATATCTATACAGACAATTATCATTAAAATAGTGAACATTAATTTTTTTAATATAATATAATTGGTATATTAAATTTTATTATTTATTAGAAAACTATTCCCACTACAGATGTTCATTTTCAGGTTTGTTTTACATATGTAACATTTTGAATATTTTGTATTATTTAAGGAGAGATGATCTCTCCCTGCACATCAATCACACCCATTTTTTATTTTATTTTTTACTTAAGCAAATAAATCTAAATTAAAAACTCAGTAAACCTATTTGGTTATGATTAGATCAATTCAATAACTAATTATTTTATTCTCTAAAATCTTGTTAATGTTCTCATTAATATTGATCCTGGGTCTTAAATATTCTATACACTTTTATATTATATTTGGTATAGTTCTTCTTCTTATATGTTATATTACTGCAATATTGTGCCTGATTCATACGTTAATGTGTAGGCTCCAGTATTAGTGAGGTAGATTAGTCTGTAGCAATGTTCCGTATCGCCTAAGCTGATAATATTCTTTGTAAGGAAACTCTTTATGCAGGCAAATAATAATGTAGTCAAGGAATGCAGTGGAGTAGAAGTATTAAGAATGTAAATATTCATGTATGGGACAATAAATGAAATTATTGAAATGGTAGTTAAGAGCAGAATATATGATAAAGCTAAATAAAACTAAATAAAAAATCCTCGTCTGTAGAGATATGACGATTGTCATGTGTCAGAAACATGTTGTGTCTGTCATTTAAGCTGTTCATCCATATTATTTTTTACAATTATAAAGGTCCTGCTGAATTACGTTGTGGCCAGGACTGAAAACTTGCGTTTCCCAGGTTATGCAACCTGTGAAAATTCAGCAAATTCAACTCACTCAGCCTTCCAATCAGTGGAATTTCCCGCTCATACAGCTGTGACTTTACCGTGACCGCCACTTCGGCTCAACCGCCTTTTAAAAAGTCTATCAGTGGAGCTGCTTTTCTTTCTTTTTCTTTTTTTTTCATCCGGCGAGATGTTGGAGTGGCAGGTGGCAGGTCTGCTGTCAGCATCATCTCTGTCATCTGTCCGGCTCGGCAGCCAGCTGCTCCTCCAGTGATAAGGCAGCAGTTTATTCTGGGGCTGAAAATGCTGGACTCAATCTGGCCGTTGCTCAGCTTCCCCGTCTTTCTCCTCACAGACCGCGGCCCCCATATCCCTCGCTGTCAGTCAGCCGCCGCCGAGGCTGAACAAGCTTGTTTGTGGTTTCTTAATTCATTTTCTTCTCGGCAGCTGTGAAATATCTCAAATTACAGCCGTACAATTGTGTTTCAGTTGCCCGGGAGTCGCGGAACGATCTGTGCGATTTTTGAGTCAGAATTGATACACAAAAAGTGACGACCTTAAAATAGGGAAAACATCTGCTCACATTCTGAAAAGAACTAAGAAAAATGATGGCAAACTTGAATCAAAAGACTCTGATTATATAGAGCATACGTTGAATTTATGTATTTATAAAAAATGAATGCAACTTAATGAGGGAACGCGGCGTCCCTGTCACTCTCCTCATTTCTCACAATTGTTAGCCACCTCCATCTCCTCATTTTCCTCCTCCCGTTTCCAAAATGAAAGATGTTGAATCAATGAAGCCAATGTCAGGCGTCGTCTGAATGACTGATCTAAATAAAATGGGCAAGGCTCCATTAGGAAACAAAAAGCTTGCTTTTATCCAGCAGCAGCAGGCAGACTATTTCTCCCCCCCCCCCTCACATCTCTTTCTTTCCCAGCCTCTCTGTGTAGTGCAGAGTAAGCACAGCTGTCTGACAGCGGTGTGAGGGATGGACGGCTCCAACAGGCTGGGAGGGGGGGGGGTGTGGGGGAGTCGTGGACCCGGCGGAGAGTGGCGCTAACTGGGTGTGGCGTAGGGCTTCGGGCCGGGGTGTTTTTTTGGCTGCACGGAGGAAAAAGAAAAAAAAAAAGTGTGGCCAAGCTGCAGCGCCGCTGCCGAGTATCTGGCTGTCAGCCACAAAGTCAAAACCCCTGTCAAAAGGAACTGAGCAAGCAAAGCTGATTTTTTTTCTTGTTTTTAACCTTCATTCAAGGAAAATTGACCCTTTCAATAGAAAGAACACTGAACACCCTGCAGTCTGCAGGTGTCTAAAAGGTTCCAGGTCAGGGTTTCCACGGATCATTAAATCATTAATTAAACACTTAAATTACTTTTATGAAATATATATTTTATGGTCATAAATTGTTTTAAAAAGGTATATGTGTTTTTCTAAATTATGGTAAATCTTAAATGACTGAGGTGATGCCTGGTTGCTTGAGAAACATAGCAGACTCAAAATGAACAATTAAAATAATCGTTAAAATTATAATGCTTTTGTGGAATGTAAGGCATAAGAGTGGGATAGAGGTCGTTGCATTTTCCATTTATTTGGTTACTTTATGATGCTGATGATGAGTTTTACACTACGATTATTATGTGAAGATACAAAAATATCCAGAAAAATATTACCATTAATATTGTCCCAATTGATTTCGAGTGTTCACCAGGCCTTCAGGTAAAGAACATAAGTAGTTTATTATTTTTGTGGTACTTGCAATCGTTTTGATTGGCTATGGTAATACTGTTCAGCAAAGTAATCACTGATATCAATGAATTATAATATTATAAGCAAATAATACCTAATTTGGGATTTTTAAACATTGTTCTGTTTTAAACAATGTTCTTTAAAATATTGTCTGCAGTGTTGAAATATTAAACTCGAAAAATGCCCCTTTATTGAAATATCCAGTGGATAGTTTCAGGTTATGCAACTTCACAAATGTTGAATTTGAATTATTTTTCCTGAAAATTCAAAAAAGGTCAGCGTTAGGTTGTTTTCTCTCGAATTAAAGCTCCTGAAATTCAATTGGACCTTTTCTCATATCAAACATTAAAACAAGGACAAGACAGAAGTCAAGTTAAGATTCAGATGCCAAATCTCAAGATGAAAAAATTAAAAAATTTATCTTGAGAATAAAGCATCAATCAGAACTCGAGCCTGAGGGAAACATTTTTTACAACTGCAAATCTTGAACCTTGACTTCCTGAAAATGACCAAGATCATAATTCAAACCACACAATTCAGACAGTTGGTTTCATGTAGTATTTAAAGTTTTGACATTCAATATTTAAAAGTGGTTAAATTTAATCTCCTGCAGTACAAGAAACGCTCATTAGGTCAATTAGGATCAGAATGTTTCATTGTTCACCTTCATTTTCTCCTCAAAGTATAAAATACCTATTAATTATTCATAAAAAATGACCCATGAGATAATCGGACCACTTGTGTTATTTGCCCTTTTTTGCCTTTGTTTTGGTGATGAAGCTGTGTTTCCAGATCCCATTAATTAACTTGAGTGAGTACAATGGTATTATTACTGATAGGAGTTAACATTACAATATAAATTACACAAAAACATTCCTGTAATTTAAAGAGATTCATGTGTCATAATGTGCCTGAACTCAACTCAACGGTGTCAGTCTTTCCGTTTACTGAAAACGATCCTCAGTACTGATGACCTGCCTTTAGTAAGTCTTTAAAAGTTAAATGTGCTGAATTTCAGACAGAGCTGTAGAGCAGCTTCACTGGTCATTAGCAATTTATTTGGACTATTTTTGGCTTTCAGAGCCTTTATTTCTTTATCATTCTTTTCTTTAAAAGTTGAATCAAGGTTGTTTGAGGATTTGACAGTTCACATTGAACGCAACATGGAGGATGCTGCAGACGGAGAAAACAAGAGAAAACATTTCTGAGGGAATGTTGCTTTGTAAAGTCGGGTTGGTGCATCTGAATAGGTCTAATTAGTGGCTTCGGCAGAAACGCTGTAGAGATAAAAAAAAAAAAAAAAGAGAGAGAGAGAATGTGAATAGGCTGCATTGTCATTCATGTAAAAAAAATTTGAAAAAAAGCGACAAAAGTGCAAATAGATGAATCTTAAAATCACTTTCCACCATAAAATAGTGAACAATTAGACAAAAAAAGACATACACACAGGCCTACATCATCTCCGAGCCGACGGAATAAAAGAAACAAAATTGAGTTAACATCTAGACATTCAGTAACACAGAAATAGTTTTAGAAGCCAAACATATGATTTAGCATATTTGAATGTTCTATCCTTGGGGGAGGGGGCGGGCATAACTTTTAACTGTGAATTTGATTCATTTATTCACCGATGTTGCCCTTTGTTGCAAAGAATGTATAAGATAAGCATCAACCTCACCTTGAGAATACATTGTTCTTCGGTTTTCTCTTGTTAAATGAATTCAGCCTATATATTGCCTTGTTTCGGGGCGAGTCATCATTCCAAAGGTGCCTGCTAAGCACAATATTGTGATGAATGGAACGCAGATGAAGCCAGCAGGAGAGCTGTCAGGAGCCTGTCAGAAATGAAACCGAGCGCCGCCAGACGCCGGGCAGGTTTTCCACCACAAATGGGATCCAATCAAGGGCCGTCACAGACAGACAGGCAGGCAGCTGGGTTTGATACAGCGGAGTCAGGGAGGCTGGATGAAGATGAAGACGGAAGAGGTTAAGGTGGACAGTGTAGATATGTCAGTTTGCAACATGTTGAACCCAAAGAAAATGATTATCTGTGGCATATGTATATATTTTTTAAATAATGCATTTAAATAGAATGTAGATGAATGAATTAGAGCTGGATCAAATAAAAAAAAAAAGCGCTCTTTGCATGGATGCTGTGGGATTGGAGCAAATAATCGGATTTAAACGGTCTTTGGAGCTCAAATTAGCTTCTGTTGATGCAGTTGACTGCGTTTCCAAAATTGCTGCATGCACCCACTATTTGATGCAAGGTTACACCAAAATATTCAGGTCAGTTTCCACAAGGCCAGAAGAAATAGATAAGTCCTTGCGTTCCGCATTTAATACCTCTGGCTCAAATGCGTCACCACACAAGAACATTTACACTGGATGATTCTGAAAAAAGCAACAACTCCCTCGAACATGTTAACATTTCTTCTCATCCTACAATATCTCTATGTCGTTACTAATTATCTTATTCCATTGGCAGATAATTCAAATTATTTGAAGTTTTTTCTTGATTTGAATCAGTTTAATCTTTTTTAAAGAAATTGTTACTCTTGTTTTTTTAGAAACCAAATTAACCCATATCAGGAAAAAAAAAATTTAAATAAACTAAAATATCTGCCAGATAAATAAAATAATTCTACTCAATATGAGGCTACTTCTAAAATACAAGACATTCTTTACTTGATAAGATTTCTTTTTTTTTATTCCAGTGTGTGGCATGGTTAAATCTGCTTGGGACTAATCAACTTGCCTCCTTTTTGGAACTTTCATAAATCTGTCAATTCAACAAACAGGCCCACCTCAACCAGCGATTAGTTAGGTGTGCAGGGGTCAAAAAGTTAGCAAAAATTAAACATTTCTCTCGAACTACTATTATTTGTTGAAACGTTTCTTGTCTATAAGCCTTGTGGTGCATTCACCTTCAGGCCTGGTCATATCACACTTTATACATCATAGTTTGTTTCAAGTCTAACCTGACCTTTAAAGCTTGGGAAGGCTTGTAATTATGGGAAAAGAACCAAAGGGATCTGTTTTTTGAACTTTATTGTCCAATGAAATTTTAAAAGCTGTAGAAAAATATGAGCTTTTCTTACAATTTTAGCTGTCTGCAGCTTTTTGGGGCACTGTACACAAAACCTAAGACCCTCAAATTGAGATAGGAAAAGAAATACCCGACTCACAGGTCTGACATGTGGAGGCTACCGGGAGCTTTGTAGACCAGGAGGAGATCAATTCTGACATTTAGGAGAAGTCAGAGAGAGACATTCTGGAGTAATGGGTTTGGATTTTTTTTTTATTTAGGTGAGAAAGGCTGGTTAAGGAACTCTTGGAATTTTTCTTTCTCGGTCAGAAACTACTACAATTTGATATGCATTGTACAGGACACAGCGAAGCAGATCTCAGGGTGAACAGCTGAAGACAAGTACAAGACTTGCTGACCAAAAAAAAAAGAAGAATTTCCCTGACTTGTTGGATCATCAAACACAATGGAAATCCATGAAAGCCTTTAAATAAGCCGTTGCCCAGAAGCTTCCAGCTCAAATCCTTGACTGCTTTTCACCTCTTCTGAAACTGTGAATCACTTCTTCAAATAACTTGCTTTAACTGAGCCTCTCTCTCAATTTCCATCTCTGCCTAACACACACACACACACACACACTCTTCTCCAGCTCATAATCCCTCAGGCTAGTTTTGATTGTAAATGAAGTCTTTGTGCCCCCCCACCACCACCCGAAAAAAAAAAAAAAGAAAAAAAAAACACTCCCAAACCTTTGGCTCTGAAATGATCTAAATCATGAGGCGAGGCTGTGGGTGGGTTTCTCCCCCCCTCCCACTTTTCCTTCCTCCTCGCTGAAGTGTTTCTATCCATTATGCGCAGTGACATTCTTTGTGTGAAGGACACTGGCGTTCGGCCAACAGTCTCCGCTGGGCCGGCCCAGCCGTTTAATTGAAACCGTAAAAGAACTTTCTTTTGGCACAAAAGCCCTTATGTGGGCTTTGTTGCAATTAGATTGACCAGAAAGGCCAGCGAACCTGATAAAAAGGGATTAGGAGAACTGTATTGCTGAGATATTATGTTGAGTGTGGCACAGCGGCTTGTGGAGGAATTACTGAAGGCCCGACCCATCCCGGACTGGTCAGGCAGAAGGAGAAACCAATGATTAATGGAGTGGTCAAAGGCTACGGTTAAAACCCAATTTCACAACAAGAGCCATGGAACATTGTGAGCATTGGCCTAACTCAGCAGCACAAGTGATACAGTAAAGTACATCGCTCACCTGCAGTAACATGCGGCACTCTGAAGTCACCCACTGTGAAAGTACAGAGTTTACTCAACAAAGCTGCCCGCCAGACACAAAGCAGAAAGTGTGCCTCGACGCCTGCATCTCGCCAGACAAACTAGACACATTTAAATTATCGTTGGCTCATTGATCTTTAATTACACCTCTTGGTTTGCCTTTACGGCTACTTAATTGCCAGCGTTGACCCAAACAAATAACTCGTAACAGCCCTATAACATTGATTAATGTCATTATTAGAATGATACAGGAGGAGTTGGACTGGTTTTATGGTGCTTTTTATAACAGGTTGAGTCAGGATTACAGGAAATACTATCAACTAAACATTGAATACCAGTGGAGGAACGTGATGAGGTGCATCTATGCAACCGAAACCTCTCAATCAGCTGCTCATCGTTATACATGTCTAATGGATTGCATCTGTCCCTAATAACTCTGTCGTCTAAATGCCTCCTCGTTGTACAGCCGATGTATCAGATGCACCAATGTCAATCTAGTTTGTTGTTATAGAATGGCCGAGAAGTTAGACTTCATGCCTGCTCCCAACTAGGCGTAAGATTTACACCCGGTCTTAAGCTAGTTGGTGCAACCAGCCTGTTAGGCCGTATTTAGAATGCAATTTTTTTTACCAGTCTTTCTTAAGATCATACTTATGTACAGTTAGTGCAACCAGGCCTAGAAATATAGGCCTACTGGGGGCAAGGTCATACAGTGCTTTATATGCAATCAACAGAATCGTGTAGTTTGTTCAAATTTGAATGGGAAGCCAATTATAAACTAGAACAATTAGTTCTAGTTTATAATCTGGCTGCTGCATTTTGGACCAAGCGTAAACGGTGTAGAGCAGCTTGACTAAGACATGCATGGAGGGAATTACAGTGATCTAGATGGCAGAAAACAAAGGTGTCATTGAATATGAATTTGATTCTTTGATTCTTTTTTGATTTCGATTGATCATTTTTAAAAATATTTCTTGACTAGACAAACTTAGTAACATGATAGTCAAATTTTATTGTATGTTTGAGATAGAGAGATAAGAAAGGGACAATTGAGAGACAAATTATATATCTGGTGGTAGGTAGCTAGGTAGGTTCAGTGAGGTTAGTTGGTCATTGATGAAGGGTTCGTGCAGACATCAGTAAATGAGTATCTACTACAGCACTTTATTAGAAATCACACCTGCCATGATAAATACTGCTGATTGTATGTTTTACAAGTTTTACTAACATGTAAACACACAACATGTCCGTAACCGTTGGTCGACACCTGACGTCTTTCGATTTTTTTTTTCGCCCGTGTCATGTTCAGGGCCAGTAAATTGTTACCTGGTTGACCTCAGCCATCTGTTACTCTCAAACAGGCAGCCAATCAGAAGAGAGGCTCATGAAATATTAATGAGAAAGGCCAAAAACCACCTGTGTGTTCAGGAGTGGCAACAAGGGGCTTGAGAGCAAACTGTAAAACTACATTGGGTTATATTTTTGGACCAGGGGTATCAAAACTTAATAAAAAACCCAGGAAAAGGTATGAAATTGGACCTTTAATGTATCAATCAAAATTAGCTATTATTTTATTGCATGATGTTTTTGATGAATGATGATTACGTTGTGGATTTTTAGAAACTGGCACTGAAGGAAACGTATTATTCAATTTCTAAGAATGACTCAAAATAAAGTATTCTATTATTCAAAAGGGTTTGATATCTTTTGATATCTTTCCCCTCAACAGATCACCCACAATACTTATGTTTATTCAATGCAATAACCTTTATTAAACTCAAAAGACACTGAGGTTGCCCTCATTTACAGCGACAATGAGTAAGAGATCAAATAATACAGCGAGACAAGGACGAAAAAATGATAAAAACCTAAGAGCACGACATAAAAATAAAATACAATACAATATGATACAGCAAGTGACAAGCAGCTAAAAATGAGATGTGCAAAATTCAGAGACCAAAGGTTTAAATTGTCCAAATAGTAGGAAATGGTAGTCGTTCCGAGGGTGGAATAAACTCAGGGAACCTTAAGAAGAAGTGTCTGGAACAGATAGAATAAGACCGAAAGGTTCAATCCAGCAAAAGAGAAATATTAGGTGGTTGCTTACTAATAAAGGTTTTGGAAATATATATATAAAACAATATTTCTCATGCCTCAGTGAAAGAGAACACCAGTCAGCCTTCTCATACAGGGTGCAATGGTGTGTATTATAGCTATCGCATGTAATAAATCTAAGAGCAGATTGGAAAATTGAGAACTAGGAGTAACGATAGAGGCATGTCTGTAGACAAAGTCAATGTCAATGGAAGACTGCTTCAATTATCCTCTTTCTACATCCTAAGGAGAAACTACTTCTATTTCTATATGAAAAGACACATTTACAAATTACAAAGCAAGATAATTAGACATAGATATTTGTATTCTGAGACTCTAAAATTGACCCTTGTGGGACACATTTAATTTTTTGGTAAAAAGTCAGACTGATCACTACCGAGTTTCACACATTAAAATGTATGTGATAGGTAATTCTGGAATTAGTTACATATATTTTCAGCTGTACCGATGCCACTTAATCTATTTAGAAGAAAAGAGTTAACAGTGTCAAACACTTAGGACAGATCAATACACAGAACAGCACAACCTTTTCTTTTGTCTAATGCAGAAAAAAATATTATCTCTAACTAAGGTGATAGCTGAAATAGTGGTATAGTTAGCTCTAAAACCTGACTGGTACAGAGAGAGAAATGCTTTAAGTTGACATTTTACAACTGTTTCTACGGTTTTGGCCAAACAAGATACCCAACAATTAACCTGTTATCAAGCCCTCAACAAGATTCTGTGGCTTGACAGTTAACAATTAGAATCAGGTGTGTTTGAGTCTGGTGTTTCCTAAAAACATGAAGGGCAGTAGCTCCAGGAGCAGGGTTGGAGACCCCTGGCCTAAATACAGGTCTATAATTATTAAGGCCAGTCTTGTCACCACCTTTATGTAAAGGGAGAACTTGCACAGTCCAAACTCCAGGGACTACACCAGAGGACATAGACAGATTAAAATGTGTTATATGCTCAGTGATTAAAGGGGTAGAGAGCTCTTTCCCAGTGTTTAAATCATCAGAAACATTAGTTAGCCAGTCATTGTTCACCCAGAACTTCAATTCTAGGATTAATATAGTGAAAGACTAAGTCAACCAGAAGATTTATAGACCTGGCATCGCCTGAGGAAGGTCTATAAACACTAGCAACAACAAAAGAACTATCAGACCCACAGTCAATATTAAGAGCAACCACCACCTCTATTAGACCTATCAGTTTTACAAAGGTTCAAATTAGTTAAAGGCACATCAAAGTGACAGACACTGCTCGTAAGACGCGTTTCAGCAATGACAGGACTTGCTTGAGAAAATAAAATATTCTGGTATATTCAAGTTTCTGATGTTAACGCACGCTCCTAATATTCCACTGGATCAGCCCCAAGCCTCTTGGATTACAAAATGTACAATGTAGAGAGGTTAGATTCACTGGCCTGCTGAGGAACCACCATAAAGGGAGGGACTGGAGAGTTAGGACGACTATATGATGCAGCAGATTGTCCATCCATGACATCATTGGCTCCGACATGAACAATGATAGTTGGGACAATCAGGAGTTCTTCAATAATCGCAGGAACAAGCTCCAACGCATCTAAAATACAAGAAAAAACAAACAAACAGAAAAACAGTTGGTGATACCACATGGTATTTTGACAGAACCAGTGATGGAATCTCCAATGATTCAAATTTCTGGCTGATCATGAAGGCATCCACCATCATAAATGCTATCTATCTATCTATCTATCTATCTATCTATATATATATACAGTATATTAGAAAATCTACCTACTAGCTAAACTGCAAGACTGCTTGAAGATCATTCTACTGTAAACCTACTTTACCATGACATGATTTCAGCTTTCATGCACAGCGTTCTGCTTCAAGGTGGATTAAAGCTTGCCGCTGTGAAACCAAAGTTATTCTCAGCTCCATCATGGCCCTGTCCTCAATACCAAAAGCACTTTATAAATAGGCAACCAAATAGAGCACTCTTACGTCTCAGGACCGCCTTGTGTTTCACTGAGCAGTCACACAGAGTTTTTGTGAGAGGTTCGCTGAGATAATCACTGACTGGGATAAGACAGGCACTTTGCAGTTCGGTTACTGAGTTTCATGTGACTTTTTCAGGTGATTCATGGATTTAATTTAGCAGATTTCAAGCCTTCATATTTACAGTTTCCCTCAGTTGGGCTCATTTCTCGAATGACAGCTGTGAAGTCTTCAAAACAACATTTTGTACATTTTGCACAGCAGAAAGAGAAGTTCTCATTCTCTGTTGTTCAAACACATTTGGGCAAACACCTCAGTACAGTCATCTACAATTTGATTAGGGTTGGTGGAAAATAATTAAGTACATTTACGCAAGTATGTACTTAAGTACGATTTTGAGAATGAATTTTATATTTCATTTTTTGCTGGAAAATATTGTATGTTCAACTCCTTTGCATTTATTTGCAGCTTTCTTTCTCTCTTTCTTTAATAATATTATACTTAATGTTTTACTATGTATATTCTTTTTTTAGATTCTATTTCTATGATACTATAATATTACTTATTTACTTTTATTTAAGTAACTTTTTCAACTGGGAACTTTTGCTTGTTATTGACGATTTGAGTATTTCTACTTTTAGTCAAGTAAAAGATGTGCGTACTTTGTTCACCTATGATTATTGGTTGAAATGATAGTTTTACTCTGAAGAATATGTTACATGCATTGTCTAAATCGTCAGATGCATAATAATCCCCCTATTTAACAAAATCTGCCGAGCCCATGTTTCATAAATTGCGTTGGTGAATTGATAAATTTGTTGTCAGGTGATACTCAAACTTCACTTAAGAATGGGGAGTTTCTCATGTCTTTGATGAACCAACGGCACATGCTGTCCAGTTAAGTAATGAGCATTTGTAATGGGTGCTGCTTGTGATATAACAGCAGGAGTGTGTGAGTTTGGGAGATGAGGAACGCACGTCTTACAGCCAAGCTTCCAAAGTCTAAAAAATTCAGACCACCTTTTACCCAATTTCAAAGGAACGTTTAATTCAAATGGTGATGGCTTATTCACTGACAGCATAACTTAACTTTGGAACATGAATTAAAGGTTCAGGGTGATTTTCTGGCATTTGCAGATCAGACTTTTAGTGTTTTGCTGAATTGCCTGAGCCGTTTGGGGGAGGGGGGGGAGGGAAGGGATCTTTCAGTGCTGACAATTTCAAAAATGTTTTTGAGAAATATGGCGAAGCAATTCAGAAAAAAAAAAAAAAGCTGTGAGCAAAATATTTACATGAAAGCTTCAATTATCTGTCTGTAAATGGATTTTCCTGTTTCTGTCTTGTTTGCTGCAGGTTAAGTCCTGCTGCGTGACCAGCTTGGCACCAGATCATCAGACTCAAAAAGGAGTGTGTGAGCGGAGAAGGAGAAAAAAAAAAAAAAAGCTGCTGTATGCAAACTGCCCTCCAGTGGACGGGCGCCGTGTACTGCACCCGCGGCGCCTCTGTCCCACTTAAACACCCTGCTCCGCTGTTTCTTACTGTTAACAACCTTCACAATGACTGCAGTCAGGTGTACAGTGGTGTAGCAGGGAAATAAGTGCACCGCAGAGGACAGGTGAGTATCCTCCGTCCGCTACTTTTAATGCTGAGAAGCAAAATCGATGGGCCACGCTCCCATTTACTCCACTTGTGTACTCCACTGGAAGTGCAAACACCCGCCCGGATCTTGCCGGTGGTTCGTATCTGTCGCTGCAGACGACCTAACGGTGAGTCATTGAAGACAAGCTCCCGCACCACAGCCCTCTTTGTGTGTGTGTGTGAGTGTGTGTGTGGGTGCTGAGGGTCAGCTGGTGTTGTGAATCAGGCCGCTAAAGTGTGAGACACGGCTTCTTCACAACACCAGGGTCCCTCCGTACCACTTCCTGCTGGGATGACACGACACGTCCTGCGATGCCCGATACAATTTTATGTGATTTTTTAAAATTAAATATGTATATTTATTTGAGTTTAATTTTTGACTGTGCTATAATATTCTGTGCTGTAAAGATTTGTCAGTAAATCTATTATTTGGTGTTTTCTATCTACTCTTAATTGACTGTGTTGTCAGTGCAGTTCCATTTTCTTTCATCCGATAATGCATGTCAGCAGGGCTGCACTAAATGATTGTGGATTATGGATTAATCTGTTGATTGTTGTTTAGTCCATAAATGTTAAATTTGTTTATTTATTCATGCCTAGTCCTATGAAATTTCTATGACTTTTAATTTATGGATGATGGACTGTTTGTGTTTGTCTTGTGTCGCTGAAAGTATTTAACAGAACAAGAATTTCACTCTACTGTGTGACAGACATTTCTATTACACAAGACAATAAAGTTTAATTGAATTAGAAATGTCAGAAAACAGTTAAAAGCAGCAATTTCTCAGAATCCGGCCTGACAACCATGGATTGCTCCTAACGTCCGACCAACGATCCAAAACCCAAACATGATTAGTTTACAATGATGTTAAAAGCAGCGAATCATCACGTTGGAAAAGCTGAAACCAACAAATGTTTGTCATTTTTGTCTGATTGAATTTAACTACGAATGAAATCAAGAAGGAGACGGATAGATGCACGAGAATTATCAATTCTTACTTGTAGAAAATGACTGAAATAAATGGATTTGTAATGGGGAAAAACTGTGAAATCACCTCACCCCGCTGGGGAAATCTGTTTAGAGAAATAGTTTTTTAAATTTAATTCATAGGCAAAATGATGCAGGCTAGTGAACAAATCTGTCAGAATTGGGAGTTCAACCATGCGTTGTTTTTTTGGGTGGATTTTCTGTCAATACCCAGATTATTTCAAAGTACTGTCATTTTCTAAATCCATATAACATACAAGATGAACTGAGCGTGGAATTATCTCGCTTCAGGCATAGAAATGTGTCTGATTTGAAGATGAATATCGTTTTAAGGCGGAATATGAGACTGAATGACTTCTATATGAAAACATTTACATTGAACTCGGTCCACTGTTGGCTGCATGAGAATAGATGTTTGTCTGAATGAGACTTTGTCTTGGGTTGACCGCTCAACACCAGACAATGGCTGGATTCTGTCCATTCATACGGCGACTGCTGGCAGCAGCACGTCTGTCTACACAGCCACCGTCCATCTACAGTTTCAGCTCTGGCTCTGAAACGAGTGTACGAAAACATCAAATAAAGGTCACATGACGGCAGAAACATCTGCATGTGTTTGTCTCGTTATTAACACTCACTAAAGAAGCCTCGCGAGAAGCTTTTCCTACATAATAAAAAGAGTACGCACACACCGTTGCATTGTACGGCTTTTACTACATGACACACACGTACACACACATGCACACACTTACAGTACTGTCTGATATATGCACCATAAACAAATGCCACATATTCAAAGTGAGTAATGAGAAGAGCAACATGAGCCGAGACGCTGCAGACACTTCAACCAATCAGAAGTAATATAACCGGATAGATAGATAGAGAGGATGGGAGCTGAGATGCTGATAAATAAAAGGGCTCGGCAGGAGACGGATGAGACGGAGAGGGAGATGCGGAGAAAATGCAGAAAGGGTCGGGAATAGCTCAACGCAGCTGGAATGATGGAGAAGACCGTGTGCTGTGAAAACGCCATGGAACATCACACACTGGTCTTCTTAAGCTGAGCCACTTCGTTCAGGTAGGCGATGAATAACTTGGTCCCCTCGATGTAGTTGTACCTGCAGAAGAGGAAAATGAAAAAGGACGAGTAAGTGACACGGGGTCAACACGCACGCACCAGGTTTTCTATTTGGTAACGTTCCCAAAACGTTCCAAGAAGTGTACATTATTTGACGTGATATCAAGAAACCTTCCTTTTATTTTTTGGGAATGTTATGCAAGAATGTTCAAAAATTGTTCCAAAAATAGAGTTTTAAAAAGTATTCAGAGATAAAATACTTTTCCCAGCTCCACTGGGAAAAAAAATCAATATTAACAGGTGAAAATATATTTTTCCATTCCACTGGCAGATAACTCATCTTATTTCAAGTTTTCTCCTGATTTGGGTCCATTTGTTCTTGTTTGAAGAAAATAAGAAAAAAATAAGCTTAAGACTAACACTTTCTTAAAAAACTTTTTTTTTAAAGATTAAATTGAAATTAAAATCAAGAAAAAAATAGATATATAAATAGATATCTACCAATGGAAAAAAAAAAGATAATTCTACTCTATTGGACTGATTGTACCAAAGACAAGTGTGGGGTGTGTTTAAATGTGAATTACACATAACAACAGATGGGGCACATTAGATATGTGGAAATAAGTGAGTGAGAAATAAATCTAGTCTCTGGTCCTCTGCTGTGTGTGAAGCGAGTAAAGAGGAGCTCTCCTCTGATAATCCAAAGAGTCAACAGTCACCTTTGTACAGCCTTGCTGTGTTAGTTTTATCCATCTGCTGCATCCTTAACCCTTAACTCTCAATGCTGTCCAACTGGCCGTGAGATGTGTTAAATCAAATGAGCCTTTTAGCTTTGATACTCGCAGCATTCCTGCTTTTATGCATTGTTGGAAAATAAGTACTAAAGTACTGTACTTACAGTAAATACAATTTAAAGGTACTTTTCATCATTGTTAAGTATTTCCAAATGATGCTACGTTATACTTTATACTCCTCTACATTTATCAGCTTTAATGACTTTTCAAATGAAAAATACAATATTTTACATACCATAAATGTTTAATATTGATATTCTAATATCTATATTCTATTATTTTTCTTTTATTTGCTAAGCATGGTTATATGCATATAACCATAGTTATATGTTATATGCATGTTATAAAAGTTATCTGATATACTATCATAATATAACCCAGTCTGCATAATTTTTGCTTTAAAACTTTCAGTAGCTGACAATGCTTTCTTACTTTATCTTAAAGAACATTTTCAATTCAGGACTATTATTGATATTTCTACTCATAATCAAGTAAAGGATGTGAGTGTTGTTCACCACTGGTCTGTATCTGTGATCATTCTCAATGTGTTTGTATGTTTATTATGATTAATTCATATTTCATCCTGGTATCTCATAATTATTATCATTATTAAATAAATATTAGAGGCTCGGTTTGCTGCTTTTAATAGTCCAAAAGCGTCAATAGAAAAGATGAGCCACTTTCTGTGCTTTCTGTTTGTGTAAATGGAATAAAATGAATAAAGTCACGTGGTGAGTGGAGTCAGACCTGCTCATCTTCTCGTTCTGGGAGTGCAGACCGTCGTCAAAGCCGCCGATGGGCAACATGATGATGCTTTTCCCGGTCACGTCCTGTATGGTTCTGGCTATAGGGATGGTCCCGCCCTCACGGATTAAGTCAGGGTCCACGCCAAAAACTGGAGAGAGGCAGACATTTTATCTCAGAGAGTAATGGACATAAACCCTCTGGTGCATCACAGGAGTTCCTGAAACACTAGTGTGTGCGTGGTGTGTGGGTGTGTGTGTGTGTGCGTGCTTGGACGCAGTCGACAAAGCACTTTACAAAGGATTAAAAGCTAAATCAACAGTGCAGGCTTTAAAAAAAGGAAATATAAAAGCAATGGAAGAGTCATAAAAGAAAAGGCCAAAAGCAATAATAAAAAGCAACACCGTAAAACCTCTTCCATATAAAGTTGGCTTGAAGCCAGCGAAACCTCCTCAGGCAGAAAATCCACAAGCGCTCGCAGCGGAGAACGAATCAATTAACAGAGAGGTTAGAAGGTCACTGACGCGGATTCATGCGGACTTGAAACCGCATCAGCCAAGTCTGAAATCAGCATCGCCGAAACGAGACGCTCGATGTCTTTTGTTCTAGTGAGGAACACCGAGTTCTTTTTCTTTTCAGTCTCCTGAGCAGAAACATCACGGTCCGGCCGAGAGCAAATAAAAGCATGCAGTTAAAAACGAGTCCGTACATTAATGGTGAGTCAATATACTGTAATGGTTGGGGGGAAAAAAAGGATTATTTCTGATTTGGTTGTGTTTAACGGTGAAGCATCTGGTACTAATTGAAACATCTGTCTAGTTTAATATGGGAGACATATCGAGTATGTTAACAGTTATTAAGGTCAGGTGGGAACATGTGACTGGAGGACAAATAAGGGTCATACAACTGATCATGTGGGACACAGCATAGAATATTTAATAAGAATGAGGATGACTTGCACATCTGGATGCTTGAATACTGTTTGTGTGCATATTTGTAATATTTGGAGGTGACGATTATCTAAAACTACTTAAGTATCATGTTGAGTTTTTTTGCATCAAGAAATAATGTAGTTTTTACTCTATGGATTCGACACAACTGGATTCCCCCTCAATGTTTCCCAATAAAAATTTTAATCTTTAACCCAAAAATATCTTGTTTTTGGTACAATTAGTCTAATATTGAGTAGAATTATTTATTCCACTAGCAGATAATTTAGCTTATTTCAAGTTATTTTCCTGATTTGGTCAATTTGGACTTGAAAACAAGACTCATATTTTCTTTAAAAAAAAGATTACTTGACTAAAATTAATGAAAAAAAAAAAAGCTAGCGGGCAGTGAAACTCTGAGCTAAATTATCTGCTAGTGGAATAAGATAATGGAATAAGCTAAGGTTGGTAAGCTGTATAATTTCCCTACAGTCTAAAGTAACATGTTTTCAAATGTCTAGTTTTGTCAGATCATAGCTTCAAAGCCCAAATATATTCAGTTCATCATCATGTTAGACACAGAAAAAGCAACAAATCGTCACCATCATTTGAGGAGCTGAAAGCAGCTGATTTGTTTTATTTTTGCTTTAAGTAGTTACTATAGGGATTATTTAATTATCAAAATAGCCGCTGATTAATCTTCTTTGATCAACTGATCTTGCAGCTCAAAAAAAGTGGATTTGTTTCTGGTTTATTTAAATAACTTTAAAATTTGATTAATCCAGCGATTCTGCTGTTCCCAGGTTGGGAATCACTGCTTTACCGGACAGTTAATGGGTTATGCCGGTGGAGTATTTTATGTATTTTTCCGGGTGTTAAACAGACTCCATCCTAATGCTTCAGCTTTGCTCTGTACAGAGGGATTATGGGTAATGGCGTGTGTTGTACCTCTCTTCACAGCAGCCTTGCCAGCTTCA
The DNA here is from genome assembly GCA_030544235.1 of Lepturacanthus savala. Lineage (NCBI taxonomy): Eukaryota > Metazoa > Chordata > Actinopteri > Scombriformes > Trichiuridae > Lepturacanthus > Lepturacanthus savala. Next base: position 14,058,428 of record CM060467.1, read on the forward strand.
TACAGGGGATGATTGGGGTCAGCGAGCCAAGGCTTGGCCCCGATTATCATGGTGACCTTCAGCTTGTTTGGACTCTTCCTCTTAGCAAACACTGAGTGCAGGTACTCTGTCACCTGAAGCAAAGCACCAAGAAGATGAGAGTGGAAAAGTCCCAAGGAAGAAATTATTTGCTTCTATGAAAAAAACAACAAAAAAAAACCATCCTGTTTTACCTGCTTTTTGACCATGGCAGGCTCCATGTTGGGGACTTGTCTGATGGAGAACTTGGCAGTAACCTTAGCGGGGATGACGGTTTTCGAGCCGGGGTCGGAGAAGGCGCCCTCGATGCCGTGGATGGAGACGGTGGGGTAGCGCCACTTGTGAGCCAACAAGTCCACCTGCAGGGAAACGCCACAGAAAGACAGGAAGTCGAATCCACCTCGCTTCACATTTCCTTACCGTGACCCTTTATTCGCGATTACACCCTCACCTTGTTGTTGTACATGAGGCGGCTCACGCCAGTCTTGTTCTTGAAGTTGTCAATGTCGAACTGGATGTCCTGGTACATTTTCCACTCCTCATCGGAGAGGGTGGCCACAGCCTCCCTAATCCCAGGAATCAGGATCTTACCGCTGGGGCTGATCAGTGTGTCTGAGGAGAGGAGTTACAACACGGACACGAGCCGCTGATGTTAAAATGCTTATTTGTTTAGGACTATGAACTCAGCTGAAATGATGAGATGAGAGGAAAAGTTACTGCATATTCGCAGACTTTAAAACTTGTTAAAACAGAAGAATAATAATATTAATAATAAAGAAATAGTCAAAATCAAAGGGTGTGTTATTTCTGGCAGCATCTAGTGATGAGGTCGCAGATTGCACCCAACTATGTTCCAAGCGTGAAGGAGAAGCTACAGTGGCTGTGAAAGGCACTTGAGCCATTGTTTGGTTTGTCTCTTCTGGGCTACCATAGAAACATGGCGGTGCAACATGGCCGGCTTCAAGGAGGGAGACCCACTCCCCATGTAGATATAAACAGCTCAGTCTAAGGTAATAAAAGCAGTTCTTATTTTGATTGAATTATATACTAATTAAAACATACTTATGAACATACTTATGCTGCTAAATCATCGAGGATCTAATGATAGAGGATGTCGTATGCTGTATGGATTGTAAAGGCTACAACTCGTTTGTGCTAGCTAGTAAATACACTCACCAAGAATGCCAATGAGGTCAGTCATCGGTTCTATCACAGCACCTCCATAGACACCGGAGTGTAAATCCTGCGAAGGTCCTTCAACCTGCGAACACACCAGAGGAAAAATCGTACAAAATGAGATTGAGGAAATCCTTGTTTGATTTTGTTGTTGTTGGGATTTGTATGCAACTGTTCCCATACGCGACCTCGGCGAAGAAGTAGCAGTTGCCCCTGGTGCCGTAGGTGAGGGCGGGCCGTGTGCTGAGCCAGCCGCAGTCCGAGATGATGAAGTAATCCACGTCGCCGAAGAAGGTGTCTCTCTGGGCCACGATCATGGACTCCAGGCCGTTGGAGCCCAACTCCTCCATGCCCTCGATTAGAAACTTCACGTTCACCGGCAGATCCTGTTGGACGGGAAAGAACGAGGGCTCAGTTCCGTAAAAACTCAGTTACAGTTAGAGACCGAAAGTAGCCGGGATGGAGACAAACCTGTCGGGAACCGTAACAGCGTTTCAACGCACTCAAGAAAAAGGAGCCATTAGCTGCATGTGAAGTTGGTTTTATCAACACCCACGCAGTTATTTTTCCCTTAATGCACCCAGCATCTGGCTGAGGCCTATTGATGTACATATATTAACTGTGCGTGTGTGTGTGTGTGTGGGTTTTCCCGCAAGACAAGCTGGCAGCGAGGATGACGTTAACCGGCTGCTGCAGTGACTTTGCAAAAAAAGAAGAAGAAAAAAAAAATGGCAGTGACTTTGCAAATAAGTTTCGGCCGAAGCTCAGTTCTTCTCTCCCACCGGCCTGAGGGAACCTGGTGGTTACGGCTAAATCTGCGATATGAGTATTCTACTCGACTAAAACAGCTCAAGTTAATGGCTGTTATCATTTATATCTTAACCTGAGGCGTCTTTCTCTCTGTTTCCCCTTTCAAGTGTTTTTCGAAGTCCAATAAATGCTCTAATCTGTACTTTTGGTGGAAATTGGAGGTCGCAGAGCCTCTGGTGCAACATTTCGGTTCCCTCGCAATCCCCCATACGCTTTATTCATCTGCGGCGTGAAATCTATCCGATATTGCATCGAGGAGTTTCTCTCACCATGTTGAGGCTCTGGTAAGCCTCCACAGCGTGGATCCAAGCTAGGACCGGAGCTTTGTTGTCCGACGCTCCTCTTCCATACAGGTTCCCTAAAAAAGCACAATGACACAGGAATATTTTATTTTGATCTCACAGATATATCCTTCACAGAGCACTCACTTATTGTTAAATAAACACTGTAGGGGCTGCTAGACCGTGTCTATAAATCAGAGCGAGGCGGTTATGTTACACTCTGGGGATCTAATGTAATGCGCCCGGCTTGTAGGTTTTAAGAGCTCAAGCACAGGATGTGAAAGCAAGAAATGGAATTGACTGCGCCGTAACTGCGTGTTGTCACTTTTTTCTTCGCCTGCAATACGTTTCGGATTGTTATATCATTTGGTTGCGTCCGTGAGAAGGAGTTTAGCTTATGAGGCAAGACGCATTCTTTGATGCAACCTAACTTCTGTACCGGGGTCACATGATGACAACGGAGATATTATCAATGACAATTGAGGAATGTGAGATGGAGTTGAAAGCGCTAGGGTGGGGGTGTGGGGGGGGACTATTAACTTTGGATGGATTTCTTTTGGGCAATCTAATCTGATCTGGTCTAACCTTGCTGAACACGATATGTTCTTTTCTAAAGACAGACATTTGAGAAGGCAGTTCTTCTTTTTGACGCCATTAAGAGACATTAGTCTGTCTCTTTAGCTGCCCGCTGGCTATGGATAGTTGATGGATAGTCGACATGCACGCATAATACAAAAAAAATATGCTACACACCCGTTAAAAATACTTCCAACTTAACCGTCATTCAATGACATTGGCAATTCGGACTGAGACGTAACATTTGGATAGTAAATTCGGTTGCTTTTTTTTTTGCAGAATTTATTCAATATTTTTGGTTAATTTTTTGGTTTCCTGCAGCAGAATGGAAAATTAAGTCAAAATAAACACACTGAAATATTAACAAGTGAAAATATCTTGGTTTTGGTACAGTATTAATAGAATTATTATATTAAGTATTAGTATTATTAGACTTATTTTATTGCACAGGGGGGTAATTTTGCTTATTTCAAGTTTTTTCTTGATTTTAGTCTCAGATTTAATCTTTTTTATTTTTTTTTTAAATACTAGTCTTGTTTTCTTAAAAGAAGATCAAATGAACCCAAATCAGGAATATATATATATATATATATATATATATATATATATATATATATATATATATATATATATATATATATATATATATATATATATATATATGTATATTGTTGCAATGGTGCAACACAATATATCTGTTAGTGGCACTGAAGGAACACATTGCAGGGTTATTGCAGTGCAACTACGGCACAGAGGAATCAGCTATATCAGACACGTTGGATACACACCCACAGCACTTTGTTGGTTTTGGTCTTTTCATGAGATTTGTTTAGAAAAATATAGCGTGTGTCCTTCAACGGGATGCCAGATGCACTGGATGTGAGGATCACTCCTGGCTGCAAATATGGCATCAATACTAGCCCGGAGCTGGTTATTGGGCGATCACGCTGTTCACCTGATATGACGGACCTGATATACATTTTCTATACACTGTTTATTTACTCGCTCGGTTGTTCAGTGGCATTAGTGTAAACTATTTCTCCACTGAAGGGTGTAATCTGGTCCCGAAACATTATATATTTCCTATTTTTATCACAACAAAAATATCAGTGGAGGCCATCAAGGGATCTGGTCAAAGTGTGATCGACACTTAATGCGGCGCCGGCGGTGAAACCCTCATATCGGAGGCATTGGAGTGCCGTTACCGTTGATGTCAGTCAGGTTGTAGGGTTCCGTGGACCAGCCGTCCTCCAGCTTCGCCGGCTGGACGTCCACGTGGCCGTAGACGCACACCGTGTGTTTGTCGGGGTCACTGCCGAACTGAGCCGTCACCACTTTGGGCAACGCTATCTTCTCGCCGTCAGGAAGCTGCAGACACCAAAGGAGAGTCGGCATCAGGATGAACTGTCGTGCCTGTCAAATATCTTTTGATTTTCCATCAATCTGTGGAATTTGTTGTGTCTTTTAAAACTCCAGAGGAGCCCTACGGTGCAGCAACTGTGTTTTACAGTGTTGCAACGCCCAAATTCAGGGCTGAATCATCGGTATATTTAAGCTATGTGTGTTCTTTAAATATCAAAAGAATATCAATGATCCAGAGTGTGATACAGTGTAAACCGTGAAAATCTTACAGGTATTTAAGAAGGTATAGATATAGTTTGGTGTCAAAAAGGCACCAGCTTGCTTTTTTTTAATTTTTTTTATTTTTTTACCTTCCACTAAGACAATAAAATGCAGGAACAGTTTACACAATGTCTGTTCTATTTACTGGAGAAAAGGTAAGGATGTTGACCCCTTGATTGACCTCAAACACGGTATATTAAATAAGCGTAAAGCAACTTTGATGTGTCTCAGTAATGAGGAGATTGTGTTTGTCCTAATGGCCCTGCAGCCTGTTTGAAGTTTGCAGCTCTCTGCCACCGCCGCCCTGCCTGCTGAGTCAGACGCTCTGTTTGAGATATGTCAAATTCACTGACCAATTAGGGTGATGATGGTGTACAAAGCTCTAATATCTCGGTAAATGTGCGAGAGGGGAGGGAGACGCCTCTGTCACTGACTTCTTGTTCGCCAATGTCCACCAGCTCCACGGCTCCCCCCATCAGCCTCAGCTTCTGAGCCGTCATCTCCATCATCCGATGTAATTCCGGTCTCTTCAGGACATTGCTGGAGTCGCTTTCCACTGCAACCCAGTCCCGTAGAATCTAAGACACACACACACACGCACACACAAGCATTAAACTCAATCTGATCTATCTACTATATTGTATATATATATATATATATATATATATATATATATATATATATATATATATACTTAGCTGCTACAACCATCTTTGTTTTTCCAGAACAGTGGAAATGCATTGATAAATGGAACTAATATATATCACTCTCGCATTGAACATTTATGAAGCATGTCTCCCCCTGTTGGTCAAATCATTGATAACGTTGCAAATATTACAAACGAGTGTTGAGGTTTTAAGGATTTAAACATCATTTCCAATTTGCACAATCCACACATACTGTGTGAAAACATTTAAGGGAATTTATTAGCATTATTGGGGAAATTAAAGACTGGAAAGTTAAAAACTCCACCTTCTGTGCCAAAAAAATGGACATGAATTAATTTCTGTTATGTAATGGGAGCAAAGATTTAATAACCAGGAATGTCAGACCACATAGGAAAAGTCTCCTGCTTAAATATTTTGCAATACAGCATCTATTAGGTTTGACTGTCATCTTGATGCCATATTTACCAGCTATAGTTCATATATACTTTTATACAAATTAGCCGGATGATGTCTTTTGGTCAAGCAACTTTAGATTTTCGCCACATTGTCTTGTACATTAGAATTAAATGAGTAAAACAAGCTTAAATAATTATGGTGAGTCGATGTGCAACAGGTGCACACTTCAAACGTTTTCATATCTTGTTTGTTTTGCTGGCATTTTTTTAATGTTAAAATAATACACTTTGATAAAAAGATACATGAAAAATCATAATTAGATGAAACAGGAAGTCTGTTGTTTGCAATAATAAACAGAAACTGATTAATTTAATCAATAGTTACATTTGCTTTACTTCAAGACTTTTCCTATGTGGTCTGACATTTCAAGTTATTAATAATAATAATAATTATTATTATTATATTGAGATGGGTATTTAAAACGTTGCTTAATGAAAAATAAAACACATTGTACCTCTACATATTCTCCTTCATGGCTGTCAACATGCTGTACCAGCTCCTTGTACTGGAAAGCCTGGACGCTAGAAATGAGCAGCAGGACGGACGGTAGCACCGGAAGATTCATCTGTTGAAAGAGTTGTGCAGGTTTTAAAACTGCAGGAGGCCATTCCATACAATCTCCATTATAAGAATAATTCCACTGCTGGAGCCAGGAGCTTTTATTTTGTTTTAAGTCTAACAGCACGTAATTATTATCAGCCAAAAGTCCCCATTCTGCCGACTGTGTTATATTATTATAGTATATAATGTTATTTGTTTTATCACTAAATAACACATGAAAGCATTTTATGGTTGTTCATCAATGTGGATCCAATTTTATATATATTAGGTTGATTAATTATAAAAGTACTGCATCATATATAAGCATATTGCATGTTTTTTAAATACACTTAAGATACACATTTTTTAAATAAAAGAATGACATTTACAACAGTAAGAATGATGATTCAAATATATCATTATATGCTATCTCATCATCTGAAAAGAAACACAAGCTGTCAGATAAATGCAGTGGAGTGTAATTAGACTTAATACTCAAATTAAGTACAAGTATCTCAAAACTGTATTAAGAGCTTGATTAAATGCACCTTGTCACTTTCCACCACTGCAACCCAGCCACCTAGAAAACATTGAAATGATGAAGTTACATTTCTGACAAGCCAGCAAAGGAATTGAATTCATCATTTATTTAACTGATAAATAACATGTTCAGTCGTAATGCTGGTCCCCTGCTCTGACAGAATATAAGTCCAAGAGAGAAATACTGAATCCAGTTTGACAGTTTAAAAAAAATGTCATTTTTTTATATATTTAGCCAAATTAGAAACAGCCTTTAAAAAGTGCAATGTGTCTAATTATAGGGACCCCCCCTATCCATCCATCCAGAGAGAAAACAGTATATCACACTCACCTGTTAAATGTTAATAAGTACAACTAGATTGAGTTCTGTGCTGGCTGGTGTGTGTGTGACAGTCTCCTCAGGCAGGCGGACTGTGGCCCCGCGTTGTAGCCCGGACATTTATAAACCCTCCCTTCATATCACACTCCTACTGGGCCCCGGGGTCACACAGTCAAACATTTCCTGACACGGTGCCAAGACAGCTGACAAATTAAAATTTTTCTTGCTGACAGGCACAAGATTTACACTCAATCTATTGATCCCGCTCCAAGAGTTCACACTGGGGGTTTGATAAGAACAAAAAAGGCAGCATGGCGATATGAGCACGTTGTTGTTTGTGTTTTGGAATTTCCAACGCAAACCCCCCCTCCTCCTCCAGTTACACAACACACACGGAGTGGCTGTTCTGGTTCCATATTATCCAGGTGCCCCATTGAGCCGGACTTAATGTCGAGCCGGTTGTTAGAATTCCTGCTTGACACGGAGCCAACATTAGATTGTTAACCTGTGCTGGGTTTGTCTGCGGATATTTAATCCCATCACCTCTTCATGTTCATTGGATAAATTGTCCTTCCTGTTTCTTTCCGTGTGTCCCGGCGTGAGCCAGGACGGGAGCCTGGGAATCGGACACGCTCACATGAAAATTAAACTCACGGGGGGTGAAAAAGCCCCAGAGTCCCGGAACATCACACATATGATTGAGTTTGTGTGTGTGTGTGTCTGCATGTAGTACAGAACTTTGTTTATATGAAGTTGGGGAAGAAGAAGAAAGAAAGAACTTAACAACTTAAAGGTGCAGTGTATAGTTTCTAGTGGCATTTAGTGGTTAGGTTGCAGACGAACTGAGTACACCTTCTTATTTTGATTAAGTCAGTCAGTCATTTTCTATACCTGCTTATTCCTCATTAGGGTCACAGGGGTCTGCTGGAGTCAATCCCAGCACATTACGGCGAGAGGCAGGGATACACCCCAGATGGTTGCCAGCCAATCGTGGGGCACACACACCATTCACTCACACCTACGGGCAATTTAGAGTCTCCAATTAACCTGCATGTTTTTGGACTGTGGGAGGAAGCCGGAACCCGGTGAAAACCCACGCAGACACGGGGAGAACATGCAAACTCCACACAGAAAGGTCCCAGACCCAGGACCAAGGAGGTCTTGAACCTGCGGCTGAGGCAACAGCACTAACCCCTGCACCACTGTGTCGCCCTATTTTGATTCAAATATATACTAATTAAAAATATATGTATGAATATTATATTCCATTTCATGTCTGTTCTGTTGGATGCTGCTAAATGCCAGTAAAAATTACACACTACCTTTAATATAAAACAGCTGGAACAGATTGAAAACTTAAATTGAGACAAGAAACATGATGATATTTTATCAATTTTAGGAGCTTCTGTTTAATTTAGAACTTATTTTGTCTTACATAGGTAAATGTGGACTTATTGAGTAAAAAGGGAATTTAAATTACTTGCTATTAAAGGGTCCATCACCAATCGTTTTTATATTAAATTATCAGATTCAGGACAGAATTCACCCATGTTACATTGAACATTTAGGAATTATGTCTCCCCCTACTAGTTGAAAATATTATAAATAAGTGTTGAGGTTTTAAAGATTTAAACATTAATTTTCAAAATGAAATTATAGTCAAATTCAGGACAGAATTCACCTATAACACCATTTTCCTTTTATTCTTGATTGTGCCTCTTTTTTTTACGTACAATGCCTTAAGAGGAATTTGTCTAGACGGTGTGTGCAAGACTAGATTTAGTGGAAACACCTGTGAAGAGAAGGACTAGTAGAAGTATCCAGAAAAGTGAGAAGTGAATAGTTGACAGAAAGAACAGGGAACTGTTTCAGACATGCATGCAGACAGATATGCGAGACAGGAAGTGGATGGAGATGAAGTGAAAGTTTTCAACGCTGAGTGATCAAGTTTTTACAGACTCATGAACACACACACACACACACACACAGTGAGGACAAATTACAGGCCATGTTAAAGCCATGTTATGCTGCACTAAAGTGTTTCCCTTAACCCTTCACCATAAAACAACAATGCATGCACACATAATTAAATTGAGGTAATGAACTGTTGTTAATTTGAGACCCCGATTATTAAGTAAATCATTCACATATAATAGTTTTGTTTATCAGACTTATTTGTGAATGGTCGTTAAAATATTACAAATCTGACAAAGTTGGATAGTTGATGTATAATAACTTCCAAATTATTGGAAGGTTGCATTTACTTCCTCACAATTACGGATAATGACAAATTTTACCTGGTTATATTTGTGCTTGTAAGACGTATATCATCCGTACAAGATAGTCCTTTTCTCATGTCAGTTTGTATTAGTAGTATTTGACTGAATGCTTCCTTTTACTTAATTTCGACACTCACCATGTTTGTTATTCATCTCAAAATATGCACCAGACTGTAGCATACACACACAAAGCCTCAATCACAAGAAACTAGATCAATTGATGTGTTAAATTGGATCATATTCGTGCTGCAGAACCCAAGTTGATTTCTGTCATGAACAGATTGCTAGACATGTGTGTGTACTTTTTCCACACCAGTGTACGTGTTGTAGAAATAGTATAAAATAAAAAAGTAGAAATATTGCTGTTTGTGAATGTCAGAATTTTAAGAATAATGAACTTTTATTCAGTGGCTGTGTTATTGGAAGCTTCAGGTTTCCATGTCCCACCTTTGTATACTGAATATTGAACTAGAATTGGCTTTTAAATGATGTCATCATCATTTCGGGTTGTTTGCAGTCTGTTTCCACCATTTTTTTTTTAAATTTTGTACACAGTAACAAAATTGCTTGGGTAAAATAGTATGAATGAGTCTGCTAGACAGGAATAATGTGTTGAACGTGTTGTTAATGACCTTTTTTGTCTGCAAACCTGATTAACATTGCACAACATTGAAGCACATAGTAGGTTATATATTTTATTATATTATCTAATAGTTCCTTTATTATTTTTCACTATTCATACTGCTCATTCCTTGCAAATTACTTGTAAATATCTATACATAAACTGCCTACTTATAGTTTATATTCATATTCTATGTTCCTTGTGTGTTTTTTAAATTCTAATTTATTTCAACTTTAATACCTGATTACTATACTATACAATTTTTCTATTCTTTTTAATATGGCATTCATGTGGACAGCAAGTAAGAATTTAATTGTACAGAGAAACTTCTTAGAAACTCTTAATCTTAATAAAGATCTTAAATCTTTATTCTCTTTTATTCCCAGGTGCATACCATGTTCCTGCAAGTCCAGTTTACTAATAAAAAATCAATTTCTACATAATTACAAACATATTCAATTTATTATATAACATGAAGTTGTATTTTATTACGTTTTTTTATGTATCAATACCCCATATAATGTAGTAGCTATAAATTCTACAACCTTTTGCCTGCCATGTAATAAAATTGAAAACACTAACACTACTTAATGCAGCCTTCAAGCAGCCTCCTCCTCCCCCTGTTTCATAGAACAAGATTATTATATAGGTCTTATAATACACCTATACTCTCCGTCCACAGGCGCAGCACGCACTGATGTATAATATGGTTTATAATACATAACACATGGCAGCACTCCACTGTTGATGACATGAGGTTTTCTGTTGACTTCCGCCATTTTGGCTGCTGCCAGTTCCCTGACTCCGCCCCGCGCGAACATGTACTCTTTCGAACATATATTTTTTTAATTAATTAATGTTTATTTAATATTAGAAAACAAATATAAAGTCCGTAAAACACGCGTGTTGAAAAATTTGCCGTATTCGTTTTATTTTTATTTTCTTGTTTAAATTTTTTGTTATCGCGTTTGCGCGGGAGGTCAAAGGTTACAAACAAAATGGCCGAACACAACCAACCTACGGTCACAATGGTCTGAGCACCCCGAGAGACGTGTGTACATAGAGGGTATATCTGGACGCAGCCACAGAATTCATCTTATGGATTCATATTCTTGCATTAAACGCCGACGGGCAAACATGGCGGACTCACATTCACGGACAAGTTCGCTGCGGTTGCGATGAAAACACTGCACACCGCGGACGGAGCTCACTGTTACAGAGGACATTATCGCGTTTTTTTAATGTTTGCTTTACACTCAACGGGCTCCTCTTTAATAGTGTTCGGGTGTAGCAGTCGATAACTTATTAAATGCGGAGCTACGAGAAAGCTGCTGAAAGAGCATCCCGGAGCAGATGTTAAAACTTCAGCCAACAGAAAGCGAAGATGAACAGGAAGAAGGATAAAGGGTTTGAGAGTCCCCGCCCCTTTAAATTATAAGTATTTCTTTAAATCTATAATTGTGTTCCAATCGGTATGAAACGAAGGAAAGAGTTTGCTGTTATGATTGATAATAGAAGCCAGCGTGACATTTGTAGCAAACACTTTTCTAGAGACAATGATAGAAAATCATCATTATTGCTGCTGTTGTTGTTATCATTGAATGGGAGAAGTTAGACGCTAAAGTTTATAGTTTGTTTTTTATATTAACATATTGGTTTTGCGTCATTCCCTTTACGACCCACCAGGTGGTGTGCATCAACAACATCAACTTTCAGAGGAAATCTGTCATTGTGAGTATAAGTCACACACTAATAGAATATAGGACTTTTTTTTGGTTATTATGGGTTTTATACACATTCTGTCATAAAACCGCTAATATCGAAACTCGTATCACCAGGTTCCCACACAGTCTAAATATTAGGATCAATAGAATTTTATTAAATTACAGTCTGAATAGGTATGAAAAAAATATTTTTCAACTCATATTTGGTCCATATTAATAAAAGAGACTTAATAAGATGGAGAAACAATAGTATAATCATATAATTCAGTATGTTCAGTCTGGAATTCTGAAGTAGATAATGTGTAGCCACCTGTTATCATTTGTGGACCCTGGAACAAAATCTTATCAGATAAAGGTCTTGTGGTTCTTTATGTGAAAAATTAAGATCCAGTGGATTAGACTGACAGCTAATATTAAATATTAAAGTCATCCTACACAGTCCTATACAGTGCACACTTTTTGTAATATTATAGTTGACAGCGAGAGAAACAGTTTAACAGGAGTTTGCTCTTTTTTGGGGACAATCGCTGACTGCTTTAAGCTGCATTCTACTAACATTTTACCATACGACTATACTACCCCTACTACTTTAAGAAACAACCATTATGGCAAAATGTTAACTTATTTATTCTCAAAGCATGATTAATTATATAATTAATGTCATCTCAAATACATAAAACCGTTAATTCAGTGAGATCTGTGTCTACTGCGTCTCTCCCCTTCATAATAAATGACCTTCCTGAAAGTTTGTGATACTTTATATTAATCAATAAATACATATTTCCATGTATTAAAATTGTGTAGGTACCTTTGACCTGTGATATCCTACAAATTGTATTTTTTAAAATCACTAATTAAAACAGGAAACCTCGATATGAAGTCATTAGGATCAACTTGATCCAGAAAGTCATAAAAAATTGAAACAATAGAGTCGAGCTCATTTAAAATGTGACAAAAAATGGCATCTGTGCTCTGCAGTAGAATGAGGGGTAAAAACAGTGAAATGTTTAAGGTAGTTTTTACTTTCTGGATGTAGTTCTGTCCTATATGTCAAACCTGTCACTATGTTAGACATACAGAATTATGTGAAATTCAAATGTCAATGAACTGTGATAAACACAGCACAGGTGTTTTTCTTTGTAACAATTTTGGGCGAACACTGAACCTTTTCCTGCAGCTCACATTGGGATTGGAATCCAGAGAGTGAACATATTAATATTTCACTAATATCTAGAGGATTTTTTGCAAACCTCTTCCTCTCTTCGCTTGCATCCCACAGGGCTACGTCGAGCTGACCATTTTCCCGACAGTGGTGAACCTGAACAGGATCAAGCTAAACAGCAAACAGTGTCGCATCTACAGGGTCCGAGTCAATGAACTTGAAGCCCCGTTCATTTACAATGACCCTACGCTGGAGGTGTGCCACCATGAGTCCAAGCAGTGAGTATATCAGCCTGTCTCGGTCTGAGATGCATATTTTAGTACAACAGAAATTATGTTAATGTTACAGGAACTGTTTTGCCATTTACTTAAAAATAAGCCTCAGTTCATCCTGAGGTTTTTTACTGTGTTTTCTAGTTTCTTTGAGATTCAGGTTTGCTGTCTAATCTTCAAACATGTTTCTATTTGTGTGATATGATATACACTTTTAAGATGAATTTAAAGCTGTAGGAGCTTATTATGTGTAAATAATATAGAATAAGCCAACAGATTGGTTTCATCAGTCTGATTTGTCAACTGTTTGATTCACTTGGTTACCAAAACAGCGTACTTCTGTCTGTCTCTTAATGTTGCTTGATTAATTTGATGATAACCTACTATATCACTATATCATCATATATAACTGACAATCAGTATACAGTTGTGTCAATAAAAGATAATATCAAAAGCATGGAGTAAATGTAGGTTGAGTTTAGAGTATGTTTGGGTAAGAAATGTGTTATTTAATTATTATTTAGTAATTTGAGAAAATCGTTCTGTATATTTCTAATATTTCACCAGGAATAGATGATAATTCAGTACAGTAGTGTGTCAGCTTTATATAGGAACATATGGTGCCTTGGTGGACTTTATGATCCATTACCATGGCTGCGATTAAAGCTTCTAACTTTTGATGTTTTTGGATCAGCTGTAGTGGTAATGTGTTGTGTGTGTCTATGCAGGAGGAATCTGAACTACTTCTCCAGTGCCTACACAGCAGCAGTAAGTGCAGTGGACCCTGATGCAGGACACGGAGAACTAGTCATCAAAGTTCCCTCTGAACTTTGGAAACAAGGAGATGGTGAGATGCAAACCACAAAGAGTGTTGACAGTTACTGGAATATCAAGATTCAGGGTATAAAATACTTATTTTGCCAAGCAACAATAATGTTATAATAAAGTGTTACTGTTAAACACAAAATTCCAGAACTTCCCAATAACCTGGATTGTAATGTTCATATTAGCGTTGTCTCCACAGATTTGTAGGATCTATCTACCTACGTATTACCTACAGAAACTCACTTTCGAGCTTGTGAATGACAAACTAATGTTTCTGTGTTTTGTGTCTCCAGATTTGAAAGTTTTAAAGGTGTACATAGAATTCTCCCTGGACCAGCCAAAGGGGGGTCTTCACTTTGTTGTCCCTGATGTGGAGGGCAGTATGGCAGAAAGAGGCGCTCACGTCTTCTCCTTTGGATACCAGAACTCCACCAGGTATCAAACAACGTGCTCATAGAAACTCTGAGGAGTTCAAATGTTGATACGTTGATATTAGTAGCTCTCCTGACATTTAAAACGGTGGTTAAAAAAATGTAAACTACACTTCCTTGAAGCTCAGAATCCTCACTAACCTCTCTGGGCGTCACATACTGTAGATGGTCTCTAATTGAAGCCCATTCTGACATTAGTCATCGCATTCATTTCTGAAACCCTCCTCTCCCGCCAGGTTCTGGTTCCCCTGCGTGGACTCCTACTCGGAGCTGTGCACGTGGAAGCTGGAGTTCACCGTGGACGCCTCCATGGTGGCGGTGTCCTGCGGCGATCTGGTCGAGACCATCTACACGCACGACATGAGGAAGAAGACTTTCCATTACGTCCTCCCCATCCCCACCGCAGCCCCCAACATCTCCCTGGCTGTGGGGCCCTTTGAAATCCTTGTAGACCCCTACATGCATGAGGTGGGTGTAAATGATGATATAGCTGCCTATAGTGTTAGAAAATGAGAACATGTTGTTTTACTCATGGGTGATGTTGAAATTATGTGTTAGGCAAACAGGGGTATTTGTTTCTTTTAATTGGCATTTCTACTTAGAAACCACAGAGCATGGTCTTTTAGAAAGTCTCTCACAAGACACAATGCCAGATGTGAAACAGCTCAGGCAGTAATAACTGTAAATCACAGTCACACACGCAGTTAAACATGTGAGTCACATTCATTCTAATGCCAAGTAGTGTTGCAGCCTGCCATGTATAACAACTTCTAGTATAATAACTTTCAGAGTTACAAAAAGTTCATAACCTGCTCATATACAGTCACATGTTTTTTTGCTTTTTTGAGTTTGTTTTATTGTTCTTTCAAGTTTTGTATTTTTTTTTTTTTTACTGCAGGTGCAATTGTACTGTGGTTCTGTTTTTGTTTTTGTACACCCGTGTATTTTCTCTTAATGACCACTAGATGTCCCTAAACACAAGGTGGCAGTGTTCAGTTTAGACTCACTTCACTGGCAAGTGTCCTTCAAATGGATAACACCGCAAAAATATATCTAAATACATTGTAGTCAATTAATGTATACTCAAACTTGTTACATTAGAGTGGGCACATATAATCATTACTTGTAGCTCTAACAATATTGCATATATATGATATAACCTCATTGTTTTTTCCGCCCCTTTCCCAGGTGACCCATTTCTGCCTGCCGCAGCTGCTGCCGCTGCTCAAACACTCCATGTCTTACCTCCATGAGATCTTCGAGTTCTATGAGGAGATCCTCACGTGCCGCTACCCTTACGCTTGCTTCAAGACCGTGTTTGTGGACGAGGCCTACGTAGAAGTCTCCTCTTATGCTTCCATGAGCATCTTCAGGTAGGCACGAGCCACAAACAAATAAACAGCCACCGACCGTTTGCTGTATGCCTCAACGTGACTTTACGGTGTCTTTCAGTACCAACCTGCTCCACAGCGCAATGATCATAGACCAGACCCCGCAGACACGCAGCTGTCTGGCCCAGGCCTTGGCTCAGCAGTTCTTTGGCTGTTTCATCTCCAGGATGTCATGGTGAGTGTCATGGTTCTGTCTAGTGAACATAGACACAGGATATAGCTAGATAAGGTAACATCTGACTTGTTCAGTTTAATGAAAATGCTAAATCACATTATTATGACGTTGAAGTGTTTGGATGTAAGTCAAATACTTACGTTCATTCTATTCAAGTTCAGAAGTCTGCTCATTCCTGCTCAATTTAGTGATTTTTGTGGCAACAACAGTCAGGACGGCACCATCTTAACATTGTGATGAAAAAACACAATAACCTCTACCTTAATAATCCCTATTAATGCATAATATTAGCCTTCAGATTGAGCTGCTCACCAATCGCAAATAACATTTTTAACTGTTGTAAATGTACCTTAAAGGGATATTTTTATAACACTCTTAACATGTGAGTGGCCAAATATGCTTCTGTGTTTGATTTTTGAAATGATGATTAATAGTCTCAATAATGTCAAAGTATGTTTTTGCTTTTAAAATGTTCAAAAAATATGGTGAACACAACCGAAACAAGCTTCAGTCATAGTGACCTGTTAAATTTAACATTTAGTGAGTAATATATGTCCAACTCACGGAGTCCAACTTCTGTGATCTTCTACACATCTGTGATGTTTTCTTCTTATGTGACCCTGCCTTAGTGGCAGTAAAATTAATTTAACTTCAAAATCCCTAATTATAATTAAAATGCATCTATTATAGTTAAGGCAACGCCTTTGACTGCACTCCTTAAATTATGGTAAGTGTAATAAAGGCTTTGCGAGTATAAATAGCCAATAAAAGTAATTTAACCCTCCCCAACCGTCCAATAGCATCTTCTATGCGATGTTTCACTGCGGACTTTGCCCAAACCCAAATAGATGGACACGTTTTAAACTGAAATTGAACCCAGGCATCATGTGATTTAATTGAGAGACTCTTTTTAAGCCATAAATATTTAAGCGAGAACAAAAACAAATCCAGATGCCGTATCTCAGGCCACTTTTTGTGAGACACGTGGCCCTATTTCTTCACAGCTAACTGCTGCAGACATAGCGTGGACTGATCCCCGACAGACAGTCATTTTATCTATGTCTGTTTCTGTAATTTAGTCTTTTACGCTTGTCAAAGCGGAGGAGCCCGCTCCTACTGTTGTCATCTGGTCTTGTGTTTATAGCTTGTGCAGGCAGGAGGAAGATGAAGGGTATTAGACAGATGACGTCTATCACTTTGATTAAAAGTGCAGATATATGCAGCACTGCTTCTTCCTCTGGGTGAACTTCAAAGACTCCGAATAATGAATAGTTTCCTTTTTCGATTGTGTACGTCTGAAACTCTGAGCCCCGAACTAACTACAATATCGTGGAAAGAGGTGTTCCAAGTACAGCCAGGATTGGACTACAGTGCCCCAGTGTCCAGATGTTTATGTAATGGAAAAGCACTGTCATCATTGTTTGGAAGCGTGCTCATATAATGGTACTAACCGAGCTGTCTGCAATTCTCCCCACTGCATTCTGCTTTCATTCTTTCTTTTCTTTTGAGTAAGTGTGGTAACATCTAACCTCTCAGACCTTTTCATATAAGGCCAGTGTTGAGAGATTTACAGCAGGACTAAGCTGTTTTGTCAGAACACCGGTCTGGATGATTGTATTTGCCAGCATGATGGATCGCTGCGTTACCGCTTGGCAACTCGTCCAGTGCCGTCAGCGTGTGTGAGAAGCGGAGGGAGTGATTCAGAGGGGCTTGTTTGCGTTAAGGAACTCATCAGTAAGACTTTAGCCCGCACTATTGCTGCTGGGTCTGTGGAGAGAAAGGCTTGGGTGTCCTTTCTTTACCTCCTCTGATCCTCTGTCCTCCTCCTGTTCTTCCCTCTCCTCCTCTCCGACCTCTAAACGCGCATCAGATGTGGGGCCTTGGTTTGCTTACGTTGTAAATCCGGCTGTTGTCGTGTATGAAAAGACCCCGAGAAAGTCAGATCTCTTTGATTTGAGCAAAGCAAAACGCTGCCTGCTAGCAATTAATCAGACTGGGGGTTAACTGAGGCCTGTAATTGAAAACAGGCCATGCACAGTCAGTAGCCCGTCAGACACAAAACAAATCTTTCCAAAATCTATGAAATAGTTGTTTTCCTCATGAATGTCTGCTGATATGAAGATAGATTTGACCTCTCGTTTTCTTTTCATTACCACGTGTGTTTTAGGGGCAGAGCATAGTGCTACTTATCAAGCTTTCTAATGTCTGGGAGATCATCAAAGAAATTGAGTTCATAGCCATAGAGCACCACAGTTCTCAATTAGCTATCATTTGATCCCAAAATAGTGTTGAGGCGTATAAGTGAATTAAATCTTTAAAGGAAGGTCTTTCTTTTTAATGTTGATTCACAGCGAACAAACGCAGATGAAATCATCTTTACTTCATAAGCAAGACTGGATTCAGTCCGACATCAAGTAGTGAAACCACCAAGGCTGAATCAGACGTATTGTGTCTCTTTTTAACAAGCTAATAAATCCAGGCTGGTACATTTATGTTGTGAGGTGTGCTTGCCCAGCCAAGTTTCTCTTCCAAGAAATATCCCAAGGGTAAAAGTGCTGTATTAAATGGTGATAAAGCAGCACAAGTGTGGTCGTAAGTGATTAAAAAAAACAGTTTTCCCACATTGAAAGTGCTCAAAAACAACATGGGCAACAAAAAAAGGTTGAAAAGGTCAAACCATGAATTATACACCACACTACTGGAGGAAGAGGAGGAACAATGAGCTGTGTTATTTATTCTACCCTAATTTTAAGTAGCGCCATAAATCACTACGCTACAAAGAGGCTCTGTTAAAGTCTGAATGATTGCAGGTCTGAAGTTAATACTCGTATAAAATCTGTTAAAGGTAGAGTACACAGGATTGGTCGGTTGCAAGCTGGTGAGTGGAATGAAGAGCGAGCAGCAGTAGTGAGAATACAATTGTGAAACGGAAAGAAATTTATATTTTCGGATTATTTCACAGCAGTTGAAGCATAAATAAGCACACCAACACATGGAGAGGCCACAACATATGCACCAACAGCACACAGCTGAGTTACTGAGCAACACTAAGCTTGTCAATACTTTTTTATGTGACCTAACACCCTGCGGGCTGTGATTGGCTGGTGGGAAATGTCCTGGACACAGAAACCTACATGCTGATAAACGCGGCACCAGACGCTTCTAGTGGGTTTGTTCTAAATTGGTTGTACATGTACTCTAATACTAAAAGAAGGCAAACTAATTCCTTATGAATTCATTGACAATAAAGGTGTTTTTTATGTTGTAAGATTACTATGGTGACATGGTATGACATAATGTGTTGTTCTGCAGGGCTGATGAATGGGTGTTGAAGGGAATCTCAGGCTACATCTATGGCCTCTACCTGAAGAAGACCTTTGGAGTCAACGCGTACCGGCACTGGATCAAAGGGGTACCAGTTTTATTTTCTACTGTGTATCCTAACATGACTCTTACAGGCTTCTCTACTCTCCAAAGGTGGTAATATCCATAAATATAAATATATGTAGACTACTAGACGACTTACTCAACAGTGCTGCCAAATGAAACAGTGCTCCATCGACCACCATCTTGTGTTGGTCCACTCGCTCCCTTAGACCATTATGCTTATGAAGCACTATTGAAATTGCCGTAATTTACTTGATTTTCAACCTATTTTCGAACTCCTTGGTTTGTTATAAACGTCAGAAACATAGTTATGGCACTACATACTTATGTATTACAAATAATTATAGTATCATATATAAAAGTACAGTATTTCCCACACATAGACCAATGTGTGGCTTGGCGCCACAGAATGAAAACATGCTGCAAATTGCAGTAACACTTGGAAAATGACATTACTAAAGTATTTTTAACTAAGAAAAAGTCACTAAGATGTTTTGTAACGTCTTTGTTGTGTTGTGGTGGGTTATATTTCAAGATGGCCGATTCGCTCTTTTCACTGTCAATCAAAATGAAATGCAGCTTTAGAAACATCATCCAATCAGGTCAGAGCGGTTCCATCCTAATGTGGCCGTAGAGCTGCATCAGCACATAGCCATTTGCAATAACTGCCCAACTCCTGCAGGGCAGTAGTGAGATGTAATTTTTATTTCATACAAGGCTCCCCCACCATAGAACACAGTAGGAAAATGCTTCACTACAGATATTTTGCATTGTGCAACCCTCCCTTTAGTGAATGCTGAAGGAGAACTTACAATGATCACTTTTTCTTAAAAACTTGTTGGAGCTGGAACAATTACTCAATTATTAGACTCTTTGAACAAATCAACAATGGGCAAATATTTGAATAATTGATTAGTAATCACAGTCAAATGATTAAAAAAAAACACATTAAAAATAAAAAATTGTTTCAGGAGCTGGACAAGATTGTGGATTATGAACTAAAGATGGGAGGCGTTCTGCTGCACCCGACCTTCAGTGGAGGCAAAGAGAAGGACAAGTAACAGATCTCACTACATTTTGAGTCCTCATGCAGTCCTTTAATGTTTGAGTCATTGAGTGACTCACTGACCAAGCTGTTTTTTTCTTCTTCTTCTTCTTCAGTCCAACTCCCCACCTTCACTTCTCTATCAAGCACCCTCACACCATGTCCTGGGAGTACTACAAGATGTTCCAGTGTAAAGCCCACCTGGTGATGAGGCTGATCGAAAACAGGATTAGCATGGAGTTCATGTTGCAGGTGAGGATTTCTTGTCTCCTTCCTCTGTTATTTTTTCTGGTCGTGAAAAACACCGGTGTAGTCTGTAATTTGAATTCTTTGTCGTGCTGCCGTCCTCAGGTTTTCAATAAACTCCTGAGTCTGGCCAGCACAGCTTCATCACAAAAGTACCAGAGTCACATGTGGAGTCAGATGTTGCTGTCTACTCACGCATTCCTCAAATCCATCTCCAACGTCTCTGGGAAAGACATCGGCCCTCTCATCAAACAATGGGTGTATCCTTTTATCTGTAATGGATAATCTAACGCAGTGGCTCCAAACTTTCTTGACCTGTGTCCCCTTACAATAACACAAAGCTGAACCTGATTTAGTTGAATAACTTTTAGAACCACAAAGATAAAAAATACAGAAATCAACACACACAGAATTTAGAGGAAAGCTTAAAAGTAAAAAAAAAACAGACGGGAAGTGGTCAACCTCCAAATTGCCCATTCCTTTATATCAGGTAGCCAACGATACAGTAACTCACAGATTGGTATATGTCTACTCATCATCTGGGGTGTATTTCTCATAGCTGTTCTCAGTTCATAAACAGATTTTATTAGCCTTAACTTTTTTGTACCTAGAGACCAGAGTTCTGTGGTGAAATTTTTTGGGAGTTTTGCCTTCAACAGGAAGAGAAATGTGCTGGAGCTGGAGATCCGTCAGGACTACACGTCATCTGGAACCCAGAAATACGTGGTGAGCATTTAGATACCGTGCGTCGAATCGGCCTTTTGTCTGTCTGTGATTAACTCGGCAACGTAGGAGATGCCGTGTCTGAAACAGCCTGGAGGTATCATTACATGTGTAATCAAAACTCAAACCTGGTTTATTGGCTCACCGGTCACCACGCAAGGATTCAGACTTTGTTTAATAATCACAAGTGTATTTCTCTGCAGGGCCCCATCAAAGTGACGGTGCAGGAGCTGGACGGGTCCTTCAACCACACGCTGCAGATAGAGGAGAACAGCCTGAAGCACGACATCCCTTGTCACTCCAAGAGCAGAAGGTACTTTCTCAACTACAGCAAAACATCTGCTTCCTTCTCTGCTATTAACATGCTGTTATTAGAATTATTAATAAAAACAACCATCTCTTCTTTTTCCCTCCTGGCGTTTATTTATTGGTGTGTCAAACTATTGTTTACTTACAGACTGTATCAAGTAAGGCTGGGAGATTTAGTTATTAAAACTTTTACTTCCCTACAGTTTGTGAAATGGCTAATTTGAAAAATTAAAATGTATTTATTTTTTTAAATGTGAGTAAAACGTACAGCACACACGACAATATAATGACACAGCATAAAAAAATAATTGGAATAAATAAATGAAAATAAGAGAGAAATTGAAATTAATAGGATTCCCTCAGTAATTCAAATAATTAGGACCAGTACATTTAAATCCCAACATATAGATTTATAAAAAAAATAATAATAAAATAACTAAGTCATTGCACAATAATAAGAGCAAAGTGGTGATGTTTTTATTTTTATTATTCACAAAGGCCTAGACTACTTTGATAACTTAATTTATTTTTTATTGTTAATACATTTAATTATAAATTTAGCTTTGATCTTTTTAAAACAAAACAAATAATCAAGTTTTAAATTGAAAATTAGTTTCAGTGTGTGGTGTTTGGGCCCGTGTGTGGTGTTTGAACCCGTTGATCTCGGTTTTCATTGTGTGGCACTGCGCCACAGGTTGGTTTGAGTGTGGGAAACGGTGAGTTTCAAAATATTGAAATTGTATTTTTGGGCCAAATCGCTGAGTCCTAAATTCAAGGTTCCCTGTAGTTGAATGTTTATTGTTCTTGCTGTCAGGACACCTGTAGGGGCAACATTTAATAATAGCCAGGTTTGCTTTCAATCAGCTTCAGTACCCTGTGAATCTTTGAGTTCATATAAAATTTAAATTTGACAGATTTTTTTTTTCTTACCGTTCGTTGTTGTTAGTTTCTGACCTCATGTGTTTATTCTAGTGAAATATAATTGTCAACAACAGTGTTTCAAAAAATCTTTGTAGTGTTTGCTTCACCAATCACTGATTGTTCTGCTGGTTTCTTGTCCCAGAAACAAGAAAAAGAAGATCCCTCTGATGAATGGAGAGGAAGTGGACATGGATTTATCAGCCATGGAGTAAGACGTTACTACGATCACTGTGTGATGACAGGCTATCTCAAACTTGTTGTCCTATCATTAATACATGATTTATCTCATTGTTTTTTTCGTGGTAAAGCAAAATTACATTTAAATAATAGTTTAAAACTTAGCCTATCTGAAAAAAAGAACAGCGCTCAGCCATCACATCAACAGAGATTTTCTCCCGCTCAGTGTGTCCCTGTCTCTTCTCTCCTCTGCAGTGCCGACTCCCCTCTCCTCTGGATCCGGATTGACCCGGACATGTCCATTCTGAGGAAGGTGGAGTTTGAGCAGGCTGATTTCATGTGGCAGTATCAGCTGCGCTATGAGAGAGACGTGGTCGCACAGGTAAGATAATCTGATGGCAAAAGATTTATAAATGCCAGGGGACTGAATTTTTTTTTTTTTTTCCAGTTTTGTACCTGTAGCTAAGGCCAATCCCTGCACTCATAGTTTGTGCTTCCAGTTTGATGACACATATGGGTGTGTGCTTTATCTCTCTGTTAGGAGGAGGCCATCTCAGCACTGGAAAAGTTCCCAACTCCTGCCTCCAGACTGGCTCTGACTGACATCCTTGAGCAAGAACAATGTTTCTACAAAGTTCGCATGCATGCCTGCTTCTGTTTGGCCAAGGTATGTGTCAGGGTTTGAGTGTTAGTATTTCTGTTACACAACATTTGTGCAACAAATTGAATGGGATATCGTTTCATCATTTTAGCATCTAATTATTAGAAATGCTCCAGTAAAACAGCATAGAAAATCGCCATAGAGACACCTACAAGTACAAGAATATGGTGCTAAAACATTTGAGCTGCACCGAGCCGATACCTGGATCGGAAAAACCTGGATCAGTGCATCATTACTAACAATTTGACAATTTTATAGACTTCTGAAGATCGGAATCTATTGGTATGTATGGATTTACTTGCTATGATAGTGATTATTAAAAATGCTGGACTGTCAGAACAACAAGGTGTTGACAAATGTTTGTATGAAACATACAACAAAAGAACATGTGGAAAAATATAAATTTTCCGTTTAAACAACCTTTGTGGCCATTTGAGAATATATTAAGAGTTTAGGAAGTGCACTTGAATGCATCATTGTCATTTGTCATGCAACCAATGTACAGTAGATTTTAGAGTTTACAAGTTGCACCTAAATGCACCTTGAAGTCCCTTGTTTTTACAGTTTATGGTCGATTGTGTTTTTAGGTGGTGACAGTTTAGTTTGCATGGTAAAAGCTCTAATGAGTTTTATTGTTATTTATGGCCAGGCCAAGTTTCTCTTCTCTGTTTCCATATTGGAAAATGTATTTTTTAACTGCCTGGATGTGGGATTAAAATACCTGGCACAGTATACAGAGGTTGGTGGCGAAACGCCCACTGGGGGGACATTTTTTTTTTGTTTGTTTTTGTTTTTTTAAAGAGACACAACATCCGACATCTCCTCCAAAATAAATATCCAGTTTTTCATTGTGCGCGTTTCTGTCTCTGAATGCTAACTTCTCACAGCTCCTCTTGTCATCTGGTTGGTGTTGTAATTGAGAGTGAAAGACAAATAATAATAAAACTTAAATTTTGTTGTGTATGGGAATAAATTAGTGAAATGTCTGAGTACAAACAACCCTTAGGGTTAAATCTGCCAAGTGTTTAACTTGAACTTGTCATCGAAGCATCCAGATTTATTGATTCTTCTGTCTTCTGTGTCAGTGGTCATGAAAATGCGGTTTGGGTAACAGGAAAACAGTCCTTCACTGTTTGCTGTGGAAATAATTAACTTTGAAATGGAAATAAAAAAAAAAACCTTAACATGGAAAGTTACAGCGCAAAGGAAAAATAAGAAGGGACGGAGGAGAGGAGACAGCCCGGCAAAGATGGAGTGAGAGCGGAACGGAGGGATATAGGGAGTAATCCGGATAGATTAGGAGATGAAAGAAAAAGGGGGGAAAACGAGAGAAAGGAAGGCCTCGGGCTGGTTAGATGAATGAACATTTGGGAGGTCTGGATGTATGATGTATATGGAAAGAAACAAAGTGGTTCAGTCTACAGCTTCACAGTTGTGCAACAACTATGACTCAACTGTTATTTTGAATTCAACTATAACTTGACAAAATTTGTTTTCACTTCTAATGTAATATGACAGCGTTTCCTTTTTTCCAAATTGTTTGTCTCGCTCTTCTGTCTCCTCGATTATCTTTATAATTCATGTAGGGGAACAAAATCTTCAATCCAAACAGAGGTTCTCAAAGTGGGTTTCAGGAACCCCCTTTTTTCAGGGAGGAATAGATTACTTTCACTATAATTCCGTCCCATTTGTTACACAATGACAGAATGTGTGTTCAATGTATTCAGTCGTGGGTTTCATACACTTTTTGTTATTTCTAAAGCATCTTATCAGACCCTGGGACAATTTCTTATCCGTCCATGGTCGAATTTGTGTCCCTTTCAAAAAAAATTCAGAGCCTCTGCTCTACAGTATTAGCAAAACATTGTTGGTCCCAGCCAACAAGGCCACCCACCCGTTTAACCCTCGCAGCACTTAAAGTCAGTTGACTGAATAATCCTATTCTGTGGCTACAGGAAATTCTCTATTCTCTGGATTTGGTCGATTCCAGCTTTAACCCCACTGGATTTATGCCATTCGTGCTCCACCTGAACCAATATTTTCACAACATGATAAACTGAGTGGAGGTTGAAATGGCAGCACTTCACCTCTTTCATTAAGTTGCTGTGTTTGGCCACAGAGCCCCCAACCGACTCCATCGTAATGGCCTTTTGGTATAATGCTCCGCACACAGATTGACATACAGGCTCGGAGAAACACTCTCTGACGGGCACATAAACACATACACTCGCAAAAAAAAAAAAAACCCACACACCGTGACCACAAGATGAAATATGACTGACTTTAACCCTCAGATGGACCTGGCTGCATTATGGTTGGTTGGATTTAACTTGCTTGTTATTGATAGAAAACGTGGAGCGGAAGGAGGAATAGCCCGGGGCAGAAAAGAATGTATGAAAGCCGGCGAATGCACGCACACGCTAAGAACACGGGACGCGCAGAAACTACAGATGTGTTCATGAATGTGTGCAGACACACATACGAAAACATTCCGGCGAGCATGCCCCCTTTTGTTTACCTTACCAAAAGACAACATCCTGTGTCAGTGACCCTTGGCCCTATAATCCCACATTTACATAAACTCACCATTATCCTGTTGGAGCCCAAAAGACCACTGGAGCCACTGGTCTTCATACCTGCAGAAACCTCATGTGCCGCTCATGTGCGTGCTTGCCTTTTTCTTTGTAGTTCAGCTCTCGCCACAAAATTGTAATGGACAGAAAGGACGTTGTTATACAAGTTTACAACATTTCCTGACTTGTCATTTTTGTGCCATGCAGTATTTCTTATGTAGCTCCAATAACAAAAAACATTTTCCAGGCTTCTTTTACTGCGATGACAGCAGACAGACACTGTCGTCCACACGCGGAGCCTTGAACGGAGCTGGCCTACAGTAACTGAGTGATGTAAAAAAATATGCTTCTCACGCGTGTGCATTTAACCTCGCAGATCGCCAATTCCATGATGAGCACCTGGCAGGGCCCGCCAGCCATGAAGTCCCTTTTCACCAGAATGTTCTGCTGCAAGAGCTGCCCCAACATCGTCAAGACCAACAACTTCATCAACTTCCAGAGCTACTTCCTGCAGAAGGTACATCAGACAAACCAAATGCACTGGCAGGCAAACACCATTCACAGTTCTCAGCATACTGTACACTAGGTCTTGTCCTGTAGCTCCAGACTAAACTGAGCTTCCATTCAAGGCTGTTGCTCTGATTGATAAATACACAGGCCTCTGATTGATACAGAGAGTACAGGACAAAAGTTTCTCTTCAATGTGTTTTCTTTATTTTCATGACTATTTACATTGTAGATTCTCATCGAAGGCATCAAAACTATCAATGAACACATGTGGAGTTATGTAGTTAACAAAAAAAGATGAAATAACTGAAAACCTGTTAGCCTGCTAGTTTCTTCAAAATAGCCACCCTTTGCTCTGATTGATAAAGCAAGAAATTTCACTAATTAACCCTGATAAGGCACAACTATGAAGTGAAAGCCATGTCAGGTGACTACCTGAAATGGAAGTTCATCAAGAGAATGCCAAGAGTGTGCAAAGTAATCAGAACAAAGGGTGGCTATTTTGGTGAAACTAGAATATAAAACATGTTTTATATTTTCACCTTTTTTTGTTAAGTACATAACACAATAAACGTGTTCATTCATAGTTTTGATGCCTTCAGTGAGAATCTACAATGTAAATAGTCATGAAATAAAGAAATTAATGAATTGCCATAAAATTATTTAAAAATAAATGAATAACCCAGTCCCAGTTGTTCTCTACTGATGATTATTACGCCACACTAAAGGTGAAATCTGTCTATAAAATCGCAAAACCATTATAATTTGTTCACATCGTCATATTTGTCTTTGCTTCCCATGTCAGACGATGCCGGTTGCCATGGCGTTACTCCGAGATGTCCAGAACCTCTGTCCCAAAGACGTGCTCAACTTCATCCTTGACCTCATCAAGTACAATGACAACAGAAAAAACAAAGTAAAGGCAGTTGCAGTTTCACTTGAACATAAAATTGTAATTAATCAGCACCATAACATAGATGGTAAAAACAAATGTGTGGAAATTGTTTAAATTTGGATTTTAATACCTCCCCTTTTCCATTCTTCGTTCTCTCTCCTCTTCCCTGGCTGTCTGTCTTCAGTTTTCTGATAACTATTACCGTGCCGACCTGATTGAAGCACTGACCAACTCTCTGACCCCGGCCATCAGCATCAGCAACGAAGTGCGGACGGTCGACAACTTAAATGCTGACGTGCGTCTCATCTTGGAGGAAATCACACGCTTCCTAAACATGGAGAAACTGCTGCCGAGCTTCAGGAACACCATCACTGTCAGGTAGAGAGCAGAGTACATGAGTACACAACATTTAGTTGTTTAAGAAGCTGAGAAGAGTTTAAGAAGCTTATTGATCAACTTAAACAGTGATTTTATCTTCAGCCACTAATTCTTTAACCTTGTGATGGATGATGTACTAATTTAAATTTATTCAGACATGACGTAAACAGAAATATAAGAGATGTTGTTTTTAACCTCATGTTTCCATAACTTCCCTCTTCTTCAAAATTGACAGGAGAGCCACACTCCGATAACATCAGCTGATAGAAGCATGTCACACAAACTACATCGTGTGAGTCTCTGAAAGAGGCAGAAGTTACTGTCAAAACATGTCAGGAAAAAACTTCATCTCTTACATGTCTATGATAAAAGAAAACAATTAGTGAAACTCATTTATCCTTTAAATGAACTTGTCATTGAAACATTTTGTTGGAAAGAAACATTTATTTCTTGTTATTTATTACTTTGGAAATAGAAAAAAGCTTGACACAAGCTACCACTCATCTTTCTACATGTATTTCTCACACACACACACACACACACACACACACACACGGTGGAATATCCCTCATTTTTTCCTCCTCCTCCTCCGTCTCTCCAGCTGTCTGAAAGCAATTCGTCAGCTTCAAAGGAACGGTCATATTCCCAGTGACCCATCACTCTTCAAGTCTTATGCAGAGTATGGACACTTTGTTGACGTTCGTATCGCTGCGCTGGACGCCCTGGTGGACTATACTAGAGGTAGGACTTTGAATATGCTTTTTTTTTTTTTTTAGTATATAGTCAATGTTCATGTTAAAGCCAGTTAAGGTGGCAGATGTAAGTGCATTCATGACATGTGTCAGATATATATTTCTTGCTATAATGTTTAAGACAACAGCATCACTTTAAATAGATATCATTCATCAACAAACAGAAAAAAATTGTAGTTCACGGTGGTGTTTGAGTCTTTGATGTGTTGTCTCCTTCTTGTGTCCATGATGTGTTTCTCCTCTAGTTGAAAGGTGTTCAGCAGAGCTGCAGTGGCTGCTCAACATGGTCCACAATGACCCAACTCACTACGTCAGGTCAGCTGGTCATTTAACTCCCATTCATACATCACACTCTCACAAAACGCCATAAAGTCTATAACTTCATTTACATTACATTTACAATTCTGCAGTTTTCTTATGTTAATATAATTGGTTGAGTGTATGAGTAATAGTGTGCCAGCATGATTTATTATTCTCATTAGAGATGTTTTCTTTCATCAGTGCCATGAAGCGTAATTCAAACAAACAGCATCACCTGCTGTTCAAAGACAGATGTGGTCGATGCTGACTCGCTGCAAAGCTAACGTGCATGGGGTTTTATCGTTGAATTTGTTGGCTGTCCAATTAGGCACAAGATCCTGGGTATGCTCTGTAAGAATCCACCTTTCACCAAGACAACAGATTCAGCTCTATGCAACGAAGCTCTGGTCGACCAGCTCTGGAAGCTGATGAACTCAGGTGAGAAACACACACACACATTCTAAAGTGTCTCGTATCACTGAAACATTCTCTCTCTGATACCATTTACCACTCTGATACCACTCACTTTGATCACTTTTACTGATATGAACAAGTCGCTCGACTCTGCCCTGCTGTCACATCAGCTTTTGGGTGATTGGATTCAAAGTGTATCAAATGCTCAGAAGGATTTTTGTCCATGTTTCTCTTTGGATTTTTTTTTTTCTTTTACTCAAGGACAAATTACAGCCTAGTTTTTCCCCTCTGCTCTCAGGATGTAGCACATAACCGCAAATAGGCTGATCCGAACCACGAGTTGTGGAAAGTCAAAACACAGTACTGTCTTTCAGAGGCTGTAGCAGCTCCTAGAGGAAGATACCAGTATCAAGTGAGACTCAATCACTTGAGAAACTCAATTATCATTGGCAGCTATTGTCATCTGTTGAAATTCAGGTGGAACTGTAGCATAAAAAGTATTTGCTATCCTTAAATATCTTTTCATTTTCCCTTCTAAGCAGTTTTGATATTCAGCTTTAAAGGTCTCTTGCTGTACTCAATGATTATATACGCATACACATGCAAATGTCCAGTGTGAAATAAGACTTTCTATGGGAGGACTCATTGTTATTAAAGTCTGTTTGATTCTGAGCCGACTGATTCAG
Source organism: Lepturacanthus savala (assembly GCA_030544235.1). Classification (NCBI taxonomy): domain Eukaryota; kingdom Metazoa; phylum Chordata; class Actinopteri; order Scombriformes; family Trichiuridae; genus Lepturacanthus; species Lepturacanthus savala. The sequence continues at coordinate 14,088,290 of CM060467.1, forward strand.
ACCTTTGCGTTTATACGTCCAGATAACGTCAAGGTTGCAGTTAGTTCCTTTAGGTCATGTGTCCCATTAAATGCAACCGGCAATTAAATGTAGAAAAATATAACTTTACCCTTTGATGCTGCCTTTTAGACTAAGAAGCCGGTGGTGTTTTACAGCGAGAACAATGTGCTCCCCACCCTCATAAAATACTACTTTTTTCATTCATAAAATAACCTTCACCTGTTGCTGGGCGGCTGCCAATCAACACGTCAACACCACTACACCACACCCCTGCGGTCAAATGAGTCACATACACACGCACACAGGCGCACACACACATTTAATAATCAATTTAAAATGGCTCCTACAATCTCACGGATAAAGTGAGGTGTTAACAGGTCAGTTTCTTTCTTTCGCATGGACGGAGAAGAAGGGAAAAAAAAAAAAACGTTTCCCCTTCCACATGTGTTTGACTGGACAGACTTCTGTCGGACAGTTTGAAAGTTCTCTGTAACCCTCTTCAAGAGATCCCCAGGGGGGGTTTCAATGAATCACACTGTGAACGGATCGGTTCTGTCTTAAATTATTCTACTTTCAAATGGATAATGCAACACTTGTGTGCCTCAATCAGCTGGTTTCCAGACTTTCTCTGTTCTAATAGAAGGGAAAAAAAGGACAACGCTTAAAACCTGCTGCAGTTGGCGAAGTTAAAGATTCAAGATCTCTGCCTCGTTTCTTATTCTCCAGCTTCAAAGTTTGTTCTGCTAGGAGGTTTCTCTCTTTTGACATTCTAGGGGAAGCTCAGCGTCCCTTGCTGCAGTCTGAGAGCAGTCACCACTGCTGTAGAGACACCTGTTCTTGTGATTTGTTTCAGCCTATGTTAAAATCTGTGTCATGCATGTAAATAGGCCTAAATCAATGCCACACTACTTCAGTGTATCAACTGAGTGGCTAGGCCTGATGAAACAATTAGGCTGTAGGCTACTATGAGGTCTACTACTAATACTACTTGGGTTTGATTATGGTTCTGGCTAATTATTCTTCATAATTATATAATCCTCCTCCGACTCGTCAGTTGTTTTTTTTTTGTTTAATCCATGATCTCGACAAGTGGGAAAACTTTTTTTAATGGCATTATACCAGGAAAAACAGACAGAGGAAGAGCTGCGACTAACACAGCTTTTTATTTTTGGAAAGACTGAACTATGGTTTGAACGAAGATCTTTTTTTTTTCCCCTTCTCTTACACAACAGTGTACCTGGTGTGTGGTAATATACAAGTTTCTGGAGAGGCAGCGTTGCATTTATATTCTCCACATATCTGGAACAAGCTCCCAGAAAACTGCAGGTCTGCAGCAACTCTCTGTTCTTTTAAAACCAAGCCTGCGGAGAAAATAACTGAAACATAAAATTCAACAATTCACTTCTATTATAAACTACCCAGCCGGTCATGGCTGATGGCCGACTACCTGGAGTCGGGTTCTTGAGGGTTTTTTTTTTTTCCGTTAAAGAACCAAGATAAACGCCAAGTCCTTGCTTTATGGGAGAATTTATTTGTCTCTATTTGTAAATATTAACGAGCGTGGTCTAGACTCGTTCTATTTAAATAGTGTCAGGAGATGATTTCTGTTTGATTTTTCTTTTATATGTACATATAAATATATTTGGGGCTGAGATTGTGTTTCAGATGAAATGTTTGACTCCCTGCCTCTTTTCCTCATTATTATCCTGCAGTTTCTTCCCATCATGAACTGCCAATGTTACGGTCTACTTTTCGGTGCCTCTGCCGTGTGCATGTTCTGCCTCCTATTGTGTCCTCAGGTTTCGTTATTTCTTTCCCTTCCTGGGGGTCCTCTGTGTCTTTCGGCCCGCTAGTCAGGCAATAGTGGTTACGTCTGCCAATCCAAATACACCCAAACACAAGTATACGCTCACAGTTCCATATTCCCGAAGCCGTATTGCAGCATGTTATTTAATTTATTATTTACGATTAACTAAACACAGGGGATCATCGTTTCCAGTGAACCTTTTGTTTTTCGGTGGGTCAGTGTGGGTGGCTGTTGGACAGCCTGACTGCGCTGCCAGTTAAAACACATAGTGACCAGTGCGGTAACCTTAAATACTACGTTCCCCCTCCCCAATATCCCACAGCCCCCCATGTGTTAAACACACGCACACACACACACAGGATGATGTTTCACTGGCTGAAGGTCAGCACTGTAAGAACACAAACTTTCTGCTGCTGTTAGAGCCTAAAGCTACAGTGTGAGGCGCCTGGCCGTTACATTGTCAGCTTCAGCAATATTTAGCGTCTAATTCAGTCCAATTCTCAACACGCTGCTACTCGAATGACCCACTTATACTGATGCACGTAGCTCACGTGTCATTGAGCGCTGATTGTCTAATGAAAAGAAAACGTGTGGTTGAAGAGCACGTAGCTCAGAATTAATGGATCCTCTGTCCCATCGAACCCCCCACGATGCTTTCTTCTCCTTTGCCGTCTCCTTCCCTTTGCTCTTGTCTCCTTTTCTTTTCACTACCCTGTCATCTCTTGTTTTTTCTGTGACATCTGAGTTTTTCCTGTCCTTATTTCAAACAAGGGATTTATGGTTTTGTTCTCGTTTTCACATGGAAAAAGCGACTGTTTGACTGTCCAGTTGAACAGCCTCTAGTCCGGCTCAGCGGCTGCAGAATGTTGATATCAGCCTTCCATTGGCTAGTTATTGCATTGTTTTAGTTGCCGTTTTCGTTTGTGGGGGGATATATAACCTCACACTGATTTTCTGTGACATATTCGTAACATCCTGGGCTTATAGCATCACCCAAGATGCTTGCGAACTGCCAGCATTTTCCCCCTATAGAAAACAGGTGTAAGTATAGTATTAATCGTCTACAGTGTTTTCCACAGGCAATTAACATTGCGTTGCTGATCGCTCGCTCTCAGTGATAAGATTGACAGCGTTGGGGGGGGGGGGGGGGAAGAGGCGGAATCAATTTGTGGAGCTTGGTTTTCATTTTGTGGTGCTGCGCCACAGATTGGTCTATGTGTGGGAAACACTGATCAAATCAATAACACCTACAGATATACAGCTTGCACATAGCCTGTTATGACATTAGAAAGGTGAAAGTGGAGGGTTTTCGATGGTGTTCAATGGTCCAACAAGCATTTCCTTAGAAGCGTCCAGACCCTTTTATTCTCTTTGTCTTTCATATGACTGGCAGCTGCACTGCAACACAGTACATTGTCTGAGATCCATTTTTTAATATCCCCTTCTCTCTTTTTTATCTAACTTCATCCAACTCAGGGCTTGTTAGTCATTCTCCTGTTATCTAACTCATCACTTAAACAACAAAAAACTGTTTCTAGCTTGTTTGATCTGACTGGCTATATATTTTTTTCCTCCCTGTCTTCCTCTCTTCTTCTGCCCTCCTTTCTCTCAGGTACCTCCCATGACTGGCGTCTGCGCTGCGACGCTGTGAACCTCTACTACACACTGTTCGGTCTGACTCGGCCCTCCTGCCTTCCACTGCCAGAACTGGGCCTCGTACTGAACCTGAAGGAAAAGAAAGCTGTCCTGAACCCCACCATTAAGCCCGAGCTGGGGGTCGCCGTCGTCATGGACACGCCTGCCAGCATCGGCATCCACGGCGTCGGCATGAGCTACGCGACTGTAAGTAAAGTAGCTCAGAAATTAACTGTGACATTCCACTGTTGTTGTTTTAGTCCTTAATTTGTTCTTTTTTTTTTTTTTTTTTTAACACCGTGACGTCAGCAAAGAGCTGCTTGGTGGTCTTTGTTTTCTTCAGTTTGAGTGTTTATGATTTATTAATGCTACTTTTTTAGATGGCACACAAGATGGCAACTATTTTAGGAGAACTATATTATCTTAGGCTTGATCTATGGGTTATTATGTGTGTATAGTGCAATGGAAATGAGCTGCCAACAGTATTTGGTTGCAGCTCATTCCCATTGCATCACTGTTGTTCCTTTAATAAATGTTAGCACTATTCCAGCTGTAAGCTATGATAAAATCTACTCTGGTTGCTGGTTGAATTGAATCAGTATTATCTTAGTTATAATGTTATCTTAGGCCATCATAATAGTAACAATAATAATAGTAATGACTGTATTTATAAATCACTTTTAGAAATAGTATTAACAGAGTGTTTTGATAAAGATCAAGATCACAATAGAAAATCCAACAATAAGAGTAACCATAAGACAAAAAAATTTAAACAAGATAAGACAGTAGAGACAAGACAGAAGATGTAGGAGAAAGGTCGTAAAAGACAATAAACATATTTTTAAAAATTAACAGCTGTTGTTTCAGATGCAGATAGTTTTAGTTGCTTTGGAATTGTAGCTGTTGAAACTTACATTCATTTATTTTTTCATCTAGGTATTTTTCATCTAGAGAAATGCCTAGGCATACTACTACTACTTTATATCTACCTAAAAATAGTTTAGGCCTAGATTTTGTTCTGCTAGGTGATAGTGCTGGGATTTCCTGAGGGTCTGTGAACGCATCTTGGAGTAAGACGGTTACAGCCCACAGTAGCATGTGTTAGCAAGAGGAATCAAGTAGCAGCTAAACGGGCTAACATCTTAGCGTGTGGTTTTTGAGAGACGTTACAATACTTCATTGTGTTGGTTGCACGATCGGTGCAAAAGGAAACTGGACAATGCAGCTTTGAATTGTAACGAAAGTGCTGGGAAGTAACATGAGGAGGAGTGCTGTGACAGAGTTTTATACTGTAACTAAAGTGCTGCTGCCGGATATTACTGTAATCTGTGATATTTTAACTTTAAATGATTATAATGATGTATAATGACCATTGTGCCATATGCAAGCTATATCCACAAGCTGAGGTTGACCTCACAGTCTGAGCTACGCAAGGCACAGGCATACAGATGTCATTTCTTTTATAGATAGATTATTGTTAAGACTAACATTACAAACCTTTTTTGTCTGTTTTCTTCCAGGTGGATGAAGAGCCGGATCCGATTTCATTAGGTGTGTGTGGAGTGGGCCAGCCCCCTCTAGGCCTCAAGAGAAAGGCCGAGACCCCACTGGGCTCCCCTCCAGAACCAGGACAGGTAATGCAGCAGCAGGACGACGACGGAAGAGGAGGACCCCGCTTCAAGATAAGGGTGAGACCACTTTGTGCATCTTGTTTTTGTTACTACTCTTCCTGCTGCTTCACTCAGCTCTACCTTTTGCTGTCCTCAACTCATTTGGCCTTTTCTACATCTGCACTGCTGTTAAAGCAGTTGCTGTGCTGTACAAACAGGACTGTTTTTTTGTTTGTTTGTTTTTTATCTTAAAAAATATTTAGGTGATTTTCACAAGGTTTTGACATGTATTTCTGGTTTGTTGAAGTTTAATACGATGGAAGAAGAAGATATCGATATGGAGACTGTTCATGACAGTCAGGCCTTCATTCACCATCATCTCAACCTTTTGGAGAGACCCTCTACACCAGGTTAGTGTATACACACACACACACACACTCAGTAGGTCATATAATCAGGGTCCCGCAGGGTCTTTAAAAGTCTTAACAGCATTGAAATTATGAATTTGGAATTAATATTTTAAAAAGTCTTGAATGTTGATATCTGGGTCTTACAATTTTTGCAGTATGTAACTTCTTTGATCACGTTCCCCTCAAAAGTTTTCTTTGTCAACCATTATCATTTGGATTAAATAATATTGCCTATAGAGTGTGTATAGAGTGGAGGAACTGTCATGGTCCAAAAGTTGTGGCTTGCCATGTTGTTGTCACAGTGGTTGCTATGTGTGCGTGAGCTGAGATAATTTACCTCAGGAACCAAACTGCAGTGAAGTTGGCTTGGTATTGGATATTGGTTTGATGTTTGGTTTTATCTGTGCTTTTAATTGGAGACCAAGGCAAGACAGTGTCTACATAAGTGTAGTATATAGCTACATCATCATACTCTGATATACTATAACATTACTGTCAACTTTCCTCGCAATTTTCTGTTTTACCTGCAAACAGCGTCTTCACATCACCAATCTACCATTATTCGCTGTGGTCTGTGTTGGGGACCGTCTGCATCTTACATGTTTCAGTATGATGATGATGATTAATGAAAACCTTTAACCAAAAATAAACAAAATGACTTTTCTCTACTCTGTTTGCTCTAGTAAATCATATTCCCAATGCCCTAACTACTACAGGTGAAGTTTTTTTTTTTTGCTGGTAGGTCTGTGAAATGGGTATTAAGTTTTATATAAATGGTCTTAAAAAGACTTGAATTTAATTAAAAACAAAAAACAAACCTGTAGGAACCCTGATAATGCCAACAAGACCCACTTCTCCTCTTATCCTCCTCTCTGTCAAGGTAAAGAGCCGCCGTGTGTGGAACAGTCCATGCTCTCAATGCCGGCCACGCCCGTGCCGTCCTTTTCCAAAGAGACCACCTCGTCGTCGTCCAAGCACGGGGGCGAGCACGGCCACCACCACCACCATCACCACCACGAGCACAAGAAGAAGAAGAAGAAGCACAAACACAAGCACAAGCACAAACACAAGCACGACAGCAAGGACAAGGAGAAGGACCGCGAGCGGGACAACTCGCACGCCTACAGCAACAGCCCCGCCAGCGGCAGGTCGCTGCGCTCGCCGTCCCTGTCCGACTAAACAGCGGATTCATTGGATACTCATTGGATTGAAGAATTGTTAGATAATTGTTAGAACAGAAATAGCAAAATATAATTTAGTTTGAATATTCTTTACCGGAAGACAGATTTGGACGGGATGTTAAAGGAAAGCTGTTGTATGTGTTGTGATCCTCAGACCAACGACAACACTGATGATGCAGAAAACAGAAGTTGGCTAGAGAGAGAGAGAGATGGAGAGAGGGGGGAAAGAGAGGAAACATTCTAAACTGAAGCTCCAGTGTCGTTAAGGTAAATCGCTCCAGAGGCGTCCTTGTGTCCTCAAACACAGCCCGCAGGAGGTTCCAGGACTTTTTTATGCCACCGGGGCCGTCCGAGGCCCGCAACCACATACACCTCTCTCCACAAACAGTCATATACAGCCGTAGCCAACCTCACGAACCCCCACCACCACACACACACACACACACACACACACATACATACACACACATACACACAGAGACAACACTCTGGTTCGCCTCATCCCCACAAACTCAATCCCAACATTCAGCGAGTGGCTTCCGAGAGGAAACATGAGTGATCGTGGTGTGGATTTAAACCATTCTGTCTGGACCGAGGCCTCCAGTGTCTTTAACATTCTGTAAATGACCTTTCCCTGTTTGTTCAAAAAAATTAAACGGAGGAATTTCACCGTACTGTACAACCGAAGCTCAAGTAATACGAGCGCACGTTTGTTTTTTTTTGTTTTTTTATATATACTCTGAGTTTCCCAACTGTCATCGCTGATTAAAAATGCTTTTCTATTCATGAATGTTTTAACTAGACCAGATCCAGCTCCACAAAGGCATTTCTGACCGGTTTACTCTGGCGCTGTTTCTTAGGTTTGATTACGTGGTTTTAAACAATGAAAACTAGTGATTCAAACGGGTTACGTTGGTTTCCACAGATGTTCAGTGGATCCAATCCAGTCATAGAAGAAGGAGAGATAACTGTTCAAAGCAGAATCAGCAAAGTAAGGATGAAGCTTCATTTTGGAGCCTGAATCCTAATTATTTCTACATTGTAACATTGTGTGCAAGATTTGGTGCTTTAAATATGTTAAATAAAATCTTTTTTTATATATATATACTCATGCAGAAGGCAAAACACATTAATTCCAAATGACTGTGTCTGGGAAGTGTTGCTATTTGTCCCATTACCCAGTTCTTACAACAGCCCTTTAATTAGTCACTATAATGTAGTTATGAGCAGATTTGAAAGAATATGAGTATCAACGCTGTAGCTGTTAATTCATGTTTGTCAACAATTACAACTTCTACTCTAGAGACGATATGATTCACACCGTCATTTGTCTGCTTTATAGTTGACAAATACATAAATTAATACTTATGTATCTGCAAGCCACTGCATTATGGTGTTATAAACCATTTATTCACTATTAACATATTGCTTATTAATGTTAAACAGAACTTAAAGTAGTGTTACTGCTAATTATCTTTTATTTACTCTTATTATTAATAGTGTTATAATATGTATGTTAACTACAGCATGAGAGAACAGAAACATTATTTCCAGGCCACTGTAAATATTTTCAGGAGGCGTCTGTCATTTCCTGTTCTTCCTTCTGCCAGCTCTCCCAGACTTTCTGTGTTGACATAAACCTACTCAAATTAAGGCTGGTACTTGGCACTTTAAGGTAGTAACCATTAGTTTATTTCAATTTGAATGTGCTGAAGCATAGAGCCTGAAGGGCCAATAATGTGTAACAGATATGATGTGGGAAAGAAATTGTATAGCGGTGTCAAACTAGACTGGTATTTCATTTGAATTCATTTATTTAGTCAATTTAGGGCAAATTAGAGTCTTCAAATTAACAAATATTAATAACGGATACACATAGATGGACCACACATTCTCATTCATTCAAGAGTCCAAACCTACTCCCTGACCATTATGATAATTAATCTATATGAGTCATTTCGAAGAAGAAAATGTCCAAATTCTCTCATTCAGGCTTCTCGAATCTGATTATTTTCTGGTTTCTTTATTCTATAACCGTAAACTGATCATCTCTGGGTTGTGGACTGTTGGTCTAGGCAAGAAAATATTTTAGGTTGCATTTTCAGCTTTGGGAAAGAGTGATTGATAATTGACACCATTTTAAATGGTTAATCAACTTTCAAAGTAGTTGTTAGATGCAGCCCTAATATACAGTATACTGTATATAGATCCAAGTACTATACGAGTTCCAATTTTTGGTTTATTGACAAATGATCAGAGGTGTCAAGTAAATAAGTGTATATATATACATAGCTTTATTCAAAAGTTTGAGTTGATACTTCAACTTCTACAGAAGTGTTTTTAAACCCTAGTATCTCTATATTTACGCGAATACTTATGACACCTCTGCAAACGACCCACAGTGGCTAAAATGGTCGTTTGTGCAAGAGATTTAAGAATTGATATTTGAAGTTTACTTTGGAGGCAGAGCCTAGTGGCAACAGGAGAGCAATAAATGTGTTACATATTTTTTCTTGCTTAAGCAATTCTTATCCTGGGTTAACCCCCAATTCAAAACAGATGCCTGTACAGAAAATTAAATGTTAATATGTAAAAAAAAAAAAATGCCACGTGTAATCCTGTGTGTTTCCCTCTCTATCTTTATTTTATTGTTCTTCTATATCATCCAAATCTCAGCCGAGGTTGAAAGGGCCCTCCTCCAACCCAACACCTTAAGCCACCCTCCTCCCAACCCCCCTCCCTTCCCTCTTCCTCCCGTCCTCTTTAACGGCCCTCCTCTCCGGTGGTCCTTCAGAGTCAGCATCACTCTCTCTCCGACCTACAGCGCAGGAACTAAGCTCAGCCCGACGCAGGAACATGTTGCTGCAGAAACTGGTACGGTAAGAGCCCGTGCGCGCACGCGTTTTAGCTGCAGAATTTGGATACCGCCTTGCGTAAACTTCGTGCGTAATTACGCGCACAATCGCTTATTTTGTATAGGTTTGCGTTATTCGTCGTGGCCGGAAGGATTTTCACATTGTCCTCTTAGCTTTCCTGGCCGAATACCCCCCATCCTGCTGTTACGTATTTGCAAAACAATCGATAGATTCCTGGTGCCATTTCCAACTGGCGAACGATTCGCCAAAACTATCAAAGGCGATTGTTAAGCGGATGCGGGTGGTCCCCATTTACTTTTTACCCCCCACTGCGGACTTGACAGGTCAAACAAGAGAAAACAATAGTACCTGTGATAGAGCGATTAAAGGAATAATGAGGAACAAAGGAAGGGAAACTATGAACTTTATTCTTTACAACAAATACATAGTTCAAATGCTAAAGAAACGCCTCATTCATTTGCGTTTTTGCAATAGGAACTTCAAGACAGGTGCTGGTGAGATTATATCACACTTAACAGAAAAAAAGTACTAATTATTCTGTCCACAGAGACTATGCTACTGACTATGCTACTGCATGAGAGCAACAAAGAAATGCTGGAACAACCCAAGTCTGTTAGGTCGTTCTGTTAGCTGTTTTTTCACTAATAGAAAGTGACTATATTATATTTGATTAGGCTGTGCAGAAGTTTTATTCATTCAATCAAGCTCCAGTTCAACTGTAAAATAACATTTGAGGGTAATTTACATTCTCATCTCAGGTGTTTCTAGCCCTTTTTTAGTAAACTGTATCCCAGTATCTCAGTAGAGATTTGTTTTATTTTTTACTGTATGTCCTTTTTAACAAACTAGAAAAGTGTCAAAGATATACAGTACTTTGTTGAAACATAACATTTTAACAACAAAAGTGCATGTACAGCAGCTTGTAGACTAAATTGTAAAAAAAATTAAAAAACGATAGATAGACAGTTAGATAGATAGATAGATAGATAGATAGATAGATAGATAGATAGATAGATAAGAAGGAAAGGGGCAGAGACAAAAAAAATAAATTTTGTTATTCTGTTAATGTGTTTTATGTTTTGTGGATTGCTTTTCCAAAATAGTCCAAAATATAAGTCCAAGGTCATTTTTTCCTATTTTGGGTAATTAGATTACACACACACACACACACACACACACACACACATATATATATATATATATATATATATATATATATATATATATATATATATATATATACACCCCCAAAATGGTTTCTTTCATAAATGTGGGAACGACATTATGATGAAATGTACAAAACAGTGAAAATTATCTTTTCTGGTTGGTCTGGTCCAGTCTGGTCTCTGGGTGCTGAGCACCCCCTAAAACTCTTATCCTAGAATCATCCTTGAGCATTGTGGTGCATTTACATTAATATAGTCAATCATAGAATCAGTTAAAACACTTAAAAAGTGCAATTTAAAAAGACGCTTTTATATAGTGAGAAACTATTAGGAATTGTGGTGAAGTGCTTAGTGACCAATGTTATAAATTTACCTATGGATACTAATGTACAGAAGTTATATACATATTTAAATATGAGCTATTCTTATACCAGACATGTTGTTTGCAGCTTGTGTGGGCCCTGTCAGTCCTGTGCGGCACTACTGACGTGTGTTTGGGGTTTATCTACGACCGGCCCAGACGCTCGGGAGAGGACGGAGCTTCATCCAGAACGGAGTGTGAGTACCGCTTTCTTGTTTCTGGGATCAGATCATCTTTAGATCTTCAGAGTGAGCAGATGACCAGGAATGACCTTGTGTCAGGTGTTTTAATAATAATTTTACTGGTACATTATTCTCATTTCAATCATCATTTTGTGACCCTTGACATCCATGTCCCCCTCCACTCAAAAATCTGTTTTTCTTTTTATTCCTAAAGCCGTTGATGTTTGAGCTTCGCTGCGCAGAGTTTGACACTCGAAGGCTGTTTTCACATTCATTACTGAAAGTGGAAAGTTTCGCTGAGCTCAATGAAAATGGATTTTAAAGCTACAATATGTATTTTTTTCTGATAAATTAGTTACATGTTAAGTTCTGTACTTTGATTATCCTAAATGTTTTCAATCATTTTGGAATGTTTCATGATTAAAAATTTTTATTTAAGCTAACTAAGGGACAGGGACCCTTTGTGCATGCATTCACTGTGCATGTGTGTCTGAAACTGCCATGAATTGAATTGATCTGTTTTAGGATATATTTTTAAGATACACTTTAGGGAAGATGAAGGATTTTAGTCACCGACATCTGGATCTGAAGTTACCAAAACAACAAGCTGAGCTAGCTCATTTAGTAGCACTGGACTGCCTCTGTAAAACACAGATTGTTAACATGAAGCTGCTTTATTCAGTGTTTTTACCTTTAATGACAGGTTGTGTTGCTTTGAAGAGGAGGAGATAATCTGGCTTCCAGTAAAAAAAATCACCTGAACATCTAAATATTGAGCTTGCTAATGATAGTAGCCTTTCCCATGATCCCATGCTACATCACTAACTCACACTCTGTTATTGGCCAGCAAGAGAGCCCCCTAGTGGCTATAAATCATGCAATGCTTGTTTAAAAATCAGATCTATGAACATGATTTGTGACATCACAACTAGTTTGGAAGCCAGTTCTGGTCCAATTATTCAGCTTACACAATGTGGAAACTTGAAGCTTCCAGTGCACAAACACTGTGAATAGACTTTACAGTAAAGGAGGAGACATCTTGTGTCCAGCAATAAAATGTTAGAAATTTAGAATATTTACATATTCATATTTGTGTCTGCATTAATACAGCACATGTGTGGAGGTGTAAACTGATAAATCTTGCAACCCACTACAAGTACTGTATGGATGCCTGCTGTAAATAGCACAACAATACAACGGTGTTGAAGTACATCAGCATTTATGTTTCAGAACCGTGTTCAACACACTAACAACACACGTGTCCAGTAAAATACACCCCCCCCCCCCAAAAAAAAAGAAATCTCACACTTTAATTCAGTTGCCAAGGTAGCTCAGCACAGGCGACATGAAGTGTATGTTGGACACACGTTAATGTGTCTTGGCCAAGTGTGCGTTACAGATGCCTAAAGCTACACTCCAAGTCCAAGACACACGCAGAAAACAAGTTTTCTAGTTTTGTTTTTTTTTTTTTTTAGAGAAGTGTAAATCCTGAACCTTATGCAAGCCATAAGTGCAATCAGTCACCCCGATGTCAGGCGAGGTGACACATGTCCACCCTCTCTGTCTCCACGATGGCTCGGCTAAACCCGAACAACAAGCAATTAGATGAGAGCTGAGTTTCCACACCAGCGGCTGCAGCTCTGGGAGGAATTTCTCTAGCGCCGTTTATTTGCTGGATTACTTTCTATATGAAGTGGCTGCCAGCGCATATGAAATGGGCGACCGGAGAGTATGCGGTGGTGGGTGGAGAGAGAGGGGGGGTTACAACGGATCACTGTGACTTTGCAAGGTTATGATTGGGCAGTCAGTGTGTGTGTGTGTGTGTTTTTGAGGAGAGCGTGTGTGTTTGTACTTCTCTACCTTGAGTCAATATTAAGAGAGCATTGGAGCTCATTTTCTGCTCCAGATTCTCAAAACCCTGTCGGCACAAGAAGGTTTAGACGTCTGCATCTCGGGGAAGGTTTACTCTGTGGCACAGATGGTCGCAGCATGCAGACTGCAGCAGAAATCTGTTCTGGAATCTGGTTGCTGCATTTTTGCAAAAGGAAAACCTACAAAATGTGCGTGCATGTTTGTGTGCGTGAATATGCAAGAAAAAGTGATGTTTTCTTCTGTTGATGCCTTATCTTTCCTTTAAAGAATGACAGGAATGTTTTTAAAATGTAATATGTCATACATCTCATTGAAACATGGCTTTTTCACAGATCTACTGTAAATCCAAGCATAAATACGAGGCTTATATGAATCCCAGTAATAATAATATAACAGTATGGAGACTGTAGTTTACCTCGATCTTTACCAGCCGATTTAAACAGTGCACAGTGGTGAAATAAAGTCTATTAAACTTGGCAGATGAGTGACACGGATAAATATTTTTAAAAACATTTACCTCGTTAATGCAAACACAACGTTAATTCTACAGCATTTCCCCTATTTGAATAGAACATATTTGTTCTTCATAAAGTGGCATTAGTCAAACAGAAAATGGTGCTGCCGACTTTCTTCTTTAAAGCGACAAGTATAGCATAGCCCTCATTAATCTTCCCTTCGATGCAAATCTCAAACAGGTATGAAAAACTGTTTTATTCGAAAAAGCTGTATTGGAGAAATGAATAAAGAACTCCCACACACTGTCGGGTGCAGGAGTTCTTTATTCTATTCTAAAGTAAATTAAAAGAAATAAAACACACAAGTTTATCCCAGCATATAAAATGTCTCGTGATGTATTTTTGCAGCGAAACTGGCCCAAAGTTGAACCTAAGTGCTGATCAAGTTGCTATAAGTTTACGTTATTATGCTGTTTATTAGAAATTGGGACACGGGTAGAGATTAGGCAGATTTCATGATATCATGAAGTAGCGTGGGATCATTGGAGAATTTTAGTCAAGTCCATCTAAACTGAGATCAAGACACTACCAAGACCAGAGAGTATCATGACCATGACCAAGACAAAGACAAAGACAGACCACGTCAAGACCTAGACCAGTTGAGCTCAAGACCAGGACCAAGACCAAAAAAAGTCATTCACTGCCATATGGCTAGGTGGTTTGACGGTGTGTTTGTATGATTTCAGGGGTCATAGCCCAATTCTTGCTTTTATCTTAAGGTCACAGTAAACAATGGCAGATGACAGATGGAGCACATGTTTGGAGTTGGAGCTCATCGATATCAAAGAACAAATGCTTTCATTGCAAAAGTTGAAGCGCAGGTGACAGCAAAGAAGTTTGCAGAGGTGGAATGTATGACCAATTAACCAGTTGTGGTTGAAAAAGGGTGAATTTACCATTCTGGTTCACTCGATGAGGGACCTGGATGAAGACATGCATTTTCAGTACTTTCAAATGTCCAAGGGCTGATTCGACGGTCTCCTTCGCCATCTACAGCCATTGGTATTGCACCAAACAACCCATAACATCCTCAGTGGGACTCCTGAGTGCTTTTAAAGTAGTAATATCCCAAATAGGGTGACACAGTGGGTAACGCTGTTGTCTCACAGCAAGAAGGTCACAGGTTCAAGACCTTGGTCTTGGACCTTTCTGTGTGGACTTTGCATGTTCTTCCAGTGTCTGTGTAGGTTTTCTCCGGGTTCTCCGGCTTTCCACAGACCAACACATCCCTCTTTAAAGTCCCATTATGACATTTCAGAGCAAAAAGAACTTACTAAACTTCAGAAAAATAATTAATCAGTTAAACTTCTTAAGTTTAAAGTGGCACATTGAGAAATTTTGCAAGCCCCGATTGAGAAAGTTTGACCTTGCGTCCGCAGTTTCTGCAACAAAAGCAGGAGTGAGTCTTCCAGCAAAGAGGGTATTGATGCTCCGACTCTGCTCTCTGCTGTGCCAACAGGCTGAGCTGAATGAATAATTTAACACCTCAGTTCCTTCATATAGAGCACATATGCACACGCAAAAGCATCCTTGCGAAAACATGCACACGCACAGGAACATACAAAAACTCCCGTTGGCATGTTCTAGTCTCTCTCTCTGCGTGTTGAAGCTGTTTTCTCACCGACGAGCCGACAAGGAGCCTATTGTTGGTGATGTAGCAATAAGTTACCGCACACTCAGATCTCCAGGATGTCTTCAGTTAAGTACCAGGTTGGGGGGGGTTCTCACACTGTAGGTCTGGAACCTGAAAAGTGGCAGATTTTCAGTCATCTGGGTCCTAAGAGAACAAGAGGAGTATTGTGTTTTTAGGGAACCAGAGTCTCCCTGAAGTGAGATCGAATTTTGACAGTTTGAATCCCAGGAGAGGATTCAATCTCCTGAGTTTGTCATTTTTATCATTAATTATTATTAAATGACCCTGTTTGGCAACACAGGGTCATGAAGTCATACACTGTGATTTTCAGCTCACCCTGTATGTTACCAGTAAACCGTATTTATGACTGCAGGTAATTTTCTTCGAGGATGTTTGAACAGTGAGGCCTTTATTTAGGTCCCATGGCCACATACAGTAACTTTAAAGGACCTTTCTCAGATTTTAATATTGCACACACTAGACTACAGTCCAAAAGGTGTTGAGTTCATCAACTGTGACATAATCCCAAGGATCAAACACATCCACAAACATATCTTTTACCTCAGTATACTGATTAAAATGTTTATCATTTATCACTTCATGATGATCAGATTTTTTTTCATTTCATTTTTTTCATTCATTTTTTTCTCAAGGGTCCTAGAAAGTGAGATTTTAATATATTTTTGATTATAAGAAGGTCTAGGCATTTTATAAATACTGTCCCATGTTTTAAAACATTCCTGTATTCAGGAATTAGGAGATGGGAGGAGATGTAAAACTATATTATAATGTTTTTTGGTTCTTAAAGCTTAAAGCCACAAATATATTTAGTTTATGACATCACACCTTCAAATAAAAGCAAGAAAAATGGTCGATATGGGACCTTTAACGAGTGAAGAAGCAGTATGCACAAACAAAGCTGGATCACACCAAAGGTGTCAAAGGTATTCACACTGATAAAGAAAATAATCTGCCAATATAATAACGTAATTCAAGATAAATCTAAAGATATTTCTACCTGATCAGATTTCATTTTTTGCAGTGTGATTTATCTGGAGATGGACAAGGTTCTTTATAAAATGTAAAGAGTAGAAAGTAGACTGAAAAAAGAAAACAGTCAACCAACTTAATTGGATTTTTTTTCAGTTGGTAAGACCTAAATGAATTAATTTCATTGAAATTAAATTAATAAGTTGGAGTTACCCAGACTCTGCACTTACTCCTACTTTTTAACTTTGATTAAAATTACATTTATAAAATTAGAAAGTTTTTCAGTGTACCGATAATTGTGTGTAAATGTAAGAAGTAGAAGTAAAAAGTCAGATAAAAAATGAATTACTCCAGTAAAGTATAGATACAACAAAATTTCTTCTTAAGTATTTGTACTTCGTTACTTCACACCTCTTTATCTGATGTGTGTTTCAGACATGGCAACGTTACCATTGCAGCGAAACCAAAATTCTATTTCTCTGTGTCCTTTTGCCTCCAGCTCGCTCGACATCCCACTATGTGCCGACCTCCGGCTCCTGCAGGAACAGGTGCTTCGAGCTGGTTGAGTTGGAGCCGCCAAACTGCCGCTGTGACAACCTGTGTAAGACCTACAATGGCTGCTGCTCGGACTTCGACCAGCTCTGCCTCAGGACAGGTACTGGATTCTCCTCAAAGCCTGTCTGGACAGTTCATTCCCTGCGTACTTTACCACAGAGTGCACATCTCAGCACAGATTCACAATATTAAAGTTTATTATCATGGTTTATTACCATACAAATTTATTAAAAAGGTCAATGAGTGTTTAACTTTAGGGTCATTTCTTAAGAAAAGAAAACTGGAATTGACATTCTGTGACTTGAATTTCAAAGGAACGATCCAGACCAGAAATTCTTGGTAGTATGTTTTATAACATAGGAAAGAACTCAAGCTGGCTCTCGGGCCAAGCAAAACAGTCTTTTGTCGCTAAGCTGGGGGAAATCCTGGTGTTTAATATCCATCAGGCAGTGAATTTATGACTTTTGTACGTCACTGTTTGTGTGCTGGTGAAAGGAAAAATGATACCGCTGATTATTTTGGATCAAACTTTGGCTTTTTCTGACTGAAATGTCTTGATATTGGTCAGCGAAAGAATTTTGTTTTGGTCAGATCACGAACCTGCTGAGGAAAAGTTTTTGTCATTCGGATAATCTCTCTATAAAGTCTTTTAATCAAGATATATAAATATCCAGAGTTTGACCCAGTTATAACACTCCAGTCCTCTTTCCTCTCCTCTCCTCTCCTCTCCTCTCCTTTCCTCTCCTCTCGTCTTGTCTCTTTTCATCATCTCATCTAAACTCATCTCATCTTGTCTACTTTCCTCTTGTCTCTTCTTGTCTTGTTCCTTCTTATCTCTTCTCATCTCTTCCCGACTCTTCTCAATTCATCTCCTCTTGTCCGGTCTCATCTCATCCTGTCTCATCTTGTCTCCTCTCCTCTCATCTCGCCTGTCTACTCTCATCCTCCCTTGTTTCATCTCCTCTCCTCTCCTCAGTGGTCTGACTTCATGTTCTCATCTACTGATCTACTCGTTTTCACTGTTCTTCTCCCGAGTTGTTACCCCGATGGTGTCCAATCCTACTATAAGCCACAACTCTCGTCTGGTGGTCTCAACTCGTAGCCTTGCCAGTGTTGTAAAGTATGCAGCGTGCAGCCAAACCACTGTTACTTATTAATGTATCAGCTTTCACTTCACAGTGTTTGTGGTTTCAGCAGTAATCAGTTGCAGTCAGATTAGTTGTGCACACAGTTCATCATTGGTGTTTTCTCATGTATCTTCCTGCGTACAGAGGGGGGCTATGAGTGCAGTAAAGACCGATGTGGGGAGACTCGCAACGAACAGCACGCCTGCCACTGCTCCGATGACTGTCTGGCAAGAGGAGACTGCTGCACCAACTACAAGTCCCTGTGTAAAGGTTGCAACACTATGTATCTCTATCTCTCTGTATAATTCCTGTAACGCCTGTCTGTCCTTCTGAATAATCCTCGCATATCTCAACAACCGTTCATCCAATCCTCTTCACACTTGGCAGGTGTGTTGCATGGGAGTACTTTCACTGTCCATTGTGGTGCAATTTAGCCAGATGGTGCCACTATAACATGGTTAGGCAACCTTGGTCCTAGGTGCAGGCTTTTGTTCCAACCTAGCAGTTACACATCTGATTCTACTAAACAACCAGTAGAGAGCCCTTACTAAAGACTTACATTAGTAGAGCGTCTCTAGACCAAGCCAGAAAAAGGTATTTTTCTTTTCTTTATTTTTTCTATGTTCTTATTTCATACAGATTTGCTGTAGCCGACTGTTTTGCATTTCATAAAAAACAAAGTCATACATCCTGAAATCCTGAACACTTTGTGCTATTGCAACCACATTTGATGGACATGTTGATGTGATGTCTATGTCTCTGTGAGTGACTATGACAAATTTGGTGTCATTCGGCCAATAGGTGGCGCTGTAACACCATCATCTATCTGTAAAGGAAGGGATGTTTGTCTTATGTATGTACACTACCGTTTAAAAGTTTGGGTACACTTAGAAATGTCCTTACATTTGAAAGAAAAGCACTGTTTTTTTCAATGAAGATAACTTTAAGCTAATCAGAAATACATTGCTACTGTAGTAAATGACTATTCTAGCTGCATTGCCTGTGTTTTGGTGCAATACATAGGTGTATAGAGGCACATTTACAGCAACTCTCACTCCTGTGTTCTAAAGGTACAGGGTGTTTGCTCATTGCATCAGAAGCTATGCTGACTGTCGTAAGCATAGCTTGAGAACTACTCATCCAATCGACTTCAGAATTTGTGGGTTTATTGCTGAGAATCCACGCAAGTGTAATGTCAATTGTGAAGTGAATCGGATGAGTTGTTTTTAAGAATGCAGCAAGCATCCATAGCGCAGTTCTCAGCAATGCTGGAATCCATTTTTATGCTAGATAGCCAAAGAGCAGTCACTTTCAACAGGTTACAGTAACAGTGATCACTTTTGGTTCTAACAGTTCGGTCCACTCAGGCGATTGGAGCGTACCTTTAGCATATCTTCAATGTATGACTTTCTGTGATCCAAAGACAAACTGCCGAATAACAATCAACTAAAATGTATGTGATTCCTCTGACTCTGTCTGTGATGATTCTTTCAGGAGACTCTTCATGGCTGCAGGATGAATGTGAGGAGATCAAGGCTGCTGAATGCCCTGCTGGGTATGTTTAAATCGGAGTAAAGAGAAGGATAGAGAAAGATATATGCAACATAGGAATAAACAAAGTTGAACATGAGGCTATTTTCACCCTCTTATGCTCTGTGTGTGTGTGTGTGCAGGTTTGTGCGTCCACCACTCATCATGCTCTCAGTGGATGGATTTCGAGCTTCTTATGTGAAGAGAGGAAACACTGTCATACCCAACATCGAGAAACTCAGTGAGGCCTGGATGAGATTATATATTTATATATTAAGTATTTACTTTAGCTGTAAGAACCACAGTGAAGTAGTGAAGTGAGTTACATGGAGTAAAAAACAGTTATATGAAGAATAAGGTCATATAACTTCATATAAAGTTATGTGAAGTATAAAGACCAGGTATATGAAGTTATGTAAAATATAAAGTGAGTGATATGAAGTATAAAGTGAGTTATATGAAAAATGAAGTGAGTTATATAAACTCTACTGACTTATACTTCATATACCGTCATATAAGGTCAGTTATGTGAGGTATAATGACAGTCAATTAAATAAAGTTAGTGCTAATCTAGGAGTTTCCTTTGTCCTGTTGTCTGTTTCAGGAACCTGTGGGACCCACGCTCCATATATGAGACCTGTTTATCCTTCCAAAACCTTCCCCAACCTCTACTCACTGGCGACGGTACGGCTCAGGAGCATATAATCAGGATTATCTGATGATATGATAAAGATTAGCTTGCCCCTAGTGTTTACAAGCCAACTAACTACAGCTGAATCTGCAGAGTAAACAGAGGGCAAATCTTCGTGTGCAGAGCATAATGTCAGTGTGACGGTTTCTCAGGGTCTGTATCCAGAGTCTCATGGCATCGTTGGTAACTCCATGTTTGACCCGGTGTTCGACGCCACCTTCACCCTGAGAAGCCGAGAGAAACTCAATCACCGGTGGTGGGGAGGACAGCCAGTAAGAACCGTTTAACCTTTCATCTGTCCTCATCGTGCGGTCTTTCCTTCACGCCATCTGTAGACCATCAGGAGTGTGATCGTGGTATTAAACAGTGGAGCTAGCGAGGGTTCTTTTTGTTGCTCCTCTTCCTTTGATGATTGAGGAGCAGCGTTTGTTTGTTTGTTTTTTTTAATTCATCCGTCGGGTCATGGGAGGCCAACAAAAAGGCAGTAGTTATCTTTTCTTTTGAAGACAACGAGGGTAAAAATGTCAGAAAAGAGGATCCAAGGAACCAAAGTCTGTTAGGCTTTTATCATCTGTTAAGTTAGGTCAGATGTTAATATGTGATTAATAAAAGCTGGTAGTGAGTCAAACTTATGGCTTTTTCCACTGTCTTGGTTGACCTCGGTTTTCTCACATGTTGTTTGTTGTATCCAGGGTAATAAGCTCCTAAGGCAGTATCTAATACACTATGTAGAAATAGGTAAAACAACTACTATTCTGTCTTTTAGATCTGGATCACAGCCGTCAAACAAGGAGTGAAGGCTGCCACCTTCTTCTGGCCTGTGTAAGTCTACACACACACACACACACACACACACAAAAGACAGTCTAAGTGTGCAGCGACTTTAAATCCAAATTATGACAAACACAAATTTGCCATTAATGTTCCATTATTTAAAACAGTTTCAAACCTGCATTTCCAGTAAGCGTGTTTTGAAGCTACAGTTGCCACTGAATGATTAAAAAAAAAAAAAAAAAAAAATGACTTTAAATGTCATAACAATTATTTTTGACCTACTCCTCAAATAAACAGGACGTTTAAGAAATGTATATCTTGTAGGTCCTCATAAGGAAATAGTTTGTTCACTTATTGCCCTCTGCTAAGCTCAGGTGTCAGGATACAGCTTTGTTCACTTGTTGTAGCGGGGAAGCACATGTGTTCCTAATAACATTTAATTATATTTAAAAGCCAGCATGCATGAGATCAGGACCCTGAAACTGACACAGCTACATGTAAATCATCTTTAAAGGGGGCCTGTTTTCTCAGTTTAATGTTTCCATTTTCATGGTCTATTCATAAAAAAACAATTGCATGTTTTTATGGTCCATGTGCAGCAGTGCACTCTGCTTTCTCACACCTTCACTGTGAAAAACCCTCGTTTCCTCCCTCCCCTCAAGTCGAGTCAAGTACGATCACTCTGGAAGGAAGGGGCGACTTCATGGATCTAGCGGCGGTTACTATTAATGTCCACTTCTGTTGTGACATCACAACAGAAACCATTTTTTTAAATGGCTCGTGTTCAGCCAGGTTTCAGCAACACTACAGAGGAGGCCAGACCACAACAGAACGAGCGGGTGGTCTTATTTCACAGTGTCATGTGTTAGCAGGAATAACAGAGACCAGAATATTTACACAAAAGCATTGCAAGGTGTTTTTTTTTTTTTTAATTGTACCCCTTTAATTTTGCAGGGAGGTTTCACTAAGAGGAAGAAACACCCTGATCACATTCACACAGTTACACAAATTAATTTTGAAGAAGAACACGATTACAACTGTGACCTTCCACTCACAAGTTCACTTCTCTTTTACCTTTAGGTCAGGGGTTCCCAAACTTTTCAGCTCCCAACCCCCATAATAATGTAGGCACTCACGTCCCCCCGCTGTAAATTGACCTGAAACCGATGCTGCCGCTTATATGTCGGAATCACCTCAAGGGTCACGTGGGGACTAGAGCTGCAACGATTAGTCCATTAAACCAATACTATTGCACTAATCGCCTATTACATTAATCGCCAACTATTTTATAATCGATTTGAGTCATTTGTAAGAACAAGATACCCAAATTCTCTGCTGCAAGCTTGTCAAATATGATCTTGACAAAAAAAAGACATTTTGGGTTGTATGTTCATTTTTGGGAAACATGTTCAACATTTTATACCATTTTATGAACTAAACAATTAATGGATCAGTCATTTCAACGATTAATTGACAAAATAGCCAGTAATTGCAGTCCTACTCAGGACAAAGCTTGTGCTAAAAAGAAACTATGATTGGAAGCCATCAATGAAGAAAATCAACTATGTATCTGAGCTGCTAAAGCTACTGCGTATTTAAAAGTTGTAATGGAATTACAGACACTAACACTGCAGTATGAACTGGATGTAGGTTTGGAGTAGGCAGACATGCATGTGCTTAACCAAATGTGACACGTCAAAATGTCCTAACCTCTTAAGACACACTCCCTTTTTCAGTCTTATTTGCAAAAACGGTATGCCCAATTTGTAAGTAGCACAGTTCCCTGGCTATTGACTATCAGATTTGGATGGTATCCTCATGGGAAATTCCCTTGCTGTCCATCAAACCAAAGGTGGTCGGTTCGTAGTCGGTCCTAATTGGTTTTCAAGCTGGCTAACTCCCGACCCCATGCTTCAATTGGCTTGTACATGGTGTCAATCAATGGAAAACAACTTTGAGTCTGTAATTGTTACATAATTTGTGCATAGAAACCAACGACTGAAACATAGTATCCCCATTCCCACCGTTCCCTGGAACCACTCATGGGGCAGTGTCTTAAAAGGTTAAATGACAGCTAATATGGATTTTAGTGTCGCTCTCACAGGCTCGACAGCTGACCACTGCGACAGCCTGCAGACAAGCAAACTGTCAAACTCACGCTGTAGTCTCAGCACATCGCATCGCTGCTGTTTTATTTAGTCCGACCAGAATAGTTGTCTTTGGCACCTTTTGCACCGGATTCCATAAGGTTCCTTCTACCTAATTAAAAAAGCACAGGGTGTGAGAAGTAGATTGTTTGTTAGACTTAAGTGAGATAAAGTGTGACGTGTGACCTGAAACTGTCTAATTCACGACCTGCACTCCACGCTGTATCTGGACGAGGACCGAGATCTGATCCTCACCTGTCCAAACAAACAGGAGAGTAAACTCTCCATAGTTCAAACAAACCGGCTCGGCATGAAGCCTCACTCCGCGTCTCCTGTAAACGAACTCAGGGATTGTAAAGTATTCAGAGGGTGAAAGTCAGCAGAACATGTCCGCTCATGTTCCCGCCGCCACCGAACCTATAGCCTGTCGAAAAAAACACAAAGGAGCCCACATCGATCGGCACAGAGCGGGCTTTGACAGGGCGGGAGGCACATCTCGGCAGAGGGGACGGCGTTTGGGCTGTTTTTATAGCAATTTGTGAAAATGGGCCTGTTTACACTTTGCAGGATTCCTCTGTGAACTGGGGTCGCAGATGTGCCACTCTGCAGAGCCACGGGGGCCAACATGTGGTTTGCAGTTGCTTTTCTTGCACTTGGAACTGACAGAGGTGTGTAAGAAAGAAGGAGACAATATGGAGGGAGAGAGTCAGGATGACAGGGAGGTAGAGGATGGATGCCCATGTAGCTCAGAAAGTTTTTTTTTTCTTTTTTTTTTTTATTCATTGCATTGCATTATAGCACCGCTGTGGGGATTGGCATGATAATGGGGACCAGGGGGTGGTGCTAAATGACTAGCTGACTGGTTTGAAGGTCTGTGTTGGGTTTAGCTTTCTGGGAGGTCCCCCCCACCCCCACCCTACCCCTTTTCAACCACAAGCAGAGAGAAATAAGAAGCAAGAAGGGCGAGTATATGAGTATAACAGTGGGAAAGAGGTAAGACGTCAAAAAGTGTGAGCATAGACAAAAGTAGAGAAAGAAAAGAGAGCAGACGTGGTAAAAGAAGAAGTGTTAACGTGGTGTAATCACACCTCCATGTTCTTCCACCTCATACATTAGGTCCCATTCGGGGCCTCTGTCCTGATCGTTGACAGCTGTGGGCTATATGACAGCAGCCAGCAGCCTGGTTGGTGGCCTCATCACAGCACAAGCAGCCTTTGATTTTCACACACTTCAAACAGTGAGACGGTTTTCAATTTGTCCGAGTCTGCAACCCTCAACTTTACGAGTCTCCTCGAGAAGTAAAGGAATTGATTTGATGAGTTTAATCGTTCTGGTTTAACGGTGCCTTTGTCATCAGTCAGGGGTGTCAAACATGCAGCCGGGGGTCCCGTACCGGCCCGCTAAAGGGTCCAGTCTGGCCCATTGGAGCACTGTACAAATTGTGACATAAATTGGACCAGTTCCTGTTTCTTCACAGAAACGTGAAGTCAGTAGGGTTGGGCGATGTCCTCTTTATTGGCAGTTGACAATGTTTACAATCAATTATCCTGTAGGATGATGACATCAGGAGGGGGTAGGTGCTGAGAATTATTATAGGTGTTAGCACCAACCCTATTATCTCCTTAACCCTCTGAAACCGTCATCGTCGTGGACAATGAAATTCTGCACAGTTTGTTTAACCTTGAATCTATCCACCCTGGAACTTGTGTCTCTTTCAAGGAGCTTTGTAAAATAAATATATCGACCATTTTATTGTCCATATTTTATCAATTATCAGTCATATATTGCAGGTAGCATTGACACTAATGACCATATTTGTTTCCCATAATGCTTTGTGAGAACCTTTTGACAAATAAGAGGCTGATCCATCTGGAAATGACTATTCTATTCTTCTTTTTAGCAACCCCTGATTACTCAGTCATTAATTTAGAGAGTGCCTTTCAACAGTTTTTAAATTAACTAGACCTCCAGAAGATCAGTGGGTGTTTATGACAGGAAGGGGCCTGCCATCACAGTGGTGGCTCTCCATTGTGAGTTTGAGTCATCCATCCATCAGACCAACTCTCAAAGTCAGTGAACATCTTTCTGGGCTCATGGGATAAAATAATTGTAAATGGTTTTCATCTAAAAAAGCACATTTTCTGCCACATGCACACCTAGCATCCATTCTACTCCACCATTGCTGACCCTATTTCCGTTGTTGTCTGGACAACACTTTTGGTAAATGATGATACAACCCTCGTGTGACAAAGTTTTATCAGTCACAACATTTTCTTTATCTGATTCTTCATGCCTGTATCACACAACCCAGTTCCATAAGAAAACAAATGACATCAGTGCAAATGGAGTAGTGACGTGTGGATCTATACAAAAATATTTATACTTCTGATATCAGATATACAGTATATGTTCTAGAGTTGATTCTCATATTAAAATATTAATATTGTAGTAATTTGGGGTAAATTTGTATTTCATCGTTAACAGGGAAAGTAACTACTCATCTTTCATTTATTTTTGTGTTTTCCAGTGCTATCCCACTGGAGAGGCGGATACTCACTATGCTGCAGTGGCTCCACCTCCCTGAAGGAGAGAGGTGAATTCCGCTTTTCATTTTGTCTTCCATCTCCCTGTTTGCTTCATTTATTTTCTTTGTTAACATTCTAGCTAGAACAAGGAAAACATATCGTCACCCTATTAAAAAGATGGCCTATGTCATTTTTTCAAGTTTTTTAGAAAACACAAACACCTGTGACAGTGAATGACTTAGACATACATAGAATGTTGTGACATTGTCACTTATGTAACATTAAAGAATAAAGTGATTGATTGTTGACTATGAAATATGCCACTATGACAACAGCTATTGTTACTAATGCTTTCATTACTACTCTAACTAGTAGTGCTGTATTTTGTAATATATATGTTTTGGGAGCAATTTATGCCTTTATTGGACAGACACAGATGAGATATGACAGAAAACTAAAAATGGTAAAATCCAACACTTTCCAAAATAGAAATTAAAGCACTGAAATTGAGAAATGTGACTGATCAGCTGTTTAAACTGTCACTATCTTCACATATAATCCCGTAATATTCATTTCCCCGTCTTTGTCTCTGGACAGCATGAAACATGATTAATAATATCTGTCATGAAAGATCAATTAAAATTTGCCCAATTAAAACCAATTCTAGAGGATTGTTGCATTTTCTCTCCTAGATGACTGATTTTGTTTCCGGATTTACAACCTTAATTTCAAATTTGTGTCTGCTGCCAGTGCAACTGCTAATCAACTGCACAATCTACCATCTTGCATCTTGTTCCAGGCCGTATATTTACGCCATGCACTCTGAACAACCGGACACATATGGACACAAAATGGGGCCCATGAGCACTGAGGTGAGTACACACAACACTATAGTTTCTCTCGCATGAAATTTCTATCATAACAGTGCCAAATGGCCGCTTTCTGTGTTGCAGTTGAATAACCCTCTGAGGGTGATCGACAGGATCGTCGGCCAGCTGATGAATGGGCTCAAGCAGATGAAACTGCACCGCTGTGTTAACATCATCATGGTGGGCGATCATGGTACGGACACACACACACACACACACCATCACAAACACACTCTGCAGTATCAAACATGCAGTGGTGGAATGTAACAAAGTATTTTTACCTCAATATCGTACTTAAGTACTTTTTTTGTTTGTACTTTGGAAATCTTGTTGAAAAGAATATCGTGTTGATTAAAAATTCAAAGATAGTCCACTCATGTGATGCTGTTGTGTTTTCCTTTTACTGCTCTCAACAGAGCACAGTGTTGTGAATATGTTAGCAAGTAAATGACTTAATTAATAATAATGATTTAAAAAATATATCATGTCTTAATGGTGAATCAGTAAATAACTTGTAACACTTGTGATCACTGAGCAGTGACATTGGCAGAAGCATAAAAAGGTATTTCTACATTATTTATTATTATTACACAGCCCAGAGACTGACAACCCATTGCCTCGAGTACTTGTACTTTTATACTTTAAAAATAAAGTACTTACTTTACTTAAGTAAGATTCTTGATGTAGTACTTCTGCTTTTACTTGAATACATATATTGCAGGGTATTGGTACTTACTGTAACTTCAGTTCTTCCTCCACCCCTCTAAACATGTATCTGAAAACGTATTCAAGTTAATATTTGGGGAATAGAAGCAACCAATCACTCACTCTCAGAACTCATCTTGTTGGATGTTCTCAGGTATGGAAGAAGCTCACTGCGATCGCACCGAGTTCCTCAGTAACTACTTGACAAATGTCGATGACATCATCCTCATCCCCGGGTCGCTAGGCAGGATACGCTCCAGATACCCCAACAACCCCAAATGTGAGTGAGAGAAAAGCTATAAAGCTTGTTAAATTGCACAAGTTTATCCTGGCTTGGGCTAAAATGGCCATTGCCCTATAGGGCATAAAGAGTCTGATCCTTTCACATCAGGATTAAAGTGATTTTACCAGATGTGGCATCATCATCAAGAGATGATTAATGTACTTCTGCTTGACAACAATTTCAACCATTGTTCCTTTTCCAGATGACCCCAAAGCTGTTGTTGCAAACCTAACAGTAAGTATTCACTTTCTTGATTGCAAACTTTGTGAACTGTGTGTAAGTTAACAAAAGAACTGATGGAGATTACACAGCCAAGTGTCGATACGTTATCTCTTGAAATCGTGCTTTTTGTGTGCTTTTTCTTTTTTTCCAGTGTAAAAAAGCAGACCAGCACTTTAAACCCTACCTAAAGCAGCACCTGCCTAAGAGACTGCACTACGCCAACAGCCGACGCATCGAAGACATTCACCTGCTGGTGGAGAGGAAGTGGCATGTCGCCAGGTGCAGTGTCATCACTACAACAGGAACGGCAAATTGCACTTCCTGTAATATATTTAATCCATAGCAGTTAAACCTTAAACCACTTTAATACGCCAAAACACAAAGTGTGAGCTTGATTATTGACATTTCTGTATATAAACCATAGTAATACGCTTCCAAGATGCATAATATCAAATTCACATTTTACTGCACATCTTGTTTCACTCCAAAAAAAAAAAAGAAGCATTTTATGTCACATGGGCTGCTGCTATCAACACATCATTAACACACGTAGCGCTGAAAGGTTTTAAATGTTAAAATCCGCCGTCCTGAGCCACATTCGCATAAAACACCCGCATCCACGTTTTTTTTTTTTTTCAGAAAAAGCAAAGCTGGTGAAACATTAACGATAAAGCTGGAATGAACTCTGACAGCTGTTTGATGCAGAGCAGTGTAAAAAAGTGTCTCGCCGCAGTGATTCAGTGACAAAGTAAACCATGAAGTCATCAAGGCTGAAAGTGAAAACAAACCACTGCAGCTAACGAGGCTGTGTGTGTGTGTGTGTGTGTGTGTGTGTGTGTGTGTGTGTGTGTGTGTGTGTGTGTGTGTGTGTGTGTGTGTGTGTGTGTGTGTGTGTGTGTGTGCGCGCGTGTGTTGCATATATGTATATACGTGTCAGTAATCACCTTTTAGCCTTTGGAGCTGTCATCCCATTTTAGTTGGCAGACCGTGTGAGAGTTACGATCTTTCTAACACACCCACCCACCCACACACACACACACACCCACGCACACACACACACACTTAGGGCTCTAAATGAAAGAGATCTTTGAGGATTTTATGCAGTTCGAATATTCAGACGGGCTAATCGTTGGCACAGGAGCTGTAACTGCAGTGTCAGTGTTACACACTCTCTCTATCTATCTCTCTCTCACACACACACACACACACACACACACACACACACACACACACAGACACACACAGACACAAGGACATATACATTGGTTAATGTCTGACTAAATCTCAAACCAACTAAATGTCTGTACCAAATTAAACACAGTTTCTCATTTCCCCATCAGCTCGTCATTTACATTTTCAACATGCTTGTGGCTTCACCCCCTAGACACATAGACACACACACTCACACACACACACACACACACAGACACACACCCCTTTTTTCAAACAGGAAGACTAACTGGTCGCCTCACCATCAGCTAATGGGGATCCTTATAATAAACAAACATTTTAAGGTATATAACTGTTTTTATAGACACTTAATAAAAAGTGGCTGTTTTGGAAATTGAATTCGGTTCGAAGCTTCTGAAACGGTGGTTGTTCCTGAGCTGAGGGGCAAAGTGGGTGAATGCTGACAAAATACTGCAGTTCAACTTAATGTGAAACAGTTTAACCCTTCGAACGCACAGGTTGTAGAATAAGCCTGTAACACTAAACAGGTTTTTAGGTTTAGATGCTGCAATTCTAGATTCCCATGGACACAAAAGCAGAAACAATACACACCTGAGAATCGAAAAACACAAATCACATTGAGAATAATCAGAAACTTTTTAATTTGAGTTATGAGCAGCAGCAGAAGAAAATCTGTGAAGTCATACAGTTTGTTTCTAAATCATTAATGTAATAAACCCGTGAGTCCTTGATTGTTAATTAAGATAAACATTTCATGCCTCTGTTTTTTTATGTTTCTGTACGACATCCATTTAAATCTCATAGCTTTTACTTATCTATTCTGTAGATAAGGTTTGACTGTGTTTGAGATTTCTATCTTACACACAGTGAAATAGTCTTACATAGAGAGAGAACAAAAGCGCATCAAGCTAATTCTGATCCATCTTTCATCACAGGAAAGTTCCTGAAGGCAAGAGGCACTGCGGCTTCGCTGGTGACCATGGATACGACAATAAAATCAACAGCATGCAGGTAAACCTATAGCATAATCCCTAATCTTTCATTATTCGCTGTTTCATTTCAGTTTTCTAAGGGGAATTTCCCCTTTGAAGCGTGAAAGCAGACAATGATGTTTTGTTAAATGCAAATCATATGTCTTTCATTTTCAGACCATATTCTTGGGATATGGACCTACATTTAAATTCAAGACTAAAGTTCCAGCCTTTGAGAACATTGAGCTTTATAATGTGATGTGTGGTAAGACATATTTTGTTACAGCTTCTAATTTTAATCGACAGGGACACATGAATTTCACGAAGGCTTATATCAGAATATGTTGAGTCAACAAGTTACTGGGGCTGCAGCCAGGAATTTCCAAATACCAAGGTCAACATTCTATATATATTGGCATGCTGAGTCATAAATATTATATCCAAAACATTGTAAATCATTGTATGTCCTTTTATACATTAGCCTAGACAACATTTACAGTAGGTTACAGGTTAGCATCTCTGTTGACTGCATCCTTAGGCTACTAAACTATTTTTCTCATTGTTTTAGAATATTACAATTTTCACCTTTCGTCCTTTCTGCCCGGTCATCCTCTGCCTTTATTGTTAGAAGAAATTTACTTTCATGCAGCCTACGTTACATCCTCTGATACAATCACATGCAGTCGGCAGTAACACTTTATGCGTTTGGTTTTTAGACTTTGTGTGAACATTTTTACTTGCTAAAATGTAGCCTAAAGGGAAAAAATACGAAACGAAACTTGGTGTCCTGGATGGTGGCTACGGCCCTGGTCACAGCATCTGTTTTTTGACATGAAAGTGGTTTCTCTCGCTCTCAGATCTCCTGGGTCTGAAACCGGCCCCCAACAACGGGACCCGGGGTAGTCTGAACCACCTGCTGAGGAACCCCCCCTTCAGACCCACCATGCCGGAGGAGGTCTCCAAGCCAACGGCCTCCGGTCTCGTTCCGACAGGAACGGACGACCTGGGCTGCAGCTGTGACGACAAGGTCAGCCGTGATGACTCTGTGGCGGACCTGGGGCCCATCTTCCTGTACAGCACACAGCTGGGAGGAAGACTATTTATTTCAGGAGATTGGCTCATCAGTTTACTCACTTCTGTTACAGATGGCAGCAATGAAACCAAAACCATCATGGGTTTCATCACCTGCTGTGGAGCTCTGTGCTAAGGCTTTGCTATAAACGAGGTCACATACATTAGTTTTGAACTATAGTAATGTTACTAAAAAGAAATGGAGGCACAACAAGTGGATGAAGACATAAATATACCTGGATATATGTACAAAATATGGATCTTCATCACTTTACAGACTTTTTGATTCAAACGTTCTTATAGCGATGTGTCTGTGCAATGTTATCAGATGTGACAGGCACAACTGTAAAAACAAAACAAAGAATAACACTATGATAAATCACAATTACCTTGAAACTTTAATATATGACATTGGTAAGATTTATAAAACAAAAAAAGGATGATTCCCACAGGAGAGAACCGCTGTGTATTTTGGCATGAGACATTATTACCCTGCATCCACAGGAACAGGCCAGCCATGAGTGAAAAAGTAACATTTTCAACACGTCTGACAACACTAACTTTACAGAGTTAGAAATAATTCACTGTAACAGCAGCATAAATCTAAAGACCATATAATGAAAACCAGTCTCAGTCACTACAAATCCAGAGAGCGTGAGAGCAATCATTCAGTCTTTGTTCATCACATGTTCCTCTTGTAAGCAAAGTGATGATTAGTTATGATTAGTAGCAAATATAACAAATTAGTTCAATTAATTATGTATATTATAAAAAGTTGGCACAGAGGACCAGAGCTAACACATGAGTACTTTTGTTCTGCTTTGCATGTTTGCATGATTTTTAAGTGAGTTGACCAATAAGCCAATCTCCCCCCCCCCAAAAAAAATGAAAACGTCATCCTTTATTGTGACGATGATGATGCCTGGACAACTTTTTGACTCGATGCTGTTTTGCAGTTTTGCTGTGATTACGGTCTTGGTTGCTAAAAATTGCCCCCGACCTTTGATAACAGCTTCCGATCAAATACTGCTGACAAAATTGTCGGCAATACTGCCAAGTCAGCATGCTTTCAAACCGTTTCCTGTATATCGTTACCTTATGTTATGGCTCCCTCTTCTGCAGTTACAGCCAAATAAGAATTACTTTGCACTTAATTGAGTCCCAGGAGCTAAATTAAACCCTTAAAAGTTCAACAAAGTATGAGCAAACCTGGCTGCAATCAGCCTTGACAAGTTGGCGGATTAGTTTTCACTGTGAGGCCACTCGTCAACTCCTGCAGTGTCAGCACTACCACAAGCTCTACTTATAATAATAGAATAAGCTGTAATAATTTTAATATTACAGATATGGGGGATTCTATAAGGAGCATAAATCATCTCTGCATTCAGCGTATCGACTTCATGCCAAGTCAATCTTTGGATGGAGATAAGATGCCGAAGAGACATCACATGAGGATCATTTGATTTAGCATCATGTGACCTTTTGACCTTTATTGGTTGCTAAAAGTGATATTAAAAATCGGGCCACTTCTCTTAGCCACCATTATTTGTCATTTTACTTTTAAACGTATCTAAGAATATAGAATTGCAAACAAAACTAATATTCAAGAACAAAAAAAAACATCATAATTCAGAAGTTCATGCTGAAATGTTCCTGAACTACCCTAATGAGACATAGAGAAAAAAAAATAATATATATATTTCAGGTGCACGCCAGAAAGTTCTGCTTCGGCATGTGAAATTTTTAAGTTTTACGAGTTAGCGCGTTTGAGTCACTTTGGAATGAATATTGTGAAGCACTTTGAGACAACTGTAATATTGGGCTATATAAATAAAAGTGAATTGAATTGAAATAGCAAACTAGAAAGCTAGTTAGCTGATTAAAAAATACATGCATTGTAGGCTAAAGCATGACGTTGCTAGCTTCTTAGCTTGCTGCTTCAAACGTACTGTCATTTTGTGCAAAAAAAAAAAAGTTTCAGGTGTGCACCAGAAAGTTTCTGGCGAATACATAAAATATTATATTTTTTATTTTTCCTCTATGTCCCTTTAGGGGCTCTGTACTGAACTCTGAGGTGAGAGCTAAAAATTTTCCATTCAAATGAGAAAGAAATCAAATTCACATGCTCCTCATGCAGTCAAGACACGTGGTTTGCTGATATTGCATCTGCTAAGTAAATCTCAGCAGAAAAAAAAGCTCCTTTGTTTCCATTTTGAAGCGAGATTATCTTGACTGGATTTCTTAATAATGGTGATTACATGTTCTCTGAGGTGTCAGCACAGATCATTTCAAGTCAATGTGATGTTTTATTGTGTTTACTTTTCCATGATGTGGTGGTTCAAACCCACAGTCATAACAACAGCAAAAAAAAAAGAAAGGGGGAAAAAAAAGAAAATTCATGATTTGAGTAGAGATTGATGTCAAGCTGGCAGCTTCCCTTTGTTCCCAGCGTCAGTTACCATTAACAGATCATGCGGTGGGAACACTGGGGTTAGAGCTGCTTTTTTTTCCCCCCGTGAGCCGACTTTTAAAAGCAGTGCATCAACACAACAGCAAAAGGCAACGAATACAGATGTTGTCCTTGTTGGATCCATGTGTCTGATCTTGTTTTTTTCCCCCCACAGAAAATATAATTACCTCTTTAAAATCTATTTTCTCTTTCTCTCTCATTAAAAGTGACAGAATGTATAAATATAAAATAAGCTCCAAGTGTGCATGTTGTATTATTACTGCACATCACAACTGGCCCTAAATTATTTGTCACATATCATGCATAAATTGGCAATGAACTCAAAGGAAGTTCGGATATTTCGACTGTAGGAACAAGATGAAAATATATTTGATGGGAGAGAAACTTTTAAACTTGATATTTTATACTCATTTTACACTAGAGTCTTGTAAAAAGAACCATCTGTCTTTGGCCTTTTATCATTTTATCATGTTTATTTGATGATTTATGCCTGTGTGTGTGTGTGTGTGTGTGTGTGTGTGTGTGTGTGTGCGTGCGTGCGTGCGTGTGTGTAAGAATGAGCCTGTTGGACTTGTAAAAAAAATGTATTTTAAATGTCTGATTGCTCTGTTTTGTCTTCTTGTTTCGGCTTCTCCTTCAAAAGAGCTGAAATAATCCTGTTGCTGCTTTGCTTTCTGCTGCGGAGCCGGAGTCAATTCACCTTCCCTTCAGTCAAATTATCGGAACGAAATGACCAAAAGGTTTTTCATCGAAATTTACAGTCGACTCCTTTCTCAGAGTCGTACCCGCGCAGGTCTATTTCCTGAATTGCTGGGACTATGCGTTGAATTCGACCCCGGCCCTGCTCTGCAGTGTTTCACTTCACCTTTATTGTGTTTGTGATTCCCATGTAGATCTCTGGCAAGAGATTGTTTCAATCTCCGATCTTTTTGCAGTTGCGTGTAAAAAGTAGGGGCCAGAGAGGTTTGAAAGTGACCCTTGTACGAGGCTATAACCTGGAGTCACTCTGGCTCTGTCTCTTACAGAACAAAGTGGAGGAGCTAAACCAGCGACTGAGGCAAGCTATTGATGGTCAGTCTGTGCTGATGATTTGAATCATCTCCGAACGATCACGATCCTTTTGCATGCAGGTCATCGGGTCGGGCATGGCTTCTGGTTTTCACGTGTTGATGTCGGGTGCGTTCGAGCAGTTTTGAAGTGTTACATGCCTGCCTCTCTCTCCTGTGCCGTGTCCTCTGTCGCCGTTGCTTCCCGCAGACAACAGGAACCTCCCGTACGGTCGACCGGCCGTGCTCTACCGAGCCAAATACTCCATCCTGCACCACAGTGACTACATCAGTGGCTACAGCGAGACTCTCTCCATGCCTCTGTGGACGTCGTACACCATCAGCAGACAGGTAAACCGTCAGCAAAGGTTAACGCGCTCAGAGGAGAGGAAGAAAAAAAAAACACACCATCAGGAAAGGGTTGCAGATCAATAAATACAATTAAAGATAGTTACAACCTGGAGCAGTAGTGTGCAAAACCAGTGCTTAAAACTGACATAATGAAGGTAGGGAACTGATTTTTCATTATTTTTGTAGCTCATTCCAGGAGTTTGGGCCACTGCACTGCAAAAAGTGAAATTTTCACAAGTGAAAAGCTTTGTATTTGGTACAACTATTACGATATTGAGTAGAATAAGTGTGACAGCATGACAAAGAATGCTGATTTGACTAATTTCTGTCTGAACCCGAGGGGCTTTACACTGCAAAAAATTATATTTTAACAGTAAAAATTGGTACAATTAGTCCAATATCGAGTAGAATTATCTTATTCAATTTGCAGATAATTTAGCTTATTTCATTTTTTTCCCTGATTTAAAAAAAATCCCAATATGTCTCAAGTAGTAATCGGCATATATATACACTAAACAAAATCTCTGTCTGCCAGTTATATTAGATAACGCTACCAAGATAATGATCATAACTTTTTCCATGTTAAAAAATGTTTATTTGAAGTGAAGTTTGAACAACACATATTTGTGATTTTAAGAAACAAAACTCATCTCATTATAGTTTTAACTCTCCTCTCTCAGGCTTCTCTCTGCAGCTCTAGGAGGAACAGCTTTTTTTCATGTCTGTCTCATTAATAATCATGAGCCTCTCCTCTGACTGGCAGATTTCTTTGGTTGTAAATGGGGGAGTGTGTGCATGGTTGTGACATCACAACCGTTTCTGAATAAAGGCTGTGTGTGCATTGAGACTGTATTTATAGAACCCATAGATCTTCTTATAATCAATTCTTTTCTGCAATATGGGACTTTTTAAATGTTTTAAATCAGATATATATATTTCTCTAAATTTTTTACTTGGCTTATTGCATTTCATGTGCATCAAGCGCCATCTGCTGGCAAAATAAGAATCTTCTCTTCAGTGGATCAAGTTATGAGTGTGAGGAAGATTCTGTTTATCCAGCTTTGTACCTTAGAATGATCTCTGCATTTTATGTCATGCAGCCAAACACTGTATAATATGAATTAATTTCCTCTCCTCCAGGTAGAAGTGTCTCCTCTGCCTGAATTCCTGTCCAACTGTGTGAAACCTGACACCAGAGTCCCTCCAGCCTACAGCCAGTCTTGTACCAACTACAGAGCAGATAAACAGATCACCTACAGCTTCCTTTATCCACCACGTAAGTCTCAGACACAGCTGAAACTCACTGAATTAGTATGACAATGGGTTCATGACAATCAAACGTATATATAACATACTTCATTATATTTACCATACCGGCTTTAATTGTTCTTTTAAAGGTAATATTTGATTAGGATTCTTTGGTTTCTTTGTTTAAGTATGTTCCATAAACTGAGTAGTTTCGAGGAAACATTGATTTAGTCCTGAATAGTCCTTTCTTCTCTGTTGATCTCTGTTCCTTTTAAATTAAACCTGCTTTTTCTTTCAATTATTTTATGAATGTTGATCATTTTTTAAGAGATGATCCACCCAGATAATGTTTGATCTGAGAGCTTAACAATATATTTAAATAACACACTTTTCAATCGTGTGCTTTTTCTCTATTTGCAGAATTATCCTCAGGCATAGACAAAAAATATGATGCTGTACTCATCACCAACACCGTCCCCATGTATCCTGCCTTTAAGAGTAAGGGTTATTCTGGGTCTATGTGACTATTAGAACCTTATATTTCCTGATTTCAAAATCCATTTCTCCTGCACATTGATGGAGCCAAACGTTTCTGATTGTCCCTTTGTTCCCGCGCTATTCCGACTTTCTCCCAGGAATATGGACGTACTTCCAGAGAGCGCTGGTGAAGAAATACGCCACAGAAAGAAACGGGGTGAACGTTCTGATCGGGCCAATATTTGACTACGATTACGATGGCATCAGAGACTCAGCTGACAAGATAAAAGAGTACGAGTATTCTTATATCACTTCTAATTCAGCCTCAATGTTTCATTTTTAAATTTTTCTTTAAGGCGGTACAGGATTTATGGAAGCCCATTCCCACCAGGGAAAAAATCCCCATGAAAAGTTCTAATTATGAGACAGAAAGTTAAAATTATCAGTTGAAATTATGAGATATTTGATGAATTACTTTTTATCTCATAATTATGACTTTGTATCTCATAAGTTTGACTTTTTATTTCATTATGGCTTTATATGTCATAATTTCAACTTTTTATCTCCTAATTATGACTTTTTATCTTAGAATTTTGATCTTTTATCTCATAAATATGACATTGTATCTCATAATTTCGATTTTTTTATTTCATTATTATGACTTTTTTATCTCATAATTTTCTTTTTATTACATAACTATGACTTTCCATGGTGAGAATGGGCTTCCATAATATTCACTTAAAACACAAAACGTTAGAAATTGATTTATTTTCTCATTTTATTTTCAGGAAAAGTTTGTTCATTTGTTACGAATAAAAGTTTTTTTTTTGTTTGTTTGTTTTCTTGGTCTTGCAGGAATATGAGCGGGATGATACCCATCCCCACACACTACTTTGTGGTCCTGACCAGCTGCTTAGACTTCACGCAGGCTGCAGACTCGTGCGCCGGACCGCTCAGCAGCGCTGCCTTCGTCCTGCCCCACAGATCCAGCAACGACGAGACCTGCAACGTAAGGAACAGAAACATCTTTGAAATGCACAGCGACGTGTTCTGAGCACACGTCTAATTATCTACACACACAAAAAAGCCACGTTAGAATATAAATATGATGGCAAAGACATGTCCAGAGGAGACTGAAAATAACACAAACACAAATAAATAAATTCAATTCATTAAATGGAAAATGAAATAAATATGTGCATTGACTGTCATATATTTATGAAGTTATTTCATCGTTTTGGCCATGCATTTCCTATACTTTCTGTTCTAAAACATCTAAAGCACGATTCTTATCAGATGGGGTCTGTTGTCTAGTTTTGTGAATTCAATTCCTTGACATGAAAATGTCTGTTTTAGTACATAAAGACCCTGTCAAGTTAGGTGCAGAACCTAGACTTTCCTCAGTGTTTCTGAGGCCCAGTTGCAGCAAACACTGAATTATTCCTCTAAAGGCCAGCCTCTTCATCAGGGGGTGTCATATTCCCACTCTAACGCCTTTGTGCTCCCCCGCTGCCTCCCTGCAGAGCTCGGAGGAAGAGTCCCGCTGGGTGGAGGACCTGATGAAGATGCACACCGCCCGGGTCAGGGACGTGGAGCTCCTGACTGGCCTGGACCTGTACCGCAGAACCACCCGGAGCTACGCCGAAATCCTCTCGCTCAAGACCTACATGCACACCTACGAGAGCGAGATCTGACCGCCGCCGGCTCCGTTCACGTCGACGTCCGGGACCTAATTTAACCGTGGTGGATGCATGTGGTACAAGGAAGAGATGCGAACATCTCTGGTTACACTGACCTACGCCAGCTGCAGCTCTAGGCTGGAAGCCATGCTGCGGCCCTTTCACTGAGCATTTGGTTTAAATCGTTCTTTTTATCTGTTAAGATTTTTTTTTTTTAACACCACTGAGCTACTAGCTGTGGCACTGGCCTCTGGATTTTATCATATTAGCAGGAAAGTTTCACTGTTTGCACTCAGATTCTACACAATGAGTTTAAAATGAAGGAAAATTGCATATTAGGAACAACCGAGCTGGGTATTATGCTGGTATTCTGAAACAAAGAGCCTTTTTGTGTTATGTATTTTTTATATTTTAGTATATGCAAGAAACTGTTGCAACAAGGGCTCAAATGAAATCTATACCAGGAATTTTTACTCAGCCTATCTGTGTAAATAGTGCGGCCATTAATGTTAATCCTCGTTTGCCATGTCAGATTACTGCAGTTCCCTAAATTGCAGCAGATTGTTTGAGGCAATTTAGTTAAACACAGCTTTATCATTTGGACAAGATGCAATACAGTAGTGTCACACAAGGGTCGTTTTTTCCATAAAGTTGTTTACAAACACTGCAGCTGTACAATGGATGGCCAAGTAAAATATTAGTTTTTTGTATAGCACATACAAATAAAAATAATTTTCTAGAAAACAATATTCCACGTGTAAAAAAATATATATATATTACATATATTTTTAAAAAATATATCAAACCAAAAGAAAATCTTAATTTGCACTACAGAGTTGTCAACAGAATCAAACAATAATTTTTTTTTCAGGCCATATTGTAAAACTAGAGCATTGAGCACATATTTTGTTCCCTATATTTGTTTAACATAAAGTTTACTCAGTACATTAAATCTGCATTGAACTGTTTCACATCATGTCCAGTGATTGAAGAAGATGTTGCTTTTATTTTTTGACATGAATTGATAATGCAGTGTTGTTGTTTTTGTGTGTGTGTGTGTGTGTTGAATTCAGGACGATTTCTGTGTGCGCATATGTGTGTGTGTGTATGTGTGTTTTAATGTTGACTTTTTGTTCTCTGCACAATAACAATAATGTCAATGATGATGATGATCCATTAATGTTTTTTTTTTCCCTAAAACATGTACCACCTGTGAGACTTATTTATGCGTTATGTACATGTCATCACAATAAATCAA